>CM025786.1:38701870-38746912 GCA_014636745.2 Centella asiatica
CCCCCCCCCCCCCCCCCCCCCCACCCCCCACCCCCCACCCCCCCGACATTCTGAGGCTGAGCAAAATAGTGCTTTTTTGGCCAAAGTAAGCTTGAATTTGTAATGATTGTATAATTAATATTTATAATGATTAAGACTAGGAATGCCAAATGCATGGTTAAATTAGATTAAATTACTACCTAGGTGGTTAAATGAGCATTAAGATTAAAACACTGGTGGCTAATTGTTGGTTTCTAGATTTTGTGTGGTTAAGTGAAAATCGGCCCATAACTCATTTGGTTACATGAACTTTACTCATTTTCAAATCATACTGTAGTTGCAAGGTTGGTAAATGTGGATGTTTATTCTCATAGAGATCCTTTTTTTGAATGTTGTTTTTTAATGCAGATCCCTTGGAAATTAAGAAGATTCTGGACAAGCTTGTTGTGGTAAAGAGTGATACTGGTGAGCCAAAGTAAGGATTTTTACATGAAAACTTAGCTATTCTTTACTTATAATTTGATGAATGGTTCATGCTTAAATGGTCTCGTATAAATCCCAGCACATTGGGGTGCTTCTTGCAAATTTTACTATGACAATGTATGTGTATGTGTGTGTATAATATGAACATCTTGCTATTAAGGAGTATGAAAGAATTATATATATGAGTGCAACATTCTGAAGTTTAATGTGATGGAGTGGGTGTGGGTATTTCTTTTTATTCTGTTGTTTTCATCTTTAGACCTCCTATAAGTTGTTTGGACTTTTCCAGAGAACGGAGTTTTGAAAAATACTTTGTGTGATACTCCCTTTGTTCCACAAAGTGAGTTACGCTTGGCTTTTTGACGGATATTAATATTGCATGTTTAATTGAGAATTACATGTTTAAACGAGGAGATTTTTTTTAATGAAATTTGTTATAAATGTTTAATTAATGATAAGATTTGTGAATTCAACTCGACAAATTTTAGAAAATATAGCATTACAATAAAAAAATTATTCAAATGTAACTTTTTTTGTGGAACAAATCTTATTTTCAAATGTAGCTATTTTCATGGAATAAAGGGAGTATTGTTTTTGAGGAATGGGTGTAGGGTGTTGGACTCTGTACTCAGACTAGTAACCCAGCTATACATTCTGCATTAAAATTTGGGTTCGTATAGAACACATTATATCTACTGTTAAGACTTTTTCATAGGATAATCACCTTTATTTTAGTCAGAAGATCAGAGATACATCAAATGTAGTGTTAAGATTTTAGCATATGATAATGACCAGCTATATTCTTTTAAGCAGAGTCAGAGGATCTAGTTGGTATCAGAGGATCTAATTGGTATCAGTTGTTCCTATTCCTGCATATTTGGGATTGTGTATGCTTCATGTAAGACCTCAAGATATTGGAATGCTGTTTTTGTAGTGATGACTTTTTTGCACATTTTTTCGGGGAAAATTTAGTATTTGTTTTTAGTTAGGTAGTTTATGATTTATCTATTTCTCATGATTGTCTTTCAGATCCATTTTTTGCAGCCTAATGCTAATACCACTGTGGTTGTCATATTTATAATTGGTTACTCATCATTTTGCGATATACTCTGTCATCAAAAGAAAAGCTGGAGTGGTACCTCTGGAATAAAAGATGAGAGAATATTGATTGAGATGGTTTGGACATATTCTTTGAAGACCTTTAGATGCTGTAAGAAAAGGAGTTTGATATTGAGAGCATGGCATAAAGAAAGGAGGGTAGGCCAAAATTTACTTGGGTGAAGGTAGTAAAACAAGATTTGACAAGGTGAGGGATATGTTGGCTATTGGTTGGCGTTAGGATAAGAGGAAAACTATTTACACTGTGGAATTGTATAGTTTGTGCTATTAATTCTTCCTTCTTTTATTTCTCTCTCTCTCTCTCTCTCTCTCTTTCAATGTTTTCATTCTTTCTAAAGGTATTTTTTTCTTTAGTCCTTGTAGGACCAAGCTCTTGGTCTAAGAAATATAAACTTAGAACTATAGAACTAATAATCAACTCATCACTTCATACTATTTGGATCAAGAGAACCGGTCAAGATATGATATATCACTCACATCATTATACAACTAGAATTTGTGTGACTTTGTGCATTCCCTTTTATTTTATTTATATACAAAATTTCCTATTCATAAGTTGAGTTAAAAAAAGATTCATTAAAATTATTGTAACCCTTCCTAAAAAAGGGGTTCCTTGGACTATGAACAGGAAGGATGAAAGCAAATTGGTATTATTATTCCTCGTTTGCAACTCAGTCCCTCTCATGGGTTATTTTCTCAATGAATAGTGATTGCAGGAATGAAATCTTCATATAATTCGAAAAAGGAAATGACAATTCAAAGGAAATAAAAATAAAATATGAAAAAGAAATACTTTCCGCATTTTTATTTATGATTTTTTTTCTTCTTTTTTTTTTGTAATCTCTTTTTTCTTTTCTCCGTATGGGTAAATGGACCTCTGATGCCAACTAGTTTGGGATAAAGGCAGTGTTGACGTTGATGTTGAACAGAGTGATACATTTACCCCATTCAAGCTCCATGCTCGCTGAACATTGGTGTCTGTCACACTCTGGTTCATGTTGTCGTCATTGCTTATGAATCTTTTATCTTTGTGTTTGTCAATTGTCAACCATATTTTTTCTTTGTTTTCCTCATTGTAAAGATATCTGAAGGTCCCTGTTTCCACGCTACTCGCTTTCTCTCTAATTGTGTTCCCTCTCACCTCTTCGGCAACTACCTAACCATCTAATAGAATGGCTCCTTGTCTGTATGTAGAGAGGGAGAGATGTCATTCCATAAGTTGAGCAAGCAAACAAATGGCAGACTTAATACGCTTTTCTCCCTTTGATTTATATCATTTGAGATGGGTGGATGGCTAAAGAACTCATTTCTGCTCAAGTGCTCAGTGGATCTGAATTCATGAATCAAATTAGTAGTATCAGCCTAGCAAGGAACATATATAGCCTTATTTTTTAAGGTGCCCATGGACTGCAAAGAAAAATGAGAATTTAAAGAGCATTGTTGCGAGCACTCCCCCCGAAAGGACTGAATGTGGTCGAGATTAGGTGAGATAACTTGGATACTAAGCAGGACGTATCAAAAGAAAAAATATGATTGGTTCTAACAGTATAAGAAAAGTTCTGTTTGAGAAATTCCTAAATGTACTACAAAATTCATGTCAGTTATCAGAAGAAGTGAAGAAGTGGGTTAAGCACAAGATTATCCTAGGGCTACCTTATTCTTTATTCCCTAGAGTTTATATAGCAAGTACAAGTCTTAGATATTTAGATACTGTAGTTTCATAAACCACTAGGGTTAAGAATTCCAAGCATGCAAGTTGTGTGACAATTAAAGTAACGTGTTAGGATATGTGGGAATATAAAAAGACAGAAATCCCACCTGGTGTGACCAAAGCAGAATGTGAGCATCAATCACTAAACATTTTTCACTGATGTTGTCTTATGCTAAAGTAATGCATATATGATGTTTCAAATCTTAAGTGACTCCTAATAAGTTCTAACTTCATCATAAATATATTTTCTATTACTAGCTTTTTTGCCTTTGAATTTGATGTTATGCTTATCCTAACAAGTTTTTATTATGCAGGTCAGTTACTGAAGTTTGCAATGGTTTTACATGTCTGGACCTAATTGCGAATCGTATTGAGGTCAAATTTTGGTGCTTTGTTTGGCATCTTCTTTATAAAATTAAGAATGAATTTCTCCTTTCCTAATCTTTGAGTTCACTAATTCTTGGCATTGAACTGTGTTACCGTCCATAGTTTATTAATTCGAGGTACGGATGCAACATTCCGCTGCTTGTGATTAATGCAGCCAGTACACATGATGCTACCTTGAAGGTGACTGTTACTACATCCATAATTTGTTTTTGCACTAGCTCATATTTGAAAGCTAATCATTACAGGCTTTCTGATGTAGGTTTCAGATAATGATTCCAATAAAAAACTCAATCCTGTGATCCAGGTTCTTTTTAGAACATATGTTTCTTCTTTTAGCAGTGTTATTATTAGCGTTATAAACTTATGCATCTTTTCAATGGGCATCATCTCATGTAGTTAATATATCAGTATCATGATAAGAGTGCTGAAGATTTTATGCCTTCATCATCTGGACAGGACAATAGCGAGAATGAACTGTATGTTCGCATTTACTTTTACTTGTAAACTTTCTCAATGTCACATTTGTACTATATGATCTTTAAAGTACAAGTCCCCCATCTTTTCCACATCTGTGTTTGTGTGTGTGCTTGTGTACACACACACAGATGCAATACCATATGTCAAAGCAATCTAATCGTTGTTACTGCTGCAAATATCGCTGCACCATTACTTTCCTCTCCTAATTTAATGTTGTTTATCTCCCTCTTGCGAATCAATTTTGTGTAACTACTACACTGTATTATAATGTAATCCTATGTTTCTATCAAATTGCTCTGTACTCTTTCTGCACGCTTTCTGTTTCTAACGGGATTTCCCTGTTTCCATGGGAAGTTATAGTAGCCTGACAGCCGGTCCATGTTGAATATTTTGAGTTATTTTTAACTGAGAGGTTCTTGCTTACTTTTTATTGTTTATAGTATTTAGGTTATAGAAATTGCTTTTGAATATCTGAAGTTAGCAAATTTGTGGAATGATTTTCACTTCTTTCTTAATACCTTCACTGCTATTTGTGTTTGCACTGGAGCATGCTATTCCCATAAAAGATTTCATATTGGTATTAATTTTAAATATTTAAGTTTTATGCTTGCAGTCATTTATGGGAGTAGCACTGATAGCTAATTAACATACTATCTGTTATCTATTCACACACCCACACACGCACAAATAAAAAAAAGAAAAACACACACACACACATTGAATATCCATCTTGAAGCATTTTCACTAGGGACCTATAATAGGTCTTTGATCCTGAGTCACCAATTTGGTGAAATGATTTTTACTTCTTCCTTACTACAATACTACCTTCGCTGCTATTTGTGTTTGCACTGGAGTGTGCTATTCCCATAATGAGATTTAATATTGGTAACAGTTTTAAATATTTAAGTTTTATGCTTGCGGTCAATTATGGGAGAATAGCACCAATAGCAGATTAAAATACTACATATTATCTATTGACACATACACACACACACAACCCCCTCACCACACACACAACCCCCCCACCACACACACACACACGTGTCCATGTTTTAAGAAATTAAGAAGCGAAAAAGGAGGTATGTGCAACAATTTTTAATGTAAGATAAGAAAATGGAAAAAAGTGATATAACCCCTTGTCTGGTTTGTATAATGTGGTGGCTCACTGTAAAATAAGAAACCCCATGTTATTTGCAGATATGGAGAAAGGTATCCAATTTTTGGTGTATGGAAGTCTCCATTGTATAGTGATACATGCTAACTGCTCTGAAGAACTCTGTACATGGCGAATTCTTATACCTTTTCCATTAAGTAGTAAAAGAATCTTTATCTTTCTCATTCACCCTAATCTTATTATAAATTTTTGGTGTATGGAAGTCTCCAAAGTAGAGGCAGTTCCTTTTGTGATTATCTTTCTTGATCTTGAGAGGGGACAACTGCTTCTAGTAGTAAAATACTCCGTTTACTGTGAGATGAATCAATTTTCTTATTATGTAACCTGTGTGTGCACAGATAAAAAGAGATCAATATTAGTTTACTCCTTATATCCCACATTAGAAGCATGCCACATTTCTTAGTACCAAAGATTACCTTTCGGTCCCAAGCTCTCAATTTCTTTTATGTTCAGCTCAGAAGGTAAATGATACTCCATCGAGAAAAAGTTACATTTGCATTTCTTTGTGAATGTTAAGGTTGGACGATTGATTGTGATTTGCATCTACAGATAATAAACTTTTAAAAAAAAAATTCTTTATGGAATTTTTTATTAATGTAAAAGTGGTGATAAGATAAGAAAATTATAAAGATAAACTTTGGAATTATAGCATGATAATTAAAAACAAAAAAATAAATAAAATACAAATGTAACTCTTTTTTCGGAATAGATTTCATTTTCAAATGGAACTCTTTTTGTGGAATGGAGGTTGAGTTATTTTCATGGTCGAGCTGACTAATGTTGTAGCTGACAAACCTGATAATACAGTTATAGCTGTTGAGATGCATGTTCATTCTATCTTATTGGCAATGTGACTTTGTTTGCTTAATGTATTTCTTATCTCTTTCACCATGTTTGTATTCAGAGCCCCTTTCACCCATAGTGAAGTTTTAGTTTCCTTGAAGAACAGTGGAAAACTTGACGAATTATTATATCAGGTAGGCTTCGCTTGTGCTGTTTATCTTTTCCGAACCATTTCTCTTTCAAAATGATTTTGGCTAAACTGAGTACAGCTATCTATTTGATCACTGTTTGCTAGAATTAGATGTAAAAAAGATTTTATGAACAGTAGGAATATTTCAACTAAACTTGTTTTATCTTCTTTTCCAGGGAAAGGAGTATGTTCTCATTCTAGATTCAGATAATCTTGCTGAAGTTGTTGATCCAAGTATCCTTTTGCTTGATGCAATCTTAACCCTATGTTTGTGTCCATTGACTATCAACTATCCATCCTTCAATGAGATGTTTATACTTTGTGTTCCTTTTTCAATATGTTAGTCTGTAATTTTCCAAATAATTGTGCTCCTTAAAGGTGATTTATAGAGATCTTAAATCATTTGATCCAGAACAACATTGAATACTGTATGGAGGTACATAAAGATCCATGTTACTTGTTATGTTCATTTCTTTCAAAACGATTTCTTAATCTTTCTCATTTTTCAGGTGATGCCCACCCCATCATCAAACTTGGAGGACGAAACCAGTCAATCCCACAAAAGCAAGTTTAAGGTTGGTAGTATCCTGTTACTCCGTTACTCTCGTGAGCCATGCAACCCCAATACATCTCAGTATTTCATTTGATAAGTAGAATATTTCCGTGGTGATGGCTTATTCTCTTTTTCAAGTGAGATATCTTTATTTTGTTTGGAAAGCAAAAGCATTTAAAGTGAAAGTGTGCTAAAGCGATTCCTACAGATTGCTTTATAGAAAAACAAGCAGAAAGGTGTAAGATGTGAATCTGGAATCATACTTTATTTAACAATTTCGATTTGGGCAAGATTAACCAGTAACGTTGATTAGATCCTGAGTATGCAAAGATTGTATAGCCACTTTTTGTTATTTCTCTGTAATTGACGTGTCTGCACTTTTTTCATAGATTGATCCTTGATTTAGTCAAGCTCAATCTTTATGCTTATATATCAATTAGTGGTTAAACAAAGCAAGACTCAATTCTGCCAAAATCTTTTTGTGCCTAGTTTAGAAATTTTACCTCAAAGTTTAGGTTGTCTTGATTAATGAGGCATTTGTAACCTAACACAAGTGGAGATATCTTTGACTAACATTGGGTTAAACCATTGCATAATGTAGCTACAGGAAATTGCAAGGATGCGGGACAAACAAGTAAGTTAAGATTTATTTACCTCTTCATTTCAATGTTCTTCCATTTACTATGCTACTAAATGTGAAATGCCGCATTTTGGCTACTGATGAGTTTTTTTTCACTTTTTTTGTTGCTTTGATTGTGAAGTCAGATGAGATGAATAAACTTACTGATACCACTAACTTGTAAGTATATATTTCTTTGTGTTGACCTTGAAAGTTGTAATCAAACTTCCGTAGATAGTAATGCCAATCCATTCAGGTGGTTAGACATGAAAGCAATATTAAGGGTTGTGGATAGAGGTGCTTTTGCTAAAGGGAGCTCTCCATTCTTGAAGGTAGAAGCTCTCCCTCTAATATAGAGTCTTATAAATGGTTCAATGCTATATGCCCACACTCATTACAGTAGTTCAGCTTGGGAAGCAGTAAATGGCTGACATTAGCATGTGCTTACACTAACCTTTCGACTTTTTTCATCCAGTATTTCAATGGTGCTATGGCTATTAGTGTTCCTGAAACTCGATACCTTCCGATGGAGACAACATCAAATTTGCTTCTTTTCCAGGTTATACATGGGCCTCTCCAAAGTTTGTTACATTCTTTTGAAGTCATTTAATAATTTTTTTTTTTATGCAGTCGGATCTGTTTACCTGCTCTGAAGGTATTTTAACCCTTAATGTAACTAGAGCAAAGTCCTCCCTGCCCTCTATCGAACTAGGACCTGAATTCACCAAGGTAATATTTCACACAGCAACTTGGTGGCTAATCATATTAGTAGTTTGTTATTTTAGTCTTGGGTTCTTATGTGTGTTACACTTCAATAATTGTTTCAGGTTAGTGACTTCTGTAGTCGCTTCAAGTCTATTCCAAGCATTATTGAGCTTGATAGCTTGAAGGTAACTGGTGATGTTTGGTTTGGAACTGGTGTAATTCTCAAGGTACTATTTGTGCTTTTTCTGCATTAGTTTTGTACTTGTTCACTAATTATACTGTTTGATATGAAATTAACTGTTTTTAAATATCTAGCAGCCCTCTGTTACTTTCTTTTAACATCAACATATCCTTTAACCCAAACTAGTTGTGATCGGAGGTTGATGAACCCATAAAAGATAGTCCGCTGTTACTTTGCGTAATGAAATATTAGCTAATTTTCTTGAAGTTGCATTCTAATCTCTGCCAAAATATAATTTGGGTCCTAAATTCTTGAGGAAAATAGTCTACGTGGTAACTCTCCTGCATATTTCTCTAACAGAAGCACAGACATCAACAGGATGCGTATAAGACTTGATATGGCTTTGTTACTTGTCCTGGTTGAGTTCTTGTTGATGCACACATCAGTACAAGAAGATTACATTTAATATACAAATTATTTAGTTACACATTTAATCTGCAAAGCCTGATAATAAAAAACAATATTGAAAAAAAAAATTATTCAATTGACAAGGAGAGGTATTTGAAATACAAAATTTTAGCCAAAAAAACAATGCAAGCATTTAGGCAGTGATTCACCAATATGGTACAGAAAGATTCATGTATGCCTCAACTTTGCTCACCACCAAGTTTGACAAAAACAAGATGTGGCCAAGTTAGATTTTAGAGTTTAAGTTTACTTGACGTTTCCCTGGTTGGGATATTATTTTAAAGCTGCTTATATTAAAAGTATCTCAGAATCTCTGCAAATTACAAGAATTCCAAGAGTACCCTAGTAGCAATATTACCCCTTGTATGCATTTCTTGAAGAAAGCATATTTTGAAGAACTGTTTTGATTTATCTTCAGCAATTACTTTCCATCTACCAGAAAGAAAATCTTGTATAGTCCTATTACTCCTGCAGTTGCTTGCCAAAATTTTAAATTTAGCGTAATTGGTTATTTATCAGTAAAAACAAATTGTCTATTATGCTGCGAACAGAGTAAGTAACGGCAACAAGAGCTTAAAAATACTGTCATTCGTTCCAAAAATAGAAATACGTTTTGACTTTCAAAGGACAGCATATTAGACTTGAAAATTAATGTTAATTTAGTTGATTCAATTAGTGTAATCTTATAGTTTATGCTAAAAATCTTTTATCACAAGTCAACATAATTTGCATCTCAACTTTTCATGAATTACATTAATTTTGAAGATTATTATGCCGTTGTTTGACTTAAAAAGTATAAAACAAATCTCTGACTTTGGAATGGAGGTAGGGATTTTTTTACATGGTTCGCTAACCCTGAATCTGATTCTTCGATTCGTCTGCATTTGGCAAATTCTTCAGGGTGATTCTGGCTGGTTTGTTCTTTTGTGTTGAATGATGAAGTAATGCAATTGTATATGTTGGTCTAGTCAACTGAATGATATTAGAAGGCTACCAAAAAAATTAGTAAAACAATTCATAATATTTTTGCTTTTCTTGATTAATCTACATTCCTATATTATGATATGTGCCAAACCAACAAATTGCCGAATCTTTCTATGGTGAACCTGAACTCCTGAACCCAAATTGTCGCTTCTTAGTAACACTGGGCAAATGATACCCCTAAGCAATCTGTTGGTACCTCTTTGTTCTTTTGTAGACAGTAATTAATACTTACGTCCTTCTCTCTGTTATGGTTATTCTGCAGGGGAAAGTCAGTATTAGAGCACTACCTGGCATGAAACTTATAATTCCTGATAATGCTGTTCTGGAAAATAAGGTACATAATATATTGTCATCGCCAGATTTTACATTAAATATTCTATTACACACCTTGCTTGAACAAATTCTGTTGTTTGCAGTTTGTTAGTAGGCAGAGTGACATTTGAGGAGACATACAACAAAGTAAGAGAAATAGCATTTTATTCTAATAAGAATGCTGGCGGAGCTTGTAGATTAATTTTCCCAGATATTTCAACCGCCTTTGGCGCGGGATTTCGAGGTGTTTGAGGGCATGCCAGACTGTACGCAACTTTATGGGAACGAAGAGTATTTTCAGTTAACGCCGGAAACGAGGCATAATTATGGCCTATGACATGGAAGACATTGTTTAGGTAAATCATAGTTTTAAATCTCGTTGTCCATCTTTTCAGGGTTATACAGTTGTGCTCGATTTTCAAAGGCTTGATACACTTACGTTTTCCTTGCTTGGCCGTTTGATAACAGCTTAATTGAGCTTTACAATAATAAGCTTTTCACGATGTTCAGATTTTGTATGTGCCGAGTATTTAGCTAAATGTGACTAAAGGGGAAAGTTAGATTTTGTTCGGCGAATTTAAAGTCTGTTATTGAAACTAATAAATGTAGTATGAACTTTCGAACTAATCAAATGATAGTCATTAAAATATTTGCATTCAGTTCTAGCAAAAAATATACTATAGATATTTATATCTCAAAGACCAAAATTGAATAATGCTAATATGTATATATATTTCCTTTAAGAATAATTTTTGAAGTTTATTGGTGATTAGATATCTTAGGCGTGTTTTGTGCATTTTGTCCACAAAGGATTTAAGAATATTGTTTGTTTGGAAATAATTTTTTCTTTAATGTATATTTATTTTGTAATTTATGTCGAAAATTGCAGTGTGTTTAGCTAGTTTATGGGTCAGTGGTCATGGACATATTTTTTTATAATGCATTTTCAATTAATTTTAATTTGAAATGTGTCTTGTGCTAATTACAGTATGACTAGTCTTTTTTAGATTTGCGTACTTTTTTCCTTAAATAGTTGCGCAATTTCATAAATGACTGAATTCTTGACGTTGAATTTTTGGTGTTCATGTTATGTATGATTTAGAGTACCGCCCTCTTATTTTACAAAAGATTACATATGGATTGTACAAAAGGTTTTAAATTGGAAATGAAAAGGATGAAACATATGAAAGATAAGAAAAGAAAGGGGGAATTAGATGCTTTTTTATTTTAAATCTCCAAAGTGAGAAAAAAGTGATTTTGAAAAATTATTAGCATTCAAACACAAGTCTCTCATGTAAAGTGTTCAAATCTAATTAGATACCTTTTGATTCTTTTTAGGTGGAATGATGATATATTAAATTTTATAATAACGTCAATGTTGATTTTAATCTTATAATTTAAGACAAATTTTTTTAATCACAGTTGAATTTATATTTAAAATTTTTGTAAATTAATTTTGAAGTTAAATATACTATTATTCTTAAACAAATAAAAAAGTATCTTAAATTTTGAAACATGGATAATTTTCTTTTTTCCATGCTTTAAGGAAAACTAATAGAACTTTTATAACTCAAATATAGGGTGTTAAGCTTTTTATGACCACAAAAAAAAAAAGTTTAACAATATTGAGAGATTTTGTATGTATAAATTTTTTAAAATGCTTTGAACTTGAAGGTTAATAATATAATTTAACATTATTATATTCGTGGTCTTTGTATAAAAAGATTTCGTCATTCTTCTTTTTTAAAAATAAAAAACATTTAAGCAATTTTATGCATTATAAAATCTTCTCCATTTTTAGCAATGCAACATCCAAACAACCCCTATGGTCCTCATCACCACCATCGTCAGTGGATAAGGGAAGCAACAGCTAACCTCCTCTCTCTCTCTCTATAATCACTCACCATTGTTTTCTCTCTCTAAAACCCACCATGTCCATTTCTCAAATCTCTCCATTCCATTCTTCTTCTTCTCTTTCAATTAAACCCCAAAACTTCCACTCTTCGCCATCTCCGCCATTAATCCTCTCTCTCAGACCTCACAATTCTCCTCGCCATGCCTCTCTCACTTCCTCATTTCTTCGCCCTCTCGTCCTTCTCAAAAACCCCATCAAAACCCGCTGCTCAATCTCCCCAATAATCTCTATGAGCACTGAAGCCGGTGTCGGAGTAATGGGAACGAAGCTTGGCATGATGAGTTATTTCGAGCCCGACGGTACCGTCGTTCCGGTCACCGTCGTTGGGTTCCGTGAAGGAAACATTGTGACCCAGGTGAAAACGGAGTCTACAGACGGGTATAGTGCGGTTCAAGTCGGGTATAGGAGGGTCCGGGACAAGAAATTGACGAAGCCCGAAATGGGGCATTTGGAGAAGTCAGGGATTATCCCAATGCGCCATCTTCAGGAGTTTAGGTTAACTTCAGTTGATGGGTTTGAACCTAATCAAACTCTGGTTGTGGAGGAGCTTTTTAATGAAGGTGATTTGGTTGATGTTTCTGGCATAACTATTGGAAAAGGGTTTCAAGGTCTGTTCTCTTCTTTAGTTTACCATAGTGTTGGAAATGATTTAAAGATTTAACTTTGCTCTGTGTGTGTGTGTTTCCAGCCGTTAATTAACCATTATCGTGATGCTATAATTGTTTTTGTGCATTATCTCTTTTTGGTTTTGGACTTCAAGCTTTGAGATTGTTTGAAGGTTTTAGTTGCAAAACAAAATGTCTTCTTTTTGGAAATTAGGCTGAGTTTAAAGTGCATTTGTTACATCAATAAGCATATTACACAAAAGAGGAGCTGAGATTTGAGATAGAAGCAGTCTATCAGAATTTCGGTTCGAAGGCAGGCTTTGCTTTACAAAATCAAGGAGATACTTAAAACTAATTCACTATGTGATATTTGTACCGATATGTGCTCCATCTGATGGTTTCCTTAATCATATATGGTTCTGGATTAGATATTCTGCTTGTGATTTCTCCGCTACTTATTTGGGAAGTGAGGTTATGCTTGAAGAACACACTATTGTATATTTGTATTTGTTTTTCTCTTTTTAAACTGAATGGGATGTTTTTTAGGGTTAAAAAAAAGTGAGGGTATAAGATTCAGATCTTCAATAGGTGTAAGGGCCAATGATTGAATTTACTCCACCAGGAAGCATAATTACCTGCCATGTGGGTTAAATGTTCAAAGCTTAGAGAAGAAGCAAGCTAGTAACTAAGAATGAATAATGTAAGGAAAATAATGAAGAGAGATGTATTAATCTGTGCAATGCCGGAGAGGCACATGTGGCATGCTAAGCCTGTACAGCAGCTGGTTGCATTGAATGTGAAATAAATTTCTTACCTTGGGTACCTAAGGGGTATGTCATTGGCTCATCCACGCCCCTAATAGAGGGAATGAAACATGCTGCACAAGAAATCGAAGTGTTGACTAGGTATGCTATCCTGGGAAGAAAGGCTTTATGTAGTTCTATATATAGTTGATGTTGGAGTTCTGCATGTTGGAAAAGATGAATGTTTTCCTCTTAGCAGATTCTAAAATCTTAGTTGTTGATATTTGATCAGTATTTACACTAGAGGAGTTCAGATAGGTAGGAATGTAAAAGAAAAGAATTTGTAGTTTCTCCTTCATAAAACTTGGAAAACTTTTATTTATTTGATTTCCTGATTTACACGAAACTGTTCAGTTTGTACTCAAGTTTATGATGTTTAATGACTAATTTACCATTACTCAATTCCCAGTATTCTCTTACTACTATTCTTAGTGTAGCCCATACACCACCTCAACAACTATAAATTTTATAATTTATAATTTAAGCATGACTACATTTCATTTTCCCTCACTTTTTCTTCTAAACTCCAGGCTGTTCGATAATTAATCAAAGTCTACAAAATCCTCAAAATATATGAATAATCAAATGTTTCAATTGTTATGATACAAAGTGACTAATTAAAAACATCGTATATAAATTTTGGGTGCTAACCCAGCTGCCTGACACAGTGGTCTGAGAGACCTTGGTGTCACTTCTCTAGTCAAACATCACACGTTTTTCCTGTCCAGCTGCCCCTTGGCTCATGCACTCAATTGGTTCTTTGCTGCAAGGAGTACACCCACTTTTTTCCCTATAGAAGAGATTGGCCAGGAGGGATAGCCTCAACTTTCCTCAAGATTTGAATTAATCTTCTCCATTTTTCCTCAAGTCTAGTGTACCCCTTCTTTGAAACCAACGCAGTCCTATTTAACTGCACTTAAACCAAATTGGTTTGATAAATTCCCTAGTGGGCATGAAGAGGTCAGCCATGGTGGAAGGCCTTTGGACTGTCATGGTTCATATGAAGCTAATGATTGTTCGTTAAGTCTTGTTTGTATTTAGTGTACTCTTTTTAAGCATGCAACATAATGCATAGCTGTGGTATATAAATTTAAAACTTGAGTAGGGAGAAACTACAGATAACAAATGTAATCACAATGTTGCTGTTTAAGGTTATAATTACCTGTAATTCTATAAAGGGATGAAACAATAATTCCAGTGTAATTGCAGTCTTTGTATAATAGGCACTAGCATAGTACTATTTGAAGTTTTTATGTAATTTTCTGCAATGTACTATAAAGACATTGTACCTGGGAAGTAAGCATGTGAAAGTTGAGTTATTACTTGTGATATTAAGGTCCTTCATCTGTTTTGTTTGAATAGATTTTGTTGCTATTAACCATATTTATGTACCACTATATATACACTAGAAAATCATTTATTTTCCAGTATAAATGTCATTCCTGAGATCTGTGTTTATATTATGATTTGGTTTTGATTAGTCATATTTTCTGAAACATTATATTAGTCATCACAGCTGTCTTTGTCATTTTGGGACGAAGTATTGATGTTAGTTAACTTGTGTACATTCTCCACGTATGTCTCTACTCATCAATCTATAGATTTAACGGAAGTTTGTGTAATTCTAAAACCTGAAATGATCTAAGCTTACATAGTGGGACCAATCAACTGAATTCCTTGTATTGATTTGATTTTGCAGTTCCTTTACGTAATGGTAGTTAGATGAGACTAGCCTCAAATGCGAATATTTGTTAGCTGTTAATCATTGTCCAAAGTGTAATCCGTAATGGATATGAAACCTAATATGAAACTTTGCATGTCTCTTTGATATACATTATTTGCACATAGCGGCATCATGAAAATTTTAGATAACATCTTACACATGGCAGTTCAATAATGTTCCACTACGACACTACATATTTGATTCATTGCTGCTGCAAATACTGTAAGTGACGCAGCTTTGTTTCAAGTTGTACATAACCTTATTCCTGCTATGTTTGATTATCCTACCAGGTGGTATCAAAAGACACAACTTCAAAAGAGGTTTGATGACTCATGGGTCCAAGAGTCACAGAGCCCTTGGGTCCATTGGAGCAGGAACCACTCCTGGACGTGTTTACAAAGGAAAGAAAATGCCAGGGAGAATGGGAGGTACTAAAAGAAAGATACGAAAATTGAGGATCGTGAAGATTGACAATGAACTGAGGATTGTGATGATCAAAGGCGCTCTTCCTGGTAAGCCCGGAAATCTTATTCGGATTACCCCAGCAAAGATAGTTGGGAAAAACATCCCAAAGAGCTAATTTATATCGTTCATCTTTTGAATGTAAATTTCTTTGTAGTTGATTTGAAAAGGGATAATCTGAAGTTTTCTTGTTGAAGTAGATTGAATTCACTGCGGAATTTTCGAAGTATAATGCTAAGTTAAATGATATGCCTTATGCAATGCTCCTGTTTATGGAAAGAGAGACGTTTTTTTTTCTGTGAACCCTCTAATGGAGACTGACCTTATATATAAAATGCTAACATTTACAAACGTTTGGAATGCAGAGTCCGTCTTGTCCTTTTGTTTATATCAACTAAATCTTTTGGAACTGTGGTTACTGAGTGGAACTTGTTCCAACAAAATATTATGGTCTGATTAAGATCAAGCTCGTCTGAGTGCCGTGTATAACTTTCAGTTTTAGTTTATCCCAAAAGAACTAATTTTATCACCAACATTATTTGTGTTAAAATCCAGCAATATGCCCATATGATTTTTTTCCCGATTTTTAATAATCAACTTTACTTTCTTGATGTTTGAATGTAACATATGGGAGTGCCCGTCTGTAAACTTCCAATTCATTGTTTGTTTGTTTTTGTTTTGTTTGTATGGTTATGGGCTTTTCTTTCCCTATGTTAGTGCAAGTATTTTGGGTTTGGGAGAAGGAGAATGAACATAAACCTGGTTTCACCAAGGTGGACTTAAGCAGTAGTTGCTGCTAGACCAATTCTTACGTCATTTGTTTTATCATCTATTAATGATATTTCTGTAGTGATTTCGTTTTTATCTTCCCTTTTCTACTTTCATCCTTAGTGAAAAGAATTACTTGTTTTGTTTTTGTTGTTTGAAAAAAGGTATCTTGTTTAAAAGACCTGCTTTACAAAGTTTCCTTCTGTACAAGTTGATAATTAAAGAGAGTTTCGGAACTGAAATATTACAAGTATTTCGAAATTATTAAGTGCAGGACATCTATTTGTTTTTTCATTTATAAGAAATTGCAAATCCATTCTAGTTCTAATTTTAGGTCTTACATTTTTGTTGTCATGTAACCGGAAAAAAAAAAAACAAAACAGTTGTCAAAACATTTATTTACTTGATGTTTTACTTCTAAAGCAAAGGAAGTGCATAAAAAATACAAAATGTACAAACTTCTAAGCAGATTAAAATTATCAATTATACACGAAACAACTCTTCAGTCTTTACAGATGAGGTGCAAGCACTTTACAGAAGTACAGGAAGCTCACATTACATTATACAGTACAAGAAAGAGAATGACTAGAAGAAAAGTTCCAATGCCAAACCCATCATAATCATAATCAGGGCTTCCAATCTGCATATTATTGTTTCGCGAAGGGGAAAGTATGGTCAGCAAATGTATAAGCACCAACAGAAGTATAGGAAGAAGAAACATGGCGCAGGAATGCTCATACTCTTTCTTGTTTTCTGTTGGAAATGGCAGAATTTTTATATATTCGGCTATGTGCTGCAAGTTGGACGAGAAGATGACCAAATGGACTACCACCATCAGACGATGGAACAAGTGGATATGGCACTCTGTTTCCCACTTCAGTTCAACAACTTGGTTTTGAAATTACAGAATGTATTAGACTGGTGGTGGTTGCAGATGATCAACCATTTGATGGCTAAATATTGATTCAAAGAACAAGAATGTTCCAAAATTAGAGATATATTTCAGTTTAAGCAAAATAAGTTGGTAAATTTTTACGATTCAAAATTAGAGATACTTTTGATAATTTTGAAGACAAATATAATAACGTACACAGAGAACCTATATATATAAAATAATTTAAGTACTTTGTTTTAATTTCTTGTAAAATAAATAAAGATTCAATGTTAAGAAAATCTATACTTTTACATCACTAGTATTATTCACATAATTAATACTTTTTTTTTCAAGTTTTATTTTGGTTACATAAAGTATAAATGTCCTAAATTACATTAAAAAAATCTTATTATATATAATATACAAGTACTGACATAATATAAATTTCTAAATATATTACTAAATTACTTTATAAATTATGTTGAGAAAATAATATGTTTGTTAAGTAATTTTTAAAATTTTAATCACTTTTTTGTTGCTCGATCATTTATTAAATTATATCACCATTAATAAATATATAGTATTTAAAATGTATAATTTTATATAATCAATAAATATAGACTAATTGTTAATGACAACAATATCTCTCCATCAAAACTTTTTTTTTAACATTTTGTACTATTAAGAATGCAAGATTTAGGAAAAGTTGGTATCTTAATTATTATTGTTTTTCTAAATTAAAAATTTATGGGTATTTTGTTTTTAACCTTTTAATGGAAATTATGTTTTATATTTTGAAATTGTAGAAATTTAATAAACTCTCCAATTTTTTTATATTTTATCTTTTGGTATAGTTAAAATTATGTAAAATAAATTATATTAAAAGTTATATAGTTTATTGAAATAATTAAAAAAATGAATTATGAAGAAGAGATAAGAACATAAATTCTTATTGTGACCCAAAAAATATGACAGAGAATATATTTGATAATAAATTATAATAACATACAAAACATAAACATATACATCAAAATTTTAGAGTAACAATTAATAAAAACTCAATTTCTAATTTTATTCATCCATAAAAAAATGTATTAGATTTGAAACTCACTTCCTAATCGTTAACATGTTGGGTGATAAACTTTTTATGTCATATTTTCTAGAGCAAATAAATTTTGAACTAATTTGTATGAATTATATAATTTTAGTATCATGATATACTTGATTGTTTGTCATGTTTATGAACCAATTTAGATGAAATTTTAATATTACTCTAAATTATTCTTTGTAAAAATAATTTTCTGACAAGATTCTGTTAGGTTTTTATTTATGAACGTTTAATACTTTAAGTGACATTGTATTAATGTTGTTATATTTTAGAGAAACTGATGCTATTCGGTTTTAGAGAAACAATTCTCAAATAGCAACACAAATAAGATATATATATATATATATATATATATATATATATATATATATATATGTATATATATATGTGTGTGTGAGATCAAACATACCCACATCTATTTCCACTACTAAATTGAGTTTGTGAATGTTTTATGAAACAATTGAAGGAAAATATTATGATTGTTTTGAATTATTATTAACTTATACAATTGAATTCATACTATTTTTAAAAAAATTTAGTTGATTGTTAATTCAAATGCACATGGCCAAATATATTAATGTTATTTCTTAATTAATGTGAAAATTTTTAATACTTAATGTGAATGATTTATAATATGAAGCTACTCCTTTATAGATACATTAGATCTGTAACAATAGAAAAAAAATAAAAATAAAAATTACTATGTTATGTAAACATATTTTACACATTATATATTATAATATAGCAAGAAATATGAAATATTTACAAATATAAATACCAAAATATGTTGTTTTAATATAGCCATCAAATTATATAATGATTTCTAGAAATATGATAAAAACATTGTAATTGTTGATTTCGTATATTGATTAAAGAATATATCAACCATAATGCACTCATGCATTGCACGGATTAAGTGGCTAGTATTCTCAAATACAAACTTGTATATTTTTATATTTTTACAAATTTATACCACATAAAATTATAACATTCGCAAATAATAATACATTAAAAAAGAAATACATCTCATAACTTTGAAACGTGAGAGAATATTAAAATGGTTAACATTTATTAATTGTCAATCCCAATTAGTTTGGGATAAAGGCATGTTGATGTTTAGTAACCCGAGGCTTTGTGCCGTCACATGTTTCTCAACTGGCATACTGCAGGAAGTCTTGCACTACAGAATAAAAGCTGATGACAGTAAACTAAGTTCCAAAGACATTAAGATGTAGAAACTAGAAACAAAAACAAATTATAGGACTTCCTCATAATGTAGTCACATGGACATCAAGACATGTCATATTGTCATAGAACCTAGTAATCAACTAATAAGTTAATGACCATATACCTTAGCATCAGTAAGTAAACAAATTTATCGAATCATGAGACGATGTCAATCTAACTGATTCATATGTTCTGGAGGGAAGGCCTGGAGATGCTACTGCTACAAAATAAGAAATTCATCCACTTTCGTAGTACTTCTAACAGGTTCCTTGGGAACCCCCTGATTAGTCTCTAAGATGTACAAGGTAATGATCCCCCGCTACACATTCTCCCCCTCATTTGTAGCTCTGTACTTCAGATTTTTCTCATAAAAGTTGATCAGCTGTCATGACAGTACAAGAATATGTCACTGAAAATAATATCAACAGAAGTAAAGAACGAATTTCAAGTGAAGACGATGTTAACAAGAAACATGAGAACATGATTTGAGAATAGATATAATTACCAGTAGTGGGTACTTAGCCTTCAGATATTTGTTATCCACCATTATCTCTTTTCCATCTACCCTGTATGTCAAGAATATGAAACCTTTCAATTAAAAAGCAAAAATCTTCCTTAAGCTCCAGCCGTATTTATGTCTAATTGTCCTCAACTATGAGAGCGGAAGCATTTCTTGAGTTCCAAATAAAGAATGCAGAGACTACACTAATTGCCATTTACACACACTGATTTGTAGTGATATAGCCCAATTGTAAATATACTTGGTTCATCAAAGATCGTCATCAATCTGACAAACAATATATTGTATTAAAGTTCCATAACATTGCTCATGATTGCTGGAATGTTACAGAAGGGAAAGCATTTTTTTTGAAGAAAAATAACATACATATCCAGTATATAAGATATGAACTATCAACATAAAAAATGTCAGAAGGATATTTAGATCAGAAAATAAAACTGAATCAACTGTAATAAATGTCCAAGGAAAGAGTTTAATTACCCCAAATAAAAAGAAAAAAATAAATGAATAAGCCAATAACAATCTGTTTTACAATTTCTAATATGAAAATATCTAATCTGTAATTTTATATTTTTCAAGTGGGGGTAACAAAGAACAAGAGAAAGCTCATGATTGACATTCTTTGGGGTTAAAGATATCCTAGAACTAATTATTTCTAGGCTGGAGTCGTATACGTAAATTTTAATGCTGCAGATAACAAGACATAGTTTTCCTTTTTGTTTCGGCCCCCATTCTCTTCTCTTTTCTCTATAAGTGAATATTCAGTAACACAGTGTTTGGGAGTTTTTAATGAGAAGAAAAGAAAAAAAAAGAAGTGAATAGGAGAGGAAAGAGATTTTTGGTTTCTTTTTCTTTATCGGGAGTTTTTGGACAGGAAAGAAAATTGGTAGGACATAAATTAAACAAGAAAGATTTTACTATTAAGTTAAAGGGGTAAAATTGGTATATTTTATTATTATTAAAGTCCAACTCTCTTTCTCTCCAATTCATTCCAACTTTGGGGAGAAAATTGTGGAAGGAAAAACTAAGTCTTTTTCTCTCCCATTCTTTTCTTTTCTTTCCAAAAAAAACCCACAGACTAATTTCTTCCCTATTTCTTTTCTTTTCTTTTCTCTCTCAACTAAAATTCCCTAAAGCACCCAAAAATGGGTAAACCCATGAACAGTCAACAAAAGCATAATTGTCAGTACAAGGTATAGGATATGTACGGTAGGCACCAAATCAAACTATTCTAAGAAATCTACAAAACACAGAGTTAATCCCGAATGAGTTTACATGCATGAAAAGCAAATGTGACGGTAAGCAAGGAATTTCAAAGAACAATATATATAGCTAAACCCAGCTACTCCATATCTTATTAAAATTACTTGTTGATTCACAATGATTCATTATGGATAACAATAGGGAACTTCCCTCTTCCAAGTTCTAGGGGAACTGCAAATAGTTCACAAGAAAAAATAAAAATTTAAATTTTACTCTAAGCCAGATCAATTTAGTTACGAAGGCTGGAATTACAAACCTCTTGGCTACAAATGTCACCAACACATCCTCCCCATTATCTGATGCTGAAGAAGCAAAGTTTATAGCTTTGATGATTGTTGTGATCGCAGTATTACTGATATCATTAAGATTCTTCTTGAAATGAAGATCGCCATCATTCAAGCCAGCTGTAGCACGAGAGGGAGTGACAGTGGGTTCGACATCTTGTACAGCATAATTTGTTACACAAACAGCTTCTTCTTTCTTAAACCTTTTTACGGAAGACTTGCTTTTCCTTGATCTTTTTTCAGAAGAGATGCTTTTCCTAGTTCTAAGACGTGATCCAGCCTGAACCAATTCTTCTGCATCACCATTTGAGTGCCCATTCATAAGGCTAACAACTTCTTCTGTCTCCAGCTCTTGCACATCTCCAGCCAATTTATGTGCATTGTACTCATTCAGAACTACTGTATGTCCAACATCACTTGGGTGCACATCTCCTTCATATTGCTCTTTTCCTTCATCAGTTTGTGCATGATCCATCACCATTCCATCGTCCTCTCTCTCAGCTTCTTCAACATCGTTCTTACGCCTCGTATCAGTCTCACTGCTATTGTTGAGACTGTCATCACTATAAGATGGAAAGATGAAAGGTTTCTCAATGAATCTGACTCTCCCAGAAGTAGATGCAGAAGGACACTGTGACTGCTTCTTCTTAGACTGAGGGGTAGGACCACCATGCTTCCGCTTGCGTTTACGTGATGACCTATGCTTCCCAAATTTCAAAGAATTGAAATCAATCAAAAGCTAATGACTAAGAAACAACTTAAAACAACTAAACCATTCAATCACAAACTCAAGTAATAAATGTATGTGGAAGCACAACCTTTCTTCAAATGCTTCAATCACGTCGTAACATGAAGAAAGATTCTCAACTGGTTCCCATGTATTAGCTGTATCTGGCCAGCCACGCCTTTAACAAATAACAAACATCTTATTATCAGAATCAAACAACACTACCACATATATCAATCTTATTAAAATATTTTAACATTGCAAGTATTCACCTTCAAAATGACCCACAACAGAAAACATATAAGGATATTTATTCAATTAACAGATTTCTATAATCTTAAACACATCTTAGCCCAGAGCAAAAACCACAAATGTATTTAATACAAGGTTACATATGGAATACTACTCAAGCATACAAACAAGGTAACCCAGGAAATTTAGCTTAGTATAAAGTCACGAACATAAATTTAGGAACTCACCACTTCACGAGATACTGAACTTCCCCCTATTAATTGCAGCAGCATTTTTTATTTCCAAATCCACATGACCAAAAAAAAAAAAACCCAACAAAATCAGAGCAAATTTAAACAAGAAAAGAGTGAAAATTTATTCCACAAACGAACAAAATAGAAAGGGAAAATACCTTCCGAACCCTTTTCTTGCGAATGGCTTCAATTTCGAAGTAACCTTCAGGGAGCTGCTTCGGACGCTCTTCTTCAGCTTCCACTTTATCTTCAAACTCATCAAAACCATTTTCTCTCTCTTCTGCTTCCTCCTCTTCATATTCTCTCTCCTCTTCTCCTTCAAACCCATATCCTATAAGCCACTCCCCCTCCACCGCAGCATCAAAGGTTCCTCCGTACATTTCCCCAGCCGTCGGAGGAGCTAGTTCGGAACTACTTCCGCCGATCGTCTTTCTCCCACCCTTCGTTTCTCTCTCTAAAACCCTTGTCATTTTCTCTCTCTAAAACACACTTTTTAGCTGGTGGGGGGTTTTGTCCGACTGGCCTGTGTGTACCAACTTTATAACAATTTTCAATTTCTTTACAGAAGATGAATTTCAAATTTTTTGGGTTCTGCAGGCTGTCCAATTTTGTAAATCAATAAAGTGACAATAAATACTACTTTATCTGCAAAAATGGTCATTTAGTCGTCTATATCATTTTTAACTATCAGCGGACTAAACCTTAAAAAATATTAATTTATTTATTAAACTAAATATAATTTTAACTTTTGACCATTCTATTAAATTTAATAAAATATTATTATTTTTTTGATGACGTAATACTAAATTGATATATCACTTTAAAAATTTAACCCACTGAATTTTTAAAAAAATTATTTATAATTTAATGTCATTTCATCTATATATTAACTAGCATAACATAAAAAGTATTATCAAAACCTAATATAAAAATACACGTAGTGATTATTGTTGATATGTAACAAAAATTAAAAAAATTATTTATTGTTATGATATTTCAAAAAAAGATCGTAAAAGAATCATAATAGAATAGTCATCTTATATCTAAATTTAAAGTTATAGTCAATCAACCAAAGAAAAAAAAAGCAAAAGTATTAAATAACTAAATTACAACTAATATACTAATATAATTACTAAAAAAAATAATTACAACTAAATTAATATATATTAAACAAAACTTAAATTAAAAAAAATATTAAATTAATTGTTTACTAAGATATATATATATATATATATATATATATATATATATATATAGATGTTTTGATTATTTTTTGGATTTATTGTAAAAAGTAAGTTTTTAGTGAGCTAAACTTTAAAAGTGATATGTCAATTTAGTGTCATATCATCAAAAAAAAATAACAGCTGTCTATTAAATATAATGAAATGATCAAAAATTAAAATTATATTTAGTTCAATTGACGAATTAATGTTTTCTAAAATTCAGTTATTTAATTCTTAAAAGTGATATAGTTCAATAACCAAATCTTGATTTATTATTAGTCTCTTATATATATTTTTGTTATTATGTGGTCCTTTAACTATTTTTCTTCACGTTTTTAAATTTTTCCATCAAAGTCGGTTAAATATTATGGATGTGCTAAACGATGATCAAACAAATGCCGACTTGGTTGTTAAAATATACGGAGTAATATTATTTTGTTTCTACTTTTCTATATTGTTTACATAACATCCATCAAATTTAAGAGTTTTTCGAAATTTTTTTATTCAAAAGGAATATATATTTAAACTTTTAAAAAAATTGAGAACCATTATTATTACATCCTTTATCATCATAGTCGACCACCACCGGCACTTCTTCCTCCTTCATCACTACTATTGCTCCGCTGCCATCACCAACATCTACTTCACCACTAGAATGACCGCAAGCCACCGCCAACCATCACCGATCTCTTTTCAAGCACCACGATTGTTACCACCATTGAACACCATTATTGTCGCAATTGAGGATTTTCATAAAAATTATGTGTCGTTTTGAGCTTAAAATTCTTTGGATTTTAAAATGTGACAATTAAAAAATGTTTGAGGGCAAAAAACAACAAAGTCATCAGTTCATATAACTTTAAATGTAGGTACCAATTCATTTGAAATTTCGATTTAAAAATAAAAGGTTATTTGCATACCAAAAATTCTACAGAGTTCAGAGGTTTCTTTAAGATAAGGGATAGAGTTAGGCGCCTTTCAAATTTTGTAAATCATTATCGTTATTAAATATTCCTCTTTTATGCATTTTTTTTTTACTATTCTATTATTTTTTCTAGCAATCAAAATTATTTCTAAGTTGAAAAATAACAAAGAAAAAAACTGATAAAATTCATTTACGTGTATTCGTGTGTGTTGTGTACGCGCGCTTTTTCATTATTTATTTACATTTACAAACAAAACAAAACAAAACTTACGTCTCAATATCCTAATACAATTTCATACTCTAAAAAAGGAAAGGTGCATATTCCTATATCATTATGATAATTTCATTGGATTAATCTTGAGAGATAGATCTCTATTAAATTCTCGATCCTAGATGTACATATGACTAATAATATTCATAAGTAAAAAATCTAATTACTTAAATGAAGCCTAACTCAATTTATATCGACATTGGACCCATAAAAATTTAAAACAAAATTCTTAAACCTAAAGCAAATAACTCATAATATGTATATCTGCCTCTTCCGCGCATATAACCCATTTGGGATAAGTAAAATTTCATGACATGATCAAATAAAATGCGAATACGGTTACTGCCTACTACGGAAAAATTCATGATATTCGAATTTTACAATAATAATTCTATAACTTATTATTCCATTACTATATATATATAAACAAAAAAAATATTTTAATTTATATTAACTAATATATGTACATAGACATATATAGATTTATATTTATATAAACATGTTATATAGGTGGATATCACTAAGAATACTACTCATATATAGTTTTGCATGTTTATAACAATGACATTACACTTCACAAAAACAAAAAATTTAAGGAAATGTGTGTGTTTTTAGTGTGAATACATACACACACCTCTCTATATATTAATAAGAACAGTATATATAGATATTAACCAACAAACACGCAAATATTATATATAAGCATATTCACCGAAACATATTTAGATTTTTGCTTATGACTTTATTCTCATAGGTAAAAAGAATAATGATGAATAAGCTGGAAGATATATGAGCGACATTCACAATCTAATTACTAATATCATTATCGATGTAAAATAAATAAAAGAAAATATGCATGCTTGTGTATATTTACATAATGAAGCTGATATTTGTTCTTTATTTTAGAACTATCAACCATAAACTATTTAACATGAACAAATTTTAATACCTACCCAATATTTTATTTACCAAATATTTTACTTCACATTTCTTGTAGACCTAAAGTACGAACATGAAGTATTGATAATTACATATCTACTCCTAACTATATACTTATGTAGATAATATTTACATATATGTATATTCACACAAATATTAAAATTAGGAAAACACAAGGGACAAAAATATTTATTTACTTTAAACAATATTATTACACCTTGTCTAAAACACTAACTCACTAACACACTGAAAATGGAATTTTCATAACCAAATAAGGTCAACCATGTTAATACCATAAAATAGGGTACTTATCAAGTTATTCAAAAGCCCCTAATACAACATGAAAGCACATTACATATACAGATAATTACAACCTTATTTGATACACAACAAAAGTAAAGACATTACCCTATCAAACATAATAAATTTCAAACTCTTTACTATTGTGTCAAATTTGTCATATCTTAAATGCTTGTTCAAAACTTTACAACAGAATTTGATTAATTAACGTATTTAACTAACAAATATTTTACGTAATAAATCTAAGGTTGATCTATCCAAATCACCATCCAATAAGGATATAAACACATTTATTTTGTACATAACAAAATATTTAAACAATGTGACAATTAGAAGAACACATATTTAAATCACATTACAGAAAGGTGAATAAATGCAACAACAAATCATTCCCTAATTCCAATATAATCATTTGCCACTATATGTAACAATCTTGACTAAGAATTATGACATAAATAAGTTTCTTCTACTTTAATCAAATAAATTTGCAGATGTTCATTCACTTAACAAAAACAATTGTTTTAGAGTTTATTACGTAACAAGAACTTATGTTACTAATAGTGGCTCTTTCCACAATAACGAATCCTTAAACATCATCTTCCTTCCGGAAGGATGGACCACCGCTTAATTAATAGATCACAAAGTCCTTATCAATTCACTAGGTACTTTTTCTTAGATAGATACTTTTTTAAATTCTAAAGCAATTGTTCAAGGTGCCACTCATTAGTAAAATTAGGCTCAGACCAAATTCATTTGATTATTCAACCATGTACATTACATAAAATAGGAACATATCATAATTTGATAAACAAATTCTCAATAAAAATGTAAACTTTGCTCCAACAGTACATTGATTGATAATCAAAATGTGTTTGTAGCTCTATTCACTACATACATTTGATATATGTGTATGCTTATTCTATTTCTCATCTTGAACCCCTTAAGATTTGCAATTATTATATAATTTATACAGACTAAGACTAAGAATTCTCAAAGGTCAAAAAAACTTATTTAAACACATTTCATAAAAAGAGTAAAAACACAGTTAAGAGTCAGATATCATAATTTAAGATATCATAATTTAGAATATCATTTTAGCCAACTCTTCTCACCCCAATATTAAGTAGGCATGCCATACGTCAATCACATAAATATCTTTCCATCAAAATCAAATTCACTCGACTATGCCACTACATTGGGTGTTAAGAAGGTTCAGTCTCAAAGATTTTATCACAAAATACTCAAAATCTTTGAACTTTGTAAGTCTATATTCTTCTGCTCTTTAATAGGTCCAATATAAAATTAGATTCAATTATTTTCTCTTCTACATTTACTTTAAAGGAATTTGTTAAAGTCTTATCCTTTATAAATAAAAACCAAGTATCTATTCTAATCATCTATAAAATTGACCAGATACTTCTAACCAGTTCTTGTGATTCAACTTATGAATTCAGTTCTTAACTCAAGTAGTTGTGTCATCCTAGAAACCAAACTTAAAAGGGTTTTCTAGCACACCCTCCACACTACTCAAATTTCATAGGAACGAATAAAGATAATTTATGAATTTTAGCAAGAGTCAATAAATTCTGTAATTCACAATTCCTAAACTTCACTATCATAACATATGATCAACTAAAATTTAAATTGACTTAAATTACATATAATTTGCTTAGCTCATCCTGTACGCCATTAACTAAATGAGCACAAAGTTGTACAAGTGTTAACAACTAAAATTACTCTACCTCAAAAGAGTAACATATTAAATTAATTGTAATTTTAGTTAATGCAAGTTCAATATTAATATCTTTCACAACCACAATTTTCTATATGTGGATTCATGTTAGAGATAAAATAATGATGATGATGATTATGTAATAAATTGTGCAACTGTAAATACTTGAGGTATTTTATAAACCTTAAGATCAGCACAAGTTTTGCATCCACTGATGATAAGTTTATTCATCAGTGGATAGTTAATAAACTTCACAAGACAAGTCAGAAAACAGGAACATTCAAAGGACTTGACAAAGTGAAGGAGAATGACTGATGCTCTTGTAAGCAAACGAAGTATTCCGCACATCAGAAGTTCTAAATCAAAGTTACGTTGATTAAGTAACATCAGGGGAACCCATCAGTGGGAACCCATCAGGGGGAACCTGTCAGGGTATGACAAGGGCAGACCAATCCGTCAGTGAAACACTTCGGGACATATCAGTGTCAGGCAAACCCATGAAGGTAACCTGTCAGGGAGAATGACCAACATGACATCAGTGGAAGCCATCAGCTATAACCATCAGGGTCAAGAAGCACTAAGTATAACTCAAGTGAAGGACGAAGCCCTGATCCAGTCAATAACCATCAGGGGATCCAGAAGCACTGATCAAAGTCCGTCAGGGCTAGCAGTCAGTGGATCGTTGTGACAGCATACATCCGTCATCAGTTCTTACACGGAAATCAACGTAACGTGTTACAGAAGCAAGAAATATTAACTGGAAAGATATTTCTTGAAGTTTGTTAATGGTCCAATGAGAACTCTCTCGCATTAAATGCACACAGGTCAGGGGAAGAAAAGCAGCAACAAAGTTTGTAGCAGTCTGACACATAAAGTTTGGATGTGACATACTTGCGGCTAAGTTGAGAAGAGAAGCACGTCATAAGAACGTGATTTCAACCCATTGATTAATATATAAGCAACGGAGCTCTCATTACACAAATAACGATTGATTGAATCCATCCAACAGATCAAACAAACACTGAAGCACAAAACACTAGAGAGAAGCTTTGCAATAGATCTTGAGAGAGATATTTCAAAGAATATTAGAAGCTAGTGAGTGTGAGAAGCTGTGAACTTTATTCACAGAATTTGTAGCTGTAAATCACATTTGTGATTATACAGATTTCCAGAAAAACCTCGAGTTATAATATAACTATTTTAACTTGAATCTGCGTGTTCATTTCATATAGTTTTTCCTAGTTGTTCAACTGTTTTCAATAAGCATTATAAGAATTTAAGTGCGAAAAGTTTCAGGTGTTTGTATTCAACCCCCCCTTCTACAAACACTTGTGCTAATGTTGCACTAACAATTCATGACATATAACTCTTCCATCTAAGCATTATTCTAGAGAAAATTTGGCATTTTGTTACGTAGCAACAGTTAGTGCCAAGTGGTTGACGTGTTACTAGGACAATATGCGAACTTTGTCTGGCAATTCGCTGGCACATCTATGATCTCGAAAACTTTATCTAGCTTTGTGTTAGAGTTAAATAATGATGATGATGTTTACAGAATAAATTGTGCATCTGTAAATACTTAAGGTATCTTATAAACCTTAATATATTTGCACAAGTTTTGCACCCACTGATGATAAACTTATTCATTAGGGGATGATCAATACTTCACAAGACAAGTTATAAAATGGAACTTCTAAAGGACTTGATAAGTGAAGAGGAATGTCTGTTGTTACTCAAAGGCAGTTGAAGTATTTCGCACATCAGACATTCCAAATGAATTCAACAAATCTTCAAATGATTAAAAAACCATCAGGGGAATCCGTCAGGGGATGACAAAGGCAGACCAACCCGTCAGGGTAACGCGTCGGGGTATGACAAAGGCAAGCCGAACCCATCAGATGGAATGCGTCAGGGCATGAACAAGACATGTCAACCTGTCAGGGAAAGACATCAGGGTATGACAATGTCAGGCTAACCCGTCAGGGGGGAATGCTCAACACTGCATCAGTGGAAGCCATCAGTGTATGTCGTGAGTTATAACATCAGGGGATCTAGAAGCACTTAGTAAACTCAAGTGAAGTTTGAAGCACTGATCCAGTCATTGAGAGCACTTATTATTAGGGGATCTAGAAGCATTGATCAAGTTCACATTAGGGCTTGCCATCAGTGGATAGTTATGACTGCATACACCCGTCATCAGGTCTTACATGCAAATCAATGAATCTTGTTATAGAAACAAGAGATATAATCTGGAAAGATATCTCTTGAAGTTTGTTTAGTCCAATGACAGCTCTCGATCATTAAATGCACGCAGATCAAGGGATGAAAAAGAAGCAACAAAAGTAGCAGCAGTCTGACATATAGTTCCTAAAGGACAACGATGTGACATATATGCGGCAAAGTTGAAAAGAGCAGCACGTCTACGCATGTGGTTTCAACTACTGATCTTCTATATATACAAAAGAGTTCTCATAACACGAAAATATATACAACAAATCAACAAACATAGAAGCACACAAGTCACTAGAAAGAAGTTTTGTAATATATCTTGAGAGAAATATTTTAGAGAAGATTAGAAGCTAGTGAGTGTGAATGAGAAGTTGTAATTTTATTACAGAATTTGTAGCTGTTTAATCACATTTGTGATTAACCAGATTTCTAGAAAAAATCTCAAGTTTTAATAGATCTATTTTAACTTGAATACGTGTGTTCATCTGATTATCTGTTATTGTTTTTCTCACTATTGTAGCTATTTCCTTTTGTGTAAAAAGTTGAAAAAGAAGAAAAAGTTTTGAGTGTTTGTATCCCCCCCCCCTCCTTCTACAAACATTTGAGGCTATTTTATTCTAACAATTGGTATTAGAGCCTACTAGCAGATTACACTTGGTAGACGATCATTATCAATGGCCAACAAAGACGGAAACAACAAAGTCCCCATGTTGGAAATGGGAAAATACTTCTTCTGGAAACAAAGAATGATAGTTCATCTAAGAGCAATCAATGATGAATATTTGCAAATTCTGGAGGAAGGCCCTCAAGTCCCAAAGAAGCTCATTTCCCAAGAGGTTGTCAATGTAGTCTATATGCCAAAAAAAACTAATTCCAAAGACTACTGATGAGATAGCATTAGAGGAAAGAGAAAAAGTAAAGAATGATCTGAAAATCACAAGCATCCTATATAATAGTTTAGACGATGACGATGATATGCTAAACAATATTATGAATCTTACAACGTCTAAATCTATATGGGATACCATACAAATCCTATGTGATGGAACTGAGGAAGTGAGGGAGAATAAACTGCAACTATTAACACAACAATATGAGTGGTTCACAATGAAAAATGGTGAAACACTCACTGAGATATTTGACATGTTGGTAAACGACCTGAGGATATATGGGAAGGCCTATGCTAAAAGATGTGAACAGAAAGTTCATGAGAGCCCTTCCCATATCATGGGATCCTAAGACGACAACCATCAGGGAATCCAAGGACATGAATCTCCTAGACTTGGATAGGCTCTATGGCACCCTAAAGACATATGAACTAGAAGTTCAACAAAGATCTGAAATGTCAGGGGATGCCAGGAAGCTTAAATATGTAGCCTTGATGGCTACCAAGAAGGACAAAGAAGAAGCAAGATCAAGTGTCTTGATGAAGCAGCAGTCAGGGGATGTTGAAATAGAAAGGGAAAATGAAGCTGACTCAAAGGTAGATGAGTACACTCTGGATGAGTTAGAGGAACTGGATGAAACCATGGCCATTTTTGCAAAGAGATTTTCAAAGCTGAAATTCCAAAAACCCTCTAGATCTAGAAGATTTTCAGCAAAGAAGACAAGTAGCACTAAAAACTTAATTTACAAATCAAGAATAAAGTGCTACAAATGCAATGAAATGGGCCATTTTGCAAATGAGTGCCGCAAGGTCACAAAAGAAGGTGAATCCAAGGGAAAGGAAGCTGAAGTGGATTATAAGAAGAAATACTTTGACCTTCTAAATGCCGCCAAGAAGGAATTGCAGAGGGAAAGGACTAGGCTGACTTAGATGAAGAAAGTAATGAAGAATATGTCAACCTAGCCTTGATGGCCTCATCCACTGACAGTAGCAGCTCACAAGTAAGTCTTGAAATTTCTACTAACATGTCTAAAAATGACTGTGTTAAAACTGTTAAGGAAATGGCTTGTGAGATAAAGGATCTTTATGGCACCTTGAGGAGTGCTGTAGCTGAAACTGAGAGAATGAAAAAGATAAATGAACATTTAACTGCAAGAAACACTCTTTTAGAATCAAAACTCTTTAGACTTGAGAGTCTTGAAAAAGAACTCTCAAGGACTAAAAATCTTCTTGATTGTGTTGTTAAAATAGAGGAATAGACCTCCAATCTTCTAAATCAAGAAAGGGAAGTCATAAAGAAATGAAATGAGTCTAGCAAAAAACTGGAGGATCAATTAAATAGTCAAAAATCTGATCCCAAATCTGGTTTAGGCTATGCAGAGACTCTTGTGAAGCAACCTCCTATTGAGGTTGAAAATACAGCTAGCTTTGGAAAAAGGCCAATACAACCTATTAAGTTTGTAAAGGTTGTAACAAAGTTAGAAAAACATAATGTTTTCCCGATGGGTGAAGCTTCCACAAGTGGTGGAAGTTGCAAGAAACCTATTTTTGCCAAAGCACTCAAATCCCCAGTCAGGAATGAACTAGATTGTGTATCAGCGGATACACAATCATTAGGGGGAAAGAGTGCATCAGGCCATCGTAGCCCTTCAATGAAAAAAGGCTTGTCAGGAGAAATAAAAAGAATAGGAATGGTAAGCTAGGTGTAAACAAAGCTAGTAATTACACTTCCATTCATGAAGCCCCTAGAAAAGTGTGCTGGAATTGTGGTAGCAATAATTATTTATCTTTTTAGTGTAAAGAAAAACCACAAATTTTAACTGGCACAATATTATATGCTGATGATTTACCTACTGTTCAAGCATGCACCCATAAGGTTAAAAATAAGGAAATTGTTGATAACTCAAAAGCATATGCTGCAACTCCTAAAAAGGAGAAAGTTTTTAATTTGCCAAAATCAAAAGTCACACATAAAGAAAAGATTGTTTTACCATTAATTGTGACTAAACCTAGAGGACCCAAAGCCACTTGGGTACCAAAAATAAATTAAATTATTTTTGTGTGTAGGAAAAAGTCAAAAGCAGTCAAATCTGGTTTCTAAATAGTGGTTGCTCAAGACATATGACAGAAAACAAAACGCTGCTCATAGAATTTTAATAAAAGGTTGGTCTAGTAATTTCTTTTGGTGATAACAACAAAGGATTGACTCTTGGTTATGGCGAAGTAACAAATGAGAATGTCTCATTTGAAAATGCAGCACTAGTTGATGGGCTTAAACACAACTTGTTAAACATAAGTCAACTATGTAACAAAGGATACATCATTTCTTTTAAAGGGAATCTGTGCTTGATCTCAAATGAGGATGATGGGAAGCTAGTTTTGTCAGGGATAAGAATGAGATCTCTACATTGCTGATTTCAATTCAGTAAGTGGAGAATCATGTTTCTACAACAAGGCAACTCCTGATGAGAGTAGATTGTGGCATAAGAAGGTCTCACACCTAAACTACAAGGCTATCAATGATTTAGTGAAGAGAGAGTTAGTAACTGGACTGCCTTGAATGAAATTCATTCAAGAAGGATTATGTCCAACTTGTCAACAAGGGAAGCAAAAGAAAACATCCTTTGTTAGCAAGGAAGCCACAATGATCAAAGATCCAATTCAATTTCTTCATATGAATCTCTTTGGCCCTGTCAACATTATGTCAGTGTCAAAGAAAAGATTTGCAATGATTATTGTGGATGACTACACCAGATACACTTGGGTTAAGTTTCAAAATTCTAAATCAGAAGTACCTCAACAAATCATTGACCATATTAAGAAGGTGGAATCTGATTCAAGGTCAGTGGTTAGAACTTTGAGAACAGACAATGGAACTGAATTAAAGAATGCAGCTGTTGATGGATTTTGTGTGGAGAAAGACATCAATCATACATTTTCTGCTCCAAGGACTCCTCAATAGAATGGTGTAGTGGAAAGAAAATATAGAACCCTGATAGAAGATGCCAGAACAATGGTAGCGGAGGCAAGGATTCCTACTTATTTTTGGGCTGAAGCAATTTCCACTTCTTACTTCACTCAAAATAAGTCCTTAATCAACAATGGTCACATCAAGACACCATATGAGCTAATGACAGGGAGAAAGCCAAACATCAAGTTTCTACATGTTTTTGGATGCAAATGTTATGTATTGAGAAACTTTGGTGAAAACTTAGGAAAATTTGATCCAAAGGCTGATGAAACAATTTTCTTAGGTTACTCCCTAACATCAAAGGCCTACAGGGTTTATAACAAAAGACTCCAGGTGGTGATGGAGTCTATAAATGTAGCTTTTGATGATCAAGAGATCTCTGGACTTGAAGATCCTGGTTTTCATGAAGAACTAAGATTTGAAAATGAAGATGATTTTGATTGTTAAGAGAATGAAGCTGATGAGTGCATACAAGTGGAGAATCTATCCATCCCTGATGTCAATCCAAACATTTTTGAAGCCCCTTCGACAGATAGAGTCAATTTCCTGGATAACAGATTAGGGGATACTCTATCAGGGGATCATCCATCAGGGCATGCTCCATCAGGGGATAATTTGAACCCTGATTTAAGCATTAATTAAGGGGAAGTTTTATCAGAAGCTGGGAGCACAGACTTAGGGGGAGGAGATGATAATCAACCAAGCTCATCAAGATATATCTTTAATCCCAAATGGTCTAGAAGTCACACAATAGATTTGATTATCTGTGATCCAAACAAGAAAGTGCAGACTAGAAAAACAACATCTAATGAATGCTTATATGCTTATTTTCTTTCACAAGTAGAGCCAAAGAAGTTTGAAGAAGCCATTCAAGATGCAAATTGGATAATGGCTATGCAAGAAGAGCTGAATCAGTTTGAAAGAAATCAAGTATAGAAGTTGATACTTAAACCCAAAGATAGAATTATAATAGGTATCAAATGGGTATTCAGAAACAAGATGAATGAAGCTGACATTGTTATCAGAAACAAAGTAAGACTGGTTGCAAAGGGTTATCTTCAAGAGGAAGTGATTGACTTTGATGAAACTTTTGCACCAGTAACCAGACTTGAGGTTATAAGAATTTTCTTAGCCTATGCAGCACATTCAAACTTCAAAGTTTATCAAATGGATGTGAAAAGTGCCTTTCTCAATGGGAAATTGGAACAGGAGGTGTATGTCCAACAACCTCTAGGGTTTGAAAGTTTAAAATTCCCAAATCATGTATTCAAATTAGAAAAGGCACTTTATGGACTGAAGCAAGCTCCCAGAGCTTGGTATGACACACTGTCTAAGTTTCTGGTGCAAAACAAGTTCACAAGAGGTATCATCGACAAAACATTGTTCTTTAGACAACACCAAGGTCATCTGATTCTGGTTCAAATATATGTTGATGATATTATCTTTGGATTCACTAACACTAGACTGTGTGAAAAGTTCTCCAAACTCATGCAAAGCAAGTATGAAATAAGCTTGATGGGTGAATTATCTTATTTCTTGGGATTGCAAATCAAACAAGTAACAGATGGGATTTACATCCATTAGACAAAGTATGCCAAAGAACTTCTCAAGAAATTTGACATAGAGGGCTCAAAAGTAGCAAAGACACCAATGGAAAGAAAGGGAATGATTGGATCATTGCTGTATCTAATAGCAAGTAGGCTTGACATTATGTTTGCAACATGTCTTTGTGCAAGATATCAAGCTGACCCAAGGGAATCTCATCTCGTTGCAGTAAAAAGAATCTTGAGATATATCAAGGTCAAGGGCACTACAGAGTTGGGAATTTGGTATCCAAAGGAGTCTGAATTTGAATTGTTGGGATATTCTAATGCTGACTTTGGAGGATGCAAAATTGACAGAAAAAGTACAACAGGAAGCTGTCAGTTTCTAGGAGGAAGGCTTGTATCTTGGTTCAACAAAAAACAGCACTCAATTTCAACATCAACTGCTGAAGCTGAATATATTGCAGTTGAAAGTTGTTGTGCACAAATTCTATGGATGAAAAATCAGTTAATGGACTATGGCCTGAACTTCAATAAAATTTCAATCAGGTGTGATAACACTAGTGCCATTGCCATTGCTGAAAATCCTGTGCAACATTCTAGAACGAAACATATAGAAATCATATATCACTTCATCAGGGAACATGTAATGAATGGAACTATTGAACTACAGTTTGTTCCTACCAACAAATAGCTGGCAGACATTTTCACCAAGGCTCTTGATGAAGCCACTTTCTTCAATTATGTGGGAGAGCTGGGAATGGTGAGTTATGCAAAATGAAGTCAATAATCTTGCTAAAAGTCTTGTCAGAAAGGTTATTGGAACAACACAAACTATCAAATGCTTAAGTTCTGGTACTCCTAACCCATCTCATAAGTTCCTGATGAAATTAATTGATACATGATTATATATGTTACTTATGTAAATATGTATATATATACTTGTGTATTATGTATGTGTTTTTTTAACTGATGCATAAGGGTCAGGGTCTCTATCAAGTAGCATCAAGGTCAGGGCATCCGACTTGCGCATCAGGGTCAGGGCATCCGACTCGCGCATCAGGGTCAGGGCATCTGACTCGCGCATCAGGGTCAGGGCATCCGACTCGCGCATCAGGGTCAGGGTATGTATATACAATAAATATCATGGTCAGGTAAAGTACTTTTGACTACATCAGGGGATTATGTCTTGTAATATGATGACAACTCATCAGGGAATTCTTCTTTCACCGATGACGTGTCATCACAGAACTGATATGACAGCCTGATTGCGTGTTTTCAGGAACAATTTTCAAACGTCAAAACGCAGGTATTTATACTCTCTTGTTCTCTTCCTAAAACACTTCAAAATATTTAATTTGACTCTAATATTTTCTCGAGTTCTATTTCTCTCTCTCTCTCTCTCTCTCTCTCTCTCTCTCTCACACATATTCACAGAAACCCTAGAACTTCAAATCTTAAACAACATCAATGGCACCCAACAATGTTCAAAAACTTTCAAGGAATCTGATGGTTCCACCTATAAACTATGTGGGTTTCTCTGACATTGATGAGGTAAATGATTGCTTCAAACCCATGATGAAATATCTACTCAACTCAGAGAATTGCAAAACAATATTTACCGATGAAGAAATGTCTAGAGAAGCACTTTCACAACTGTGGACAAGTGCAAAGTTCATGTACTCAACAACTAGACCTGACGTGGTAAAGGGAATCTCATTCAAGATTTCTTCTAAAAAAGGTAAAATAACCCCTTTCAGAATTAATTCTGCACTGGGGCTACCTACACAAGATCTTGTGGAAGTACCAAGTGATGCGGATCTGCTCGACTTCTTGAGGGAACTAGGCTACAAAGCTGCTCCCAGTACAGAGTTAAAGTTCAAGGACCTTGTTTGTCTCGTGTGAGTAATTGTAGAAGGGGGGGTTGAATACAATTACTAACTTTTCTTTTAAACTCAACTGTTATGAACAATTTAATTTCCAAGAATAGTTATAAAACTTTACTGAAATGATAAAACAATAGAAATAGTAAAGCAAAATTGCAAGATATAAATTGTAATCAACAATAAAGAATGGTATTGTCAATTAAATTGAATCTTTACAATTTCTTCTGTTTTAAAAAAACAGCTTCTCAAGTTGTAATAACTTGCTTGTGAGAACCCGAAAATGTCAATGAAATTTCGATTATGAGATTTGTTTTTATTTTTTGCATGAAGATTTATTTCCTTATTGGGTATAAATAATGAAATTATATTTTCTTACAAAAAATTCAATGGCAATGTGATGTCCAAAAGATTTTAAATGTATTTTGAAGCTCAAGTATTTAAAAGGTTATTGCATTTAAGAATTTTCTTGTGAGAGGGTGTGTTCACGCGGGAAAGGGCTCACCAAGTGTGAACCAGTTTAGCTACAGTACCCGTTTTTATTTTAAAACCTACTGTGGGGAGACCGTAGCATTTAATGTGCATCACCTCCATCAGTACCCTAGAGTGGGCTATAATAAACGATCGATGGGTACTAGCAGCCATTGCAACCAACCTTTTTCTCACCAGTCACTTCTTTTCTTTTCACAGCCAACGGGTTATATCACATAAATCCGACGGCTCTTGTTGCTCACAAGTGATATATATATATATATATCACGTTGGTACAACCCTAGCTCCACCTTCATAAATTTCTATACAGTATACCACCAAATCCAAGCTTACTCTCTAAACAACCGTCCTTTTTGGAAGAACAACTAGAGCTTTTAACTCTTTCTTGCAGCCAAGAGGTAAGAGCATTACATTAAAGTCTTGCTCTGATTCTTACACTTTTGTTCTGTTATGCATGCCATGTTTAATACCTGGTTCATTCATTTCCAAAAGTACGATTTAATGCATGCTTTCAACGCCTAAAGTTAATGCCTTTTTGTTTCAAAAGCTATCTAAGATGAGCGTAAGAATGTTGACAACCACTTGGTAGACAAACCAAATGTTTCTTTTATCAGTAGTTGCGAAGCCATGCTTGAGCCTTTGTCAACCTAAGTTTTGAAGCCTAAACTGTTTGTATAAGATCTAGTAAACCACCAAGAGATGTTATGTATTACTGAGAGGATGATGAGAGTTGACCTAAGTATGGTTATGGTTAAGAACACCACCCATAGAGGAGTGAGGAATACACTACTGTATCTGAGACAAGTCTTAACCTAGTCTCTGACGGGTTTGAGTTAGTCTCTGACCCTATAAAATAGTCCCGGGGTGATTTCCAAGTTATTCTCCGACATGCTAAAATAGTTAGTCTCTGATAGGCTAAAACTGTTAGTTTCTGATGAAAGAAAGTTGTTAGTCTCTGACGAGGAAATCTGTAGTCTTTGATGAGAAAAGTATGCTAGTCTCTAATGACTAAGAGTTTTAGTCCCCGAGAAGTTTGTCGATGAACAAATCATCCCCTGATAGCCAAGGAGTTTGGTGCTGAGCAAATCATTCACTGATGGGTTCAGCGATGACTTAACAAGTTCAGCGCTGGACAAGTTGTCACCCGACGAGTTTGGCGACGAACAAATTATCCCCTGATGGGTAAGTCATCCCCTGATGACTATTCCCTGATGGCCGAGAGACATCCCCTGACGGGTAGTTACCCACTGATGTCCGGTTATCCCCTGATGATAAATTATCCCCTGATGCGCAATTTGTTTTTGAAACTTTAAAACAATATTTTCTTAAACTATTTTATGATGTTTCAAAGGTTCATATGTCGGGTTTGAAAATGTTAAAAGTTTAAGGACATCACATATGCATTTCTTTCATAATTCTTATCAAGGTATTAAATTATCATGCTATATACATGTATTACAGAATCTTCACTCACGAGTAATTTGAGTTTGATTTTGTGCAAAGGACCGAGACAAGTATATTCACAATCTTATATTTATTGCAAGTTGATGCAAGTATATATATATGTGATCTGAGATGAAATATATTCTTGTTGTTATCAGTTGTTTCTCAGTTCTCAGATATATTTACCTCAGCTGCTCTATATCTATTTATAGACACAACTTCCATATACTCGAAGCTTCTATTCACAGTTGTTTAACAAAAATATATCTGTAGCTTATTGGTACTTGCAGCTCTGTCATACAACTTTCTTCATTATACAGCCTCCCTTGGATGCCAGCCTGTTTATGTGACTTTTCTGGTGTATATTCACTGCACCAGCTTCTATTTTTCTTCTTGGAGTTCCCAAGATAAGATATCAGCAATATATATCTTATCTTTGTGGGCTTCTCTGGACATAATTAGTCCAGCTTCAATAAACTTCTTTCTTCAAGTTGTTATAAGTTGTCTCTGCAGTATTTCAACTTGCTGTTTTGCAGGTTTCATGCTTGCGGCTTTGCAGGTTTCATGCGTGCGGCTTTGCAGGTTTCATACTTGCAACTTGATATGTGTGTGTGTGTATAACTTATTTCTTTGAAGCTTCCTTGGTAGCCAATCTCTCCTTATTGGAAAACCATCCTTATCTTTATTTCCACCGTCTTTAGCCATACGTCATCCCTTATGTCAGTGGAAATTTATTCTCTAATGGATAGTCTCTGGTTGCTTCAACATTAGCCTCTAATGAACAAACACTTAGTCTTCGATAGACCGAAACTTAGTCTCTGATAGACAAAAACTTAGTCTCCGATAGTTCAGAAACTTAGTCTCTGACAGTTCAAAAACTTAGTCTCCGATAATCAAAAGCTTAGTCTTTGACAGTTCAAAAATTTAGTCTTCGACAGTTCAAAAACTTAGTCTCCGACAGTTCAAAAACTTTGTCAGTTCAAAAACTTAGTCTCCGACAGTTCCAAACCTTAGTCTCCGACAGCCAAAAGCTTAGTCTCCGACAGTCAAAAAACTTAGTCTCCGATAGGCAAAAGCTTAGTCTTCGACAGTCAAAAAACTTAGTCTCTGATAGGCAAAAGCTTAGTCTCCGATAGGTAAAAGCTTAGTCTTCGATAGGCTAATTTTGCTTGATCAACTTTGACATTTGTTGAACTCTCTGAGTGAATTCATTGTAGTTTCTGATGCTTTCTTGCAGTTTCTTGATAGTAGATTCTCATAGTGCATTACTGCAGGTATTTGTACATTTACAAAATTTTAATAATTCTAAGTGTTATACATCATCATCAAATGCTATAATTCCTAACAGACCTCAAACGGGTTAACATGAAGCGAGAGATTTCTTATCTCTTTGACACCATCACAAAGGTGTTCTCATGTAAGTCTTTTAATTTTGAGGTAATAACCTCTTTAACTTTGAAAATTGCTTATGTAATAATTAGAAATGTAAATATAAACATAGGAAAATTAATTTTTGATGATCTTGTAAATAAAATGGGTAGTTTTAATTCTAGGAAATCAGAAGTTTATTATGCTAGGTTCTTATATATGATCATTAAAGATCAAATTACTAACCTTTCTTTTGAGAGTGATATTACTGTATAGACTAACAAGCAAACAAAGAAATTGTTTGTAGAAATAATAAAGAAGTCGTATACTGCAGAACCATTTACACTTCCATTGCATATGGAACATGTATTGCGTACTTCTCCTTTAACTTCCCAACCTGTAAATTCTTCTCCTATAACTACTATGACAGAGATCACAGCCACTTCTCTGCCTTCCCAAGTAGTACAACCAATTTCCACACAACCACTCTCAATAGCCCAACCCTTAGTCTCCCAAAAGACTACGGGTAATAAAAGAAAACCCAGTGAAGTTACCATAACAATTGAGGGGGAGCAAGGAGAGAGTGATTGTCTATAAGAGATTGAAGAAGAAGAAGGGAATCACGAGTGTTACCCAATAGCCTGACCAGGCAGTATCCTTTCAAAAGGATACTGCTTTTGATAAGGAACTAAACATATTTCTAACTAGTTTCTCTCAAAAGGAATTAGTTATTAAAAATAGTCCACAACTAGGGACACAGCTGAGTGAGGCACATACACTGACCATAGCCCTTGATGAAACTAAAATCAGGGTCTCTGAGAGCCACTTGCAGATATTTGACACAATGAGTGCACACACAACTTCTCTTGATGGATCACCTCATCATTCAGTGATCCAGCCAACACTCCCTTCTACACCACTTCCTTCTTTCTCTATTCCTCAAATTTCTTTAGATATTATGATACAAACATTGAGTGTCATAAGATTAGATTCTCTAATTTCTCAATTCACGGAGGAGCCAACACTCCCTGACATAGTGATTGATAGTCAACATACTCAAATGGTTGAGTCATTTTTACTTGATACAATCACTGTTGATCAGCTAGGGGACATAAATTCATCTGTATATACTGCAATAAGTTTTTATGTTCCCCCACCTGTACATACTTCTTCTATAGAAACATACACTTCTCCAATTGTACATACACAAATTTCTTCCACTCCTTCTCCTATCACCTCTATGGAACCAGTAATTGTAAATAACTTACTTGAACTGGCCACAGTAGTTGATCTCGCAGCCCATAGGAGCCCATCTACGACAATTTTGAGTGAGGATGTGAGAATACATAGTGAGGAGAGGCAAAGTCAATCTCCTAAGAGGACTTTGGCAAAAGGAGATGATGAGAGTACTGCATTAGAAGGCAAAGAAAAAGGAGAGTCTTTGAGAGATGCCTTAGAAGGCACAGAAAAAGGAGAGATTGAGGGAGATAAGGATGAGATCCTTGTAAATAAAGAATATAGAGAAAATATTGTTACTGCAACTATAAATATTGTAAATAATACCATCTCTTCTGAAAGTGATGAAGATGATACTCCAGCAGATGATTTTTCCCAATTCATTGGAGTTGATTTATATTTTCAGCAAAATCAAATGGTTGATACTGTACAGTTACCTAAACAAGAGCTTTCAAGGACAACGGATCCAATTTTGATCAAGGTGCTCAAGTCCCAAATCATGATTGGGCAATCAGTAGATATAGAAAATAAAAAGCTCTATACACACCTCACAAACAAAATAAACAGTGTACAATAAGTTGTCAACTCCCTTGTAACTAGTCAGACCCTGCTCCGAATGAAGAAACAAGCTGACAATGTTGATAAGAAGCTTGTTGATCTTACCACCCAAATGTCAAGCATGGAAACTCTGCAACTATCCATGGCTGACACTCTAAACAAAGTTCTTCAAGTTACATCCCGACTCTCAACTTTCATTGATGATGTTGTCAAAAAGGGGGAGAAATCTTTAGGGCCATCGTCAAGGGATGTTGAAGAGAAGCCATCAAATCAACCATCAGGGGATGTGACTGCTCCTGCTCCAAAACCCAAGGACAAAGGCAAAGGCATCCTGATTGAGGAACTAAATAAGAAATCATCCACTCAATCAGGGCCTAAGCTACTTGGAGATGCCATGAAGACAACATATAAGAGATCAGATCAGTCCTTGAAGCTCTGGAGTCAAGCACAAACGTCAACATTGTCAACTTTAGAAGGCTTCTTCAGAAGGAGTTGGAACAGCTGGAAGCAGGAGGACAAGACAACAGACTTAGGATTCCCAACCAAAATCTAGATCAAAGGAGATAAGGCCTTGGAAGTGACACTCAACTTATTGAATCGAGTCATCCATTGCCCTTTGTCTTAGCCAAACGAAAAAGGGGTCCTGATGTCTAAAAATATATATTTTTGTTGTAATAGATATAGGAAAAACTTGTACAGTGATATTTTTTTTGGATTAGTTCATATGCAATTCTTTATTGTATATAGTTTTGGTTTTGACATCATCATCAGTGCATCAAAAAAATTTATGGTTATCAAAATGATAATCATAAATAGGGGAAGATTGTTGGAGTTAAATAATGATGATGATGTTTAGAGAATAAATTGTGCATCTGTAAATACTTAAGGTATCTTATAAACCTTAATATATCTGCACAAGTTTTGCACCCACTAATGATAAACTTATTCATCAGGGGATGATCAACACTTCACAAGACAAGTCATAAAATGGAACCTCTAAAGGACTTGATAAGTGAAGAGGAATGTCTGTTGTTACTCAAAGGCAGTTGAAGTATTCCGCACATCAGACATTCCAAATGAATTCAACAAAGCTTCAAATGATTAAAAAACCATCAGGGGAATCCATCAAGGGATGACAAAGGTAGACCAACCCGTCAGGGGAACGCGTCAGGGTATGACAAAGGCAAGCCAAACCCATCAGAGGGAACGCGTCAGGGCATGAACAAGACATGTCAACCTCTCAGGGGAAGACATCAGGGTATGACAGTGTCAGGCTTACCCGTTAGGGGGAATGCTCAGCACTGCATCAGTGGAAGCCATTAGTGTATGTCGTGAGTTATAACATCAGGGGATCTAGAAGCAATTAGTAAACTCAAGGGAAGTTTGAAGCACTGATCCAGTCATTGAGAACACTTGTCATTAGGGGATCCAGAAGCACTGATCAAGTTCACATTAGGGCTTGCCATCAGTGGATAGTTATGACTGCATACACCCGTCATCAGGTCTTACACGCAAATCAATGAATCTTGTTACAGAAGCAAGAGATATAATCTGGAAAGATATCTCTTGAAGTTTGTTTGGTTCAATGACAACTCTCGATCATTAAATGCACGCAGATCAGGGGATGAAAAAGAAGCAACAAAAGTAGCAGCAGTGTGACACATAGTTCCTAAAGGACAATGGTGTGATATATATGCGGCAAAATTGAAAAGAGTAGCACGTCTACGCACGTGGTTTCAACTACTGATCTTCTATATATACAAAAGAGTTCTCATAACACGAAAATATATACAACAGATTAACCAACATAGAAGCACATAAGACACTAGAAAGAAGTTTTGTAATATATCTTGAGAGAATTATTTTAGAGAAGATTAGAAGCTAGTGAGTGTTGATGAGAAGTTGTAATTTTATTACAGAATTTGTAGCTGTTTAATCACATTTGTGATTAACTAGATTTCCAGAAAAAACCTCAAGTTTTAATAGATCTATTTTAACTTGAATACGTGTGTTCATCTAATTATCTGCTATTATTTTTTTGAGTATTGTAGCTATTTCCTTTTGTGCAAAAAGTTGAAAAAGTTTTGAGTGTTTGTATTTCCCCCCCCCCCCCCCCCCCCCCCACAAACACTTGAGGCTATTTTATTCTAACA
>CM025786.1:38754779-38784723 GCA_014636745.2 Centella asiatica
CTAATGATGACATCATCAGAGACTAACTCATCTCATCAGAGACTAATTTAGAGTCTCTCAGAGACTATTTTACAAGGTCAGAGACTAACTCAAACCCGTCGGAGACTAGGTTAAGGCCTGTCTCAGATACAGGGTCGTCTTCCTCGCATCTCTATGGGTGGTGCTCTCAACCATAACCACACTTAGGTCAAAACTCATCATTCTCTCAGTGATACGTAACATTTCCTATGGTCTGCATGCCATCCTAGACACTGTTTAGGGTTCAAACTCAATTTGAAGAATACTCAAGCAGGGGGTTGCAACTACTGACAAAAGAATGTTTGGTAGTTAAAGGTTTGTCTACCAGGTGGTTGTCAACAATATTACACCCATCATAGATAACTTTTGAAATAAATGACATTAACTCCCGGCGTTAAAATATACATTAAGTCATACTTTTGGAAATAAATGAAAAAGGTATTAAACACGGTATGTATGACCGAACAAAAGTGTAAGAAACAGAGCAGGACTTTAATGAGATGCTCTTACCTTCTTGGTGGCAAGAAAGAGTTAAAGGCTCTAGTTGTTCTTCTCAAAAAGACAATTGTTTAGAGAGTAAGTTTGGATTTGGTGGTACACCGTAGAGAAGTTTATGAAAGTGGGGCAAGGGTTGTACTAGCGTGATAAATATATATCACCCGTTTAGCAACACGGGCCGTCGGATTTATTTGATATAAGATGTTGGCTATGAAAAGAAAAGAAATGACTGATGAGAAAAAGGTCGGTTGCAACGGCTGCTAGTACCCATCGGTCGTTAATCATAGCCCACTATATGGTACAGATGGAGTTGATGCACATTAAATGCTACTGTCTCCCCGCAGTAGGTTTTAAAATAAAACGGGTACTGTAACTAATCTTGTTCACACTTGGTGAGCCCTTTTCTCGCGTGAACACACCCTCTCACAAGACAATTCTTGAATGCAATACCCTTTTTAAATACTTGAGCTTTAAAATACATTTAAAATCTTTTGGACATCACATTGCCATTGAATTTTTATTAGAAAGTATAATTTCATTATTTATAACCAATAAGGAAATAAACCTTCATGCAGAAAATAAAATAAATCTCATAATCAAAATTTCATTGAGATTTTTGGATTCTCACAAAATGGGGTTGTCTCATTTGAAAATGTAGCACTAGTTGATGGGCTAAAGCACAATCTATTGAGCATAAGTCAATAATGTGATAAGGGATTAATCATTTCTTTCAAAGGGGATATGTGCTTAATCTCCAATGAAAGTGAAGGGAAGCTGATCTTATCAGGGGTTAGGAAAGGAGATCTTTATATTATTGACTTTGACTCAACAAATGGAGAATCATGTTTCTATAGTAAAGCAACTGTGACACAAGAAGCTCTCTCACCTGATCTACAAAACAATCAATGATCTAGTGAATAGAAAGTTGGTAACTGGACTACCTCAAATGGAGTTTACTCAAGAAGGATTATGTTTAGCATGCCAACAAGGGAGGCAAGGGAAACCATCCTTTGTTAGCAAGGAATCCACAATGATCAAAGATCCAATTCAATTGCTTCACATGGATCTCTTTGGCCCTGTCAACATCATGTCAGTATCAAAGAAGAGATTTGTATTGGTCATTGTGGATAATTACACCAAGTATACTTGAGTCAAGTTCCAACATGCAAAATCAGTGGTGTCTCAACAAGTCATTGACCACATAAGAAAAGTAGAAACTGAGTCATGGTCGATGGTTAGGATTTTGGGAACAGACAATGGAACTGAATTCAAGAATGTAGCTGTTGATGGATTTTTTGTGGAGAAGGGCATTAATCATACTTTTTTTGTCCTAAGGACTCCTCAACAAAATGGTGTAGTCGAAAGGAAAAATAAAACCCTGATAAAAGCTGCTAGAACAATGTTAGCGGAGGCAAAAATTCCTACCTACTTTTGAGTTGAGGCAGTAACCACTGCTTGCTTAAGTCAAAATAGGTCTTTAATCAACAAGGCTCACAACAAGACACCATATGGGTTAATGATAGGGAGAAAGCCAAACATCAAGTTCCTTTATGTCTTTGGATGCAAATGCTTTTTATTAAGTAACTTTGGTGAACACTTAGGAAAATTTGACTCAAAGGATGATGAAACAATTTTCCTAGGTTACTCCCTGACATCTAAGGCCTACAGGGTTTACAACAAAAGGCTCTAGGTAGGGATGGAGTCTATACATATAACTTTTGATGATCAAGAAATTTCTGGACTTAAAGACCCTGGTTTTCATGAAGAACTTAGATTCAAAAATGAAGATAATTTTGATGATCAAGAGAATGAAGCTGATGTGTTCAATCAAATGGAGGAACTAACCATCCCTAATGTCAATCCAACCATCCAAAAAAGCCCCTTTAGTGGGTAGAGTAAATTTCCTGGACAACAGATCAGGAAGCACTCTATCAAGGGATAATCCATCAAGGAATGCACCATCAGGGGATAACATTAACCCTGATTTAAGCATAAATTCAGGGGTAGTTTTCTCAGAAGTTGGTAACACAGACTTAGGGGAGAAAATGATGATCATTCAAGCTCATCCAGACTCCCCCCTAAGCTCAAATGGTCTAGGAGTCACACAACATAATTGATCACTGGTGATCCTAACCAAAGAGTGTAAACCAGGAAAGCTACATCTAATAAGTGCCTATATGCTTGTTTCTTATCTCAAATTGCACCAAAGAAATTTGAAGAAGCCATGCAAGATGTTGATTAGATCATGGCTATACAAGAAGAGTTGAATCAATGTGAAAGAAATCAAGTATGGAAGTTGGTGCCTAAGCCTAAAGATAGAACTATAATATGCATTGAGTGGGTATTCAGAAACAAGATGAGCGAAGTTGATATTGTTATAAGAAACAAGGCAAGACTAGTGGCAAAGGGTTATCTTCAAGAAGAAGAGATTGACTTTGATGAGACCTTTGCACTAGTGGCCAGACTTGATGCTATAAGAATTTTCTTAGCCGATACAACACATTCAAACTTCAAGGATTATCAAATGGATGTGAAAAGTGCATTTCTCAATGAGAAATTAGAACAAGAGGTGTATGTCCAACAACCTTCAGGGTTTAAAACTTATAAATCCTCAAACATGTTTACAAGCTAGAGAAAGCACTTTATGGACTAAAGCAAGCTCTTATAGCTTGGTATGACACACTATCAAAGTTTTTTTTGTGGAAAACATGTTTACAAGAGGTATCATTAACAAAACTTTGTTCTTTAGGCAACACCAAGGTCATTTTATCTTGACACAAATCTATGTTGATGATATCATTTTTGGATCCACTAATACTAAGCTATGTGAAAAGTTCTCCAAGCTCATGCAAAGCAAATATAAAATGAGTTTAATGGGTAAATTATCTTATTTCTTGGGATTGCAAGTTAAACAAGTCACTGATAGGATTTATATTCATTCGTCAAAGTATGCCAAAGAACTTCTCAAGAAATTTGACATGGAGGATTCTAAAGTAGCAAAGACACCAATGGCCATAACAACCAAGGTTGACCTTGACAAAGATGGAAAGAAAGTTTTTTTAAAGACTTACAGGGGAATGATTGGTTCACTGTTATACCTGATAGCTAGTAGGCCTAATATTATGGTTGCTACATGTCATTGTGTAAGATATTAAGCTGATCCCAGAGAGTCTCATCTCATAAGAGTGAAAAAAATCATGAGGTACATCAAGGGCACTACAGAGTTGGGGCTTTGGTATCCAAAGGAGTCTAGTTTTGAATTGCTTGGATATTCTGATGCTGACTTTAGAGGATGCAGATTTGACAAAAAAAGTACCACTAGGAGTTGTCAATTTCTAGGTGGAAGGCTTATATCTTGGTTCAACAAAAAGAAACACTCAATATCAACATCTACTGCTGAGGTTGAATATATTGTAGTTGAAAGTTGTTGTGCACAAATCCTATGGATGAAAAATCGGTTATTGGACTATGGCCTAAATCTCAACAAAATTCCAATTTTGTGTGACAATACAAGTGTCATTGCCATTGCTGGAAATCCTGTGCAACATTCCAAAACTAAACATATAGAGATCAGATATCACCTTATCAGGGAACATGTTATGAATGAGACTATTGAGCTACATTTTGTACCAACAAACAAGCAGTTATCAGACATCTTTACCAAGGCTCTAGATGAAGCCACCTTTAACAATCTGGTAGGGGAGCTAAGAATGGTGAATTATGCAAAATAAGAATTGATCTACTTGTTGGAGTCGTGCTAGAAAAAGTATTAGAGTGGTTCAAATATATCAAGTGCTCAAATACTGGTATTTCTAACTCATCTTGTAATTTCTTGATAATGTTATATGGGTGCTTATATGTTTTTTTTTAAAAAAAAAAGGGGTGTTGTACATTAGGGTCAAGGTTTGCATTTGGATGCATCAGGGGACAATCTCTAGTCTTTGATGATGTGGCATCAGGGGACAATCTCTAGTCTTTGATGATGTGACATCACAGAGTAGCAATAGTCTCTGATGACATGGCATCACAGAATAGTCTCTAGTCTCTAATGACATGAAATCATAGAGTAGTCACTAGTCTTTGATGACGTGGCGTCACAGAATAGTCACTAGTGTTTTATGACGTTGCATCCCAGAATAAACTCTTGTCTCTGATGACAAAATATGAGGGGACAGTCTCTAAACTCTGATGACGTGTCATCAGGGACTAATTTTGAAAAAGCTATTCATATTCATTTCTCTTTTCTTAACGACATACCAAACGTTTACACTCTTTCTAACAACTACTCGAGCTTTCTCTCTTTCTTGATTCATAGAAACCTTAGGTTTTCAAATCTCAACAGTGTCAATGGCACCAAGCACTGCTCAACGTTTTCTAAGGAATCTAGTGGTTCCATAAACAAATTTTGTGGGCTTTTCCAACATCAACGAGGTAGATGCTTGTTTTATATCTATGAAGCGTTATCTACTCAACTTAGATTATAGCAAAGCTATCTTCTCCGATGACGTGCTATCCGATGAATTGATATCACAACTCTGGTCGAGTGCCAAGTTCATGTACTCTTCAACAAGGCCTGACGTTGTCAAGGGAATCTCGTTCAGAATTAATTCTGCTCTAGGGTTGCCCACACAAGATTTTCTGGAAGTGCCTAATGACACTGAACTGCTCGACTTCTTGAAGGAATTGGGGTACAACTCTCCAAACAATGCAGTGTTGAAGTTCAAGGACCTCAAGAGGATGAATGTGAAACGAGAGATCTCTTATCTCTTTGATACGATCACAAAGTTGTTCTCATGTAAGTCCTGTAATTTTGAGGTAATAACATCTTTATCTCTGAAAATTGCATATGCCATTATCAAAAATGTAAAAATAGATGTAGGAAAATTATTTTTTGTTGAACTGATTAATAAAATGGGTAGCTATACTTCTAGGAAATTAGAAGTATATTACGTCAGAATTTTATCCAGACATAGCCATACATAGTTATACGCAAACAAAGAACTTATTTATACAGATAATAAAGAAAGCTTAAACGATAGAACCTTTTGTACTTCCATCTCACATAGAACAGGTAATCAGTACACTCCCTTTTCCTTCTCAACCTCCTATTTCTTCAATTTCAGCTATAATGGTTGAGATCACCACCACTTCTCAGCCTACCCAAGTAGTATCACCAGTTTATCCACAACAACTCTCAAAAGCCCAACCCTTAGTCTCCCAAAGGATAGGGTAACAAAAGAAAAACCTCTAAAGTAACCTCATCAATTGAGGGGGAGCAAAGAGAGAGAGTAACTGACTTGAAGACATTGAAGAAGAAGAAGAAGAAAGCCAGGAATGTTGACCCACAACCAGACCAAGTAGTATCCTCCCAACAAGATACTGACCTTAATAAGGAATCAAACACATCAATAATTTTTTCCTCCCTAAAGGACTCAATTATTGAACAAAGTCCCCAACCAGGGACACAATTGAGTGAGGCACATACATTGGCCATAGGTCCTGATAAAACTCTCATCAAAGTCTCTAAGAGCCATTTGTAGATAACTGACACAGTAAATGCACACACAACTTCTATTGATGGATCATCTCCTCACTTTGTGATCCAACCAACACTCCTCTCTACACCTCTCCCTTCTTTTTCTTTACCTAAAATTTCTTTAGATATTATGACACAAACACTAAGAGTCATGACATCAGATCCTCCACTCTCTCATTTCATGGAGGAGTTAATTCGAATTGACCTATTGATTGAGAATCATGATTTACAAATGATTGATTCTTTCCTAAATGATTTAATCACTGATGGTCACTTAGGGAACATAGGTACACCTGCACATACTTCCATAATAAGTACTTATACTCTTCCCATTGTACATACACATATATCCTCCACTCCTTTTCTAATCTCATTTGTGGACACAATAGCTATAAAAACTTTACCAAATTGTCCATATTGATGAAAACACAGCCCATAAGAGCCCAATTAGGACAATTTTGAGCGAGGCTGAGACAATACATAGTGAAGAGAGGCAAGGTCAACCCTCTGAGAGGACCTTGGCAAAAGGAGAGAAAGAGAGTACTACTTTAGAAGGCAATGAAAAATGAAAGAAAAAGAGTGATGCCTTAAAAGGCACAGAAGAAGGAGAGAGAGTGGGAGATAAGGATGAGATCCTTGTAAATAAAGAAAATACATAAACTGTACATACTCCTAGTTCTTCAAATAGTGATAAAGATGACACTCCCATGAACGATTATTCACAACTCCTAGGAATTGATTTATACTATTAGAAGAATCAAATGTTTGATACAATAAAACTACTAAAGCAGGAGCTCTCACGTGCTACAGATCCTGTCCTAGTTAAGATCCTAAAATCACATATCATGCTAGGTCAGTCTATGGACGTTAAATCTCACAAAATACATACACTAGTTATAGAGAAAGTACATAATGTACAGACATTTGTAGTTTCTTTTGCCACCAGCCATTCCTTGCTCAAATTCAAAAAGCTCACAGGCGGTGTTGACCAACAATTATCTGCATTCAACACTCGACTCACAAGCATGAAAACACTACAACTCTCGATGGTTGACACCCTTCAATAAATTCTTTAAGTCACATCCTAACTCTCAACTTCCACTAATGATGTTGTCAAAAAGGGGGAGAAATATTCAAAGCCATCGTCAGCGGTTAATGTTGAGAAACCTACAAGACAACCATTAGGGGATGTGACTACTCCAAAAGCTAAGGACTAGGGCAAGGGTATCCTGATTGAAGAAATCAGAAAGAAGACTCTTACTCAATCAGGACCCAAGCTACTTGGAGATGCCATGAAGACAACTCACTTTCCAACATCGAATGAAGCCCTAATTAATGGGAAAGTGGAGCTTGTCTTTCCTCAAGACAAGAAACTGGTGGAAGCTGATGCACTCTATGCACAACAACTTCAACAGGAAGAGGTATTTGCTGCAGAAAAGGACAAGGAAGAAGAAGAAAAGAAGAAAAATAGTGTCAAGACAAAGACCTCCAAGAAAACTCAGTCCAAGGATCTCAGCCCCCAAAAGGTGCAACAGGGGATAAAAACAATGAAAAACAAACATCCCCTGATGTTAGCAAACCCGAGTCATCTAAACCAAAAGCTCAAGCACCTACTGCTGCAACATATGGACCACCCACATTGGCAGAATTTCTAAGGGATGACAAACACAAGTGCCTGACATTTTTGCAATCCATAAAAAGCATAAATGTCAGGGAAAAAAGCAACAAAAAGAAAGTCACTATCATCCAAGTGAAGAATAAGTTTGAGTTCACAGTCAATTTTGACTGGTTCAGGAAGATGGATGCTGAGCAACTGACACTTATTAATAAAATAGTGTCAGATACTACAGTACTAAATAGACACTTGAGAGAGGTGATTGACAAGTTGAGGTAAGCCATCAATGAAAATAGGAACTTGCCGATAGCTATGGAGAAACCATTGAAATTATTCTACAAAACTGTTGATGGGCAAGAAAAGCAAATAAGGATTAATGAAGATGATGAGCTTGACCTGGAGGAGGCGATGCATGTTTTAAGAGAAATTGTTTATCATAAAAGTGAACATGTCATCAAGTTTAGAACCCTACTTGTAAAGAAGGTGTTGAAAGGGATTGAGGAAATTAGAGCTAATGATGGGAACTCAACAGTTGTAAGGGATATTCCCTCAGTAAAAGGATTTAAAAAACATCCAAAGATGATCACAAACCCCATGGGCATTGAGTTCAAAAATGCAAAAAGGGAGATTGTAACCTTTTACTGGTCACAACTTGTTGCAGCCAACATGCAAGAGATTGGGTCTGTCCTTGAAGCTTTGGAATCTAGTAAGAACGTCAAGATTGTCAACTTTAGAAGACTACTTCAAAAGGAGCTAGAGCAATTGAAGGCCAGAGGAGAAGATAAAAGACTCATGATTCGAAATCAAAATCTAGATCAAAGAAGACAAGGCCTTGGAAGAGACACATAATCAATTGAATCAAGTCATCCACTGCCCTTTGTTTTTGCTCAATAAAAGGTGAATCCTGATGTCTAAAGTGTAAATATTGTAATCAATTTGTAAATTCTTGTAAATAGTTATTCTTTTTACTTGTACAAATACACACAAGATAAATGCAAATGCATTTTTATACCTAATTTGTTATTCTTAAAAGTTTTGGGTTTTGACATCATCGTCAGTACATAAATTAGATTTATGGTTATTAAAATGATAAACATAAATAGGGGGAGATAGTTAGATATAAATACCGTAGATGATGATTTAGATATTAGTAAATAAATGTGTATTTGTAAACACTCAAGGTATTCCATAAACCTGAGTATACTTGTTTAAATAAGCATTCACTGATGGACAACTCAGTTCGTTTGAGGATGGCCTTAACTGCACTAGACAAGTCATCAGTGGATATTTAGAAAGGACTTGATAGTGTCAGGGGTTGTCTGTTATTACTTAAGGTTCAAGTATTCCGCACAACAGATGTTCTACTAAAAGCCAAAAAAGTATCAGTGGTTAAATGAGTCAGTATTTGAAAAGGCAACAATAGAAGAACCCATCAGGGGAAGCCTAAAATACTTCGTTAAGGGATGACACAGTCAGCGAAACTCGTCAGGGGATGACACCATCAGGAGAACCCGTTAGGGGAAGCCTAAACTCAGCATCAGGGGACAACCTGTCAGGGGAACCTGTTAGGGGAAGGGTAAACTCGGTATCAGGGGAACAACCCGTCAGGGGAAGTTCAAACATTAATTGCATCAGGGAATAACTTAGAAAGAAAAACCCATCAGGGGAAGCATCAAGGGGAATGCTAAATGTGAGAACCCGAAAATGTCAATGAATTTTGTTATGAGATTTATTTATTTTATTTTATTTTCTGCATGAAGGTTTAATTTCTTATTGGGTATAAATGATAAAATTATATTTTCTTATGAAAATTCAATGGCAATGTGATGTCCAAAAGATTTTAAATGTATTTTGAAGCTTAAGTATTTAAAAGATTATTACATTCAAGAATTGTCTTGTGAGAGTGTGTGTGTTCACGCGGGAAAATGCTCACCAAGTGTGAACAGGTTTAGCTAAAGTATCCGTTTTTATTTTAAAACCTGACTGCTGGGAGACAGTAGCATTTAATGTGCATCACTTCCATCAGTACCCTAGAGTGGGCTATGATAAACGACCGATGGACACTAGCAGCCGTTGCAACCACCCTTTTTCTCACCAGTCACTTCTTTTCCTTTCACAGCCAACGGCTGATATCAAATAAATCCGACGGCCCTTGTTGCTCAACAGGTGATATATATATATATATATATATATATATATATATATATATATCACATTGTTATAACCCTAGTCCCACCTTCATAAATTTCTATACAGTATACCACCAAATCCAAGCTTACTCTCAAAACAACTGTCCTTTTTGGAAGAACAACTAGAGCTTTTAACTGTTTCTTACAGTCAAGGAGGTAATAACATTTAATTAAAGTCCTGTTCTATTTCTTACAATTTTATTCTGTCATATATACCACGTTTAATACCTTGTTCATTTAATTCCAAAAGTATGATTTGATGCATGTTTTTTAACACCCGGAGTTAATGTCATTTATTTCAAAAAGCTACCCAAGATGAGTGTAAATATGTTGACAACCACCTGGACGCAAAACTTGTGCAGATATATTAAGGTTTATAAAATACCTTAAGTATTTATAGATGCACATTTTATTCTGTGAACATCATCATCATTATTTAACTCTAACAGAATGCATGATAATGTTGAAGGAAGCCATGTCAAACTAAGGTTTGAGAATGAAGATGATTCAAAAGATACTGAAATTGCCTCATCAAATGATGAAGTTGATGTGTGCAAATCAATGGAGAATCAAGTAATCCTTAATGTCAATCCAAGTTATCTAGAAGCCCCTTGAGTGGATAGAGGTAATCTCTTGAACAACATATTAGGAAATGCTCTATTAGGGGATAATCCATTAGGGAATACACCATCATAGAAACTTAAGCCCTGACTTGAGAATTAAATCAGTGGGAGTTTTCTATGAAGCTGAGAGCACTGGAGACCATAGAGAAAATTACAATGATGAAGTTTCTTCTTCAAGAAGATCACCTCCACAAATAAAATGAACAAAAGATTATCCTATAGAGAAGATTTTAGGAGATCCAACTAAAGGGGTGACAACAAGAAGTGCTACTCAGAATGAATGCCTATACCTTAACTTTCTATCCAAGATTGAACCTAAAAGGTTGAGGAGGTATTACTAGATGCTGATTGGGTAATTTCTATGTAGAAGGAGCTCAATTAGTTTGAAAGAAACAAAGTCTGGAGACTAGTGACAAAACGAAGTAATAAATCTATCATTAGTACTAAATGTATCTTTAGAAACAAGCTGGATGAAGCTAGTACAGTGACAATGAATAAGGCTAGATTGGTTCCATAAGGTTATTCACAAGAAGAAGGGATTCACTATGATGAAACCTTTGCACCAGTAGTAAGATTGGAAGCAATCGGGATATTCCTTGCTTATGTTGTTCATACAAATTTCAAAGTGTACTAGATGGATGTAAAGAGTGTTTTTCTGAATTGGAAACTACAAGAAGAGGTGTATGTCTAGCAAACTCTTGACTTTGATGACTAGAAATTTTTGAATCATGTCTACATGTTAGACAAAACACTCTATGGACTTAAATAAGCATCAAGAACATGATATGATACTTTATCTCAGTTTTTAATTAAAAATAAATTCACTCGAGATATCATAGATAAAACTTTATTTCATAGAAAATATGTTGGTGACATAATACTTGTTCAAGTCTATGTTGATGATATTATATTTGGTTCTACTAATGAGAGCTAATGCTCTAACTTTGCTAAGCTTATGCAAAGTAGATATAAGATGAGCATGATGAGAGAATTAACTTTTTTTTTAGGTTTACAGGTTAAACAAACCACTAATGGAATTTTCATTTGTCAAGCAAAATATGTAAAAGACCTTTTAAAGAAATTTAATTTACAAGATGTTGCAATTGTTGGGTTTCGTATCATCAAAACGCAGCGGAAAAATACGATTAAAATAAAACAAAATGAAACCCAAACCCAAGGATCTATGCGAAACAATTTAATACAGATAGTTTAAGATTTTACTGATTAATTGTGTGAATCTGAAGCTTTGGTGAAGGTGTTGATCGTCTCCAAATCTTTAACGCAATCCAACTGGACAACGTCTCTACAGTATCCACACGAACACCCACGAACCGTCTCACGATTCGAACAAGAAGAGTTATAGTACTAGCTGTATGATCTGTATCTCTTTTCTCTGTCTCTCTTAACTCTAGTCTCTCTCTTATGAGCGGCTACGTAAAATGTTGGTTAGAGAGAGTAGTTGATATATCATATATATAGCCTTTTATAGAGTAATTCCAAAACCTAATCTAATTAAGAGAATTATAATTCAAATTTTATATTTATTAGATATATATATTTAATCAAGTCTGACTTAATTAATATATATATGTACAAATAAATATATATTCGTATTTCCTTCCAAAGGGCTCTACTTCATACAAATTACATATATATATATATATATATATATAATTTAAAGCCATGATTTAATTAAATCAATCTTATTGATATATTAAAATCATTGACATTTTAATTATATCTCCTTGACGAATGTTCTTTGTGTGTGACCCTGTAAGTTATTATTACATTGGCAATAATTTTAAATCATATTACAAAATTATAAACAGTGAGCGACATCTAGTAATACATCACTGTTACCCCAGTAATAATAAAGTCATAGATTCGACGTTACTTTTCGTGACCAATGTTTCAATGTAACTTAATCCTTTTAACCATGATATCTAAGAATAAATTCAAGGCATGGATGTGTCATCCTCTTCATAATTTAATCTCAGTTTTCTTGATCAATGAGTAAACTATATGAAACAAATCTCTATTTGAGCATGGCCATGCATTTTATAGTTTCACTCAATCAAAAGGCCTATAGATATCACCCCTAATTTATAGGAGGGTTAAATTTCATCTACATCATTCCCATTTTTCCCATAACTCATTATGCATCCAACAATCACCTTTATCGTCCACCCGGTTAAAGGTGACTTTTGATAATGTCAAAACACATAGCTCTTTATGTAGAAATGTCATGACTTCAGGTTGAAGGACCATTACATCATTGTCACTATGAGAATTACTTATGACACATAGCATAATGCTGCATGTAGAATTCTCATGGTGGGTCTGTCCAGTATTATGTTCTCTAACATGTACCTATGTATCAACTTAATATATCTCGTATATATTTATGACCAATGAGATATGACCATCAGTTAATCCACATACTAGTCTCAATGTATTATTGTGGTCCCACTGAGAATGATACTCGACTAGGGACATTTAAGAATAATGACACATTACATACTTATATGATCTCATATTCAAGTCACATACTTGAATCCATATAATTAGTATCATTCTTCTAAGGACATTTATTATGTTAGCATTTATATAACGCAGTAAATAAAACATAATAAAAGAAATTATCATTTAACCAAAACATATCATAAATATAGTGTCACAATCATTACATAATTGGCCACTAGGGCATACACTCTAACATCAACTTCTAAAACTCTCATGGCAACAAACACTAAATTTGACAAAAACTCAATTGGTAAAAAATGATGTTTCAAGTTATAGAGGCATGATAGGTTCATTCTTATATCTTACCCCATGTAGACCTGATATAATGTTTTCAACATGTTTATGGTGCATAATCAAATTCCTATTTATTGTGACAACACCAGATCTATTTCCATTACATGGAATCCTATGCAACACTCTAGAACAGAACACATAGACATCAGGTACTACTTCATCAAAGAACATGTGATGAATGGTACAGTGGAACTTCATTTTGTTCCTACTGAGAAGCAGCTTGCAGACATATTCACCTAACCATTGGATGAAGCCACCTTCAACAGGTTGGTAAGTGAGTTAGGTATACTCAACTTTGGTGAATAAAATCTTTGAAAAGTTTGAGCAAGGCAGAATAAAAGTAGTAGTAGTTAAATATTTTCTGATGACTTAGTTACCAGAGACTAATTAACAACTAATTGAAGCAGTATGAGTTATCTTTTGAAAAGATTATTTTATCAACTAATAATTATGTTGAGCAACATTAGTCAATAATTGGTCTTATTAAAGGATAATTATTAACTGATGATGATGTGGTAGTGGCTAATTATCCTCCAACAGTTTAGTTGTCAGTGGACAATTACCCCCTGATTATTTATAGTAGAGAAACTAATATACTATGCAGGATTCCTTATGTTTAATGTTCATAATCTAATTAATGATCTTGTAATAGCTAATTCAGGTATTATCTTAACTCTCTACTACTTTATTCTTTATTTCTTCTAAATTCTGCTACAATGAAGGATGTTAGTAATGATCCAACTTCTTCTGCCTAAGTAGCAAAACCCTCTAAATACAAATCAATAACAAATAACCACCTCCTCTATCTCTTAAAAAATAAAGGTTGTAAAAGGAAAACAACCTCATCCAACAATAGCTAAGGGGGAGGGTGAGCATTTAAAGGAAGTTGTTAGGAAGAAATAAGGAACAATAAGAACACTTGGAGACTGTTTAATATTCTCTCAAAAGGATATTGAGACTAAAAGGAAAAAGCGCATCTCTAGGTGCAACCTCTCAGCGTGCTGTATCTATTGAAAATAGTCCACGTCAAAGGACATAGGTATTTGAGTCTACCATGATCACATCTTTAAATACCTATTACAGGAAGAAGAAGAAACAGGTTCTGATCAATGATCAACTTGTCACTGAGAATGCACACACAGAGTCTTAAATTGATGCTCCTTTGTTAGGTTTTAGAACATTTGATGATGATTGTCCGTAGATTACTTAGAGTATAAATGTATAGAAAGTGTTAATTAGTAACACTGAAGTTTTGTAGCTAGCAGTTATCTCTTTGTTTGTAGTTTATTCATTCTTTGTAAAGAGATATACTTATTTCTTATTTGTAAGTAACTGCTGGAATGGAGTATCAAAGCTTTAATAAGTCAAAATGTGTATTTGATCCGTTGGAGTTTACAAAAAGGCTTGTCGGAGACTAGGAAAACTTGTCAGAGACTAAGGATTTTTTTATCTATCAGAGGCTAGTTTTGCCTGCCGGAGACTAAGGCTTACGTCATCAGAGACTAAGTCTAAAGGAGTCAGAGACTAAAGCTTATGTCATCGGAGACTAAGGTTAAAAGCATCAGAGACTAAGCTGACGTCATCGGAGACTAAGTCTTAAAGCATCGGAGACTAAATAACTCTATCGGAGACTACACAATCTGACGTCATCAGGGACTAAAAGCACCAGAGACTAGTGATGACGTCACCGAGACTAAAGATGAAGCATCAGGGACTAATCGTGATTTATTTCCTGAAAGATACAGAGTTCGAATTGAATAAGGATTGTCTTCCACGTAAAGCAAGATATTATTGAAGACGCAACTGGAAAGGAAACTAACCAGAAATCTCTTCCTAATCAAGAAGGAAAGATTGTATTTGATTCGAATAAGGAAGCTGAATTTTATTCAGAAGAGCAACTGAGTTAATTTTAATTTAGTTGTTAGAGAAGATGTAATTAGGTTTACAGAGAATTGTAATTTGAAGCTGTATAGGTTTTTCATAGTTTGTATCTTTTCCTGTACAGAATAGAAAAGAAGCTGATGATCATATTTATTATGATTGTTAGAATTTGTAATCAGTTGTGAAATCAATATAGCAATTGTTTATAAATTGATTTGAGTTTTGTTCTTTATATTCTGCAAGAAAGTTTAATTTCTTAAAGAATAAGAAATTCGAAAAGTATTCAAAGAACTTGTATTCAACCCCCCTTCTATAAGTTCTTGGCATCTCACTGGGAAAACAATTGGTATCATAGCATGTAATTGAATTTATACAATTAACACGTTCCAAGAGATGACCAAAGACGAAGCAAGTAGCTCTAACATAATTGCATATGCGGGAAGTCATGATGGTGGTACCAGAATTCCAATTCTTAAAAGAGAAGAATATCCAATGTGGAAGCAAAAGATGTACATGCACTTAAGAGCAATAGATCCAGATTATATTGATAGGATTGAGAAGGGTCCTTATCTACCCAGGAAATTTATTCCTGCTAAAACAGTCGATGGATCTATTGTGGCAGAACACTTTGAACTTGCTCCAGAATGTGATTATACAAACGAAGACAAGTTGCAAGTGTTAAAGGAAGCTAAGGTGATGAACATACTTTATAATGGAATTGATAAAAATATGTTCACAAGCATCATAAATTGCAATACATCGAAGCAAATCTGGGACACAATCAAAGTCTTGTGTGAAGGGACTGACCAAGTCCGAAAGAACAAGAGGTCATTGTTGACACAACAATACGAGTTCTTTCAAGCAAAGCCTGGTGGACCAATAACGTCCGTTTATGATAGGTTCAATACTTTGCTCAACGATTTGAAAATACTTGGAAAGTCCTATGATAATGAAGATGTCAAAACCAAGTTTATCAGATCTCTTCCTCCAAGTTGGGATCCAAAAACAACAGCCATAAGAGAGGCTCATGACTTGGACATACTCACACTGGACAGGCTCTACGGGAACTTAAAGACTTATGAACTCGAAGTAGAGCAACGACAACGCATGCATGGCAGGGATAAAGGAGCTGCGTTGATGGTTGAGACAAGCAAGTCTCAAGAGAAGCTTGATGAGGAATCTTCCAGTGCTAGCTCGATTGATTAGGAAGATGAACTGGATTCTGATGATGACATGGAGGAATTTATGGCATTCATGGTCAAACAGTTCAAGAAATTTAGGGCCAGTAGGAAAGGAAGAAAATCGTCAAGGAAGCCTAACCCTAAACGTGAAGGTCAAAAAGTCACATTCGACTTAAAGAAAATAAGATGTTACAATTGTGATGGGTTAGGGCACTTTGCCAATGAGTGCAGGAAGCCTAGATCTAGTGATAGATCTAAGATTGAAAAATCAAGGAAAGACTTTGCTAACAAGAAAGCTAAATCAAAGAGCAAAGCCTTGATTACAGAGGGTAAAGATTGGATTGACAGCGACTCTGATGAAGAAGTTGTCAACTTTGCTCTAATGGCTCAAAGTGACGAGTCAAGTGATTCTACAAAGGTATGTGATGCAACTAAGAATTTCGATATGCTTAATTTACTTGACACATCTAGCATTGAAAGCATACAAAAGATATGTCTGACTTGCATGTTAGTTTTAGATCTTTAACTATTGAACATACCAATGTAAAAGAATCATGTGACTTTCTCTTGAAAAGAAACAAGTTTCTTGAAGAGAGATTGGCACAATTTGACACTATCAAGTGTGACTTAAACAAAGCTCATCAAATGATTGATGCTTTGAAAAAGAGGGAATATTACTTAATAGAGCAACTTGAAAATGCTCAAGCTAAGATTAAACAATAGAATACTTCCTCTAAAAGGTTGACAGACTTGGTAGAGTGTCAAACAATAGGTCAAAAATCTGGACTAGGTTATGATGAAAATCTAGACAAGAGTTCAGATTTAAATGATCTAATCGAAGCTGCGAACTCCTCAACTAGTAAGCCAAATTTTATAAAAAGAATTAATTTTGTCTCTCCTGTTATTGAATCCAAATTCATTAACACTCAAGATCAACAAATCTTTGCAAAAACAGAAAGTGATCAAAAGACAGTGAATGTTGTTGATAAGAGTGAAACAAAAAGATTAAATATTGGGTTAATGATAAAGACATAATTAAATAAAAAACTGGAAAATCTTCCAGACAAAAAGACTAAAAAATTAGTGGAGTTAAGTAGAAATAAGAAAAATAGGAATGGAAAAATTGGCATTGATAAATATACAAATTATGCTAGAATGCCTGATGCTCCTAGAAAGACATGTCATGTATGTGGTAACCCCAACCACATAGCTATTAATTGTAGGAGCAAAAATAAAATTCCTATAACTGAGGCTACATCTTCAAAGAGAATAAAAGATAAATCATCTGTAAAAAGGTTAAATAATCTTTGCATTAATAATGAAAACTCTAAGCTTGACAGTCTCTCACAAGCAAGTAGCAAGACTAATGATTGTCCAATTAAAGTCAAAATTGCTAAAAGACAATCAACTCAATCTGAGTCAAGTCTTGAGACTACAACTAGTGAGAAAGGACCCAAGAAAGTCTGGGTTCCAAAAATCTCAAAATAGTTACTCTTTATTGTGTAGGGCAAAAAGAAGAAATCATGTTACTTGGACAGTGGTTGTTCAAGGCACATGACTGGAGATAAGTCCCTGCTAAAACAGTATGAAGAGAAAAGTGGCACAAAAGTCACTTTTGGAGATGATAGCAAAGGCCATACGAGGGGATATGGTAGTGTTGAACATGGAGATGTCATCTTCACTGAAGTAGCACTAGTTGATGGCTTAAAGCACAATTTACTAAGTGTGAGTCAACTACGTGATAAGGGATTCAATGTCACCTTCAAAGAAGATAAATGCTTGGTGTGTGACAAAGAATCTGATAATGTGATTTTGACAGGAAAAAGAAAAGGAAATTTGTATGTTGCAAATCTTATTTCTTTTACTGATCAAATCACATGTCTCTATAGCAAAGCTTCAACTGATGAAAGTTGGCTTTGACATAAGAAGCTTTCCCATTTGAATTTCAAGAACATCAACAAGCTTGTGAGGAAAGGATTGGTAGCTTGCATTCCACAGTTAGAATTTACATAAGATGGATTATGTGATTCATGCCAGAAAGGAAAACAAAAGAGTGTATCATTCAAAAGCAAACCAGCAACATCAATCACTGATCCATTACAGTTGTTACACATGGATTTATTTGGTTAAGTGAATGTGATGTCAATCTTAAGAAATAAATATGCTTTGGTTATTGTGGATGATCACACGAGGTATACTTGGGTAAAATACCTCCATACAAAAGATGAAGCTGCTCAGTTGATAATTGATCATATCAAAAGATAGAAACTGAGTTAGGAAAAATAGTAAGGGTGATAAGGAATGATAGAGGAACAGAATTCAAGAATTCCCAAGTTATTGAATTCTGCACCGAAAAAGGAATAACTCATCAATTCTCAACTCCAAGAATCCCTCAACAAAATGGAGTTGTTAAGAAGAAAAATAGAACCCTTATTGAAGTAACAAGGACTATGTTACAAGAGGCTAAGCTTCCCACATATTTTTGGGAGGAAGCTATAAACACTGCTTACTTTACACAGAATAAATCCTTGATAAACAAAGCATACAACAAAACACCTTATGAATTAATGACTGAGAGAAAACCAACTCTCAAGTTTTTACACGTGTTTGGTTGTAAATGCTTTGTACTGAGAGACTCATCAGAAACAAGAGGAAAATTTGACAACAAGTCTGATGAGGCAATCTTCTTAGGTTACTCTTTGTCAAGTAAAGCATACAGAGTATACATACAAGTCTGATGAGGCAATCTTCTAGTCTTGACTCCATTCTCTATACAGAGTATCTAAGAACAAAGGTCATTGTGGAATCAATTCAAGGTGTATTTGATGATAAAAACATTCCAGGAATGATTGGACAAGGATTGCATGAACCTCTCAGTTTTGAGAATGAATTGGATGCATGGGAATATCCATCAGAGACTACTAAAAAACCCGAAAATAGCAATGATCCCTACATAATTGAGGGGGAGTTAACTATTGTGCATGAAGTACCAAGAACTAATACTTTATCAGAGACTAGAGTATTAAATGAAACTCAAGAGACTGGTAAAATTAGTATTCCATCGGAGACTAATGGTTCACCAGAGACTAGAGTCACTGATGCACAATCAGAGACTATATTGATAGCAGAGACTATTGAGATAAACAGCTCAGGGGGAGCTAATAATGAAGAAGTCAACGGTTTAGGGGGAGCAGTCTCTGATCATGAAGCTAGATTGGATAACATCAATCTAGAAAATGAAGCCTCCACTTCAAGGTCAAATCTGCCACGTGCAATTCCATGGTTGAGAGACCACACACCAGATTTGATAATTGGAAGTCTAAAGGATGGAGTCAAGACTAGAAGTGCAACACAAAATGAATGCTTATATCTTAGTTTTCTCTCAAAGATTGAGCCAAAAAAAATTGAGGAAGCACTTCAAGATCCTGACTAGATAATTGCCATGCAAGAGGAGTTAAACCAATTCACTCAAAACAAAGTCTGGAGACTGGTACCAAAACCAAGGAATAGATCAATAATTGGTGCCAAGTGGGTCTTTAGAAATAAATTGGATGAAACTGGTACAATTACAAGAAATAAAGCAAGACTGGTTGCAAAAGGATATTCTTAAGAAGAAGGAATAGATTATGATGAAACTTTTGCACCAGTAGCAAGACTTGAAGCAATCAGAATCTTCTTGGCTTTTGCAGCCTATAAGAACTTCAAGGTGTACCAGATGGATGTCAAAAGTGCTTTCTTGAATGGAAAATTGGAAGAGGAAGTCTATGTTTGCCAACCCCCAGGTTTTGTGGACTCCAAATTTCCAAATCATGCCTACAGGTTAGACAGAGCACTTTATGGCTTAAAACAAGCACCAAGAGTCTGGTATGATACTCTATCTCAATTTTTGCTTGAAAATAAATTTGTTAGAGGAATCATAGATAAAACTTTATTTTATAGAAAGCAAGGCTCTAACATTATATTGGTGCAAATATATGTAGATGATATTATATTTGGATGTACAAATAAAAAACTTTGTGAAAAATTTTCAAAACTTATGCAGTCTAGATATAAAATGAGTATGATGGGAGAATTAACATTTTTCTTAGGTTTGCAAATAAAACAATCAACTGATGGAATATTTATCATTCAGTCCAAGTATATCAAAGACTTATTGAGAAAATATGATTTGGTTGATTGTGCATCTGCAAAAACACCCATGCCTACTGCCACTAAGTTAGATAAAGATTTAAAAGGAAAGAAAATTGATATTACTAGCTATAGAGGCATGATAGGCTCTTTTTTATATTTAACTGCAAGAAGACCAGATATAATGTTTGCTACATGTTTATGTGCTAGATTTCAAGCTGACCCTAAAGAGTCACATTTGATTGCTGTAAAAAGAATACTCAGATATCTAAAGGGTACCCCAAACCTTGGTTTATGGTATCCCAAAGAATCTGATTTTAAACTAATTGGTTATTCAGATGCTGATTATGCAGGTTGCAAGCTTGATAGGAAAAGCACAAGTGGAAGCTGCCAAGTTCTTGGAGGCAGACTTGTTTCTTAGTTCAGCAAGAAACAAAATTCAGTTTCTACTTCAACAACAGAAGCTGAATACATCGCAGCTGGGAGTTGTTGTGCTCAAATCCTATGGATCAAGAATCAACTCCTAGACTATGGTATGTCCTTATCCAAAATTCCTATCTTTTGTGATAATACAAGTGCCATAGCAATAACAGAAAATCCAGTGCAACATTCAAGAACAAAACACATAGATATTAGATATCACTTCATAAGAAAACATGTAAGTGAAGGTAATATCGAATTACACTGGGTAACAACTGATAAACAACTTGCAGACATATTCACAAAACCTTTAGATGAATCTACCTTTTCTAGATTAGTTTCTGAATTAGGAATGTTGAATTATGCCTCTAAAAATTGATTAATTTTTGAAAACAAGTTGTTTAGTTGTATGCAGCTAAAATTAAATTTCTGGATTGAAGCTGTTTTTTGTGAACAGAATTTTAGAAGCTAGAATTTAAATTCTGGAATGTAGCTGTTTTTTAACTAAACAGAATTATTGAAGCTAATAATCATTAAACTTGATTGTTTGAAAATATTTCGAAAGCTTAAGAGAAAGAGACTATCTTAGTCCCTGATAGTGTTTTTAATTAGTCCCCGACTGATTAAAAAATTGAACTATCGGAGACTAACTAGTCCCCGACAGTTGTTTTTAATTAGTTCCCGACTGAATTAAAAAATTGAACTATCGGCGACTACCTTAGTCCCCGACAGTTGTTTTTAATTAGTCCCCGACTAGATTAAAAAATTGAACTATTGGAGAATACCTTAGTCCCTGACGTCGTTTTTGAGTTGTCTCTGACTCAATCAAAAATGAACTATCGGAGACTAATCGGGTCTAGTCTCTTATGAGTGACCTTATCAAAGATTAGGGCAATCTCCGATCAAGGGTAATTTGGTAGTTATCCTACCCACGATCGAAAAACGGTTCACTATCTTTAGAATTGCAAACGTTTCTCATACTTTGTTAAAAGTAAAATCAAACACATTTACAATCACAATCTCTCAAAGCTTTGAAATTATTTTTTCTCTGCAAATTCTCTGCAATCTTACCCAATTTCAAGTTTCTTCAAAGTTCACAGATCTCTTCAAATGGCTGCTAAAACAGTCTGTTTCCAGTTTGGAGATTTCGATTTCATAAAGACTAACCATGCAGGGGTGGCCAATAAGCATGAATTTGGAGTCCAATATCACCCCTTTGTCGATTTTCTTCAAAACTCCACACTAACCTACGTCATTTATGAAACTCCCGTCCAAGCCGCTGAAGTAATCACAACTATGTGGACCACTGCAACCATCCAGGATGAGAACACTAACTCTCCTATGGTAAGTTTCAGGTATGATAACACTGTTTATAATATTGACCATACCGTTGTTAATAATGCTTTACACTTACCTGTATATGAAAACTTTGACTCCCCTGCCTCTGATGAAGAACTTCTTTCTATGTTTAAAAACTTACATTATTCTACTGAAATTAGTTCTGTTGGGTCTATAACATGACCCCATCTAAGGCAAGAGTGGTCACTGTTCTTTGATATAATAACTAAAGCATTTACTTCAAAATGTAGTGGCTATGATGCTATCACTACGCTCACACAACAAATTTCTTTTAATGTGTTGTATGATAGACATCTAAACATTGGGCTTTTAATTTTGCAAAATCTTTTTGGTAAAACTGAAATCTGGTAATAAAAATAAAATTTATTATGCTAGGTTTTTGATGATGATTGCTTATTATCTAATCCCTAACCTTAATATTACTGGATTGCAAGTTGTACCAACTGTTTTGCAGAGTAAAAGAATTTTTACTGATGTGAAGCATAAATCTGCCAAGGTAAAGGTTCCCTTATTTTTCCCTCTTGTCATGAGAGCTATTCTCATTGACAGGCTTCCAACCCTTTATTCTTTGCAATTCTTTGAGGATGTTAATCCTCCAACCACTTCACAACAACAATTCCTAGCCCTCACCGCAGTTTCCCAAAAGACTGTGGTTGTAAAACCAAAGACAACCAAGAAGCTCCCAATAAAAAGAAAAATAATTGAGGGAGTAAATGAGGATGAGGGAGAGCAGGAAGCTGAAGTACCACTTCAGAGAAAGAAGAAAGTTATAACCCTTAGCCAAAAGCAATCCATTGCTTCTCAAAAAGCAATGGAGGTTATAAAGACAAGCAGTGAACTGTCACCATCCTCCCAAAAGGATGCTGACATTGAAAAAAGTTCCCAACCAAGAACACCCTGTACAGAGTCTGCACAAACTCTTGTTTACCAACAAGAGCAACCAAAAAGAGAGAAAATAAAAGAAAATAGTGACACAAAGAGTGCACACACAGAGTCATCTTTTGATGTTCCTCAATTTTCAATGTCTGAGGAACAACCAACACTCCCCATTGTACATTCTTCTCCTATACTTGATTCTTTTGATATTACAAATTTAAATTCTCTTGATTTTTCCCAAGAGGAGCCAACACTCGAGACAAGCTCTCAAACATATTCCATGGATAGATCCCTAGCCCAAAATACACAAAGGGAACCCCCTATCCATGCAGTCACATCTACTTCTCTAACCCCCACTTCTGTAGGATAGAGTGTACCCATCTAAATGAGTGAGGATGTGAGAATAAATAGTGAGAGTCAGGCTCCTGACCTGGAAAAAGGAGAGAATATACACATACTTGAGAGTCAAGCTTTAGATAGCTTGGAAAAAGGAAAGCATGAGAAGCTGGGTGCCCAACCCTAGGCAAAAGGAGAGGGTGTGAGCAAGGATGAGATCCTTGAACAAAATAAAAGAGAGAAATTCTCAGCAGGTATATTTTTACAACCTGTTGATTCAAGCTCACAAGAAACTCATGTTTCTTCTGCTCCCTCCACAAATATCCAAACAGAAGAAACTGAGAACATTTCAAGCACAGGGGATGCAACATTAAATGTGATATCTGAAATATCTAATGCCGACTTTGAAGTTTTATATGGTCTGCAACAAAGACAAGACCACTTTTCTGCAATGAAGACATGGCTTGCAGATGAACCTGTGCATGAAGAAGCTCCAGAAACAAATGTTGATGAATGGTTGGATGCAACCTATTCCAACACACTGGAGGAAGCAGCCGCCCAATTGAGGCAGGATTATGTGACCAACATAGGGTCAACTGCTTCTGCACCATCAGTTAAAGATATATTAGAAGAAGTAACCAAGGTGGATAAGAAACACACAAAGTTTCACCACTACTTGGTTACTGGAATAAATGGTGCAGTGAAGAGAATGGAGGAAATGATGGAGTTGGAGACAGAAAAACTGAGAAGGTGCTATGAAGGACACTTGCCAAGGAGGACTATCTCTGCAAATGATACTCTTATCAAAGACAAGTCCAAAACTGACAATCGACTTCAAGCCCTTGAAACAAATATTCAACTCCTGATCCAAAAACAAGACAGCATGGAACAGCTCCTGATGCAGGCTATTCCACATCTGGCCACCTCCTCCCAAGCCAAAGATGTTGATGTCAAAAAGGGGGAGAGTGGTCAACATATTAAACCTGTACAAGCACAACCAAAACCAAAATCTATTCCAGTTCATATACCTGCTCCATCCAAACTTCCAAGCTCTGATGAGCTACAAGCAATGATGGGCAGAATATTGAAAAAACATGAAGATCTTCAAGCAGCAACAACAAAGTCAACAACTGCAACACAACTTCCAACAACAACAACAACAACAACAACAACAACAATAACAACAACATCAACAACAACATCTTCTTCTTCCACTGCACAAGCCCCAACAATAAAAGAGAAAGGCAAAGGTGTCATGGTTGAAGATTCAAAGAAGAAGACTACTACTCAACCAGGACAGCCCAAGCTACTGGGGGATGCCATGAAGACAACTTACTTTCCCACTCCAGTTGAACTGATAGTGGATGGGAAAGTGGAGTTGGTCTATCCTCAAGAACAGAAACTGATAGAATTTGATGCACTACTAGCTTAGAAACTTCAAGAGGAGGAGGATACGGCAACAACTAGGGAGGAGGAGGAGGCAAAGAAGAAAAAAAATCTTTACAAGGAGATCAAGTGCATAGAAAGCAGCCATAACCAAGAACAAGAATAAAGAGATGGAAGAGGCTGAGAAGAAATCAAGAAGGAAACCTCTGGTCTAGGAATCTGCAAAGAAACCTGTGATCAAGGAAACTATCAAGAAGCCTACTTCTCAAGGTCCTCCAAGGTCAACTGAGACTGCTTTGGTGGCTGTGAGTGGACCAACAAAGCCACAAACAGTTTCATCAAAGAAGTCTTACAAAGTTGAAATGGCTAGTACAGAAGAAATCATCAAAGCCCTTAAGAAAACCACAAAGAAGATTGATCTAATAAAGGGTAAAAATAACAAAGATGTTCTCCATGTCTTTTTGAAAGATGGAGAGTCTTTGAAATTTGAGAAGCCAGCCTTGGAGGGACAAACTAAAGAAAATCTGGAGTGGTTGCTGACTATTGTATTTGAGACTTCTGATCTTAACATGGATCTTCGAAGCCAGATTCAAAAGGTAATAAAGGTGAAGCATAAGGTGGATACAGTGCCGGAAGCTAATCCTAAACCTCTAGGATTATGGTATGAGACTTTCTATGGAGAGAAAGTTTTCTTCAACTACAACAGAGATATTAATATTGTCAGTGAGAGACACATTGAAGGCTTTATCCATCTACTCAAGGATGCTAAAGAAGAAGTTGAATTGATACTAAAAAGGCTGTTGATAGACAGACTGGAGTTGTTGAAGAGAAATAGAAAAGAAAGGCTGGAATTGCGGAAGAAAAAATAAAAGGTTGTGTTGGAAGGTATGTTTGCTAAAATAAGCTGTGTTTTTTTTTTTTTTAATTTTTGAAGCCAGACTTATAGGATTTAAACCTGAGTCTTGGTGGAAGCTGAACAACAGATCAAAGATCATAGTTCAGAATACATTTGTAGTTAGCAATTCTTTATTCTTTTTCTAAGTAATTGTAATGTTAAGTTTTGACATCATCATCAACCTTGAAATTATGCTTATCATTCTGATATTCATAATTAGGGGGAGATTGTTAGGTTTTAGAACATTTGATGATGATTGTCTTTAGATTACTTAGAGTACAAATGTATAGAAAGTGTTGATTAGTAACACTGAAGTTTTGTAGCTAGCAGTTATCTCTTTGTTTGTAGTTTATTCATTCTTTGTAAAGAGATATACTTATTTCTTATTTGTAAGTAACTGCTGGAATGGAGTATCAAAGCTTCAGTAAGTCAAAATGTGTATTTGATTCGTTGGAGTTTACAAAAAGGCTTGTCGGAGACTAGGAAAACTTGTCAGAGACTAGGAAAACTTGTCAGAGACTAAGGATTTTTTTATCTATCAGAGACTAGTTTTGCCTATCGGAGGCTAAAGCTTACGTCATCAGAGACTAAGTCTAAAGGAGTCAGAGACTAAAGCTTATGTCATCGGAGACTAAGGTTAAAAGCATCAGAGACTAAGCTGACGTCATTGGAGACTAAGTCTTAAAGCATCGGAGACTAAATAACTCTATCAGAGACTACACAATCTGACGTCATCAGAGACTAAAAGCACCAGAGACTAGTGATGACGTCACCGAGACTAAAGATAAAGCATCAGGGACTAATCGTGATTTATTTTCTGAAAGATACAGAGTTTGAATTGAATAAGGATTGTCTTCCACGTAAAGCAAGATATTATTGAAGACGTAGCTGGAAAGGAAACTAACCAGAAATCTCTTCCTAATCAAAAAGGAAAGATTGTATTTGATTCGAATAAGGAAGCTGAATTTTATTCAGAAGAGCAACTGAATTAATTTTAATTTAGTTGTTAGAGAAGTTGTAATTAGGTTTACAGATAATTATAATTTGAAGTTGTATAGTTTTTTCATAGTTTGTATCTTTTCCTATACAGAATAGAAAAGAAGCTGATGATCATATTTATTATGATTGTTAGAATTTGTAATCAGTTGTGAAATCAATATAGAAATTGTTTATAAGTTGATTTGAGTTTTTGTTCTTTATATTCCGCAAGAAAGTTTAATTTCTTAAAGAACAAGAAATTCGAAAAGTATTCAAAGAACTTGTATTCAACCCCCCCTTCTACAAGTTCTCGGCATCTCACTGGGAAAACATCCTTTTTTCTCTATTCAAGAGAAACATGCAACACTCAATTCTATACTTTGAATCTTTCTTCTTCTCTCCTTGATATTTCTTTAGAAGCAATGGAATCTACTAATTCCATTGGTTTCAGAATCTTTGATAGTTCAATCATCAGAGAAGCCAATTGTAGTAGCTAAAACACCAATAGAGCCTCTTTACTCATCAGTGGATAATACAATTGTTATTTCTCAAGCATCCATTTATGAAGAACACTTACTTCTTACATTTCCTACACCACTCCAGATCACCTACAACATAAAGATTTCATATTTCTAGTGAGCCTGAGGGAATCCAAAATGAAAGTCAAATCTTGTGTCTAGAAAAAGGTGAGGATGAAAGCTTAAAAAGAGAATGAGTGTGAGAGGTTGACTTGTAAAAGTCAGGAAAAATGAGAGGGTGTGAGCAAGGATGAGATCCTTGAAGAAAATAATAAAGAGAAATTTTTTATAGGTTCCCTATTTCAACCTCTTTCACATACTACTAATTTTGCAGCTCATGTATTCTCTGATCACCATTCTGATCAGACATCAGAGGATACTAAGAGAAGAAATTGTGGATGTTTGGTTGGATACAAGAAACACAAAATTATTGGATGATGCAACAACACACCTCATAGCAGAATATTTGATTACACATGAATCAAGTGCAGCTGTAATCATAGGAAGTTTATGAAGCATTGATCAATAAAAAATAAGAAATATGAAGCTCCAAAACATTATAATCAATGGTCTTCAAACTAAGCTCAAACATTTTTTCCTACTAGTCAACCTAATTTGGTTATTTCTACCCTCCAACATTAAGATGCTGATGTGAAAAAGGGGAAGAATGATTAGGGAAGGGGGAACAAATAGTAATTTTGATAAAGATAAGGGGATAATTGTTAAGAGATCTTAGCAAATAGATGGCTAAGTTTTAAGGAACTGAAACAACAAAGCCTATGAAGCCATCAAATTTATTATGCTAGGTTATTTATTATGCACTGACAGTATAAACTGTTCATTAGTGGATAATAGACAAACTAGTGGAAGATATTCTCTGACAATGTAAAATGCACATCAAAAGATAGCTCAGAGGATATTTCATCAAAGAAACTATAAGAAGATATTCTGCTACAACTATTGAACAAAGATTGAAGATTGATAAACTCGACTGGAATTTAACTATCGCCAAAGTCATCGCTAAAGTTCTTGCAAAGCGCTAAACTTAAATGACTATCGCAAAAGTCATCGGGAAGTCTTGCAATCGCTGAAGTCAAATGTAATTAAGTTTGTTCATTGCCAAAGTCGTCGGGAAATCTATATGACTGCCAAAGTCCAAATCAGAGTTGTGATGTGCCAAAATGTGTCATCAAGGAATAGGCAACTCAGTGTCAAAGTTTGTTCATCAGCGGATAAGTTATCAGGGGATAACTTGTTCATTCGGGGATAAAATCCTTCATCAGTGGATAATCCATCAGGGGATAATTCCTTCATCAGTGGATAAATCCTTAATCAAAGGATAAATCCATCATGGAATAAATGATTATCATCAAAGATTGAAGATGACATATGGGATGATATGGCTGATTACACAGTCCATTGGCTGTGAAATTAAAATAAAGATGGTGGTTCAATAAGGAGAGATTGGCTACCAAAGAAGCTTCAAGGAGATAAGTTATACACACACACACATGTTTATAAAGCTACAAGTGTGAAAACTGCAAAAATAACTTATAAACCAAAATAATGAGATAAGTTATACATATACACAACATGCTTATAAAGATATGAGTGTGAAAACTGTAGAGATAACTTATACAAACTTGAAGAGAAAAATATGGAAGTTAGTCCAATAAAAACCAGAGAAGCTCATAGAGATAAGTTATATGCTACAGAGATAACTTATCATGGGAACTCCAAGAGGAAAACAAGGGAACTGGGCAATAAGAAGAGAGTATACACAAGAGAAGTGTGAAGACCCGGATTTGTAAATAAATTCCGTTATGAAATTAATTATTTTAGCTTATTTTCTTCATGAAAATTATTTTCTTATGAGTTGTGAATATCGAAATTATTTTTTTTATGAAAAATTTATCTGCAATGTGATGTCCAAGAGTTTTTTTTTTATTATTTTGTTTAGCTCATGAGGTTATGAGTTGTTCTACCCTTAAAAGAGTGTTTCGCGGGTAGCTACAGTACCCTTCTTCTTTTAAAATACTGCACTGCTGGGGGGGGAACAGCAGCATTAAATGCTCATCATCCCTATCATACCTTAGAGTCAGCTATGAAAGATAACCGATGGACAGCAGCCGTTCTTTCCTTCTTCAGTCATTTCCTTTCTTTTCATAGCCAACGGCTGAGATCAAGTTGATCCGACGGTCCTTGTTGTTCAATCAAATGATATATATATACACACCACACTGTTGTAACCCTGATCCTACCTTTCCAAACCTCCATCAAACATTAATTTAATTTTCGAGACAGCAGTTCTTCTTGAAGGATAAACCGGAGCATTTATTTTCCTTCCTACAGTGAGGAGGTAAGAGCATCTCATTTAAGTCTTGCTATATTTCTTGCATCCCTGCTCTACCTACCACGTTTAATACCATGTTCATTTATTTTCAAAAGTATGACTTAATGCATATTCTAACGATCGGGGTTAATGTCATTTATTTCAAGTTGTCTAAGATGGCATGCAGACCATAGGAAATGTTACGTATCACTGAGAGAATGGTGAGTTTTGACCCAAGTGTGGTTATGGTTGAGGGCACCACACATGGAGGAGTAAGGAAGACGACCCTGTATCTGAGACAGACTTTAACTTAGTCTCTGACGAGTATGAGTTAATCCCCGATGAGTTAATCCCCGAT
>CM025786.1:38784733-38880859 GCA_014636745.2 Centella asiatica
AATCCCCGATTAATCCCTGATGAGTTAATCCCTGATGAGTTAATCCCTGATGAGTTAATCCTCGATTAATCCCTGATGAGTTAATCCCTGATGAGTTAATCCCCGATGAGTTAATCCCCGATTAATCCCTGATGAGTTAATCCCCGATTAATCCCCGATGAGTTAATCCCCGATGAGTTAATCCCCGATGAGTTAATCCCCGATTAATCCCTGATGAGTTAATCCCTGATGAGTTAATCCCTGATGAGTTAATCCCCGATTAATCCCTGATGAGTTAATCCCCGAAGGGCTGATAATCCCCGATGGGGTTACTAGTCTCCAGTGAGTTAAAGCGTAGTACCTCCCTGATGCGCAGTTTGTTTTAAAACTATAAAATGCTATTTTCTTAAATTATTTTAAGATGTTTGAATCGATTTCTTAACCTCAATAGCTTCATACCAGATTGAGATGATTAAAAGTTAAGGACATCACATGTGCATTTCTCCCTCATATTTTAACCCAGATAATAAATTCATCTTGTGATATGTATATTCCTACAGAACTTTCCACTCACGAGTAAATTAAAATTGGTCGTAAGCAAAGGACTGAGGCAAGTATATTCACAATCTCATACTTATTTCAGTTTAACGCATTATCATTTGCTTCGATATGCGTAGAAGGTTGGATTTATACTTTCATTGTTCTGATGCATGAGCATGCTATGCTTTTGATTCTACTAGCATGATATGAATGATGATGCATGGATATAAATGAGCTTTGAATTTCAGCTATGTTTTCAATCTTATGTCTATGCAACGAGAATGTGAATGATGCCCCTTATGGGGGTTATGCCACATGGCTGGCAAGAGGATAGGAAAGGTGCTGATGTGTTCTTCACCTGACCAAGAGGAAATGTTATTTGACTACGTAGTCACTCAGAGGGATCATGCGGTCCAGCCTGGCCAGCTGTGTACTGTATGGTTAGCAGATCCACGGGTGTAGCCCCCGTTGGATAATTGAAGAGTTATAATCAGGTGTATACCTGACTTTCTTCAAGGGAGGATCACCAGTTGTATATCATCAGTGAATCCTCAAGGATTTTTGAAGGTTTCCGAGGTCTTGGTATTGCTTCACCAAGCCTCACAAACAGAATTTGAATTTCTCTCCTTGATTCTGGATGTAATTCATTGAATTATTCATATCTTTCCTCAATGTGTATATACTTGTTGGGCGTAAAACGCTCACCGATATTGAATGTTAATGATTTGCAGGACTGAAAGCTAAAGCTGAACCCTCGGACAAGGGGAAAGCAAAGATGATAAGCTACTAAGTGTTCATCCTTTTGATAGAACTGATGAAGGAAAGAAGAAAGACGTTTGAAGAGTTAATGAGAGTATTTTGTTACTAAGAATTGATGTAATAGCTTCCGCTGTAATCACTTAATTCTTGGGTTGTAATAATTCTTAAAGGCTGTTTTTATTCAGTATTTATTTATGAATGGATGAATGGTTATCTTTACCTTCTTATGATGATGCCCTAGTCCGGTATGGGATTATGGGGTCGTCACAAGAAGTTACATAAGAAGTTGGCACGCAGGAAAGGTCATGCAAAAGAGACGTTATGTGACAGGACTGCAATTACCCTAGAATATCAGAGATATTTTTGGAGGCAGCTTAAAGAAGAAGCTTGGAGGACAAGGGAGCTATGTCTATAAATAGAGACACAGAGCTGCTGAGAAAAACACACAACAAACACATAATTGAATTCAAAGTATCAAATACATCTCTGAGACATATCTAGGAACACATCTTAGATCATATAGCAACTGTAATCAATTTATAGAAAGTGAGAAGTTGTAATTCATTTACGAGAAGCTATATCAAAAAGAAATAGAAAGTTAAAATATTGTGTGAGAGATACAGAGAGCAGCAAATTCGTAGAACTTGGAAAGGTAGAAATTACTTTCTAGGTAGCAACTGGTGGTCACTACTGGAAAGAGGTGTAAAGATTCAAATTAATTAACAATACAATTACTTATTCTTGATTGTCATTCATATCTTGCTATTTGCTGTGTTGTTTCAATTTTTTTATCTTTTCAGTAAGGTGATATAATTATTCTTGGGTTTTAGACTGTTCATAACAGTTTAATTTTAAGAAAAGTTAAAAATTGTATTCAACCACTCTTTTACAATTACTCCACGGGACAAACAAAAAGATTTAGTTATTGGTGAGGAACTAGTGTCTTGTGATTGAAAAGTGTCTTACCAGTCCATTAAGAAATAGTCTGTTGTGGTGAAAATTGACTAGTCTTTGATGATTCAAGAATATTAGTCTCTGGTTTGAAAGGTGAAACTAAATTTTTCTTGAATCACTTGGAGTGTCGGTTCTTCTTAGAAAGTATTATGAAGATTTGAACCTGTTGGTTTTGAAGAATTAAGAATAGGAGAAGAAGGAGGAGAAAATATAGATTGGAATGTTGGCTGTTCCTCAGGAATTGAAATTTAAGAATCATCAATTCGAGTAGACTTAGTGTGTGCTTTCACAGTGTCACTCTTTCTTTTAATTATTCTCTCATATTGGCTTATCTTATGTTGTTGTATAGAAGATTGTGCAGACTCTTTGCCTGTTGTTCCTGGTTAGGAATTGTCTTCGATGTCAACATCCTTTTAGGAGGATACTTCCAGTCTACTGTTTTCCCTTTTAACCTCCATTGTCTTTTAGGAGGCAATATATTGCTTTTGTCTTAGGGTTATTACTGTCTTCTTACTCTAAGGTGCCACCTCAGCTTCTTTTTCCACCTCAACCTCATTGCCATCTTTATTTTCTTTTCTTTTTGTGGAAATTTTTCTGGCTTTCTTTCTTTTTGCAACAACAAACTTTTAAGAGACTATAGAAGGGGCTGAAGATTGTTGTTGTGAAGTTGGTGGAGGATCAATTGGGTTTCTGGTTTGTTGCACATGATCCTTGAAAAATGACAAAGAGTAAGGGTTTGGAAACCTAGCTATGAGAAGTGATCTCATAGTAGGAGGATAAAAGATAGGAACCATTACCTTTGCTGCTTTTCTCTTTACATCAGAGAAAATTCTTTTACTCTGCATAACTGTTGGAACAACTTTCATACCAGTGATATTTAACTTAGGAATTAAATGATTAGCAATCATCATTAAAAACCTAGCATAATAAATTTTGTTTCTATCACTAGTTTTAAGTTTAACTACCAAGATCTTTAGTATCAACAACCTTAAATTTATGTGCCTATCATACAAAACACAATATGCAATTTGTTGTGTGAGTGTAGTGATGAAATCATAACCACCTGCATTTTTATGTGAATGCTCTTATGATAATATCAAAAAATAAGGACCATTTCTGCCTAAGATGAAGTCTAGTAATCAAACCTATAAATACAATTTCTTCATCATAGTGTAGGTTCCTAAACATATCATATATTTCCTCATCAGAGGCAGGAGCATCATATTCTTAATGAATATGTAATTGTAATGCTTTATTAACTATTTCATGAGTAATAGCACAAGAAGCATTCTTATATTTAAAAGTTACCACTAGAGAGTCATCACACTTATCTTGGATAACTGTAGTGGACCACATGATGGTAATAACATCAGCGGCCTGAGTGGGAGTGTCATAAATGGTATGTGTCAGTGTTGAAGCTTAAGAAAATCCACAATGGATGATATTGCACTTCAAACTCATTCTTGTCAAAGACTCCGACATGATTTGTTTTAATTAAGTCGAAGTCGCCAACTTGAAACATACAGTTTTAAATGCCATTGTTGATTCCTGTGAAAAGCTTGAAAGGTTTTTTTTCCAGATATTAAATCGCATATATATCAAAGAGAGAGATAGAGAGAGCACACGAGTTCAATAAAATTGCAATTGAATTTGGTTGGAGCCCTCATTTAGGTTTAAAACGTTAGCAATTCCTTAAACAATCATCGACTTTTAGAGATTAACTAGAAATATGGTTAGTTACTCTCTTGTCCTCACCAAAGTAAATTATCAAAGACTATCTTAGTCTCTTACCTGATCCCTCTCAGAGACTAAGTTAAGCTAGTCTCCGATAGTTCAATTTGACCTGTCAGAGACTAATGTAAAAAAAAGAACTATCAAAGACTAAATATTGAACACAGATAAGAAGTAATAACTCATCACTTCTATTCTATAGTCTTTGATGCTACTTTGTTCACAAAGTTATCTAACAATCAATACAATAATTATTAGCTTATGATTTTCTGCCCATGAAGAACAACTGCGATCTCGAAATTAAATTCTAGCTTCTTAAGTTAAAAAAACTTGCTTTTAAGAATGTAATCAGTTTTTCGGAGCATAATTCAACATATGTAGTTCATAGACTAACCTAGTGAATATAGGTTCATCTAAAGGTTTGGTAAATTTGTCAGCAAGCCGTTTGTCAGTTGTAACCCAATTCAATTCAATAGTACCTTCATTGACATGTTCTTTAATGAAATGATACCTTATGTTAATATATTTTTTTTCTTAAATGTTTTACCGGGTTCTCAGGTATTGCTATGAAACTTGTATTATCACAATAAATAGGAATTTTGGATAAAGTCATATCATAGTCTAGGAGTTGATTTTTGCACAACAACTAACTGTTGCAATGTATTCAGCTTCAGCAGTTAAGGTTGAAATTTAATTTTTTTTTTCTTGCTGAACCAAGAAATAAGTTTGTCTCTAAGAAATTGGTAGCTTCCATTTGTGTTTTTCCTGTCTAGCTTACATCCTACATAGTCAACATTTGTTCCTTGGTTTAGCTAGGCACCAATCTCTAAACTTTATTCCTTGTGAATTGGTTCAATTCCTCTAACATGACAATTACTCGGTTAAGATCTTGAGAAATTCATTCTGAGTTGCACTTCTTGTCTTGATTCCTTCCTCTAAATCTCCAATTATCAAATCTGGTGTATGATCTTTCAACCATGATCTTGCATGTGGTAGATTCAATCTTGAAGATGAGGATTCACTTTCGAGATCAACATTGTCCAATCTATTTGTCGGATTAGAGATTGCTCTCCCTGAACTAGTGACTTTTCATCATTAGCTCGCCTTGAGCTGTTATTCTCTTCTTGACTATTTTCTTCAGTAGTTTCTGGTGCTCCATTGGTCTCCAATTGTGCATTTCAGTTACAGTTTCTTGTGGTTCATTTGTTACTAATACTCTAGTCTCTAGTGGAGTATTAGTACTTTGTAATCCATGCACAATCGTTGACTCCCCCTTAATCATTGAAGTGACATAGTCATCTTGGAGTTGTTAATCAGTCTCTAATGAGTCTTTCCATGCGTCCAATTCATTCTCAAACCTGAGAGTTTCATGTAGTCCCTGATCAATCATTCTAAGAACCTTGTTATCATCAAATGCTACTTGTACAGATTCCACAATGACCTTTTTTCTTAGGTTATAAACTATATATGCTTTACTGGATAAAGAATAACCTAAAAATATTGCCTCATCAACCTTGTCGTTGAATAACCTAAAACACATGAAGAAACTTGAGAGTTGGTTTTCTCCCAGTCATCAACTCATAAGGTGCTTTGTTGTATATCTTGTTGATCAAGTATCTATTTTGTGTGAAATATGCAGTACTGATTGCTTCTTCCCAGAAATAGGTTGGAAGCTTGGACTCTTCTAGCATTGTCCTTACTGCTTTAATAAGGGTTCTATGTTTGTCATATGGAGTAATTGTAGAAAGGGTGGGTGGGGGGTTGAATACAATTACTAACTTTTCTTTGAATTAAACTGTTTAATGCAGTTTAAAACTTAAGAACAATTAAAACAACTTTACTGAAAAGATATAATATATGAAATAGTAAAACAAATTGCAAGATATGAATATTAATCTACAATATGTATATTTATTGTAAATCAATTTGAATATTTACAATTCTTTCTGGTAGTGATTACCAACGACAGACAATCTCTGTTTAAAATAACAACTGCATTCTAGAAAAATGATTTCGAACTTCTCTCAAGTTTTTGAAAACTTGCTACACTTTCTGTTATATAATTACAACTGCTATATAATCTGAGATAATATATATACTTGTGTTCTCGTGTATCTTAGTGATATCTTGATGTATCTCTCATATATATCATATCTCAACTGCTCCATGTCTCTATTTATAAACATAGCTCCCTTGTCCTCCAAGCTTCTTTACTGAGTTGCCTCCAAAAATATCTCTAATATTATTTGGTATTTGCAACTCTGTCACATACTTCTTCTTTTTGCCTAACCTTTCTTGCACACCAACCTGTTATGTAACACCTTTGGTGTGTCAGTACACCAGCTCCCTTATTTTCCTCTTGTAGTTCCCATTATAAGTTATCTCTACAGTCAATAACTTATCTTTATGAGCTTCTTGGTTTTTGATAGGACCAACTTCCAAAATTTCCTCCTTCAAGTTTCTATAAGTTATCTCTGCAGTTTTCACACCAGTAGCTATTTACGCACTCTAGTGTATAAGTATGACTTATCTCCATATTTTACTTTATCAGTGTTCACACTTGTAGTGTATAACTTATCTCCTTCAAGCTTCTTTGGTAGCCGATCTCTCCTTATTGTAACACCATCTATATTTTAATTCCACTTCCTTTAAACTTAAGTGAGTGAATTTGTTAACTTAGTCATGTATCATTCCATATATCATTTTTAGTCTCTGATTATTTTATCTCCTAATGGACAGTCTCTGTTCATCAACGGATATTTATCCCTTGACGAGCTATTTTGTTCATCAGTGGATATTTATCCTCTGATGCTCGAGTACATGACTTCAGCAATAGACATTTTCCCGATGATTTTGGCAACAGTTATTTTGAGTTTGGCAATGTTGTTAATTTGCCCGACGACTTTGGCGATAGTAATTTTGAGTTTGGCGCCATTGTTGATTTGCTCGACGACTTTGGCGCTAAGCAAATGACTTTGGCGACAATCAAAATGAATTTGGCGTTGAGTAACGTTAAGTTTGGAGTTAGCCAAATAACTTTGGCGATAGTCAAATCTTCTCAAGGCTACTTTAATGCATTGAAGTTTCTTTACCTTAGTCGCTGGTAGCTTCAACATTAGTCTTCGATGAACAAACACTTAGTCTCTGAAAGACTTAGTCTCCGATGAACAAAAACTTAGTCTCTGATGAACAAAAAACTTAGTTTCCGAATATCAAAAACTTAGTCTCTGATGAATAAAAACTTAGTCTCTAATGAACAAAAATTTAGTCTCCGATGAACTAATCTTGCTTGACCAATTTTGACTTTTGTTGAACTCTCCAAATGCAGTCTTTGTAGTCTCTGATGCGTACCTACAGTCTCTGATGGTAGTCTCCAATAGAGCACTACTGCGGGTACTTGTACAATTACAAAATCTAACAATTCTAAGTGTTGTACATCATCATCAAATGTTATAATTCCTAACATTCTATTTTTCCTTTCAACAACTCCATTTAGTTGTGGAGTTCTTGGAGCTGGGAATTGATGTGTTATTCTTTTTTTTCAGTGCAAAATTCATTAATGTGAGAATTCTTGAATTTTGTACCTCTATCACTTCTTATCCTCTGATGCTAGAGTGCTTGTCTTCAACGATAGACATTTTTCCAATGACTTTGGCGATAGTCATTTTGAGTTTGGCGATGTTGTTGATTTGCCCGATGACTTTGGCGATAGTCATTTTGACTTTGGCGCCGTTGTTGATTTTCCCAACGACTTTGGCGACAGTCAAAATGACTTTGGCATTGAGTAATGTTGAGTTTGGCGTTAGCTAAATAACTTTGGCGACGGTCAAATCTTCTCAAGACTACTTTAATGCATTGAAGTGTCTTTGCCCTAGTATTTGGTAGCTTCAATATTAGTTTTCGATGAACAAATACTTAGTCTCTAAAAGACTTAGTCTCTGATAAACAAAAACTTAGTCTCCAATGAACAAAGAGTTAGTCTCTGATGAACAAAAAACTTAGTCTCCGATGAACAAAAACTTAGTCTCCGATGAATAAAAGCTTAGTCTCCGTTGAACTAATTTTGCTTGACCAATTTTGACTTTTGTTGAACTCTCCAAATGCAGTCTTTGTAGTCTCTGATGCATACTTGCAGTCTTTGATGGTAGTATCTGATCAAACATTACTTCGGGTGCTTATAAAATTACAAAATCTAACAATTCTAAGTGTTATACATCATCATCAAATGCTATAATTCCTAAGAATCTCCCCTTATTTATGTTTGTCAATGATAAGTATAAATCAAGGTTTGATGATGATGTGAAAACACAACCTTATAACACCATTTCTTAGAATTAAATTTGAACCATGTAAAAACATAATTGTACATGAATATAACAGTGATGGTTTTGTTGTTTTCAGTTCCTCAATGCCCAACCATCAATCTGTTAGCCTTTTTAACAATTCTCCCCCTGTCTTTATCAGAATTACTTTGTTTCCCCTACCTTGATCATTCTCCCCCTTTTTGACATCAACATCTTAATGTTGGAGGGTAGAAAAACACCAGTAGAGGTTGACTAGAAGGAAGAAATTATTTGGCCTTTGTTTGAAGGTCATTGATTATGAAGTGTTGGAGCTTCGTGTTGTACTTTCTTTGATCAATGCTTCAAAAACATTTTTGTGAGTACATTTGCACTTGACCAATGTGAGATCAAATATTCTGATATGAAGTGTATTGCTGGATCATCCAATAATCTTGAGTTGCTTGCTTCCAACCAAACATACACAAGTTCTTCTCTTATTATTTTCTGATGTTTGATCAGAAATGGTTTTCAAAGAATACATGAGCTGTAAAAGGTGGTGTGCGACATAATTTCTCTCTATTCTTTTCTTTAAGGATCTCATCCTTGCTCACACCCTCTCCTTTTGCCTGACTTTTATAAGTCAGCCTCTCACACTTAGTTTCCAAAAAAAATTTGCTTTAATTTCTTTTTCCTCATTTTTTCCAGAAACAAGATCTGACTCTCATTTTGAATTCTCTCAGGCTCAGTAAATATAAAATTTCCCTGTTGTAGGTGTCCTGGAGTGGTGTAGAAAATAAGAAGTAAGAGTTTTGTATTAGTGGATCTTTGATAAAATAAAATTGTATTATCCACTGATGAGTTGAGGGTTGCTATTTGTTTCAACTTCAAGAGTTGGCTTCTTTGATGATTGAAATATCAAAGAATCTGAAACCAATGGAATTAAGAAATTTTCATTGCTTTTAAAGAAATATCAAAGAGAGAAGAAAAATTAATAAGGGTAGAATTTTGAATATTGGCTGCTCCTCTTGAATAGAGAAAAGAGAAACATCAATGTGAGACGCTGTGTATGCATGACAACCTTTATCTTTTGAGAGATAGAGGAGGTGACTATTGATATATACTTGTTTTTAGAGGGTGTTGCTACTTGGGTAGAAGGAGTTGAATTATTCCTAACAACCTTCATTGTAGCAGAATTAGAAGAAATAAAGAATAAAGTAGTAGAGAGTTAAGACATACCTAAATCAGCTATGAGAAGATCCTTAAATAGATGATGAATAATAAACATAGGGAATCCTGCATTGTATTTTAGTTTCTCTACTATTTATAAATCAGTAGTTAAATTATCCACTAACAGTTAAACTGGTGTAGGATAATTAGCCACTACTGCATTATCATTAGTTAATAATTATCCTTTAATAAGAAAAATTATTGACTAATGCTTCACAGTGTTATTATCTTTACGAACAATTAATTTTGTCAAAGGATAATAATGGCTGCTTCATTCAGCTGCAAGACTACTTTAATGCATTGAAGCGTCTTTACCTTAGTCTATGGTAGCTTCAACATTAGTCTTCGATGAACAAATACTTAGTCTCTAAAAGACTTAGTCTCCGATGAACAAAAACTTAGTCTCCGATGAACAAAAACTTAGTCTCTGATGAACAAAAAACTTAGTCTCCGATGAACAAAAACTTAGTCTCCGATGAACTAATTTTGCTTGACCAATTTTGACTTTTGTTGAACTCTCCAAATGCAGTATTTGTAGTCTCTGATGGTAGTTTCTGATAGAACACTACTACGGGTACTTATACAATTACAAAATCTAACAATTCTAAGTGTTATACATCATCATCAAATGCTATTATTCCTAACATTCTATTTTTCCTTTCAACAACTCCATTTTGTTATGGAGTTCTTGGAGCTGAGAATTGATGTGTTATTCTTTTTTTTTCATTGCGAAATTCATTAATGTGAGAATTCTTGAAGTCACTCCTTATAACTCTTACTTTCTTTCCTGACTTAGTTTCTACTTTCTTTATGTGATCAATAACCAACTAAGAGGCTTTATCTTTTGAATGAAGGTATTTCACCCATGAATACCTTGTGTGATCATCCACTATAACCAATACATATTTGTTTCTTGAAAATGACATCACATTTACTTGACCAAACATATCTATGTGCAATAATTGTAATGGATCAGTAATTGATGTTGTTGGTTTACTCTTGAATGATACACTTCTTTACTTTCCTTTTCTGGCATGGTTCACATAATCCATCTTGTGTAAAATTCAATTGAGGAATGTCAGCTACTAAACCTTTTCTCACCAAAGTATTGATGTTTTTGAAGTTTAAGTGGGAGAGCTTCTTATGCCAAACGCAGCTTTCATCAGTAGAGGCTTTGCTATAGAAACATGTAAATTGATCAGTAGTAGAAATTATATTTATAGTGTATAGATTTCCTTTTCTCTTCCTTGTCAAGATCACATTTCCAGTCTTCTTGTCACACATCTGACATTGATCTTCTTTAAAGGTGACATTTTATCCTCTATCACATAGTTGACTAATAGTTAATAGGTTGTGTTTTAAGCCATCAACTAGTGATACTTCAGTAAAGATGACATCCCTATGTACAACATTGTCATAGCCCTTTGTATACCCTTTGCTGTCATCTCCAAAGGTCACCTTAGCACCATTCATTTCTTCATACTGTACTAGTAGGGACTTGTTACCAGTTATATACCTTGAATATCCACTGTCTAAGAACCATGATCTCTTCTTTTTTCCCTACACAGTAAAAACAACTAGTTAGACTTCTTTTGGACCCAAACTTTCTTGGGTCTTTTCTCACTAGTTTTGGATTCAAAACTAGACTCTGATAGAGTTGATTGTCTTTTAGAAACTGTGACTTTTAATAAAAAATCATTAGTCTTGCTTCTAGGAGGGGAGAGACTGGCAAGATTAGCACTATCACAGTACTCCCAAAGATGATTAGACTTGTATAAAGGAAATCTAGGTCTAATTATCTTTGTTATCTTAGTTTCTTCCTTAGGAACTCTATTTTACTCTTATAGTGTATAACAATGTGATTGGGGTTACCAAATATTTGACAAGACTTCCTAGAAGCATCAAGCATTCTAGTATAATTAGTATATTTATTAATGCCTATTTTTCCATGCCTATTTATTTTACCATTGCCAGTCTCCGATGGTATATCTTTCTTAGACTCTGCCAATTTCTCTAATCTCTTATTTAGTTGAGTTTTTGTCATAAAACCTATGTTCGATCTCTTTGGAGGACTCTTTTTATGAACATTCATTGAATTTTGTTCTTTCTTGGGAGGAGCAGTGATAAGCTGATTTTATGTATTGATGAACTTAGGTTCATTAACAGGTGAGACAAAATTGATTCTTTTAATGGGAATTGACTTGTGATTCATGGAGCTAGCAGTTTCTTCATTCTCTTCCATTACTGGTTTCTTTCCTAGGCATTCATCATAACCTAGACCAGATTTTTGACCAATCATTTGACTTTCTACTAGGTCTAATACTATCTTAGAGGATTGATTCCATTGCTTTATCTTAGCCTATTCTAATTCAAGTTGTTTAGCTAAGTAGTATTCCCTCTTTTTGAAAGCATCAATCATATGATGAGCCTTATGTAGGTCAGACTTAATAGTATAAAATTGTGATAGTCTCTCTTCAAGAAATTTATTCTTTTTTAAGAGTTGGTCATGTGACTCTTTAATCTTGGTATGTTCAATGGTTAAAGATCTAAAACTAACATGCAAATCAGACATATCTTTTTGTATGTTGTCTATACTAGATGTATAAATGAGATTAAGCACATTAAAGTTCTGAGTTACATCACATACCTTAGAAGAATCACTTGTCTCATCAATTTGAGCATTCAAGGCAAAGTTGACAATCTTTTCATCATAATCACTGTCAGCCCAGTCTCTACCTTCACTAATCAAAGCCTTGCTCTTTGATTTATTTTTCTTGTCAGCAAGGTCATTCTTTAATTTCCCATATTTTCCATTCTTAGATCTTTCAGTTGATCTAGGCTTCTTGCACTCATTAGGAAAGTGCCCTAACCTATCACAGTTATAACATCTGATCTTCTTTTTGTCAAAGGTCACAGTTTGACCTTCTCTATTTGAGTTAGGTTTTCTTGATGACTTCCTCCCATTCCTACCAGCTCTGAATTTCATGAACTATTTCACCATGAAGGCCATAAATTCCTCCATGTCATCATCAGTGTCAAATTTAGGTTCTTCTTCATCAGAACTTGAAGGATACGTTTCATCATCCAGTTCGTCATGAGACATCTTAGTCTCAACCATTAGTACAGCTCCCTTGTCCTTGCCATGGATCTTCTGCCTTTGTTCTACTTCTAGTTCATATATTTTCAGATTTCCGTAAAGCCTATCCAGTGTGAGAGTTTTCATATCATGAGTTTCCCGTATAGTAGTTGTTTTAGGATCCCAGCTTGGTGGAAGAGCCCTCATGAATTTGGTATTGATATCTTCATTGTCATATGAATTTCCAAGAATTCTCAAGTCATTCAAAAAAGCATTAAATCTATCATAGATTGATGTTATTGGCTCACCAGCCTTTGCTTGAAAGAATTCATATTGTTAAGTTAACAATGACCTTTTTTTCTTTCGTACTTGATATGTCCCCTCACACAAAACTTTGATAGTATCCCAGGTTTGTTTTGATGTAATGCAATTGATTATACCTGTGCACATATTTTTATCCAGTCCACTGTAGAGTATGTTCATTACCTTAGAATCCTTTAACACTTGTAACTTGTCTTCAACAGTATAGTTACTCTCAGGTGCATGTTCAAAGTGCTCAGCCATCAACGTTCCATCCAAAATCTTTGCAGGTATAAATTTCTTTGGCTGATATGGACCCTTTTTAATTCTATCAATATAATTAGGATTTGTAGTCTTCAAGTGCATGTACATCTTTTGTTTCCGCATGGGATATTCTTCTCTTTTCAATACTAGAATTTTGGTTCCACCATCACGATTCCCAATGTAGTTCATCAAGTTGGAGTTACTTCCTTCATCATTGGCCATCTTTGGATCTTTTGATTTGAGTTAAATCAACCAAGCTCTGCTACCACTTGTTTTCCTATATAGATAGCCTACAACTTATGGGGTGGGGTGGGGGGTTTGAATACAAGTTCTTGTATTGTTTTTTTAGTTCTTGTTCTTTAAAGTAATTAAACTTGCGAAATATAAAGAACAAGATAAATTTGTAAACAATTGCTTTTATTGACTAATTACAAATTCTAACAATCACAAGTTGATTGTCAACTACAATATCTGTACTGAATGAATAAAATCTATGAATCATACAACTTTTGTACTATGTATTTTTTTCACATATTATGTATCAAAGTGACAACTTTCAATTCTATTAGACAATATTTCTATGATTTACAATTTGACTAAAAATACTAATCCAATAGAAACTCTTCTGGTTCATCTTTACACCAGCTTCGTCTTCAACATAACTTCTTTGTTCATGTTGAATCAAACGTCTATTCAAATTAGAACTCTTCACTGCATCAGTGTGTAGCTTCACTTTAGTCTCTTACATATTCAACAATAGTCTCCGAAAGGCTTGACTAATTTCAACATATCTTCAGTCTCTAGCAGTTAGTCTCTGATAGACTAAACATAATCTCTGACTTTGTTGATCTCTTCAATGCAGCACTTGTACTATCTTATAATACATTTTATCTTACTCTTTTATAATAATATTTTATAAACAATCAGAGAGTAAACTACAAGTTACAAAAACATAACCACTACACATCAACAACCATTGCACATTTGAAAATCTAAATATTTTAAGTATATCCATCACCATCATCAAATGTAACAAGCCTAACAATCCTCTAACACACAGTAACTACTGATGCATAATTTATCATTTGATTTGCAATTTAACCTCTAATGCATAGTAACTACTGATGCATAATTTATCCTCTGATGTGTATTTTATCTTCTAATGCACAGTAATTACTAATGCATAATTTATCCTTTGATTTGTAATCTATCCACTCGTTCACAATAATTACTGATGCATAATTTATGCTCTGATGTGCAATTTATCCTATGATATAATGTAACCACTGATGCATAATTTATTCTTTGATGTGCAATTTATCTTCTGATGCACAACAATTAGTAATGCATAATTTATTCTCTGATGTGTAATTTATTCTCTAATGCATAGTAACTACTAATGCATAATTTATCCTTTGATGTGTAATTTATCCTCTAATGCACAGTAACTATTGATGCATAATTTATCCTCTAATGTGAAATTTATCCTCTGATACACATTAGCCATGCATAGTTTATATTCTCATGTGTAATTTATGCCTTGATGCACATTTTATCCTCGAATGTACAGTAACTACTGATGCATAATTTATCCTCTGATGTGTGATTTATCCCCTGAAGCACAATATCTACTGAACCTAACTATTATCTACCGATGAAGAAATAACTTATCAGATGATAATATTTGAAGAAAATTTGGTTCTTAAAACTATTCTATTGATGTTATGAAACACACCAGTAGCTACTGTACAATAATAAATCTAACACTTTCAAGTATATGCATCACAATCAGATGCTATATTCCTAACAATGCATTCAAGAGTGACTGTTATGAACTAAAAGTTTCATTTAACTCAAATAAGTAATTTTGTAGTAATTGTTGGCATTTATAGCCACTACACACCAGTTGATAAATAGTGAATATCCTATTTGATTATTGTTTATTCAACTCGAGCTAAGATGATTATTGTTAAATGCTGGACTACTTGTATCCAATTTACAAGCATCCTATTTGTTTCATGATATATTGAATTAATTGATTTAATTCAACTCTTCTAAATGTTATACCTTTGCATTCTTGTAATATCATCAATGTTTTTACCCAATGTCCCTCGCTGAGGTGTCAGAAATTAATTCACTATATAAGCTGATGAGGGAAGACTCCGGAGTTGAGAATAGTTATCCTATTTTGCTGGGCCCTGTAGATGAAATTATATCTACTTTAAGTGTCACACGTATTACACTACAGATCATATTGAGATGTTTTGGCTTGCTATCATCAAATGGTAAGAAGTATTCTCAGTAGGTCCTAGTGCTGAACAGAGTTAAGGCGATCTAGTAAGTCATGGACTGAAAGATGTTTGATGCATATGTGGAATTTCATTCAGAGGCATTAATTGCCAACTTCTCCTCAACTAAAAATATGGATTCACCCTATCTACATCACGAATCCACATACTTGAACCCTTTAGCTTATTAATATCCTTAATGTTACGTTAAAATGATTTACCTGAAGTAGCTGAAGAACTTCTATTCTTTTCACTTGCCTTATATTATTTTACTTGCTGAGCATTTGTGGCTCATACTTGTTTTAATTCTTTTTCAGTTAAATGCAAGAAATGTGAAAGTTTCAAGGGTAAAAAAAAGATGTACCAGTAGGACTGGCTGTTAAAGGTTCATAAGTACGAATCATGTTTGATATTGTAGTAGAGAACCTATTACGTTATTCATTGTTAGGCTCTTTTGACACAGTAATGGTAATAGCTGCTGGTTATACTTTATTCTAGCATATGCTATATATGTAAGGTTTTTTACTTTTTATCCCATTGATGATTCGATATTGCACTGAAAGTCAAAGTCGCCTCATTTGGTAACAAACTGGAAACTCGAGTTTACAACTGGAAACATGGGCTGTCACAATATGTGTGTGCGCACCCTTTTTTATCTGAGTTTGTAAAATAATAACTCCTGATTTGTGACCACCTGGAAAATTTGTTTATCTATAAATAATTTATTCACTCATTATTTTTTTTATCTATTTATTTTATTTTACTTTCTAATTGATATATATTATATGATGTTTTTGGATGTCTAGATATTTTTAGATCCGTTAAAGGATTATGTTTGTTTGGATGTTGGATTATAAGATCAAGCAATTCATGTTGATATTGCTTGAAGGAGTTAAGTGTTTAGATTAGTAAATCTCTTGCTTAACAGAATAGCATACATAAGGATGATGACATCATTGTGTACATATGATAATTTGATTAGTAAGCTGCTTTAGTAGCTGGCTTATTTGCATGAAGAACAACAGGCTTATTACATGCTTAGCTGCTAAGAATCATGATGAGTAGCCATTTTACCGTCTAGATTAGCCAATCATTTTATCTCAAAGCTAAAACTTAGCCTGCTCTAAATACCTCATTCGGAGGAATATTTTAGTCTCTTTTCTAAAGATTTTCTCTTCCGAAGTTCTTCTTTAAACCTACCATCTTCGTATAATTTCAAGTTCTCTTTTCTGGGTGATTACTTTCATTCAGGCTTTGATCTCTTTTGTTAACCCAGGAGGTAAGAATTTTAAGTTCTCCATTGTTGTTCCTTTTTGCTTAGCATCCGATAATATTAGCCGTGCAGACTAGATTTTCAAGGAAGAACAAAGCTTTAAAAGAAAGGCTACGTTCTATTGCATATTTATGTTCTTGAGGCATCCTAGGTTGAGTTTGTTCATGTAAGGCCTTTCATCGAATCGGAGGCAAGCTCTAAAGTTAGTCTCTGATGAGATAAAGTTAGTCTCTGACGAGATAACATTAGTCTCTGATGAGTTAATGTTAGTCCAACAATGACGTTCTAAGAATCATGATGATCTTTTAAGTTTGGATTTCTCATGTTATACCAACAATGATGTTTTACAGAACCCTTTTGCAACCAGTATAGTGATTTTAGCTAAGGACTAAGGCAAATATATACTCATTCAACTTTCTTTCTTACTGATTACGTAGAATCACTATTTCGATTTACGTAAATGAATGATGTTAAAGCTTACGCATGATGATGATTTTATTCATGATTAGGTAACGTACAATCATTGATCCGATGTACGTGAAAAGATGTTATTGATTGAGCTATATGTTATTGGGTGATTGCTAGCTATTTAAAGTCGCTAGCACACCAAAAGTTGATGATGATGATGATGCAAGGGTGTTGCAGTCGTGAACTTGTATACGCACCTAAACAACTTCCATATGAGTATATAGAAAAATCATCCGTAGTCGACTTTTATCTATTGAGCACGCCAATGTGTGTGGCAGTCGTTGTTTTTAATTGTTGATCGTGCCAATTTAAAATGAGAAAATATTTTCAAGAAGATATATTCCATATGGGAAGTTAAAGGGTCTGTTGAATGCTTTCGCTTGGTATTCTGGCCAATGATGATAGAGAATGATAGACCGAGGCAAGACATCGGTAATCAGACTTTTCGCAGACCATATGCTTTCTGCAAGTGACTACGTATGTCAAATGATGAATAAAACGACCAGGTTGACCAGCTGGGATGAAATTTGATTGTTAAAGGAAGTCAGATAATGATCAGTCTGGTCAGGTGATGCATTATCTGATGAAGAGAGGGCGAATCATGATTTATTGAAAGAGGGTTAACCCTTGATATTACTCGGGCACCCTAGATGATATATGTTTATTGATAATCATGAGGTGTTGGCATTGCTTCGCCCAACCTCGAAAAGTATAAAAGCTTTTGAATTATATGTTTCTCTTGTTTATGAATATATACTTGCTGAGCGTAAATGCTCATGTGGAATGTTATGGAATATTTTACAGGTTATGTCTTGAAGGCTGAGTCGCCTAATAAAAGGGAAAGAGAGAATGGCATAAGAATGTTTAAGTTGTAAGGTCGTATGAGCCATCCAAATTTTTGTTTCTGTTGCAGCTTGTTTATTTTCAAGTTTTGAGGTTTTATAAGATGATGTGGACTTTAAGATTTTATAATGATGTATTTAAGAATGTATTTCTCACAGGAATGTTGTTAATGCTTGGTTGTGTTGTTTGGTTTGTTGTTGTGTTGTAGTTTTCTGGTGCAGCCCGGGGTTCCAGCCTGGGGATCTCGGGGACTGTCACCCACATTGCTGACAGTGCCCGAGGCCCGGCTCGGGAAATTTTCTGGGGGCGCCACATGTAATGGGTATGTTTTTAAAACATTTATTTTGAACAAAGTGTTTTACATTATGATATGAATGAAAAGAACAAAAATCAAAATGGAACAGACTATACTATTAGTATAAAACTCTTACCTCTTCAAGCTTTAAAGAAGGAATTAGAATACTTGTGCTGCTCTTGAAAAGAACAACTGCTCTTTGAAAAGGAGAATGAAATTTATGTGGGTGTCGAGTAGAGAGAATTTTTGGAAGTGAGACTAGGATTTTACCTCAAGTGATGTATTTATAGTATTTGCCAATCAACTAGAGCAGTTGGATTATTTTGATGAATAAATATCAGTCGTTGGCTGGATTCGCCAAAAATATGTCTTTGGGATGATGTGATTGCCTAGCTTGGCCAATATAGAGGCTGCCAAAATATCAATCAAACACCTATAATAGCCGAAATGTAGTTGTACAATAATCTTTCTCTCTTTGGTGCCTTATGCAACAAGCTTTCCTTAAAGAGATAAACTTCCAAGGACAGGTAACCAACCAAGGTTAGAGTGAACTTCTTGAGTTTGATTTAGTAGTTGTTGGCACACATGCAGCTCAATCCTCTATCAGCTATTGGCACACATGCAACTCAATCCTTTAAATAATATGATTATATTATTTGTTCATAGTCATCCTTAGTCAACAATTTACACTACAATTCCTTTTGCAGTGCGCTTCCCGAGGCATATATTTCTTTTTGTTAGCACTTGATTAAAATACTTATTTAAATATTGAGTTTAATATATTCATATTACTTTTGGTGGATTACTTATACACCAACTTATAATAATCAATTTTTTGATATCACATTGACATAAAAACTCATGCATTAAATATTCATACATCATAAGAGTTAATCCTATTTACATTTTATCCTTATTTCAAATTCTTGGTCGTCATATTTGGGCTTTACTTAACTTCAGTGATAGAGAATTTTCCGATGACTTTAGCGATAGGCAAATGATTTTGGCATTGAGTAATATTGAGTTTGACACTAGCCAAATGACTTTGGCGACAATCAAATCTTCTCATGACTACTTTAATGTAATAAAGAGTTTTTACCTTAGTCTCTAGTAGCTTTAACATCAGTATCTGATAGTGCAAACCTCAGTCTCAAACAAGCTTGACTAACTTCAACTTTTGTTGAACTCTCCAAATGCATTCCTTATAGTCTCTGATGCTTACTTGCAGTCTCTGATGGTAGTCTCTGATAGAACACTACTGCAGGTACTTGTACAATTACAAAATCTAACAATTCTAAGTTTATTCATTATCATCAAATGCTATAATTCCTAAAAAATATATGATGGAAGTCCAATAAAAGATGTAGTTCAAGCCGGAGTAGTCCAATCCAAGTTCTAGAATTTCTAATTCTTGGTGGCTAAGCAAAGAATATGCATTAAATATTCAGATTTTATTTTTATATTTTATTTTTTTTAATTGTAAAATCGTAGGAGCTCTCCTATAAATGCTCACCACTTTTACATCATTGTACACAACTAAATTAAATTGAGTGTTTTACTTCTCTCTTATAGTAAACATTCCCCAAAATTTACAATTCTTGGGGGCTAAGCTAAAAATATGCATTAAATATTAAGATTTTATTTTTATTTTTTATTTTTTTAATTGTAAAATTCTAGGAGCTCTCCTATAAATATTCACCTCTTTTACATCATTGTACACACTTAAATTAAAAAGAGTGTTTTACTTCTCTCTTTGAGTAATCACTCCCTCTCTCATTATTTTACACAAAAATAATTAGTTTATTAGTTTAATTACTTCCTATTGAAGCACTTGAATCACTTCAAAGTTCCAAATTTTGTAAAGGAGAGCTTCTAATAGATGTAATTTTACTTGCGTTCAAGGTATACTTCAATTCTATTCAATTTATTTTGCGTATTTGCATTCTAGTCGTTTATATTTACTTGTTTTCATCAATAAATCACAATAAATTAATACGAAATTAAACAATTGATCCATTCATTTTATTAGACTTCCGCTATCATGTGGATGTCACAGTAAATGTTTCATAAATTTTGGAATTATATTATGTTCGTTATTAATTAATCGCTAAACATGAATTGTTTTAATAATTATTGCTAGTCTTCTTGTTTTTCTCCAAAATTGCTCAAACACTCCAGTTCTCACTCGAAAAATCCAAAAATTTCAAATCTAAAATCAAAAAAAATGTTTGAACACCACTTATAATGATCAAACTATGAACAAATGTGTTTATTACGTAATAATTGTTCAAAATAATGAAAAAAAATCCAAAATATAATTTTTTTCTTCTTCTTTCAAGCATGCATATTTTACCAACTTTCATTGTAATTAAAATTCTTTGTTTATTTCTTGTCAAATTGGTAAGATTTTTCTTTTAAATTGTTTAAGATAGTTCATATCTTGTTCTTAATTTGTCGAAACCTTCATGGAAAAATCTGTAGATTTCAAATATGATTTTATTTAATTTTCTAATTTAGTTTAGTATTGTGTTTCATATTATTAGTGTACATTTTCTAATTAAAAGATTTCCAAAAATGAAAATAACATTTTTCTTTAATATTTACTGTTTCTAGTATATAAGAAAAATATAAAAATAATTTTTACTTACTGTTCACATATTTTCATAATTAATTTCATTTACTAGCATTAGTTAGTTGGTTTCCTAAATAAAAATTTCTAAAATTGTATTTCTTTATTTAATTTTATTTCTTAATTAAATCTCAATTCATATCGCTGTCATTAATGATTTTAAAATCTGTAAACTATTTATTAATTATTAATGCAACTAGAAAAGTTTCCTAGCTAATAATATTTTCCCTCATTAATTGCAAGATCTTCATTAATGTAAATATTCTTTCTTTAATGCTATATTGTAGTTTTCCTTTTAATGTTTTCTTGGCCACCAAGTCATATCTTTCATTAATGATGTAAATATTTGGTTATTTAATTCAATTTCTTTAATTATTTAATCAATAATAGAATTCTTTCACCAACATGATGAGGGTTCAAATGCTCGCTCAATGTAATATATAGAATTCTTAAAAGTACCCAAAAAAAAAAAAAATTCTAATCACATAACAAATTGGAATTTAATATTGCAAGAGAATATAATTTTATCTTCTTTTCCGTTTATCTATAAGCAAAGTGTTACCTTTCTCCCGACAATATCTATAAGCAAAGTGCTACCTTTCTCCCGACAATATCTTTACCATCTTCACCATTTGATCCACAGCATTCTATTTAATATGAGTACTTTTTATGAATATATAAAAGATGTTAACTTAAGAATAACCACTAAAAGAACATAATAATTAAAAATATGCGTCCACTTAAATAAACTTGAATTATAATTATGAGTTAGCAAATGGCTCTTTGCAATTTTCGACAACTTATATAAATTTAAATTCAGAACCTTTTGAAGAAATTTTTGAACAATTTACGGATAGAAGGCTAACTCACGGGGTTCGGGAAAGCTCATATTTGTTTTAATATCAACATGTAATGTTCAAAAAAATTTACAATTACAAAGGTTTTCAAGATCTTGGCCTTAATGCAGGTCAATACTCATCTATAAAAGGTTGGATCTAGAGCATGATATTTGTTTTTAAAATTAGCCCCTTATATTTAATACATATCCAAATGGCACAAAAATTTCAAGAATTTTGGATTACATTGCAGAAGCCGAAAATTTAATAAATAAATGGTCAGAACTCGAACATTAGGGATAGATTTTATAGACAAATTAAATAAATCCATGTAACTTCATCCCATGTAAGACTCTCCTTAAACATCAACGAAATACTTGAACACCAATGCTCTAATTAAGAATAACTAGCGAATAATACATTGAATTACTTATGCAAGACAAAGAATGAACTTGTAATTGGATTAGTTCAAAGGTCTTTCTTTCTATACACGGATGATTTTATGTTTCAGAAAATATATCTGTAAACAAAAGAAATCATTAAAGGAAAATTTGAAATTCGAATAATAAAAGTTCAACTCATTCCCATTGTAGTAGCTTGTAACCGGTTCCTTGGGAACTCCCTCGCAAATATCTGAGATGTTCAAGGTAATAATTCACAAGCTACATATCTTCTCCTCCATTCTGTCTTTGAAGTACACATTTTTTCTCATAATAGTTAAACAACTGCAACGATAGAATAAGAAAATGTCAGGTGAAAACTATTATCAACAAATGTACATTATGGATGATTTCAAGGCAGATATAGACTCAATTTGTTTCTTCTTAAAATTATGAGATTCTAGATTCTGGTAGTGTAAATTACACTGTCAGAATTTAGAATCTCATAATTTTAAGTTGAAACATGTAGTTAATTACCATTTGCGGGTTTGTAGCCTTTAAGTGCTTGTTATCAACCATTATCCGTTTCCCATCTTTCCTGTTCGTGAAGAATATGAAACTCATTAATTAAAAACAAAATTTTATTTTAAGTTACATAAACTCAAGTCATAGTTTGAAAGGTTGGAACTACAAACCTTTTCGCTACAAAGATTATTGACAACTCTTCCCCATTATGTGACATTGAAGAATACAATATTATAGGTTTGATTATCTCGGTGATGGAAGTATTGTGGTTATTACTCTGATTCTTCTCGAAATGAATATTGCTATCATTCAAATTAGCTGTAGCACGAGGAGTGAAAATGGGTTCGACATCTTGCACACCATAATTTGTCACACAAATAGTTTCCTCTTTATTAAACCTTTTTAAGGAAGCTTTGTTTTTCCTAGGTCGAACACGAAAACTGGTCCGAGCCGATTGCCCATTCCTAAATTCGTCCACTTCTTCGGTCTCCTCTTGCATACCAAATGGGTTTACATCTATTTGGGTTTTTTCCATCATTTCATTAATATGTGTGTTAATGGACGCCAACCCATCTCTATCTCCTTCTGTATGTTCGACACTGTTGATGCCCCTTGCGCTAGTCTCATGGTTATTGTTGAGGATGTCATTTTCAATGAATCTGACTCTCCTAACAATAGATGTAGAAGAACTGCGTGGCTTATTCTTCTTATATTGAGGGGTAGGACCATTATGGTTTCGTTTGCATTTTCGTGTTGACCTATATGTTCCCCAAATTGCAATTTCAACGTATTAAAATCAATCAACGGATGGTAACTCAAAAGCAACAAAAAACAAATGAAAACACCTAATTAAATCATTCAAAACCCAATAAATAAATGTTGGTAGAAGCACAACCTTTCTTCAAATGCTTCAATCAATTTATAGCATGACGAAAGATTCTCAGCTGGCTCCCAAGTATTAGCCGCCTCTGCCCAGCCACGCCTAAATAAAAAGAACAATCATATTATCAAAATCAATTTAAAAAACCACACATTTTATTATTAACAAAATCAATATTTTGGGCATTCTTGTTGAAAAGACCCGCCATAGAAAAATTATGGTGTTTAATTTATTTTTTTTTGTTTTTGTTTCTGTTTCAGAAACTTACAACTATCTTGTAGTTCGACTTTTTATGAAACCTGCCGGATCGGAACAGTGATCTGTTTATTCTCCTTTAGGAAATAAAAGGTGCTCACGAGTATCTTTGTCATAAGCCCGGTCAACAAATTAAAAAATTGACCAGTAAACAGGAGTTTAAATGGGAGTATTTTCGAGGCACACAAAGAAGGTAATCAGAAAAGTTAGATTTCAATATTAACAAACATAAATTACAGAACTCACCATTTGACGAGGTATTGAACTTCCCCCTATAAATTGCACCACCAATTTTTATTGCCATATTAACATGAACCGCACACCGGAAAAAAACATAAAAAAATAAAAATTAAATTTTCATAGGAAAACTAAACAAGAAAACAGTAATAAATACCATTCTTATTCAAACTAATAATAAAAAATAGAGAAAACCTCTTCGACCGTCTCTAAATTATATAAGTTTTTTTGCACAATTGATCCTGAAGTTTTTTCACAATTTATTTGGTACACAAATTTTTTAAAACATGCGCAATCAGAAAATTTTATCAATCACTTCTTAAAACTAATAGAAAATATACTAATATAAATCATACATGTAATTTTCAAATAATAAAATGGTCAGTTTATGTCATGTGTAAACTTTCTTTTTTATTGTTCTCGAACTATATCAACTTTACAAATTTGGTGAGCAATATTCAAAGAGAATTTCTTAATAAAATAAAAACTAAAAATTAAATGTATAACTCATATTAATGTATTTTATATCAGATTTAACGAGATATTAACGAAATTTACTCATTATACATATTTAAAAAAGTTTGTATATCAAATAAGTTGCGAAAAAAATTTGAAGACCAAATGCGTAACACTAATATAATTCGGAGATCGTGGAAAAAGTTTTTCCTAAAAAATATTACAAAAATTTGGGAAATAGAGAACTGAAAATACCTTCCTAACTCTTTTCTTACGAATGGATTCAAGCTCGTAGAACCCTTCTGGAAGCTGCTTTGCACCATCTTCTTCAACATCCTCTTCATCCTCACCCTCATTTAAATCAATCTCTCTCCCCTCTTCTTCCTCCTTATCGCTTTTCCTCTCATTTTTTTCTCCTCGCTCATTGACCATCCGCCCCTCCTCCTCTGCTGCTGTCGGATTAACAACTCCTCTATATGTTTCTTCAGCTGCATCAGGAGATGTATCGGAACCACTTGCGCCACTAACGTTGTCTCTGATAATCTTCCTCTCGGCCATCCTCTAAAATTAATCTACTTTCTGTATCTAAAAGACACTTTTTAGTTGACAAGTTTGAAAGTCTTGAGAGGAGATGAAGTTGAAGTTTTGAGTTTGCAGCTAAGGGCCTAGTTTCGATATAATCTATGAGGGACACGAAGCAAATGTTTATACTAGTACACTTGGTACTCACCTATAAAAGTAGGAATATAAAATTTTTTCCCAAAAAAGGAAAATGGTGTATCCTCCTGAGGAGATTGATTTTTTTTCCAGAAAATTTACCTTCACAAGAATGAATATTGAGATTCAATTATGTAAGGGGAAGTGTTTTACAAGAATATAACACTTTAACAGTGAAAAAAATATCAATAATTTTTAAAAATCGTAATTATCCGTTAAAGTGAGAAATTAATTATGCCATCTAATATTTTTTGATATTTCGTATATCAACTAATCTACTAACAGAAATCTGTTTAACATAAATGCAAATGATACTTATTACCAAGTATTTCCTGAATTACAAGATATAAAATCAATATCGACTTTTGAAAGTTTTCTCAAATTTCTGAAATCTATTTTTATGAAATTATATAAAATTTGAAAATAAGAAAAACTTGTAATTAGTAATATTCTATGAATATTTACTTATTTTGTGATTATATTGACTAAAATAAAATTAGCGTAAACCATTTTGTATATATATGAGAAATCCTATATCAATTCAATTCTGAACGTTAAATGTAATCCTATAAATCTTGAAGGGATTGGAGTACTTTTTTTTTTTATTTTAAGAAAAGTATTGAGTAATGAGGATTGTGAACGCTGATAACAGTTATATAAAAAAGTAATAGCTTTTGCTTCATATTGTTTAGTAGAAAATTAATATTTCAAGAAATTTCCATTTAACATAAATTTAATCTGTGTCATCCACAAAGTACATTTTCGTTTATAGAAAAATAATAATTTCTTATTTCTAGAAAAACAGTTAATGAAATTGCATTTACGAATAGAATTTATTCATGCATATATATTTTTTATTCCATATTCCCTTAATTTTCTTCATTACTGGATCTGGGTTTTACCAAAAGAAAGAAAAGATAACCACATATTCATTCATAGTATAAATACTGCTAAAAGAATTAATAAAGAGTTATTACAACTCAAAATATTACAATCTCAGCAGAAGCTATTCTATCCTTTTAAATTACAAATCATAATCATTACAACTCAAGGCATCTTCCTTCATTCCTTATCGGCACTCAAAAGGATTTAACAAAACTTAATAGCCGATCATCTTCATTTTCCCCTTGTCAGATGGTTCAGCTTTTGAACCTTGTCCTGCAAGACATTAAAATTCAACATGTATGAGCGATTTATGCCCAACAAGTATATAAACATCGAGGAAGTATATGAACAATTTAAAGGAATGTATCTGAAACATTAAAGGAAGTTCAAATCTGTTTGTGAGGCTTGGTGAAACAATGCCAAGGCCTCAGAAATCTTTGAAAAACATTGAGGATCACTGATGATACACAACGTGCGATTCTCCTTGAAGAAAGACAAGTATATACCTGTGCATATCTTTCTCAAATATCCATCGGGAGCTGAACCCGTGGATTTGCTAAACATACAGTACACAGCTGGCCAAATTGGACCGCATGATCCCTCTTGTGTGAACTACGTAGTCACTTATCATTTCTCTAGGTCAGGTGAAGAACACATCAGCACTTTTCCTTTCCTCTTGCCAACCATGTAGCGTGTTCCACATTTTAAGGAACATAACATTCTCATGCCCCATTTAAGAGACATATCATTCTCATTAATTAGCATGGATATAATATTGAAAAATAGCTGATAATCAAAGTTCAGTTATATCTATGCATTATCATTCATATCATGCTAGCGGAATTTAAAGCATAGCATGCTCATTCATAAAAAAAAACAATTGAAACATATAATCCAAGTCTTGCACGCATATCAAATCAAATGATAATGTGTTAAACAGAAATAAGCATCAGATTGAATGTATATACTTGTCTCGGTCCTTTGCAACAAAATCAAATTCAATTTACTCGTGAGGGAAAGACTCTGTAAAAATATACATATCATAAGATAAATGTAATACCTTGGTTAAAATATGAGAGAAAATGCACATGTGATGTCCTTAAACTTTTTAAATGTCTCAATTTGATATAAAAACTGTTAAGGTTAAATAAGTAATTAAAATATCTTAAAATAATTTAAGAAAATAGTACTTTATAGTTTCAAAAACAAACTGCGCATCAGGGAATTAATTCATTTTAACTCTTCGGAGACTACGGATGACGTCATCAGGGACTAAACTTAGCCTGTCGGAGACTGAGGTTGACGTTATCAGAGACTACACTTAGCCTGTCGGAGACTCAGGCTGACATCATCAAAGACTAACAACACCCTTCCTTTATCGGAGACTAACATATCTCATCAAAGACTAATACCAATACTGTCGGAGACTAACTTATACTGTCGAAGACTAGGGATTTCCTCGCCAGAGACTAACAACTTTCCCTCATCGAAGACTAATATTATATCTCATCAGAGACTAATGTTAACCCATCAGAGACTAACATTAACTCATCAGAGACTAATGTTATCTCGTCAGAGACCATTTCATTGGGTCAGTGACTAAGTTAAAACTTGTCTCAGATACAGTGGTGTCTTCCTCACTCCTCCATGGGTGGTGTTCTTAACCAAAACCATACTTAGGTCAACTTCCTCACTCCTTCATGGGTGGTGTTCTTAACCAAAACCATACTTAGGTCAACTCTTATCACTCTCTCAGTAATACATAACATCTCTTATGGTCTGCATGCCCTCCTAGACACGGTTTAGGGTTCAAAACTCAGGTTGACGAAGCTTAAACATGGTGTTGTAACTATTGACAAAAGAATGTTCGGTAGTTAAAGGTTTGTCAACATTTTTACACTCATCTTGGATAGCTTTTTGAAATAAATGACATTAACTCCAGGTATTAAAAGCATGCACTAAATCTATCTTTTGGAAATGACTGAACGAGGTATTTAAACGTGGCATGCATAACAAAACGAAAGTGTAAAAAACAGAACAGGACTTTAATGTAAGGCTCATACCTTTTGGCTGCAAAGAAGAAGTTAAAAGATTGAGTTGTTCTTCCTAAAAGGACAGTTTCTTTGGGAGTAAACTTGGATTTGGTGGTATGCTAAATAAAAATTTATGAAAATGGGTCTATGGTTGAACCAACGTGATATATATCTATCACTTGCTGAGCAACGAGAGCCGTTGGATTATTTGGAATCTGATTTTAGCCATTGGCTGTGAAAGAAAAAGAAGTGTCTAGAGAGAAGGGTGGATGAAATGACTGCTAACGTCAGTCGGCCACCTATCTCTAGTGAACTGATGAGCATTTAATGCCTCTAATCTCACATCAGTCTTTTGGTTCAAAACGGGTACTGTAGCCTAACCTGATTCACACCCGAGTGCTTCCTTCTCACGTGAAGAACAATCAATACACTTCCTTTTGATAACTTAAATACAATAATCTTATAAATGCTTAAAATACATTTAAAATCTTTTGGACATCACATTGTCATTATTTTCATTAATCAAATCGAATAAAAGAAATTAAACCTCCATCCATTAAATAAATAAATCACAAAATAATTTAATCATATACAAAACTTATTTAAAAATTTTTAGGTTTTCACAAGTATTAGCAATGAGCTTACTATTTTAAACTGGTTATAAAAGTTCATATATTTTCAGAAATAAAAGCCAAGAACTGAAAAATCGTTGATTTTTTGAAATAAAGTTTGTTCGCTAAAATTAACAAACAGAGACATCCATACACAACATGGGTTTTTTATGTCTTAAATTTTTGATAGTCTTTTTATGGAGCTCCAAACCCGAGTATTCTGGCGGTACCGATCTTCCTGACAAACACTCACACATCCTATACACAGCAGAAACACAATACAATATGATATACAATACTACAAGTACAACTCATCCAAATTACAAATACATATACAAAATATAACATAGGGTCCATACACACGTCCAAACGATCCTACACCAAAACCTAGCACAATAGTTGGACTTGCTAATGATTATTAACTATTATTATACAATTAAAAATACAACCGAGATTAGGGTGCAACATAGTTCTCCTTTTGTCGTCCCTCTCAGCCCTACGCATGATGCATACTGGGGAACGTTCATGGTCTGTGATACGTCAAATTTACGTACCTAGGGTTAGGGTTACAAAACACCCTAATTGTTGACTCTGTTTGACCGCGAATTTAATGCCTTTGCTGACCTGCAAAGAAAATCTTCCAACAATGGTGGGGCTTCAGCCCTTTGGAAGACCCTCGGGTGTGTGTGTTAGTAAGGGCTCAAAAGAATAAGTAAAAGCTGTATGGAAAGAATTAGTTACCTCATATGTGGTTGTCTGGCCTCTATTTATAAACACCCAAACTATCAGAGTCCTGCATGGATTAGTCTTCCAAGTCTTTATCAGGATGGTTTCCAAATCCTATCAGGATTGTCTTTTCAAATCCTATCGGGATTCTATTTTCAAAGGGATCTCAATCCTTTCTTTATTTCTGCCCTATCTTGGGTTCATTGAATGTAGACACATCAGCTGTTGTGGGCCTTTCGGGCCTCATTATTACTTATATTATATTTATTGCATTTAGGCTTATTATTTTTGGCCAATATCACTTGCCCCCTAATTTTTGGTTATCAGTTATTGAAATCAAAAATTAAAAGTTTTCTTCCTCTTTTTTTTTTTTTGGCGGGAAGTGCCTTTCCCCGTCAACTTCGGGGTACCTCCAAAGTTGATGGGCTAAAACAGCTTGTGGCCCGCTAAAGTTTACCCCGTCAACTTCAGGAGTTAACGGGTCAAATCGGCGATTACATCGCTAGGAAACGACCCGTCAACTTCAAGAGTTAACGGGTCAAATTGGCGATTACGTCGCTAGGAAACACCCCGTCAACTTCAAGAGTTAACGGGTCAAATTGGCGATTGCGTCGCTAGCAAACACCGTGTCAACTTCAAGAGTTAACGGGTCAGATTGGCGATTGCGTCGCTAGGAAACACCCCGTCAACTTTCAAGAGTTAAGGGGTCAGATTGGCGATTGCGTCGCTAGTAAACACCCCGTCAACTTCAAGAGTTAACGGGTCAGATTGGCGATTGCGTCGCTAGGAAACACCCCGTCAACTTCAAGAGTTAACGGGTCGGATTGGCGATTGCGTCGCTAGGAAACACCCCGTCAACTTCAAGAGTTAACGAGTCAGATTGGCGATTGCGTCGCTAGCCAATACCCCATCAACTTCAAGGTGTACTAAGTTGTGGACTTGTGGGCTTTTCGAATCGATTCCCCCGTTTGTGAGCAGTGTGTTCGTCTAATGGGCTTTCGGCCCATATTGGGCAGCTTGAATTCCAACGGTCGAGCAATCTCATCCATTGAATCAAATTTGATCTCAACGGTGATATTTTTTGCTTAGGCGGCTATATATTTCATCCGCGAGTTAAGTGAGTTTTCACTTTTACTCTCCTCAGAAATTTACCCTCACAAATCCATAAATTGCTCTTCTCTACTTAAGGTGATTTCCGGCATTTAACACCACCGTGAGGCGATTTCCGACAATCGTAAGATCGTCGTAAGGCGATTTCCGGCAAGCCTTTGCTACCACATTCAATCTTCGTGTTCTTCGTGTTCTTCGATTCTTTCACCAAGCTTTTCATCATTTCCCCTTTTCGATCGCCATGGATTCAGGTAATTCGGCTGAATCTGTTTATTCTCCTATTTCCGAGATTCCTTTTGTTGATCCGATAGATACTATTGAACCTGTTCGTGCTTTAGAGGGGCCGCTTTTAACCCAGAGGGAGGATACAACTCAATCCTTCGCTTCAAGGCCCATTGGGCCGGGTATTGATCATATTATTGAAGCCGAACGTCATGGGTCCACTCGTGACGTGGCCGATGTGGCTAGGGACGAGATCCCAAGTAACCACAATTATGATGCATATAGGAATATCTCATCTATCATTTCTGAATCTAAACTCCATAATTTTGCCATCCGCCATTGTATATGTCCCCCCTACTCCCTTAGATTACCTTTAGAGGCCGATAGGGCTTGTAACATGGGCACAGACTTGTGCATATTTTATGATTGTTTAGAAGCCGGACTTCGATTCCCTCTACACCAGTTCATACCCCACTTGCTAAGTAGTTACCCAATACATCTTAGCCAGGTCACACCTAACGGGTGGAGGGTAATATACGCATTTTTACTCAGATGTATCGAAAGGAACCAGACCCCGCTAGTCCGGGTTTTCAGGTTTATGTTTCAATTGAGGCACACCGGATCTAACAATGTTGGCTGGGTGTATTTTCAACATCGGTCTTTAGTATCTAAGATTTTTAATACGACGACGTTGAAAGATTCTGTTGCCAACTGGAAAACGAAATTCTACTATCTTCACTGGGAAGGAGGGAATTGGGGTGATATTCTTCCTTCAAAATGGAATGTAATCAATAGTGATAAGATTACTTGGGTAGTTAAGGATTCCGAGAAAGAAATTGCCAAGGCACTAGCAGCAAACGGGGCTGATGAGGATAACGTACAAGATCTACTTTTAGAGAAGAACCTCATTAGATGGGGTCTCAACCCGGCTAAAGGAAGAAGTACTATTCCTTTTTCACACGGCAGCACTACTGTCTCCTTTACTTTGTTATTTGGTTAATATAACTGAATTTATCTCCTTATTTTCTCAGGTTTGGAGCGTGCCAAGGCCGTATCTTCCAGGAAACAAAATAGCAGGAAGTCGGCCCAGAAGAGATTCAGAAGTGAGGGATCCCCTTCTTCGGCTCAGCAAGAAAGTACTATCCCTCCTTTCGAGGCAATCAACGTTGACGTGGAGACCGAGACTACCCCACGTTCTTCTGAGGCTACTGAAGACCTTCCCCCTCTCCCCAAGAAGCATAAGAGGTATACTGCCGGTCCTAGGAGGGAAGTACCTATTTTTACAAATCCCCAGGATCCTTTCATCCCAGGTTGGCCCCTTACTCGAAGCGATACAATTCCAGGGGAACATGGGCCTGCGATGGAATTCTTAGTTGGAGCGGTGCCCCCAATAGATAAAGAGATATCCAAGGAGGCCCCTCATCCAACTCTTATCGCAAACTTTGCCCATACTTATGCCATGGTGGGTATTTTACATTCATAACTTAGCAATTATTTATGGAATTTTTACTGACCTTTCAACAGTTCTTGTAATATTTCAGCATCACGTTTATGCTGCCGAGCTTGCAACTCGTTCGGTGAACGAACACGAGAGGAATGGTAAGCTTGAGGAGGACCTAGCTGAGAAGGAGGGCCAGCTGAAAATTGCTCAAGACGAAGTGCGTTCCTACTGCTCTGCAAAAGAGGGCCTGGAGATGGAGATAGAGAAATCGAGGATGTTTATAGATACCCTCAAGTCCGAGATTCTCTCTCTGAAGTCAGAAAATAAAGGCCTAAAAGACGAGCTGGACAAGGCTCCTTCCGTTGCTGTGGAGAATTACAAGGCCTCTGCACAATTCCAGAAAGATGCCGAGGATGCTAGTTTGGATTCAGAGTACAAAATCATGATGGGCGGCTACCATCTCTATACTGAAAAGGTGCTATCTCTTTATCCAGACATTGATCACGAGGCCATCATGGAAGACAGGGAAAAGAGGATGCTCATTGTCTGACGCCGTCATGCAGAGAGGCAAGGGGTCCCTCTTGAGCTTATCCCCTTAGAGGTTACCGACAGCGAGGACGAAGATGAAGAGGAAGGGGAGCAGCAGCCTCCACTAGCTTAACTTTTGTAGTTATAACTTTCTATCATTTGTAAAATTATGTTGGCCTTCGGGCCTTTTATTTTGTGAACCATGTTGGCCTTCGTGCCTTTTTATAATATTCTACATTTCTATTTTATAATTACAAAGATTCTTGAAATAATCTCATCTTTATTCCATAATAAAATAGGAAAAGCCTTTAACAAAACAAAAACTCATAATCTGAAATTTATTGATAATAAATCCTAAGGTTGCTTACATGCCATGATCTTGGTATTTCTTGGCCTTCTAAGGTTTGAAGCTGGTATGACCCGGGCTTTAAGACTTTCTTGACTCGATATGGTCCTTCCCAGTTAGGGGTTAATTTTCCAGCAGCAGCTTTTGGGTTTGACACCTCCATTCTTCGAAGTACTAAATCTCCTTGCTTGAAGGCTCTGCCTTTCACGCTTAAGTTATAAAACTTTGCCACCACTTTCTTGTGTTTTTCAATCCTTTGCTGGGCCATATCTCTGACATGCTCGATCAGATCCAAACCAGCTCTTATACCCTCACAGTTTTCTTGTTCATCAAAGCCGACTATTCTTACTGAAGGTAGGCCCATTTCTAAGGGGATAACCGCTTCCGTCCCATATACTAGGTTGAACGGCGTTTCCCCTGTTGCAACTTTACATGTGGTCCGATATGCCCATAAAACTGCATGCAACTCTTCCACCCAGGCTCCTCTAGCTTCTTCTAACCTTTTCTTTATTCCATCGATAATAATTCGATTAGTTACCTCCACTTGACCATTAGCTTGAGGATGACCTACTGAGGTAAACCTTTGGTCAATGTTAAGGTTTTGGCAGAAGGCTTTGAACCTTTTTTCTTCAAATTGTGTTCCATTATCCGTAATAATGACCTGTGGTAGGCCAAACCGGCATATGATTGACTCCCATAAAAACTTCTCCGCTTTTTGTGCAATTTGCGTGGCTAAGGCCTTAGCCTCAACCCATTTTGAAAAGTAGTCAATGGCTACAATTAAGTACTTTCTCTGACCTGTCCCAACGGGGAGCGGTCCGACAAGGTCAATCCCCCACATAGCGAAAGGGACAGGAGCGCTAATTGAAGAAAGAAGTTCCGCGAGTTGCCTTACCACAAGTGCGAACTTCTGACATCTATCACACCTTTTTACAAAGTTAACAGCTTCCTGCTACATTCCCGGCCAGTAATAGCCTTGCCTCATTATTTTATAGGCCAAGGCTCTTCCACCCAAATGTTGTCCGCAAATCCCAAAGTGGACTTCTTGAAGAGCCGACAAAGCCTCTTGCGGAGTGAGGCACCTCAAATATGGTAAGACAAACGACCGTTTATATAAGGCATTATTAATAAGAGTATAGCGAGCTGACCTCATGCGTATTTTTCTACTGCGGGCATCTTAAAACTGTCCGGGAGCGGCTCGTCCATAATAGCTTGAATAAAGGGTGGGGCAACTGCCCTATAGACTATCGTGGATGTGGCAGTGTGTTGAGCCAATACACGAGCTTCGGGGCCTATCATAGGCTCACAATATCCTTGGCTGGCAAGCCTCTGCTCCAGCCTACGCTGGACTTCCCTTTCTATGGCTTCCTCGGCCTCATTAGGTTGTCGGGAATTTATTGAAGGTTCCCTTCCATGCCCCCTTTCAAACTCCTCCAATCTATTTTGCAGTTGTTCAAGACTTGCCCGGAGATCCTCATAACCTTGCGGGGGTGGCTGGTTCCTGCGGGCTCCTTCTCTTGATAGCTGGCCCCTCAGATTTTCCTGAGGAGTGGGGTCTCGGGCGGCTGACCTTCTCCGTATCAAAACGTTGCGTAAATCCCGTGGATTTCTACGCTCGTTGTCTTCAGCCTCTAAATCGGCATCATAAGGACCACAGTGAGTCCTCTGTGCACTCTGCTCTCTTCTTACAGGTCTGCGTCCGACCTCTTCATGAGCCGGCCGGGAGTCGATCCCCGCTCTTCTTTCACTCTGTTGCACCTCTTGTTCAGGGAGGGGAGGCATACTCAATTGTCTTTCGGGCATGGATCGCCCTTCTCTTTCACGAACGAGTGTTCACCATGACTTTTCGTAAGGAGTTTCCCACAGACGGCGCCAATCTGATACGTCAAATTTACGTACCTAGGGTTAGGGTTACAAAACACCCTAATTGTTGACTCCGTTTGACCGCGAATTTAATGCCTTTACTGACCTGCAAAGAAAATCTTCTAACAATGGTGGGTTTTCAGCCCTTTGGAAGACCCTTGGGTGTGTGTGTTAGTAAGGGCTCAAAAGAATAAGCAAAAGCTGTATGGAAAGAATTAGTTATCTCATATGTGGTTGTCTGGCCTCTATTTATAAACACCCAAACTATCAGAGTCCTGCATGGATTAGTCTTCCAAGTCCTTATCAGGATGGTTTCCAAATCCTATCAGGATTGTCTTTTCAAATCCTATCGGGATTCTGTTTTCAAAGAGATCTCAATCCTTTCTTTATTTCTGCCCTATCTTGGGTTCATTGAATGTAGACACATCAACTGTTGTGGGCCTTTCGGACCTCATTATTACTTATATTATTTTTATTGCATTTAGGCTTATTATTTTTGGCCCATATCAGTCTGTCTCATCTGTTGGGCTTCTCATCTCCCGTGAAGTTTCCAATTTCATTCTTAACTGTAAAAATGATTTGTAGCACGTGTGAACGGCAATGCTCAACAAGTAATAAAGAATCGCAGCAATGATAAAGAACATAGAACCATAACATCATTAATATAACTCAAATAAACTGAAAGAGACTGAGCGATCACAATGTCAGCGAATCCTACTAATCGCTAATTGTAACAGGTTTGCACTGGGGGTGGCCGAGCCCACGTAATACTCTCCGTTGCGCATACCCTTCTACTTGACTGTATATCCCGCAGACAGCAATATAACCTCCTATAATATACTAAAGTTGTTCGCCCACTTAAATGCTTCCTTCCATTGTTCTAGAATAATTTAGGATGGGCCAATAAGGTTGAAAACCTGGAATTTGCATTGTCTGTGTCTCAAAAAGGGTTTTTCCTTAACGAAGCAATAAGACCGACGAAACTGTGTTTCGATTGAAGAACTATTATAGTAATTGAAATGAGGTATTCACATGAGAAACTGTTATAGTAATGGAAATGACGGCGTAACTCTCGATGGCCACCTCTGCCATAGAAACGAACACATAATTCTTGGCGGCGTAGCCTTGGATGCAAATTTCAGTCCAGACAAACTTCGACGCAATTCGCGTGGTCAGAAATTTTGGCGGCAGATCACATTATGGACGGACGCCGTCGATAGTTATGAGCACTGTGTCATCGAGGGTAACTGAAAAATGATTTTTTTTTTTTTTAATTTCGATACTGTTGACGGACGCCGTCGTTCGGTTCTGTAGAGAGTAATTAATTTTTTATTTAAGTTTTCCCTGAAATTGGTCGCAGGAACTATTGGAGCCTAAATAAAAACATATCTCGACCGCTTATATGTATATTGACGACGGCCGTCAATATTATCTTGATGAATAAATTTTATTTATTAATTTAAAATTGTTAGAAATAAACCAGTTGAACTCTCGAAGGAGAAACTGGATAATATTAATTTTAATATTGCGAGGGACGACGTCGAGACTTTATATATAAAATCCCTGATTCGTAAATTCCTTTCTTTTCACTTTACGAAACCACAAATTCCTAAGTTGCGACAGGCTCAACGGTGTTCCCTTGTCCCCTCTCGACGGTCGACCACCCCTCGCTTCCCCATCTGCTGTTGTTCTTCGTTCTACCCTCTCGTCGGTTGTCGTTCGTTCTTAGCAGGTATGTCCCTTTCGCTGTCACAATTTTGCAGACATTAAGCATGGCGATGATTTAGCGGCTGGTGTTCTTCTCAGGTTTTGTTTTGGTTTCCAAACTCCCCTCCAGCCATTGTCATCAGTCCCCGTAAGATATGCCTCTAAAAGATTTCAATTTCTTGGATTTGGTACCTAATGGCAAATGCTAGTGTTATCAAGTTTGTGGGCAGTTATATTACCTATTTCTCTCGATCAGAACTGCTTGTTTTGCTTCTTGTTATTGTTTGATTTAGAGTTGATTTTTTGATTAATGTTGTGTTGTAAAGTATAATTTGCATTAACAGCATGCTCAACTGTAGAGTAAGAAATTTGCATTCCAAAGTATAATTTAAGGAGACTTGTATTTAACAAGTAAGAATAAAGAAACTTGTATGCAAATATATAGGGTCAAGAGAACTTGCATGTTAACAAGTAAAGGTTAGACAAAAAATGCCTTAGTCCTTGTGCAAATATCAAAGCTAAAGAAAGATATGTCTCCCAACGCTACCTGTGTGTACCACACGTATTTTGATTAATATGACAGTTCATTAATATGTATATTTTATTCTATTCACACTTCCCCTTTTCATCTTCATTTATTTATATTCTCAGATTAATTTAATTAATGTGAACTTATAATAACATCAAATTTGTCTATATTCTCATTTGGCCCAGTATTATACTATTTAAGCCCAATAATCGTATTTATACATTGTGTTGAGTCCTTTATAGTTCAAGAGTTAAATTAAATCTCTTAACTTAAAGTCAAAGTTCATTTGACTACTTTTCTCACAATTAGTTTATAATACAATTTGGCCTTTATTTCTTAATCTTGGTAAATCAGTTTCGGGCAAAAACTGATATAATAATTCTCCATAGTCTTTGTTAGATCAGGAAGCAATAATAATTAAATAAATAATTATAGAGGATACTGAGTATATTTTGAATTTTTTTGAAGCATTACACCTAAGGTATCAAATTTGGAATACCAAGTTTGTTGCCCCTAAAAAGATATATATACATACACTTGTGACCAGATTATCAAACCCAACACAGATTCATTCTTATTATGATTTTACATTAGCTCATACACCTTCAGTTTTTTGTCCACATATAATATTAATTAATAAAGTATAATTAATATTTATCATCTTATTATTATTAATATATTTTGAACATATTATCCAACAATCTTCTCCTATGTTTTAAATATAAAATAATAATAATGAACCATATATGAACGCACAATACCAAGTATCATGAAACCAAATTCAAATAAAATTATTCATACATGTCTGAATCAAACCAAATCAAAGTATTTAGGTTTTGAAACAAAACAAATTTAACAAATGAATAAGTCTCCACGTAGGAAAATAATATCCGAATAAAATAAACAGAACAATGATAAGACTCGGAGATTCATTTATGCCAACAGATTCTACTCGTTTAGTAGATCATCATCCTCCATAGAGAAATCCACTTGATCTCCTCCAGTTTCATCATTTCCTGCAATTGACAATTTAATGCAAAGAATTTCATACGAGACACTTCTTAAAATGAATTCAAATCCATTTTGCCAATTAGTATAAGTATCTAGTTCAACAAATATGAACATAGTACAAATCACAAAGATGATGCAAGTATCTAGTTCAAATAAATGAAACATAGTACCACAACAAAAATAGTTTAATGTAAAAGTATCTAGTTCAATGCTAAAGAACTTAGTACCAATCACATAATAAAACTATTAAGCATCACCAACAAGTTTCCAACACATAAAACTTGTTCTATTATGGTTTCTCTCATTTAAAGATAAGAACCACACATGTCTCTTTTTGGAATGTTATAATTTCATACCCAACATGATTTTAGTATGATGTATCATCAAATTTGGAATGACACAACAAGTCATGATAGACATATCATCAAATTTGGAATGATATAAAGAAATCACAACATCAAGACATATCAAATAACATGCTTATATACATTGGAATTACAACTATAAAAGGTCAATTATCTTTCATAAGACTCTTTTCCATAGCTCTTAACCCCATCTGAATCACAATATTATAAGCACGATCTCTCGGTAGGCCCTTTGTAAGAGCATCTGCTACATTGTTACTAGATCTCACATTAACAACAGTGATGATCCCATGATCAATGAGATAACATAATCTAGCTTGTTTAAGGCTCAACATCCTCCTTTTAGGATTAAAAAGAGTGTTAGTTGCAATTCTTTGTGCTGCCTGATTATCACAAAATATCAACAAAGAATTGACTTTTAACATTTTCATTGGAATATCTGTTAACAAATCCTTCATCCATTCAGCTTCATCTGCAGCTGAAGCTAATGCATAAAGTTCTGTTTCCATAGATGACAAACCAATATTAGTTTGTCTCTTAGATTTCCAGGCAACTGTTGCACCACCTAGTGTAAACAAATAACCACTAGTAGATTTAGCATCACCCACATCTGGACACCAAGAGGCATCAGAAAAAACCTTCCAACGTAGGAGGATAACCTCTATAACACAAAGCATAATCGTGAGTACCCTTAAGGTATCTCATCAATCTATCATTCCACTGTTCAATTCCAGGATTACAAGTGTATCTGCTTAACATGCTAACAACAAAAGCTATGTCAGGCCTAGTGCAAGTCATCGCATACATGAGACTACCAACTAATTGAGAATACTCCAATTGTCTAACAGTCTTGTCCTCATTAGGCTTTAACCGTTTATTACAATCAAAAGGTGTCTCAATCACTTCACACTCACTGTATCCCCATTTACTTAGTAAATTTCCAATATAATGAAATTTACTAAGGTAAAATACCTGGCCCACTAAAACTCACTCTAATGCTTAAGATAGTATCAACAACACCAAGATCTTTCATGTCAAACTCTTTCGACAAGGTAACTTTGACATCATTCACTATAATGTCATCTGTTCCTAAGATCAACATATCATCGACATACAAACAAATAATCACAACCTTATTCGACATATAACGGAAATAAAGACACTTATCACAATCGCTAACAACAAATCCTAAGCGCTTTACCATTATGTCAAACTTTTCATGCCATAATATAGGTGTTTGTTTTAGTCCGTACAATGATTTAATAAGTTTACATACTTTATTTTCAAATTCTTTCATTACAAACCCCTCAGGTTGTTCCATATAGATTTTTTCATTCAGATCACCATATAGAAATGCTGTTTTTACATCCATTTGATGCACAACATATTTTTCAATTAAGGCTATTGCAAGAAGAATCCTTATTGTAGCAATATGATAGACAGGTGAATAGACATCAAAATAATCCACTCCCTTAACTTGAGTATAACCCTTAGCTACTAAACGTGCTTTATACTTAGCTATCGATCTGTCAGGATTAAGTTTCTTCTTCAATACCCACTTACAGCCTATTACCTTAGCCCCATTTGGCAGGTCAACTAACTTCCAGGTGTTATTCTGTAATAAAGAGTTCATTTATTCATCTATGGCTTCTAACCATAACAAAGAATCCCTAAATCTCATCGCTTCATTATAGCATGATGGATCTTTCTCTAATTGGTAGGTCACAAAGTCCTCACCAAAATCTCTAGATACTTTATCTCTCGTAGATACTCTCCTAGACGTCTCTGCAAGAGTAATGTCAGTAAGATTAGGTGCATTTGTGAGATTTGAATTAGTCAAGTTCGGTTCATTTATTCCTTCAGAATCTATAACTAATTCAATCTCACCAGGTAAGGTAATGCCTTTATCTCTAAGAAACTTATCCTCAAAGTATATAGCATCCCTAGACTCTATTATTAAATTAGTTGATAGGTCCAAAAATCTATCAGCTGCACTATCTTCTGCACATCCTAGAAAAATACACAGTTGTTCTAGGTCCCACTTTTGGTCTCTTAGGGTCAGGTATCCTAACATAAGCAATACAACCCCAAGTCTTAAGATGTTCAAAATTATACAGTCTTTTATGCCATATTTCATGAGGAGTTGTAGAGAAACTAGAGTGAGGTAACTTATTTAGAATATGATTAGAATACAAGACCGCTTCACCCAATAACAAGAAGGCATGCTAGAACACAACAATAAAGAATTTAACATTTCTGTTAGAGTTCGGTTCTTTCGTTCGGCTACACCATTCGACTGAGGTGCAAAAGGAGCAGTCTTTTCAAGAATTATGCCATTTGATGCACAAAATTCCTTAAATTCAGCTAATCTATATTCTCCTCCTCTGTCTGATCTCAATCTTTTAATTTTAATATTTAATTAATTTTCAACTCTACTTTTAAACTCCTTAAACTTATCAAAGACCTCATCTTTAGACTTTAACAAATAAATAAAAGAGTATCTAGAGCAATCATCTATAAAAGTGACAAGATACTTCCAACCCCCATGTGTAACGTACTTTTGAAAATCACAAACATCAGAATGTATCAACTCAAGAAGTTGTGTACTCCTAGAAACTGAACAAAAAGGTTTTCTAGTAATCTTAGTTTGAGCACACACTTCACATCTGTCAAATTTTATAGATTTATTAAGTGGCAAATTATGAGTTTTAGCAAGAGATTCCAATTTGTGATAATTAACATGTCCCAATCTATAATGTAACGTTTTAGGATCAAGTAATCTAGAGGAGACCTGATTAATCATGTCATTTGCTAAACTCAACCTAAACATACCATCAACTGAATATGCACATCCAAAATAATAAGAGTTAACAAATAAAGTTACTCTACCACTAGCGAAAGTTATAGACATGCCAGCATCAAATAACATACTAATAGAAATTAAATTCTTAGTTAATGCAGGCATAAACTTTATATTTTTCAAAATTAAACACTTACCTGATGAAAGAGCCAAGCTAGCAGTCCCATTATATAGCACATCTACTGATTTCCCATCAGCCACCGTAACTGTTTCTTGAACCTGATTCACATTAGTAAGAAGTTTCTTGTCTGTGCAAACGTGGCAAGTTGCCCCCGAATCTAACCACCATTCTAGAGTAGATCTAGCACTTTCATTACCAACCATTCCAATAAAATTGGTAGGCTCAGTCTGATCAGTCACAAAATTTACCTTCTCCTTTGGTGTATCAAATTTATTCCTCTTTGGGCGATTGCATTCAGATGCATAGTGACCCCAAGTATCACAGCTAAAACATTTAACACGTTTCATATTTTTCTTAATTTTCTTATCAACTTGCAACTCCTTGGGTTCACTCTTAGTGATCTTCTGCTTATACTTTTTGAACTTAGACATAAATTTGGGTCTATTAATCATGTTGGCAGCTGCCTCTTGCTATCTAACAAACTCCTCATTACATCTAGCTCTACTTTCATCTTTGATTCGTATAAATCGTTTTAAGCTAGATAGACTCACTTGCATCTTTTCACAATACATATCAGTTTTAAATTTTGTCCATGAAGTTGGTAATTTATGAATAATTGCACCAGACAAAAACTTCTCACAAAGAGGAATATCTTCATTATTTAATTTAGTGACTAAATTTTCAAGATCAATTACTTGAGGCAGCATGGGTTTGCCATCATGGAATTTGAAGTCCATGAATTTGTCCACGAGGTGAGACTTTGACATCTCCTCCTCCTTCTTGAATTGTTCTTCAAGGCTATCCCAGATTTGTTTTGCAGTTTCCTTCTTGCTATATGTCTCCGCCAAACGATCCGACAGACAATTCAGCAAATAATCTCTGCAAAAGTCATCATCATATTTCCATTGTGCTTCTTCTAGATCCCATTGACTTCCCGCAAAATCATACAGGATTGTGTAATGAACCTCTAACCAATTCAGATAAAGTAGCACCTTTCTTTTCCAAGTATTAAATTCAGTCCCAGAAAAATTCTCTAATTTTACTAATTCTAAATCCATACCCTTTCTGGAATCCATGGACAACTTTAAAAAAGAATTAAAAATTTGGTTGATATAGCTAATCTGGATCTAGTTACATTTAACCAAATAATTTAAATCCAAACAAGCAGCAAACTATGACCATACGTGTAATTCTATTTGTCAAACTACTTTGCAATCTGGATGGTTTTTGTAAGCAGCAAAATGTCAAGCAATAACATGCAGCAGAATGTCCAATCTATAATAAGTTATGCTAATGGCTTATCACCAACAACGACAAGCTTTGTCAAGCAATAACAACAATGACCAACTACAAAGCAAATCCAAATCACAAACAACTTGAAATCTAATTCTCCACCGATCTAGGTTCTTTTTCAAACCTTTGTAGATTTTGTTTCACTTTGGTAGAGTTAAATCAGGCAAGTTTTTATTGCAAATCAATTGGGTCTTGTAAATCTGTAATAAAAATCTTCAAGAGTATGGAATTTGGACTTTTGGAACGAAGACCTTTCTGTGTGATAATTAGTATTGTTTTGACGGTGCAACGGCTGCAGCAAAGAATTGATCAGCAGAGACGATGAGGGCAATAACAGCTAGGGCAACAAGTAAAAAAAAAAATAATGCTTCAAGATTGTTAGATCAGGAAGTAATAATAATTAAATAAATAATTATAGAGGATACTGAGTATATTTTGGATTTACTTGAAGCATTACACCCAAGGTATCAAGTTTGGAATACCAAGTTTGTTGCGCCTAGAAGGATATATATACATACCCTTGTGACCAAGTTATCAAACTCAACACAGATCCATTCCTATTAGGATTCTATTTTGGCTCATACACCTTCAACTTTTTGTCCACATATAATATTAATTAATAAAATATAATTAATATTTATCATTTTATTATTATTAATATATTTTGAACATATTATCCAACAGTCTTATATACTAAAAATACATTAAATTAGAAAAAATTGAGCATTGGTTTCAGCTCAATCGGAGTTACGTAGCTCAAGTTATAATATTTTCTTTTAAGAGTCAAACTATCCTTGACTTTGAATAAATATTTCATTATAGGTACAATAAACTTAAAGTTTTTGCTGCAGCTTTTAAATAAGGTTGATTTTTTCACCAAATTTCATAATTTTCTGAATTTCAGAACTCAGGATATAATTTAGACTACTCACAGGCTTCTCGGATTTTTAATTAATTCATTCGTTGTCCAAAAATTATGAAATTTAAACCGAGGCTATAGATGTTATGCCTGACTTTTGAAAAACTTTACGGGTCAATCTAAGTTGCTTTTAATTTACTGAAAATTTGGTTTCGTTTTCTATCCCGTTCGTGTCAAATTGTTCTACAAGCTTCTTCCTCTTAATTTATCAAATTTTCAGGATTGCTTTACATTCTGAGAGTTCAGTATTTCCATGATAGTTAAGTTCGTAATTTTATTGTCCTTGGTTTTCTTCTTTTTATTGTAATAAAATATTATATAATTTTTATGACTTTGTCCCTCTTTTCTTTATTGATTCTAGCATTTTCTTCTATAAATGTATTAGTTGCAAAAGTTTCCATAGCTAATGTTAGTCATGGATATTTTCTCAGCTTCTTTTTATCACAAAGTATTTGCAACCAAACACATGAATAAATTTGACATTAGGTTTCCTGTTTGTCATAAGCTTATAAGGAGTCTTGTTGTGAGATTTGTTGATTAATGTCCTATTTTGAGTGAAGCATGTAGTTGAAATTGTTTCAACCCAAAAATAGGTAGGCAGTTTAGCTTATTCAAGCATGGTTCTAACAGCTTCAATAAAAGTACTGTTTTTCCTCTCAACTACTCCATTATGTTGAGGGATTCTTGTAGCATAAATTGTGTGAGACATACCTTTGTCCACACGGAAGCATTCAACTTTAGAGTTCTTGAATTATGTTTCATTATCAGTTCTTAGAACTCTGACAATCAACCCAAATTTAGTTTTCACTTTCTTGATGTGATCAATCAAACTGAGCTGCTTCAACTTTGGTATGCTGAAATTTTTTCCATGTGTATCTGGTGAAATTATCAACTATCACTAGAGTATGCATTTTTTTTGAGATGGACATAATGTTTACAAGTCCAAATAAATCCATATGAATTAGTTGTATTGGACTTGTAATTGATGATATCTCTTTGCTTCTAAAGGAAGTCTTCTTTTGTTTTCCTTTTTGACAAGCTCCACATACACCATCTTGAGTGAATTCCAGTTGTGGAAGTCCTGTCATTACTTTCTTCTTCCCCAAAGTGTTGATTGTCTTGATATTCAGGTGGAAAAACTTCTTATGCCATAGTTAACTCTCATCCACTGATGTTTTACTATAAAAGCATGTGAACTGGTATTTATTTGATGAACCAAAGTCAACTATGTAGAGGTTATTTTTCCTAACTCCAAATAGAGCTAGTTTTCCATATCTACTGTTACTTATCAAGCAATGTTCACCCTTAAAAGTAATATTGTAACCTTTGTCACACAGTTGGCTGATGCTAAGTAAGTTGTGCTTAAGACCATCGACTAGTGCTACATTCTGAAAGATGACATTTTCATTTGTGACTTTACCATATCCCAAGGTATATCATTTGTTTTCCTCTCCAAAAGAAACACTTGGGCCAGCTTTCTCCTCATACTGTGTTAAAAGGGTCTTGCCTCCAGTCATATGTCTTGAACAACCACTATCCAATAACCAAATCTGTTTCTTCATACCTTGCACACAATAAACAGTTTAAGTTAATTTAGGAACCCAGACTTGCTTGGGTCCATTGACATTTTTAAAGTTTAATTTAGCAATTGTTAAAGGTTTTTTAGTTTTATCCTTCTTTTCCACCAATTTCTTAGAAGAAATAACTTTCTTTTTAGCCTTAGATTCATCAGATTTTTGCCTTAACTTTAAAGGAGATTTCAGATAATTGTTCTTAACCTTTTGAGCATTTGAGTGTTTCTTAACAGTTAACTCTTTCTTTTTATCAGAGGGTAAGTTTCTAGCATGCATGTTCCTAGGGACATTTTTACACTTATAAGTAAGGTGGTTGAGATTTTCACACTTCCAGCAATGTTTCCTACGTGCATTAATAATAGGAGTATAATTGGTATATTTGTTAATTCCCTCCTTATCATTCCTGATATTTTTCAGCTTAACCTTTGATGAGTGAGTGGACTTTGGATTAGAACTTTTGGCTCTAAAGTCATTTAATTTCTTTTTCATCTCACTAACTTTTTCTTCTAGCACAGTTTCCTTAGATTTTTGCTCAATAGTTCCTGCCTTAACAAATTTTATCCTTTTAAAGGTTTGGGTAGTAGTTACTGAATTACTTTTACTTGTACTAGCTTCACTAGTTCCAGTAATTAGCAATTCCTCAGTCATTAGCTGCTTTTCCCGAACCTTATTATTATAGCCTAGTCCTTCATTTTGACTGGTGGTATATTTTTCTATTGTCTTCTTAACTATTTTAAAGGAGTTTGTTCATTTTTTTATGATGTCCTTCTCTTTCTTAAAACAAACAATGAAGATGAATACATGAAATTAATGGCTCAAGAAATGATTGTAAAGTTTGAAAAATATCGGGAATACTACAATGTGGTGTTGTCTTTTGCAAGCATTCTTGATTCTTGCTATAAGTTGAAGTTGGTGGAATTTGCTTTCTCTAAACTTTATCTTAGAACATATCATTAGAGAGTGTTAAGAATTCGTGAGCAATTGTCTCCAAGATTAATCTATATTCTAATTCATCTACCCAATCTTCAAGAGATTCCACAGATCACATTATAAGAGATGAAATGAGCGAGTTTGATTCATTCCAAAGTCGACATTATTAGAGTGTATGCTCTAAAAACCAATTATTTGATGATTGAAATAATTAATTATGTTTAAATTGAATACATGAATTTAGTTTACTATGACTTATTTACTGCGTGATATAAATAATAAACGTCCTTAAAATAGTGATTACAAACTATATGGATTTAAATATGTGACTTGAACATGAGATCATATAGTCATAAGATGTATCACTATCATAATCGTCCCTAGCCAAGTATATGTGAGACTAGTATGTGAATTGATTGATGGTCAAATCTCATTGGCTATAGATATATAGTGTTTATTAAAGAATATTGTACCAAACAAACCCATCATAAGAATTCTATATGTGAAGTATCGTAAGTAATTTTCATAGTGACAATGATGTAATAATCATTCGACCTAAAAATCACTATATTCTTGCATGAGGAATTATATACTTTGATATCATCAAAAGTCACCTGAAAAGAGTTACGATAAAGATGGATGTTGGGTATATCATAAATCGTGCGAGGAATATGAGTGATTTAAATGGAATTTGACTCTCCTGTAAATAGGAGTGATATCCACGGCCTCTTGATCGAGTGAGACTATTAATTGCATGACAATACTCAAATAATGATTTGTTTTAGATAGTCTACTCATTGATCAAGAAAATTAAAGATTAAATTATGAAAAGTATGACACACTACATGCCTCGAGTTTAATCTAGGATATCAAAGACAAAAGGATTAGATTACATTGAAACATTGGTCATGGAAAGGTTGCGTCGAATGACCGACTTTATTATTATTTGGATAACAGTGATGTATTACTAGATGTTGCTCATTATTTATAATATGATTTTAAAATTATTGTCAACATAATAATAATTTATAGGGTTGCACGTAAAAGGGCATTTAAAAGGAGACTTAATTTAATAATGTCTCGTGATATTCTTAGTGTTCCCATAACATCTTGATTAACAACATTTTTTGAAATTTTTTAGATGTTTCGTACAATGAAGGACTAATTGAAGATTTTGAAAATCTTTGTCCAAGGACAAGTGTTAATGATTAGGTAATGTGATACTTAGCTTTTTCAGAGATTCTATCCAATGTGATATTTTACTAAGCAAGGTACTTAATTTTTTGTATGATTGCAACAAGAAATGTTGGAGAAAGAAGCAGTCTAGGAGAGTGAGACGAGTTACTGCAACAAGCCAAAGAAACAAATTCAGTTGCCTAGATTTTTTTGCTACTGCTGTAATTTCTTAGAACTTTATGAGTCAACTTGTCTTTTGAATTTGCTTGTTGGGCATGATGAAGTTTCATGACTGATAGTGTGCAATTTGTGTATAGATTTGCATTACATTTGCATTCATTTTGTGTGTATTTTATTTATTAATGAGGTATTTTCAAGTTACTTTTGTAAGAATAGGTGAAAAAGGTGGAAATGATGAAAACAAGGAAGAATGGACTGAAAAGAGCAAGAAGAATCAAAGCAAGAAATTGACAGGAAATTGAAGTAGCAATACGACATGGCCATGTCGTATCCTGGACGGGGCCTGCAGAAACACAGCAGCAGTTTATTTAGATTGGACGAGCCGGACCCAAACTGTAGAGACAAAAGCATGTGGACAAGGAAAGAAAAGCCTGGAGAAAGAGATAAAAGAAGTTACCAAATTGAAAAAAAGATCTTTTGGAAACCAATTAGGATTAGGATTCTTTGTAGGGCAACAAAGGGAGTTTATATAAATAGATTAGCTAACTACAGAAGAGGGGGATCTCTGTTTTCACACAGCAGCCGCCTCTCTTCTCTCTTCTTTTAGTTCAGCAGATTTTTTATACAGTTTTTATTGATTACAGTATTATGTCTTCAAAGGTTATGAACAACTAAATCCTTTTAGTCAAGGTACTTTGATTTCTAGCCAATGTTAAATCGTGAGACTTTTGTTTTAATTAGTTTTATTCAAGTTCAAGTATTTATTTGATTTATGAGCTATAAACCGTTTATGTTATTATTTAACTTATTATGCAATATGTACAGTTGTGTAATTTATTGAATGGTATCTTGATGATTAGAATATGAAGGTCGTTTGACACTATTCTAATAAAGTAGCAAATTGATCTTAACTGATAAGGGCTTCGGGTAAGATTGGTGGAATCAAATAATCTAGTTTAAATAATCTACGGGTGTCCGATTTTATTAACTAGGATAGGGGTCTTTTTCATTCATAAAACAGTCATTAGATTGAATCCTATCAAGGTGTCTGGGGGTTGTTTGTTTGGTCTAGAGAAGTAATCCTAGTAGGGTGTCCAGGGATTACCGATAAAATAAGAAAAGATTGGTTAAGTAGAGTGTTTGCCCTTAGCTATAACTCTATCTATTTGAATGAATAAAATTTATATTTCGTGTCGATGATCAAAATACTTGGCTAGATTGAAAAGTATCTTGGCTAGACTTGTCTCCATTAGATTTTTCGTATTTAATTATTCTGCAATCTTTGTTATTTACAAATCTTGTTTTAATTGTTATTTAATATCTTTCATAATAAATTTCAAAAACCATTTTTCCAAGCAAATAATTAACCGCAATAATCCCTGTGGAATCGACTCTATTCACTATTATATTGCGTAAGTGTAAAAGAATAGGAATAATTATTTTTGGTGGGTTGACACCCTATCAAATTTTGGCGTTGCTGCCAGGGATTTTTGTGTAAGGTTTATTATTTGCAATCTAACCGTTTCTTTAGTGTTTGTATGTTGCGGAGATCTTTTTCTACAGGTGAACTTTTGTTCGATTCTGAAATTGAGAAAACCGCAAGGCAAAACACTAAGGTGACAAAACTGCGCAAGCAACAAGCGAAAGCTACTGCGCAGAAATTTACTGCAGATTTTGAGAGATTGTTCACTTCCGAATCTTGTTTAGACGAAGAAGAAGAGGTGATTCTCGAGATGGCCAATCCACCTCTTGCAACTTTGCAGGATATGCTCGCACCACCTGTGAATCAGCAGTCGTTATGTATTCAATACCAAAATGTTGAAGAAGGTTTTGAACTGAAACCCGGCTTGATTCACCTTCTACCGAAATTCCATGGGATGCAAAGTGAAGACCCAAATCGGCATTTGAAGGAATTTCATGTGGCTTGTTCTAGATTCCGTCCGCGCGAAGTAACTGAAGAGCAAATTAAACTGCGCGTTTTCCCTTTTTCATTGGAGGAGACGCCAAAGAATGGTTGTTCTACCTCAGGTTCAATCAACACGTGGCCTGAAATGGCTAGACTATTCTTGGAGCGATTTTTCCCTGCTTCTCGAGCTACCAACCTGCGCAGAGAAATCTGCAGCATCCAACAAAAAGATGCTGAATCACTCTATGAATATTGGGAGAGGTTCAAGAAACTTTGCGCAAGCTGCCCATAACATGGCATAACAGATCAATTATTGATTCAATATTTTTACGAAGGGTTGCTGCCAATTGAAAGGAGAGTAATAGATGCAGCTAGCGGTGGAGCTTTGGTGAGTAAAACACCTCAAGAAGCACGAGATCTTATATCTGCCATGGCTGTCAATTCTCAACAGTTTAGTAATCGTTCCGATGCGCCAATAAGAGGCATACACGAGGTGAAATCATCCAATCTTGTATCTAAACTTGATAGAATTGCCGAATTATTGGAGAAAAATATTGTTGGAAATGCAAGTGCTGTTAATCTGGTTCAACAAACCCCAGTCTGTGGTATCTGTTGTTTTCAGGGACACCAAACTGATGCATGCCCGACTTTACAAGATGATTCCAACAATGAAGTTGTGAATGCAATGGGTAATTACAATGCCCAACCTCAAAGGAAGTATGACCCATTTTCAAATACATATAATCCCGGCTGGAGGGATCACCCAAATCTGCATTATGGCAATAACCAGCAGCCACCACAGCAAGCCCCAAGAATGAATTATGCTGAAGAAATCACCAGCGTGAAAGATATGATGGCCAAGCTCATGGTAAGCCAAGAAAAACTCATGGTAAACCAAGAAAAACCTGATGAGCAGTTTGGGGAATTAAAGAATCAGTTTAGTAGTCAAATGATGACAGCACTAAACAAGGTGGAGAATCAAGGAAAGCTGCCCTCCCAGCCAGATGTCAACCCAGGCCACAATGTTAGTGTTGTTACATTGCGCAGTGGCAAAGAATTAGAAGCTACAGCACCTAAAGAACCAGTACGACGTGGGCATGTCGTACCTGAAGAAGCAGAAAAATATGTTGCAGCAGACGAAATTATACAAGCTAATCCTGAGAAACCGCCATTCCCACATAGATTGGCACGGAAAAAGAAAGCTACTGATGATACTGACACTACTACAAAAAGGACCTATACCAACACCGCAAAAATGTTGTATTAGGGCCTAAAAGTGTTGCCTTATGGAAAAAGCAACACTTTTGCAAGTGCCACCATAGCTAATGTCGCCTTTGCTTAAAGGCAACACTTTTTGTGAGAATAGCCAACACTTCTCTCAAGTGTTGCTTCTACTTGATAAAGGCAACACTTTTGAAGGCAACACTTATTTAGGTCAAACGCAACACTTTTTTAATCACTTTTGACAAACTAAAACAACACTTTTTCATGTCAAGTGCGACACTTTTTAGATTTCTAATCAAATCAAAGCAACATTTTTTCCTGTTAAATCCAACACTTCTCTCATGTTTTGTAACATATAAAGGCGGCTCTTTGGCAGCATATATAAAACACTTTTTTTCCCCACAAATTTTGCAATTACAAGAGAGTTTATATACTTTCAATGGTCTAAAATAACACTTTGTACATTCATTTCGATAATGCAGTATATTTTCAAATCCAAAAGATATCAACAATTAGAACGCTAAATAATACATTCAAACGTACTACAAAAAATCTTAGAACAATTATCCATGAAGAATGAGAGCAAGATCCTTGGTCATCTTTCCAGACTCCACGGTACCGATACAAGTCGCTTCTAGCTTCTCAGTAAACTCCAGAAGTTTTGCATTGTCATCCAGCTTTGCCCTGTCAACATAACCGCATTTTAACCATATGGAACAAATCCAAGAAATATCTCTATTTTCATATCGTCTAAAATAAAAGAAGTTCTGAATAGAAATCTAGTTTTTAAAGCTAATTATAGGCAATCGTATACCTATGTGCAAGTCCTCGGGACCATGCAAAGATTGACGCAATGCTGTTTGTGCTAGTTTCGCCTCCCTTTTGATGAACCCGAAAATGACGAGTAACAGTGCCATGGGCTGCTTCAGCTTCTATGGTTTTCCCATCAGGACAAACCTGAAGATTATAAGATCATTTATTATTAGAAATGGAAATGCGGTTGATCAATAAAAATGGGCCTGAAAAACATTATTGGAAGCAGGGAAAAAGGAAAAGGAAATAATGAACATGTATAGGAAGTCTAGGTCACTGTGTCACTAAAAAGATATGCATAACCAAACTAAAATGGTATAATATCATAACTAGCATACCAGGACTAAAGTCATTAATCCAAGTGATCCAAAACTTGACTTATGCCAAACATGGCTGGACATGACCAAAATGTGGGCTCATGAACATCATCCCCATGGAAGAATTAATGGCAAGTACATACAAATACATGTAAAAATGGACATAAAGTTTAACCATTCACCCCAGGATATACCAAATTTCAGTCCATCCAAAGTGACCAAATATTAGTTTCAGTATCTTCCTCAGCTTCAAAGGTACACCTTTTGACCAAGAGTAGTAGTAGCAATTAGCAAGCAAAGGCTCAGTCATTACTTCAGTTGAGCAATGGGATAGCAGAAATAAATAAGAATCTTCCAAAATGAATGTAAAAATTAACATTATCAAATTAAGCATAATATGTGGCACCCACGAGATCCCCAGGCTGGAAACCCGGGCTGCACCAAAAAAAAAAAACTACAACACAACATCACAACAGCAAACAAAGAAAACACAGCCAAGCCTTAACAACATACCTGTGGGAAATATATTCCCAAAATACATTATTACAAAATCTTAAGGTCCACATCATCTTACAAAACCTCAAAGCTTGAAAAGAAACAAGCTGCAGCGGAAACAAAACTCTAGATGGCTCATATGGCCTTACAACTATAACACCCTTAAGCCATTCTCTCCTTCCCTTTCTTAGGGGACTCAGCCTTTACGACATAACCTGAAAAACATTCGTAGCATTCCACATGAGCGTTTATGCTCAGCAAGTATATAATCATAAGCAAAAAGGAATCAGATAAAAGCTTTAATATTCACTGAGGTTGGACGAAGCAATGCCAAAACCTCTTGATAAAACAATAAACATATACCATCTAGGGTGCCCGAGTGATATCAAGGGTTAACCCTCTTTCAATAAATCATGATTCGCCCTTCATTCATCAGATAATGCATCACCTGACCAGACTGATCATTATCTGACTACCATACATAATCAAATTTCATCCCAGCTGGTCAGCCTGGTCGTTTGATTCATCATTTGACATACGTAGTCCTTCACAGAAAGCATATGGTCTGCGGACAAGAATTTCATTACTGATGCCTTGCCTCGGTCTATCATTCTTTATCATCATTGGCCAGTATTCAACAGCCCCTTAACTTTCCATATGGATATATCTTCTTGTAAACATTTCCTTGATTTTTGAATAGCCTTGACGTGCTAATCATTTAAAAGCAACGACTACCAACAACACATATTGGCGTGCTCAACAATTAAAAAACAATGATCATCACAGGTGGAACTATATATATCCATACAGAAGTTACTTGGGTGTGCATACAAGTCCATGACTTGCAACACCCAAACATCATCTTTATCATCTTTTGGTGTGCTAGGAAATTTAAACAGCTAGCAACCACCCAATAACACAGTTCAATCATCAACATCTTTTCACATACATCGGATTCATTGATCGTACATTACTTAATCATAAGAGAATTCATCATCATGCATAAGCATTAATATCATTCATTTACGTAAATCAAATTAATGATTTTACGTAATTAGTAAGAAAGAAAGTGGAATGAATATATACTTGCCTTGGTCCTTAGCTAGATTCACTATATTGGTTGAGAAAGGGTTCTGAAAAAAATATCATTATTGGTATAACATGAGAAATCCATACTTAAAAGATGGCTATTCACATAGAAAATGGTTGTCAGGGCATGAGGTTGCCTTAACGGGGAAAAATTTCACTCGTCAGAGACTATTAAACCCATCAGGGACTGATGACGTCATCTTAACTCTATCGGAGACTAAGCCTGACGTCATCGGGGACTGATGACGTCATCTTAACTCTATCAGAGACTAAGCCTGATGTCATCGGGGACTAATAACTCATCAGGGACTGATGACGTCATCTTAACTCTATCGGAGACTAAGCCTGACGTCATCATCAGAGACTAACACAACACAGTCAGGGACTAATGCTGACGTCATCAGAGACTAACATCAACACAGTCAGGGACTAATGCTGACGTCATCAGAGACTAACATCAACACAGTCAGGGAATAATGCTGACGTCATCAGAGACTAACATCAACACAGTCAAGGACTAATGCTGACGTCATCAGAGACTAACATAAAGCTTGCCTCTGCTACAATGGAGAATCTTACAATAGCAAACTCAACCTAGGTCCTTATGAATATGCAGAAGAATATAGTCTTTCTTTTAAAGCTTCATTCTTCCATGCAAACCTATATACAGCTACTACACTCCCGACGATAAACGAAAAGAAACAATCAGAGGAGAACTTGAGATTCTTACCTCCTGAGTAGACGAAAAAGATCAAAGCCTGTTTGATAGTGATCGTCCAAAAGAAAAAAAAAACTTGAATTTATACGGAGATGGTAGGTTTAAAGAAGAACTTTGGAAAAGGTAATATTTAGAAAAGAGTCTGAAATATTTCTCCGAATGAGGTATTTATAGTAGGCTGAGATTAAGCTTTGAAATAAAATGATTGGTTAAACTGGACGGTAAAAACGGCTGCTCATCACGATTCTTAGCAGCTAAGCATCGTAATAAGCCTGTTGTCCTTCATGCACATACGTTTAATCCACTTGATGACACATAAGCAGCTTATTAATCTAATTAGTATACGTAAGCACTGATGTCATCAAGCTTAAGCCCTTGAGTCCTTTAGAGGACTTAACCAACAAACACAAACTTTTTTTAGAGCTTACAAAACAGTACTGCATGTATATATAAATCTCATTTGTTTATTCTTGTAACCAACAATCAAACAACAATAACCCCTTTTAATGGGTCCAAAGAAATATTCATACAACCAAAAGCGTCATATAATAAAATAACATAAAATAAAATAAAATAAAATAAATAAAATGAGTGAATAAATTATTTATAGATACACAAATTTTTTTTTTCCAGGTCGTCATATAATAACTACAAGAAGAAACAAGAAACATACATGCATGGACGTGGACCTTCCCCTTCAGGTTTTAGTTTTCTCCATTCGTAGGCCTTTGTTGTTATATCCAGTGCCCATACATCAGCAAGTGGTCGTTTCACTGTTATTATACACTAAACTATTGTCATCTAAAGCAACAGACACCCAAGGTAGATATGTTTTCATTAACTAGGCAAACTAAACAGCAAGAAAACTAACCATCATTTCCACCAATCAGTGTTGGTGATCAGTATCATCTTTTTCTTCTTCAGCTTGCATCCAATCCCATAATGTATGATCATCATCAGAAGAATCATTAATTTGATCACATTCTTCAATATCACCTAAATTTGTATTTGCATCAAGAACCGTAGGAGCCATATCCTCTCTTGCCAACTGAATATCTTCATCACCAATTTGTGCCAAACAATCAAACCCAGTCTCACTAGGTTCATGCCAATAGGAGCTCCCCTCATTGACACCACCTCTTTCCTCAAAGTCATATACATCTCTTGGAACCTTGTTCATCACATAATGCAAGCCATCTACAATAGGATCTGGAACATAAAAAACTTGATGCACTTGGGAGGGCATGACAAAAGGGTCATTCGAAGAACAAAACTTGTTCACATTGACAGCAGTAAGACCGTAGTCATCTTTTTTTGCTTGGTACCACTCACAACGAAACAACACAACTGCAAACTTGGACCAATAGTTCAGTTCAATTATATCCAATACAACACCATAGTATTCAGCATTCCCCATAACTGGATTTTTGTCCCTGGAACTTGCAAAGCTAGGAGTTAAAGCTGTTAAGGAAACTCCACTATTTTGAGTCTTGCATCTATTATCACGTGATTTAGTATAAAACCTATAACCATTCACATAATACCCTGTATATCTGTTTGCTGTAGGACTAGGACCCTTAGCTAACCAAAACATGTGATCTGGAACACTTTTTTTTTCTTTTTTTTTTTTTTTGGTTCGAAGGTGTAAATGGTTAATAACAACGGTATTCTTGTCCTGCTGTCACCTGCAATACAAGAATTAGCATTCTCATATTTTCTGCCAATTGACTGAAGTTGTTAAGTAAATTGTTAACAAAGTTTAGGGTTTGCTGATTTACAATCTTTCTCCATTTCTTGCAATACTGAAATCATTTTTGAGTATAATTCCATATCGTGCTAGACTACCAGTAGGTTTACCAAGAATGCAAAAAAATTAATTTCATATGGTGCTAGTAGGTCTAGTGGACTACCATATTTTTCAAATAAGTTGTTCAAGCAATTTACAAGAAAAGCATGTCTTGGAAATACTAATAAAATCATTTTTTTCCCCACAATTAACCAGCATATTATTTCAGAATCTTGTTATTTGAAAAAATCTTAATTGTCCAACTCACACCATTACACCAATTTTCCATTCTAGTGCACATTCATTCACATAGAAACCGAAACCTAAACAACAAACAAATCCAACTGAATGAATGTAAACAATTAAAAAACCTACCACAACCAAAAAATTACACAGTTCCATTTTCCATGTCTAAGCATAAAACCCAATTGAAACAATTTAACAAACACCTTCAATCCATGGTAAAACGATAATCTTGACATATTTACTAACAAAATTAAAAACCCAAATCCATGTATAACAAAAGTAAAAACCCAAACCCAAATCAAAACATCTCTACAACACAAAATTAAAACTTAAACTTTCAAAACTATACAACCACTTACTTGAACTTAGTACTAAGATATGATGGTGCAACAGAGGACATATGGCTGGTTGATAATAACGACGATATAGATCCGAGGGGAAACAGATCGGCTACATATTGTGGTGAAATAGGTGTGAGGTCGACTAGGGATGAGAGAGGACCGGTGGTGGCGAAATTAGGGTTAGGCACAATAGCGGTGATGCGGTGGCTATGACCGGTGGTAATCGATGGTATGAGAGAGAGAGAGAGAGAGAGAGAGAGAGAGAGAGGTGTGAGCTGCAACCAATCGAGAAAGAAGGTGCGAGCGAGCGAGAGAGAGGGGTGTGAGCTGCGATCGATCGAGAAAGAGGGTGCAAGCGAGAGAGAGCTAGAGGGGTGTGAGCTGAGACAGAGGTTGCGAGTGAGAGGGAGGGTATTTGTTATTTTTTTTTCTTATTTTTCTATTTTTAAGTTTTATCATCAAAATTTCCATATATTTTCATTTATTATGAATATATTCTTTTTCATTTAAAAAATTATTATCATTCTTAATTAACTTAATTATTTATAATTAGGATTATAAACATATTATGTTAAGTCACTAATGGTACAGGTGAATAGATAGTCGTAACTAGTTTTAAAATTTTGTCAGGTCACTATTATAACGTTGATTATTGTTAAAATGGAATAAGTCAAGAAAGTAAAAAAAAATATTATCAGAAAATTATGTTTACAGTAAGGCAAAACAAGAACAGGTGCATGTCTAGCTAGTTGCATGAATTACATGCCAACCATTTAAACTATAATATCCAAAATTTATTGAAAAGTGTTACCACTGATCAATAAAAGTTGGTTCACCTATTAAAACTCGGGAAATATTCTCACAAGATTAAGAGTTATTCTCACAAAATTAAGAGTTCCAGTGGTGAATAAATTTTGTAAATAATATTATAAGTTCTCAATTTTATATATAAAGGTGACACTTTTATAAAAGTGTTGTCTTTTCCTATAAGTAAAGGCAACATTTTCATAAAAGTGTTGTCTTTTCCTGTTGACAAAGGCGACGTTTTCATAAAAGTGTTGCCTTTTCCTATTAACAAAGACAACATTTTATAAAAGTGTTGTCTTTTCCTATAAATAATGGCAACACTTTAGTAAAAGTGTTGTATTAGATATTTAAATGTGACACTTTTTAAACTTTGTCGCCTTTTATATTAAAAAGCAACACTTTTAAAAGTGTCGCTTATAAAATGTTGCCATAGGTCTATTTTGTAGTAGTGTGAAGTTTTTGTCAAAAAGGTGAAAATCAATATCCCACTTCTCACTGCCATCAAACATGTTCCACGATACTGCAAATTCTTGAAAGAACTTTGTACTGGCATGAATAAGATGCGTGTGAATGAGAGGGTTCACATAGGAGAAAACGTATCAGCCGTTTTGACAGGAAAGTTGCCCACAAAAGAAAGGGATCCAGGTATGTTTACTATCACATGTAAAATAGGTAATGTAGGCATAGAGAGAGCAATGTGTGATCTAGGAGCATCAATTAATTTAATGCCTTTATCTATCTATTCAGCTTTAAATATGGGTCCTTTGAAACAAAATGGGGTAGTTTTAACTTTGGCAGATAGATCTAGTATTTTTCCCGAGAGAGTATTCGAAGATGTTCTAGTTCAAGTAAATGATCTCGTATTTCCTGCAAATTTTTATGTTTTGAATATGGAAAATGGAATATCAACCAATGGTGAGATGATATTATTAGGTCGTCCCTTTTTGAAAACAGCACGCATAAAAATAGATGTTCATGAAGGAACTCTCACAATGGAATTTGATAGTGCTTTGATTAAGTTAATATCAATAAAACAATGAAGCACCAAATTGATTATGCGTCTGCATTTTTTGTTGAACATTCTGACCCAAATACCCAAAAGTATTTGGAGTTTTGTGGCTATGATTCCTTGCAGGTGGCATTAATCGAGGACCTTACCCCTTCGAAATTGTCGAAGTGGGAGCAGGAATGGCAACTACCAGAAGGTCTGGTCCAAATAACTCAAGATCTTAATGCACTGGAACCTCTGCAAAATAATACACTGCTGCAGAATAACACACTGCAGTCACCCGAAGCAATACGACAAGGGCATGTTGTAACACCCAAACACAAAATTTCACCTTCCATTGAGAAACCACCTGAACTAGAATTGAAGCCACTACCTTCACACCTCCAATATGCATTTTTGGGAGCTGGTGAGACACTGCCAGTGATAATTTCAAATGAATTAAGTGAGGCAGAGGAGGAAAGATTGGTACAGGTTCTTAAGGAAAATAAAGAGGCAATGGGATGGACCATCGCGGACATCAAAGGCATCAGTCCAACGATTTGCATGCATAGAATACTGCTGGAAGATGATTGTAAGCCTAGTAGGCAGCCATAAAGAAGGCTCAATCCTCCGATGATGGAAGTGGTGAAGAAAGATATTTTAAAGTTGTTGGATGCTGACATGATCTATGCCATTTCGGATAGCAAATGGGTGAGCTCAACACAAGTAGTACCGAAAAAGACTGGGATTACAGTAGTGGAGAACGAAAAAGGTGAACTAGTTCCAACACGAGTTCAGAATGGATGGCGTGTGTGTATTGACTATCAGAATCTTAACACAGCCACATGAAAAGATCACTTCCCATTGCCCTTTATTGACCAGATGTTAGAAAGATTAGCTAGCCGAACTCATTATTGCTGTTTGGATGGATATTCAGGTTTCCACCAAATTCCAGTCGTGCCAGAAGATCAAGAAAAGATGACTTTTACATGCCCCTTTGGCACTTTTTCATACAAACGCATGCCTTTCAGGTTGTGTAACGCGCCAGCTACCTTCCAACGATGTATGGTAAGTATTTTTTTTGATTATGTAGAGGACATTATTGAGGTATTTATGGATGATTTTACTATTTATGGTGATTCCTGTACATCTTGTTTGGAAAATTTGTGAAAAGTTTTAAAAAGATGCATAGAAACTAATTTTGTATTGAATTATGAAAAATGCCATTTCATGGTTAGTCATGGTTTGATTTTGGGACATATAGTTTCGGCTAGGGGCATTGAAGTGGATAAAGCTAAAATTGACATTATTAGTTCATTACTTTACCCCACAAATGTGCGGGAAGTTCGATCTTTTCTTGGGCATGCAGGTTTTTATCGCAGGTTTATTAAAGACTTTGCCAAGATAGCTCTTCCAATTAGTTGTCTACTTCAGAAAGAGGCCGCCTTCGAATTTGGTGATGAGTGCAAAAAGGCGTTTGACAATTTGAAAGAGAAATTGGTGACTGCTCCGATTATCAAACCACCAAATTGGGAGCTGTCCTTCGAAATAATGTGTAACGCAAGCAATTTTGCAGTTGGCACGGTCCTTGGCCAAAGAATGGGGCGTGACCCACATGTCATCTATTATGCATCAAAGACACTAGAAGAGGCCCAATGAAATTACACTACCACAGAGAAAAAATTATTTGTTGTAGTGTTTGCGGTGGAAAAATTCAGATCATATCTCTTGGGTACCAAAGTCATTGTTTATTCGGATCATGTCGCCTTGAAATACCTGATGACCAAGAAGGATACAAAACCAAGATTGATTCGTTGGGTTTTGCTACTGCAAGAGTTTCAAATTGAGATTAGAGACAAGAAAGGAGCTGAGAATTTGGTTGCTGATCACCTTAGCAGAATAACAAATATACCAGATGATGGAGAAGCAGTTTCTGCAGAGTTCCCTGATGAACAACTGTTTCGAGTTAATACGACATGGCCATGTCGTAACCCCTGGTTCGCTAACCTGGTGAACTTTTTGACAAAGAATGGGTTCCCTAAAGGTTATACTCGAACTCAGCGACACAAACTGAGGAGTGATGCTAAATACTTTATCTGGGATGACCCTTTTGACACTATTCTAATAAAGTAGCAAATGTTAGAAAACTGTAATCACTAAATATAGATCATAATAATTCATATTCAATTATTGAGAATATAATTAATAATACACGGAAGCGTACCTGAATCCATTGATGTTGAAACTTGTGTTATCGTTTTCCTTAACCAAACACTCTTTAGGATATGAGTCATTTTTCTCTGATGGGAAGAGAAGAACTGTATGCATGTTTGATATATTGGGGACCATAACCTATTGTGTTCTTTATATACCGTCTAATTAGGTCTCCCATTATAACCTAATTGGGCTCGGTATTAGGTATTCACTCATTAAGCCCATACTTAATTAGAATCTAATTGAGTCTCTTTATTTGATCACTTATTTTATACCCAATACACAAATAGCAAATATAATTGATATTAAAATATGTAGCCCACATAAATTATTATTATAAATATGAAGGTCGTTTGACACTATTCTAATAAAGTAGCAAATTGATCTTAACTGATAAGGGCTTCGGGTAAGATTGGTGGAATCAAATAATCTAGTTTAAATAATCTATGGGTGTCCGATTTTATTAACTAGGATAGGGGTTTTTTTCATTCATAAAGCAGTCATTAGATTGAATCCTATCAGGGTGTTCGGGGGTTGTTTGTTTTGTCTAGAGAAATAATCCTAGCAGGGTGTCTGGGGATTACCGATAAAATAAGAAAAAATTTGTTAAGTAGAGCGTTTGCCCTTAGATATAACTCTATCTATTTGAATGAATAAAATTTATATTTCGTGTCAATGATCGAAATACTTGGCTAGATTGAAAAATATCTTGACTAGACTTGTCTCCATTAGATTTTTCGTATTTAATTATTCTGCAATCTTTATTATTTACAAATCTTGTTTTAATTGTTATTTGATATTTTTCATAATAAATTTCAAAACCCATTTTTTCAAACAAATAATTAACCGCAATAATCCCTGTGGAATCGACTCTATTCACTATTATACTGCGTAAGTGTAAAAGAATAGGAATAATTATTTTTGGTGAGTTGACACCCTATCAATGACTGACTTTCTTATAAACAAATTTGCTTATTTTGGGAAATGATATTTTATGTTGCTTGTTATTTACTTGTTTGTCAACCTCTCTGCTCCCTAAACGGCTAAACCTTTTGAGCCAGTTCAGTGGTTAGAAATTATAGTGATCTCTGATATATTACAATTGTTTCATAAATTAGAAATGTACTAATTAATTTAATTATTTCAATGTCCTATTGTATATTTTAACCGTCCGTATATTTGCCTTGAGGATGGCTTGTTCATACTTGGTATACAAGTTTTTCAAACATTCCAATCAAATGGGTCCTATATGGTTCATGGGTTTGATTCATATCCACCATACCTAACCCACTTATTACCCAATTAAAAGTGATCCATTTATGTTTTAATTCATTTATGACCCATTACCCATTAGTAATTATCCATTACTCATGAATCACATCCATTAGCCGGGTCTAGTAGCAATGGTTAGTAGTTATAATTCCACCATAACTAAAATAAATATTGATATTAAAAATATAGAATATTTAAAGAACAAACTTTGGGAAAAAAAAGATGGTTTCACAAAAAATGCACACAATAGGCTTCAAGTTTTTCATCGAGAGATATAATAATCATGATAATGATATATACAAAAATTTCTATGTAGCAATGTATAACACAGAAAAAGGTTGCAAACATCACAAAAACTTGTAAGCAGAATCAATCACTTTTTTTTTTTGTTACAGAATCAATCACTTTTAAATTAACCTATAATTAATACATTATTTTCCAGACTAGATTCGTAGATGATTGGCCTGAGCTCTCCAATGTAAGTTAATATTCACATATACTTTATCAAAGTACTATACATGTATCAACATTTTACAGTTTTTTGCAATAAAAATTATCATTACAATCTTGGCAGAATCATTACACAACATATATTTAGCACCAAGAGCTCATCTTATTACATGTTTGTGATGCACTATAATTCTCATTATCTAAATAAAATCATATACAAAAGTTATATTGACCTTGTTTCTCATACAAAAACGATTATCTTACAAAAATATTACATATTCCTGCTAGCAAATACATATATAAAATACACATACGTCATGAACTACAACTTCTAAAATTATAGTACTCAAACATATATCATGAACTGCAGTTTCTCCTTTCTTAAAACCTCAACAATACTCGTGCAATAAATCATGAAGAAAGCTCTCCTCATCTCTAGGGCCCAAATTAGAGAAAAACAGGAGTTCAAATGTGTTTGCTAGAAGTTTGCGTGCAGCTTTTATCTTCTCATATTGCGTAAGGCTGATAACTGGTTCGAGAAGTTCCATGAAATTCTTTTTAAGATCATATATCTCTGAATCAGTGCGACTAATATTGTGGCTAGTATGCCTCTACAATGTGTGAACCCAACTCTTTAGCAGCTTCTTTGATACTTAACACAAATGGATCATGACTCTGACACCCCTTCTTCCCAACATGCTTAGAGCAATTTTCATCTTCAATATCTGCAGTGTGAGTAGACTGTATGCTTGGACTAGCTGTCTCAAAATCCCTATTTATGTCATCAAACAAATTTTCAAAGTCCACAAATTCTGAGTTAACTCCAAACTTTGTTGTTTCTTCCTTATCCATTGCATCCACCATGTTTGCAGCAGTCTGAGCATCAGTGTCTGTGGCTCGATCCTTCCCAATGACAACCCAATGATCCTTGTAGCATAAATGATTTATTCTTCCATTTTGCAGCATTTTTGTGCACCTAAATGATTTTTAGAAAAAGCAAGATACGAAGAACTTGGTCACAATCTGATAGAATAAATTTGTATTAGGTGTGCTAGCTTATTGAAAATAAGAATTATGTCTAGATAGATATAGAGGGAAAGAAACTATACCTGGTAGAGATATTGATATACATCAACATGATTAAGGTTCAACTTGCTTACGTTCAAATACAAAATAATATACTTATAATTAAGGTTCATTATCAAGGTTGTCAATACTCAACAATTTGTCCTGTTTTTGCATAATATACTTGCTTCATGTTCAAAAATAATATACTTGCTTCCTAATCTAAAATCAGGCGAATAACTGGTTGCCCCGCGAGCTGACTGATGTATGGCTTCTTCATCTCATATTGCCCACCATGCCCCCCAGGCCTATCCTGTCTTGCTCCTAACCGATTCCACACAGCCTTTGATGCCATATATTTCATAGCATCATCAACTTTACCAGTTCTCTTACAATTAGGGCGTAACCTTTGTTTCACCAACAACAATTCTTCAAACTTCACTTCCAGTTCAGCTCATCTCCTTTTTTCATCTTTCCTTTTCAACTTTGCTTCGCTGAAATGATGTTGTTCAGCTAACACTTGTCTCAATGCTTGTCATTTCACTGAACTTATTTAGCTAACTTATTGGCTTCAGCCTTTATGTCACCCATCTTTTCTTTGTCTATCCCTTTTCCATTATCTATCACCTTTGCACTTGACTTCCCAGATTCGAATCTATCTTTCATTGGCAAAGAATGTTGTAAAGAAATGGTGTTGATGTTCAAGCTCTCCAACACAGAACTTTCAGGGGACTCTTCATCATCAAATGGGTATGACTTCACTGTCATAGCTTCCTTTGTCCTTTCAGCAAACTGCAATTTTCCTTGGTTAACTAATTCATGTATATTATTACGCAACATAACACAATCATTAGTAGTATGAGAAGACCATGAATTATGATATTTGCAATATTTTCTCTTGATCTCCTCCACAGGTGGAATGACATGGCCAGATAGCAGTTTAACCAATTCATCGGCCAATAACTAATCAAAGATGGCTTCCAAATTAGCTAACTCGTAAGTACAAACTTTGCTATTCTCAAAGGGCCTTAACTATAAGGCACCAAAGTTTTGGTTTTCCTTCTTAGCAGGGACCGATGCTTTACATACTTTAGGTCGAATAACTACAATCTTGACCTCCACTACTAAGCTAAGTGAATTGCCATGTTAAGATCCCTATAATAGGTACTTTAGAAGCATTTTTCCTATCTTGTCCTTCTTTCACAATGCGTTCATATTCAGAGGTAGCCTTAGCTAAGTCTAACATATCAGTAAACTCAGTTCCTGCATATATTTTCCTTAACTCAAAATCCCAATCCACTTTGGGCTAACTTAACAAAGTCGGATTCTGGCAAATATACTTGACACCTATACTTAGCTTTCTTAAAATCAGCTATGTATGACTCTACATCTTCACCAGGATATTGGTACACTCTAACTAAGTCTGACATTGACACATCTGTGATTGTCCTATAAGATTGTGATTGAAAGCATTCTCCATTTGTTGCCAATTTTGAATTAAGTTAACTGGAAGATTGATGTATCATGAAAAAGTTGTTCCAATCAATGAGTTAGGAAAGAGTCTAAGCTTCAAATAATCATTAGTACTGGCCTCACCACATTGAATAGTGAATCGGCCAATATGCTCAATGGTTGACTGATTATCCTCTCCAGATAATGTGGCAAAAGTTAGGATCTTAAAGCCAATCCTAAAACGATATGCATGGTCAACCCATTCTGGATAAGGTTTTCTAAAGGTAGTCTTAAAATCCTTCTATCTCCTGAAACCAACTGTTGTCTTATCATTTCTTGTAATTGTTCTCTACTTACCTCAACAAATTGGTTTATAGTGTTTGGCAAGGAGTTGCCTAGGTCAGTTATACAAGGTTGGTCAGATCCTCCAGCTGACTTTCCAAAATTCGGGCCAAGATTGACATGTCAACTGTTGTCTTGGTTAGAGAGTTGATAGGCATTACAATCACTGGTATGGCCCCCTAGTCTCACTTGTTTAACACCTAAAGATTCACAATTTAAAGGTAGAATATGTTTATCTTTACCATAGGTTTGGATTAACTTAATCATATGGGTTTCAGTCCAGTTTATATGATGTTCAATCGTGCTTAGCCTATTTTCCATTTTTGTTCTAGCTTCTTGCATGTTAGCTTATAGGCCTTGCATTTCTTTGTTAACTGAACTTGTCATCTAGTTGGCTATCTGTTCGACAGTCATGACAACATTATCCATAATACCATCAAGATCCGCTTTTCTAGTGAAATGGGCAGTTAGGTTGGCAAAAGTATTGTCACCTTCGTGCCCTTCTAAAAACACTTCTCCTTCGCCTTGCTTCTTGCGAGGCATGACTATCTTTTCAAACAATTCAATTAAAACTTTGACACTTGTCCCACTGAGCGTGCGAAAATGTGTTGGCTCTATAATTTCTGGTCAGTTAAATGTGTTGGGCGTGCCTCAGATGTCCTCCAAGTTAATTAAATTGATTCAAATTGACTAAGTATCTAAGTCAACACTAAGTCCTCAAGTGACTCAAATTGATACAGGTCTGATTAAGTATCTAAGTCAACACTAATATCCTCCAAGTTAATTAAAGGTCAGCTAACTCGTATTCGGCGTGATAGATAGAGAGGATCGACTATATCTAGGTTCAATTACCTATCATAGGATTTATACCAAATTTTAATTAATGGATAGACCAGTTAGACGATTCTCCTTGTGCTAACTTAAATGATGAATGTAGAAAGATTACAACTTAGATAATCATAACCTAACCAAGTGATGCTTTAGTTAACAAAATGAACTTTCAAAGTTATGCTTGAAAGAAATTTAAGTTGTTGAAGGAACTTAATCGATACCGGTTTGAACTACCTAATTCACAACTTAGAAAGTGGATAAGATAGGTGATGGGTTATTGAGATAACTCTGGGTTGCACTACTTCAGAACAACAATCTATGGTGTTAAACTTAACTTATCATCAAACTAATTAAGAAGAAGCTCTTAAAAAGTAACATCTACATGAAAACTTAATTAAAATTTACATGGGTATCCCTCGAGTATCCTTAATTAATCCAAAGATCACAACAAATAGGATGACATGCTTCACCACAACAATTGTTGAACATTCATGCACGAATCAAAGGTTATTTGGCTAACAACCTTGATTATATTTACAAAACCACAGTGACAAATGAAATTTGTACCAATGTAACAATCAAACTTCAATTTAAATATGTTAAATTGAAATGTAAAAGAGATAAAAGTGATAAAAGAGCTTTATAAGCGTACAAAGTTGTGTAAGAGTGTGTAGAGAGACTAAAATGATTCTAAATACAACTATTTATAGTGCTTTCTGAAATGTAACTGTTGGTTTAACTGCCTCTGGTACGTCTTAACTGTTTCTAGCTCATGCCAACTATCCCTTGATTCCTTAGTCATGCCATGTCTCGCCTTGTAATTGCCTATATGCGTGTGTAGCCCATTACCCATGATCTCCGACTTTAGAGGCGTGTGCTACAATGTCCATGTGAATCTCGCTAACTGATCATCATCTGGTTAGCCCACCTGCTTTTCCTATTCATTGAAAAGTCAGTTTAGCCTATGGTTATTTATTTAGTTGTGGTATTGTGTTAGAGGTATATCCTAAACTTAACTTCTTCTATGGCCAATGGTTTTATAAGTATCCATGTGCTTATTATTTTCATGCCTTTTAATTAAACTGATCCATGCCTTGGCTCGTTGAGTTACTCTTTTAGTTAACGGTAGTTTTACTAACCTCTAGCTTTAACCAGTTAACTAGACTTTGTCAACCTGTCTGATCTCCAGTTATCTGATTTTAAATTTTGGGTATAAACAATCACATGGCAGTCCTTAAAGCATACATCCACATATATAAGGGCAAAGAATAATGAAATAATATACTACTAACCATATCCATTAAAGTTCTATTATGTGTTTCCATAACATCATTTTGTTGTGGTATGACGAACATTGTGTATTGCACACAATTGACTTTACTTTCGAGAAACTTACCAAATGTACAAGACGTTGTCCGGATTCTATATACCTTCCATAATATTCATTATCTCTATCTGAACATACAACTTTTATTTTACTATCTAATTGTCTTTCAACTTCATCAATGAATACCTTTAATACATTCACTAGATTAGATTTTTCATTCAAAAGATAGATATAATCGTAACGTCAAAAGTCGTCGATAAAGGTAGTGAAATATTTTTCTCCACTAAAAGATCTATAAACATTGGTGTGTATCATTTCAAGGAGTTTTTCACTTCTTGTGTATTTCTTCTTGTTTGTTTGATTTGTATATGTGATAGCCCCAAAATTTCACACAGAACTTGGGCACCATCAGTTGAGGAAAAACAGATTACGTCACATCTATACAACATTTAACTAAAATGATTTTAATAGTACATCCTTACAAAATTCAGAGTATAAATTTTATAGCGGAAACTAATACTAGTATAGATACCGACATATGCATCGCCTTATTTGCGTCGGTTCTTTAATAGAACTGTCGCATATAATAGAACGGTGGCATTATGGTAAATAAAATAAACTGTATTTGCGTCGGTTCTTTTAAAGGAGCGACGCAAAAACTATAAAAAAAATTAAAAAATAAATTAATAACACATTTGCGTCGCTTGTTTAAAGAACCGACGCAAATAGTGTTAAGTATTTTCGTCGTTTTTTTTAAAGGACCGACGCAAAAACTAAAAAAATAATTAAAAAATAAATTAATAACACATTTGTGTCGCTTGTTTAAAGAACCGACGCAAATAGTGTTCATTATTTGCGTCGTTTCTTTTAAATGACCGATGCAAACACTATAAAAATAATTAAAAAAATAAATAACTAAAAATAATTATTTTTTAATTAAATAATTAAAAAATATTGTTTGAGTATTTGCGTCGGTTCTTTAGTACAACCGACGCCAAAGATGAGAAATAATTAAAAATAAATAAACAAAAACACATTTGCGTCACGTCGGTTAAAGACCCAACGTGCGTCACGTCGGTTAAAGACCCAACGCAATATTCTCATGCATGTGCGTCGGTTGATTTAAATATCCGTCGCAAATGGTTATGTTATTTGCGTCGGTTTTCTTCTTTGTCCGACGCATATTTAAATTATTAAAAAGTGTATATAAGTTAAAACTTTTGCTATTTTGGCCTGGTAAGAGAGGAGAGAGAGCGAGATCATCTTTGGCCGGAAACTTGGCTGAGACTTTGCAGGTTTCTTTTTTCAGTGTTTCCGTCCGAGAGCTCAGCTTTGTTGTGTAAGTAATTGTTAATTAAAATAATACATTCATCACAGGCATTATTTAAAATATCAGTATGTTTGCTTGAACTATTGTTTGTCCGCATCTTATGTATGATATCTGTACAATCGCTGTGCTTACTTAGTTAATCGTTGTGGTTATTTAGTTTTACATGAATCGTCAAACATGGATGTACAATATATTGCATAACGATGACGCATATATGAGAGGGGTTAACGAGTTTATTATATGTGCGGTTCAACACCAAAAAATCATAAAGGAACATGGAAAAGAAGACATGATTGTGTGCCCGTGCCGCCTTTGTGGTAATTTAAAAAAATATTCGAGCGCAGAGACAGTGCGTGAACATTTATTTCGTCGGGGTTTTCAGAAAGATTATACAAAGTGGATTTGGCATGGCGAGGAAATAGACTTTGATATGACTGGTAGCTCAAGGTCGAATTATGCAATCGAGTGCGATAATTCGGTCAATAATGACGAAGATGATGTAGACCTTGATAGGGTGGAAGATATGATACAAGATCTCCAAGACCATATGATGCCACAACCGGATATATTTGAGAGCTTGGTCCGCGATTCTAAGAAACTTTTGTATCCCGTGTGCAGTGACGACTTGACAAGGTTGTCAACAACTTTGAAGTTGTGCAAGTTGAAAGTCAAGAATGGATGGAGTGACAAAAGTTTTACAGAATTGTTAAAACTTTTACGAGAAATACTTCCAGTGAATAACGAGCTTCCCACTTCCATGTACGAGGCAAAGAAGATGTTGTGTCCTATAGGTATGGACATAAAGATATACATGCATGTCCAAATGACTGTGTGTTGTTTCGAAATGAAAATGAATATTTACACACATGTCCTAAGTGTGGAGCATCTCGGTACAAGCGGGAGGGTAATGATTCTTCTTAGGATGATAAAAAAAGGGCTCCTAGAGAGGCAGTTTGGTATTTACGCATAGTGCAACGATTCAAACGCCTATTTGCAAATGCAAAAGATGCAAAACATTTGAGGTGGCATGCGGAAGGGAGGAAATCAGATGGGATGCTTAGACACCCAGGTGACTCTCCACAATGGAGAACCATTGATTATAAGTTTCCTGAATTTGGTGGAGAAGTTAGGAATCTACGACTTGGACTTTCTACGGATGGGATGAATCCTTATGGCACTCTAAGCTGTCAACATAACACATGGCCAGTTCTTTTGGTGATTTATAATTTGACTCCTTGGTTGTGTATGAAGCGCAAGTATATAATGTTGTCCTTGTTAATCTTAGGGCTTAAACAACCTGGGAATAACATAGATGTTTATCTTCAGCCGCTTCTTGAAGATTTAAAACTTTTGTGGGATGAAGGTGTTTCAGTCTTTGATGCAAATACTCAAACATATTTCACATTACGTGCCATGTTATTTTGCACCATAAATGATTTTCCTGCTTATGGAAACTTGTCAGGGTACACTGTCAAAGAAGTTAAAGCATATCCAATTTGCGAAGATGCTACTATTGACCACCGTCTAAATAATTGTAAGAAAAATGTGTTTATGAGTCACCGAACATTTCTTCCCCGTGATCACCCTTATTGTGACGACCTCATAATCCCTCACTAGATCAGGGTTTCGTCAAAAGAAGGAAAAGATAACCACACATCCAATCATAAAATAATTACCGAAAGAAACGATAATGAAGAGTTATTACAACCCAAAATATTACATTTACAGCGGAAGCTATTCTGTTTCTATGTTGTAATACAAAACATCATTTCCCAGATCATCTTCCTTTCTTCCCTCCTTATTGGCATTATAAGACTAGCCACCCCTAGTAACCGATCATTCTTGCCTTTCCCTTGTCTGAGGGCTCAACCTTTATATCCTGTCCTGCAAAACATTAAAATTCTACAAGAATGAGCGGTCTACGCCCAACAAGTATATAAACAATTTGGGAAAGCAAATCTGGAATGTTTCAAAGAATTCAATTCTGCTAAGAGGCTTAGTGAATCAATACCAATGCCTCAGAAATCTTTAGGGAATCTTTAGGATTACTGATGATAAACAATTGTGTAATCCTTCTTAAAACAAAGCATAACTTCCTTGAAGTAAAAATATCCATCGGGGCTAAAACCGCTGGATCTGCTAACCATACGGTATACGGCTGGCCTAACTGTGCCCGTATGATCCCTCCTTGTGTGAACGTACGTAGTCACTTAAAATTCCTCTAGGTCAGGTGAAGAACAAATCAGCACCTTTCCTTTCCTTTAGCCATCTATGTGGCATAAACATTCAAGGAATATAGCATTCTCATTTGTTGCACAGATATTACATTGAAAAATAGCTAAAAGAGCAAAGTTTCTTCATATCCATGCACTTTTATTCATATCATGCTAGCAGAAACTAGAGCATAGCATTATGATTCACAAGGAAATTAAATATCAAAACTTTGTGTGTATGTCGAATCAATTGATCATGCGCTTAACTGAAATAAGCATAGGAGTGATAATATACTTGCATCAACTTGCAATAAACGTAAGGTTGTGAATATACTTGCATCACAAGAATCAAGCATAAGAATGAAAATATACTTACTTCAACTTGAAATAAATATAAGAGTGTAAATATACTTGACTCGGTCCTTTGCAACAAAGTTTCAAATCAATTTACTTGTGAGAGAGAGATTTTGTAAATCATGCAAGTAATTTTTAATACATTAATAAGAATTTATGGAAGAAAACATGTATGTGATGCCCTTAGACTTTATTATTTTAAAAAATAATATCATAAAATAGTTTTAAGAAAATAATATTTTATAGTCTTGATAGCAGACTATGCATCGGAAATAAATTTTCTCATTAACAAACTCGTCAGGGACTGATAATTATAGCCATCAGGGACTACGAAAAGGTATCGGGGACTAATACGTGTATTGGACGCGCCAGGGACTAAACACGTCGGGGACTAAAACACGTATCGGGGACTAAAAACTCATCAGGGACTGATGACGTCATCTTAATTCTATCGGAGATTAAGGGTGACGTCATCGGAGACTAACTTCTCATCAGAGACTGGTGACGTCATCAGAGACTAAATAACTGATCAGAGACTAATGACGTCATCGGGGACTAAACTTTAGCCTATCAGAGACTAAAGCTGACGTCATCCTCAGAGATTAACAGAATATCTCATCAGAGACTACGAATATCTCGTCAGAGACTAACAATATCTCATCAGAGACTACGAATATCTCGTCAGAGACTAACAATATCTCATCAGAGATTAATAGCATCTCATTAGAGATTAACATTAGAACTTGCTTCAGCTACGATGGAAAACCTATCATGCTCAACTCAGCTTATGATGCAAAAAATGTGAATCTTATCATAAATCTTTGATGCTATGCATGGAGGAAAACTGAGTAAAACACCAAGTTCTTACCTCTTCGTTTTCAAAGTGGAATCAAAGCTTTTCTGAGAAGAATTCTTCCCAAAAGAAGAACTTGGAAATTCTTAGAGATCACAGGTTTAATGAAACTCTTGAGAGAGAGATTTTGGCGAAAGAATTAGAATTTCATTTCGGATGGGGTATTTATAGAGTTAAAAAGCAATAGGCTACGACTAAACTTGAAATAAGATAATTGGATAATTTGGACGGTAAAACGGCTATTCATCATGACTTCTTGACAGCATACAACTGCTGTCCTACATGCATGAAAACTTAGCCACCTAAACAGTTTCTAATCAAACACGTAATCACCCAAGTTACGTAACCCTCTCCTCTTCCTCCGAGCAGTACAATATAATCTCATATGGAATTTGCTAATTCCCCTTTTTGATACCTTTTTAAGGAACTTACTCACATAATCATGGTATCACACCATCATAAAAAAAATTTCATTGTAGATATGAATTTATCATTCATTTATAAAAAGGAAATCTTCCATGCAAAAATATAATAGCACAAAATAAAGTTATTATTATTATTATTATTTATCATAAAATACATTTTAAAAATTCTCGGGATCTCACACTTATCGTAAGATGAAAAAGGCTTTTGATGGGCATATCGAGACTCGAGAAGCCCGTTTGCCTTTAACTAGGAAAGAAGTCTTTGAGCGGGTTAAGGATATTGATGTTGTATTTGGAAAGTTGTATCAACCTCCTAAGCCGAAGAATCTGTGAAAGAAAAGATCCATATTTTGGGATCTCCCATATTGGGAACACATACAAGTTAGACGTTGTCTTGATTTTATGCATATTGAGAAAAATGTCTGTGATAGTATTGTTGGGACATTGTTGAATATACCAGGAAAGACAAAGGACGGGATCAAAGTCAGAAAAGATATGGAAGAAATGGGTATACGACTAGAGTTAGCACCACAAGAATCAGATAAGCGTACATATCTACCTCCAGCTTGTTATACTTTTTGTAAAAAAGAGAAAATTGCATTTTGTGAGTGTTTGTTTGGTGTGAAAGTTCCATACGGATATTCTTCAAACATCAAAAGGTTTGTGTCGATGAAGGATTTGAAACTTGTGGGTATGAAGTCACATGATTGTCATGTGTTAATGCAACAGTTATTACCAATTGCAATTCAAGGGATATTGTCGAATCACGTGAGACTTGTTGTTATGAAACTTTGTTTTTTCTTCAATGCCATCTGCATCAAGGTGATTGAACCCATCATGTTGGATAAATTACAAACTGATATTGTTGTCACACTATGTCAGTTTGAAATGTATTTTTCACCTTCATTTTTTGACATTATGGTACATTTGGTTATTCATTTGGTTAGAGAGATTAAGTTATGTGGGCCGGTATATTTGCAGTACATGTATCCTTTTGAGAGATTCATGGGTATATTGAAAGGATATGTGAGGAACCGATATCGACCGGAAGCTAGCATAGTTGAAGGATATTCAGTTGAGGAGGCTATTGAATTTTGCACAGAGTATTTAGCAGCTGTCAATCCTATTGAAATTCCCAAATCTCGTCACGAGGGAAGACTTCATGGGCATGGTACATTGGGATCCAAATGGATCTCTCTTGGGTGTGAACTGCACGATAGACGCATTTCTTTGTCCTCCAACTCATGACTGAAGTTCATCCTTACTTAGATTGTCATGTCAGTTTGATTAGGAGGCAGAATCCTTCAAAAAGTGGCATTTGGGTTACAACTGAACATAATCGCTCATTTCTTGGATGGTTTAAAGACCGTGTAATGTGCTAGTTGTCAGATACACCAAATGTCATTTCTAATACGATAAAATGGTTAGCATATGGCCCCAACACGCTTGTTTGATCTTATGAAGGTTATGATGTTAATGGATATACTTTTTACACCCAGCGTCAAGATGGAAAGAGCACTATGCAAAATAGTGGTGTTACCCTGGAAGCTTCATCAACAGAATTTTTCAGAGGCAAATCTTCAGGATCGAAAGATGTGAAAAAGTCATATTATGGGGTGATTGAAGATATTTGGGAGCTTGAGTACAGAGAATTCAAGGTTGGTCTCTTTCGTTGTAATTGGATTGATATACGTCGTGGTGTTCGAAAGGATGACTTAGGATTTACTTTGATAGATTTTAGTCAGTGGGGTCACATGGACGACCCATTTATACTCGCAACATAAGTAAAACAAGTATTTTATATCCAAGACCCCGCCGATCCTAAGTTTTCAACTGTTGTTCAAGGCAAGAGAAATATTCTTGGTATTGATGATGTTGTTGACGAAGACGAGTATAACCAATTTGATGAAAATCCTCCTTTCTCTGTCGGTCTACCTACCCCATATGGTGACGATAATGGAGAAACATACTACCCACGTAATGACCGTGTTGAAGGGTTATGGATTGATCATGGAAAATAAGTGTAGGACTTGAAGGTTTTAATTTGTTTTATTCCAATAGTTGTAAATAAATAAATATTTTTTTTATTCCAATTATTGTAAATATTTGTTAATTGTAAATAATTGTTAATTATTTTAATTTGTTTTTATTCCAATAATTGTAAATTTTAATTTGCTTTTTATTCCAATAGTTGTAGTTGATTGTTTGCTGAAGTAAATTTTATATATTTTTGGTTGAGTATGAGAAGTAGTTCTTGGCAACAATCATACAGCAATCCCCTGTTTTTGAGTATTCAAGTCCCCTGTGTGTCCCCTATTTTACAGTATTTGTGTCGGTTTTTTATAACACACGACGCAAATGTTTCATTATTTGCGTCGGTTTGCGTAAACAACTGACGCAAAATCTATAAAAAATAAAAAACTTAGTCTCCGATAGTCAAAAGCTTAGTCTCTGACTGTTCAAAAACTTATTCTCCGACAGTTCAAAAACTTAGTCTCCGACGGTTCAAAGTTAATATTAGAGAATTCAAGTGTATTCATTACCAATGTAACTTTAAATTAATATTTTACTTATATTGAAAGCCGTTAATAACATATAATATAAGTATGAAATAAAAAATAAGTAAAAAATATTATTGATCGACTAACTAAAAAACTACAATATATAACACATTTAATATATATCACATATGGTATTAATGAATTTCAATATGAGTAAAATATTAATTTTCTTTTAGATTATTGTGTAATATATTAATATAATAGTATTTTTTTTTAAAAATTCATTTGCATCGGTCCTTTTAAAAGACCCGACGCAAATGTTGGATTTAGGCGTCGGTGGTTTAAAAGCACCGACGCAAATACCCGCTTTAAAAAATAAATTATTAACACATTTATGTTTAAGAGTTAATTATAATATAGTATAGTATTTATATAATACAATAATGATTATCATACTACGTATGCTCATGTATTTTTTACATTAAAATAGAAACATTTGCCTTTTAATGGATATATTATTATATATATATATATATCACATTTTTTTAATTAATCACTATAACATATGGTATTAATGATTGAGTTTGATGATCTTGGTGTTCCGATTGCAACATATGTTGCTGCATTCAAGTTGTACATTGGAATACTAGTTAGAGTTCAAGTTGACATTAATATTCAGAGTTGGCAAGAAGTCAGTGATGGATAAAGGATACGATTTGGGAAGATATTAAGGTATGAATTAAAAAGAATAATTAGTTGTTTTAACATATATTGCCGTTCAAATTTTAATACATGTTACTTATATGCATGATTTGACTCAGACTGAGTGGAATATAACGGATGATGCGAGACGGAAGGACGTATTAAAATCTGCAGCGAAAATTTGGAGGGATTTCAAGTCAAGGTTAGTCTGCCGATACTTGCGTCTAGACAAGGACCCTTGCGAGAAATATGACTTTATAACTCGAGATCAATGGGAAAAATTCATTCATGATCATCAAAGTGAAGAATTTCAGGTGTATTATTTTTGATATTTATATTATTATTGGTTTTCAAATAACATTATGTTGAACAGGGACTGTTTACTCATATTATTGTTTTATTTTCTAACAGACTAAAAGTGAGAAGGCACGTGAGAGCCAGAAGTTTAATGAGTATCCACATTATCTGGGAAGACTTGGATATGGAGCGAAAAAATCTAAGTGGATGGTTGATGACCCTCTTGATTCTCTACCTTCGTTGGAATCAGTTAATTCAGAAATTGTACCAACCGATCGAACTGATCGTAGTTACGATTGGATTCGGGCGAGAGTTAGGATGAGGGATGAAGGTGAAGGTTATTATTTTCCCAAGGACGAGACTAGGGATGTTGTTCAAAGAATGGTGAGAGTATTTTGTTCATTTAAAAATATTTATATTTACAATATAACTTAAAATATTAATCGTTAAATTGATTTTGAAACAGGTGGAATGGAAAGACAAAGCCTGCGAAGGTTCGTGGACTCCTCAGGGGCATGATGACATATTGTCACGTGCACTTGGAAAGAAGGAACACGGCGGGCGTGTCAGAAGGTTTGGAGGAATAGTGCGCATGAAGGATGTATTCAGGACGAACAGAGGCAAGTCCCATAAAGTCGTAATATCAATGGATGAGTTGTCTACGATAACTCAAGAAATTGTAACAAAAGTGGCCAATCGACTTGCGCAGCAATACCAATCTTAAATGAATGAAATGGATATGAAATACAAAGACCAGATTGGTACACTGCAAAGTCAGCTTGCGAACGTATTCAATGTAATGAGCCAGATGGGAATGCCTATTCCCCAACAAACTCCAACAACCGACGTGATTCAAAGTAGCTCTCACTCGGTGGATCCATTCTTTGAAATAAAGGTATACTTATTTTTACGCTTTTCTATGTCTTTCAATCATAAGTTATCATATAAGTGCCCTATATGATCCTAACTGAATTTTTTTTATATAACGTAGAAGCCGACTCCATGCCGTCTCTGTGTCATCCTTTCTAAGACCGGCAAAACTATTGTGGCTTTTGGGACTGTTTTTGCATCGAATGCGTCGGGTGACGTTGTTCATGGTACTCAAATGGAGGTCAACAATGTAAGAGTATCCATCGATGACGTTCGCCCTGAATTTCAACAAGCTCCTCTTCCCGTGCCTACGTATGAACATACAAGAGTAGGTGACGCATTAAATAGCTTTGTTCAGTGGCCTAAACAACTTGTACTGTTGGGGTAGGTAACAAATTTCAAATAAACATTATTAATTATAAATGATTGTTGTTAATTCATTAAATTCATGTAAATGTTATTGTTTAACACTTTATATCTAATTAATTAGGATCTCATCTTACCGAGTAAGGGTAAAGAGCCTGCATCCCCCCCCCCCCCCCCCCCAAAATAATGAAGTTCGTAGCAAAGGGTCAGCTACTGATGTTGATCCAAACTTAAGTGAAAAATGTAAATATTTAGCACAAATGATTATGGGATTGCCTTCCTCGGACTTAATTTCAGTGCCATTGGATTATGACAACTCCATTGAGAAGTAAGATGAACAACTTATATACGTCGCGTGCGAAGATATCATCCAATTCTGTAGAATGGAATGGTTGAATATAAGTGTCGTAAATATTTGGATGAGGTGAGACTATAATTTTCATACATTCTCATTTATCTTTTTTTTTAGCTGATATACAGGTTTATTTTATAAAGTAACTAATGAGTAATTTGTATTATTTAAGGTACTTGAACGAGATGACTAAGGGATCTAATGCATTTGGATTCCTGTGTCCTCAAGCACTGACAAATGCAAAAAATTATCCAGATGTGTCTGGCCGATACATTGCGTCAATTTTTGTAGGTTGTCGGGGAACCAAATTCATCTTCGCACCGTACTTCCAAAAGTAAGAACATAAAAATGGCGGGATTAATTTATTGTAGCTAGCTTGTTCATTGATATAATTTAACATTGTTATTTAATCTGTAAAAATGTAGTGAGCATTGGCTGTTGTTTCTCATATCTTGTGAGCAAAGCACAGTATATGTGTACGACTCATTGAAGAAGGAAAGGAATATGCCGATAACGAACGTAATGGCAGTGTAAGTAAATTATATTTTAGTTCCTAAGTTTTTAATATAATTTAAACGTGTAAAACTCTTTTAACATATTTATTTACTCATATTATATATATAATTTTGTAGGGCATTTAAATCATATGTTGCTCAAGGTGGCAAGCACAAAAAAAATAAGTTGCAATGGTGTACGAAAGAGGTTAAGGTATAAAATACTTGCTAACTTATCCAAAAAAAGTTGATTTTGTTGGTTCTTAATCTAATTTCTTATTAAAATTTTAATCAACTTGACTATTTATATAGTGTCCTCAACAAAAAGAAAGTGTTGAATGCGGCTACTATGTCATGAGGTACATGTATGACATCGTCAAGTTGCATCAACAGGCTCCCTTTACAAAATGGACGGAGGTATATTGTTTTTAATTATATGCATGTAATTAACTATTTCAATCTATTAACAAAGTACCTTGTATATTGGTTTTAATTATATGCAAAATTGTTTCTTTTTTATTTCTCCAGGGTTTGAGTGCACAAGAGTCGTACACTTAGTCTGATCTTGATGAAATTAGAGACCTGTGTGCAGATTTTTTTGAGTTATTGTATGTGACCTTTGCATATTGTACATTTGGACATGTAGTTTGAACAGTTTGTAAATATTCCTGTTTTGAACTGTTTGTAAATTTGGATTTGTATATATTCCTATTTTGCAAATATTGAAGTGGTTGATTTTTGTACTATTTTGGCTTGTTGTGGCATATCGAGTATCCTTTTTTATGTACAGGTTGGATATTTTATTTTAAAAAAGAAAATTTAAAAAAAAAACAATCATTTGTGTCGGTTATTTTAAAAGAACCGACGCAAATAGATTAAATATTTAAAATATGAATTTTTATAAAACAATAATTTTCGTCGGTTAATTTAAAATAACCAACGCAAATAGATTAAATTATTTTTAAAATGAATTTTTTATTAACAATCATTTGCGTCCGTTATTTTGAAATGACCGACGCAAATAGATTAAATTATTTTTATAATTAATTTTTATAAAACAATCATTTGCGTCGGTTATTTTGAAATAACTGACACAAATGACACTATTATTTGCGTCGGGTTTATAAAGGTCCGACGCAAATTCTTCGTTTTTGTATCATGTCTTTAACCGACGCAAAATATTTAAGTTCTTGCGTCTCCTCCATATGCGTCTCCTCGTAACCGACGCAAAATATTTTAATTAACCGACGCATATGATCAGTTTTGTACTAATGTTTGATCACCACAGCAAGAACTAAGACGAATTTCATTTTATATCAGAATGTTTAGAATTACAAGATAAAATGAAATACATATGAAAAGAATAAACTATTCTATTTTATTAGCATCATCAGCAGATTCTTCAGAACCCTGTTGATCTTCTCCTTCGCCAAATTTCAGCAGCTCCTGCCTTCGCTTTTCCTCAGCTTCCTCTTTTTGTCTTTTTAGCGCTTCCTTTTCCTCCTTACTTTTCTGCATCCTTTCTTTCCTTTTGTTGTACTCTACTGAATTTCCTAAACCCTAAGTCGCTTCATTTCCAACTCGTACTGCTTAATCTTTGATTCTGACTCTTTGATGCTTGCTAGCAGTTTGAGACTTTCAGCAAGCCCTGACTTCATTGACATAACATTAGCTTCTTTAAGGGCCTCCTGAAGTCTCATGTATGGAGAAGGACTCATGATTTGCACAGCAGACTCAGGGATGTGCTTTGGAAGTCTTTTTCGTTTTGGAACAGCAGCAGGAGCAGCAGCAGGAGTTTCAGCAGCAGGAGGTAAGATGTCTTGTTGAAGGGTAAGGGTTTGTTCTTGTTGTGCTTCATGATCTCTCTCCCCCTTTTTGATATCATCGGCCATGATGGGGAGGAAGTCAATCAGCTTGTTCAGGGTTTGCTAGAGTTTTTCAAGTTTGTGCTCCATTTCAGTTATTCTGGAGTCAAGAGCTGAATCAGTAGGAGGGGCTTTGGCAGCAACAGAGGTTTCAACAGGAAGTCTTGCTAAGACTTGTTCCACTTGGGCTTCAAGCTTAGCAAGCTTCTGTGATGATGGAGAGGAAATTTTGCCAACAGGTTAAGTTTGAGTCGCAGCAGGTTCCTCTTCCTCAGGTGCCTTTTCCTCAGCAGCATTCTTAGTTGTGGACTTCCCCTTAATAGCAGGCATTTCTTCAGCAGGCATTTCTTCCTTGATTTCTGGAGTAGGCTCCCCCTTGATCAATACCCTTGCTGGAGAATAGTGGTTAGGGCCTTCATGAATGTTCTCAGCAAGGTACGCCTTGGGATCCAAGCCAGTTGCAAGGGCGTCTTCGATCAGCAGGGCCTTGATGAGTTCCTCTGATTTCTTCTCCTTTTCTCATTAAGCAGGAAGATCATCAAGGTCATTGTCAGACTCACTGTTGCTTGCCACTTGGAGTTTGACCTTGCCCTTCCCTTTCATAACAATGTGTTTTCTTTGTGAAGGGAGAGCAGGGTCGCGGATAGCAAAGCCTAGGGGGACTAACCTTCTTGCAGCAGTGGGTTTAGTGATTGGCCCAATTGGATCGGTCGTCTCTGCTGTTGGCTCCTTTGGGGACACTGCTGATCGATCAATTTCAGCAGTTTCAAAAGTTAGAGGGGGATTGACCTCATTGGCAAGGTGGATTGCAATTTCCATTTCAGCAGGCCCTGTGACAGAATCTGGACTATCAGCAGACTCCAAGACCTCAGTGAGTTCGAGGATTTTAGTAGGAGTTGTAGGTTCGACTACTGATACTTCAACAGGGGTTGGCGACTCATCAGCAGCAATGACAGCCTCTATTATTACATCTATTTCTTGGAAGACTTCATTGGAAGAACTCTTCTGATCATTAGTAGGGGTTGGCGACTCGTCAGCAGGGACGTAGTTGTCTATTTCATCAAAAATTTCATCCCCTTCTGAGACTATTGTGAGTGGAACGACAGTAGGAATGTCTTCTTCTTCAGAGGGAGGCTCTACGTCAGATCCTCTAGCAGCGATAGCTTTACCAGCAGAGTCTTCATCATATAGCTCCATGAAGAATTCATACACCTCCCTCTCTTCATCGTTTAAGGTCGAGAGGTCAAACTCAGCAGAGGTGGCCTTAGTTTTCTTTTTGGGCCTCTGAATTTGAGCCGCTGCTCGACCCTAACTTGGCATTTGAAGGATTGTGGCAATGCTTGCTGGAGTAATGAGAATTAATTGGCCATTGACTCGTCCAATGATACTATGGTCTAGGACTTGTATTGTTGAGCAGAGTTCTTTGATAACTTACACATATATGGGTGAATCAGCAGAGATCACATAACGTATCCCGCTATTCCTCAGCAGGGTTATGACTTCTGTGATTTCAGCATCTTGAACGTCAGTAAAGGAATCTAAGTCAATGATAAACTCAGACTCGATTTTATCCAACCAGTTAGCCATGTCTGCTGATGCTGATCAGAAAAAGATTGTCAGAGAGGGTTTATGGCTGGATTTCAGAAGGGTTTTTAGAGAGTGATTATAGAGAGATCAGAGTAGTTTCTTTGGTAAAAATTTTGAGAAGGGGTGAAATGAGTTTTTATAGGAGGTGAAAGAAGTTGAACGGTTTGGAGAGTGGTAACTGATATGAGAAGATGAAGAGTTAGTGGGAGAAAAATATGGGTAGTGGTGAGAATTAATTACTGAAAGGACATCAGCCGTAAAAGATCATGGGGTAGAGTGGCATTTAATGTGGAGAGAGAATAAATGGCTGCAGTTATGATGGCCTATCTTTTTGGCGATAATTGCGTAGCACGTTTCTTGCTGATGTGGATGGACAATGATATGAATCAGCAGGGACAATATCCTTGCTGATCTTGTAGCTTCCTTTTGAGACAGGGTATCAGCAGGGTCTTGTAAGCAGCAGAGTCATCCCTTGTTTATTTTGAATTTTTTTTCAGCAGGATCATCCTTTGAATTTTTTGTAAGCAAGGTCTTGGAGTTAGTCTCTGAAAAGGTGCTTTCGTCGAGAGGTCTCCCCTTTTCCTGATATTTTCAGCAGGGTTGATGTAGATTTGCAGCAGCATGTGTGCTGTACTTTGTCAGCAGGGGTTCTTCTTTCAACAGCATCTTTGACGTTTCAGCAGGAGATTTACATAGTTTTTGAAATAGCTCTTTTGTCTGGACGTCTCCCCTTTTTTGGATTTTTTCAGCAAGGTCATTGTTTATCAGCATGGACTTTATCAGCAGCATCTTTGTTCATTTCAGCAACGTGAAATGTGTCTTTCAGCAGGGATGAAGAGCCTGCTTAGACATCAGCAGGATCTTTTTCTTCTCCTGAGTTTAAATTGCTAAGAACAAAAGTCCTTGCTTAAGCAAACAAGATGTTAGTAGCAAAATGCTTATTCACAATTTAACATGCCTAATTCACTTATTAGTTTATTAAAACAATTTTCATCCAAGGGTTTTGTAAATACATCTGCTAATTGATTTTCAGTAAGAATATAGTTTATCTTTATAGTACCTTGCTGTACATGATCTCTAATGAAATGATGCCTTATATCTATATGTTTAGTTCTAGAGTGCAAAACAAGATTATAAGCAATGGCTACAGCACTAGTATTATCACTAGAATATTGGGATAGACTTGAAATCAAACCCATAATCAGCAAATTGATTCTTCATCCACAGAATTTGTGCAACACAACTTCCTACTGATATGTACTCAGCTTCAGCAGTGGATGTTGATACAGAGTTTTGATTCTTGCTGAACCATGAGACAAGTCTTCCTCCTAGAAATTGGCATGTACCACTAGTGCTTTTTCGATCAATTTTACACCCAACAAAGTCAGCATCCGAGTATCCAACAAGGATGAAGTTAGAATCTTTTGGATACCATATTCCTAAGTTAGGAGTTCCTCTGAGATATCTAAAAATTCTCTTAACAAAAACTAAATGTGATTCCTTGGGGTTAGATTGAAAACGTGCACAAATACATGTAGCAAACATAATGTCTAGTCTACTAGCAGTTAAGTATAGCAAGGATCCAATCATACCTCGATAACCTATTATATCTACAGATTTACCTTGCTCATCTTTGTCTAACTTTGTTGCTAATGACATGGGAGTCTTCATTAGAGTTGCTATTTCCAATCCAAACTTCTTCAGCAGGTCTTTAGTGTACTTGGATTGGTTGATGAAAATTCCATCACAGCTTTGCTTAATTTGGAGTCCAAGGAAGAAATTCAACTCTCCCATCATACTCATCTCAAATTTACTTTGCATAAGCTTAGCAAATCTTGCACAAAGTTTTTCATCAGCAGAACCAAAGATTATATCATCTACATAAATTTGTACCAACAATGATTTCTCTTTATGCTTTTTAATGAAAAGTGTAGTGTCTACTTTACCTCTACTGAAACCTTCATTAATTAAAAAGGAAGATAAAGTATCATACCATGCACGTGGAGCTTGCTTAAGACCATATAAGGCTTTATCAAGCATATATACATGGTGAGGATTGGCATAAGCAGCAAAACCTAAGGGTTGCTCCACATAGACTTCCTCCTGAAGTTCTCCATTCAAAAATGCACTCTTGACGTCCATCTAAAACACCTTGAAGTCTTGATAAGAGGGTAAGCAAGAAAAATCCTTATGGCTTCAAGCCTTGCTACAGGAGCAAAGGTTTCATCATAGTCGATTCCTTCCTCATGAGAATAGCCCTTAGCCACAAGTCTTGCTTTGTTCCTTGTGATGATTCCATCTTCATCCATTTTGTTTCGGAATACCCACTTGGTGCCAATAACTGCATGATTTCTTGGCCTGAGAACAAGATTCCAAACTTTGTTCCTGCTGAATTGGTTTAGTTCTTCTTGCATAGCAAGGACCCAATCAGCATCAGCAAGAGCATCCTCAATTTTCTTAGGTTCCATTTGGGATAGGATGCTTAGAAAACTACTTTCATTTTGAGCAGATCTTCTAGTCTTTACTGAGCTTGAAGGATTTTCAATTATCAAGTTTTCTGAGTGAGACTTGGTCCATTTCGTCCTTCTTGGTAGATTTGTTCGAATGTCTTGCTGTCTTAGTTCCTCCAAGTTGGGTTCATCTTCTTTTACTTCAGCAGGGGTGCTATCCAATGAGGCAGTGCTTTCTGAAGGTACTTCAGCAGGGTCTTCCTTAGTCTCTGCGGCCTGTTGATTCTTATTTGGTTCTTGCTCAGCTATAAGAGGGAGTGAACCACTTGGTTCCTCATGGTTAGTTTCATCAAATACTATATGAACTGACTCTTATACTGTTAGAATTCTCTTATTAAAAATACGAAAAGCTTTGTTGTGATTAGAATACCCTAAGAAAATACCTTCGTCGGATTTTGCTTGAAATTTAGTTAAGTAGTCCTTACCATTATTGTGAATATAGCAGGGACATCCAAAGATTTTGAAATAGCTTATGTTCGGTTTTCTTCCTTTCCATAGCTCGTATAGAGTTTTGCTTAGTGTTGGATGAATGAGTGATAGATTTTGAGTATAGCAAGCAATGTTCACTGCTTCTGCCCAGAAGTACTCAGGAAGTCTAGCATCAGTAAGCAATGTTCTTCCAGCTTCTTCTAAGGTTCTGTTCTTTCTTTCAACCATTCCATTTTGCTGTGGAGTCCTTGGTGTAGAGAAGTTATGAGAAATTCCTTGCTTCGGCTTTGCAGCCTTCAATACAACTCCTCTTTCTTTCCTTCTTGGCTCAACTGTGGCATCTCTCTGAGCTAACTCCATTTCATATGTAAGCAGGTTTCCATAGAGTTGTTGGAGGTTAGTATTATGTAAATTTCTTAATTCCTTGACAGCAGTGGTTTTAGGATCCCACTGCCTTGGTAATGATCTCATGAATTTGAGATTTATGTCCTTTGTGTCGTAGGTTTTCCCTAGAGCACGCAAATTATTGAGCAGGACAGTAAATCTTTCGTACATAGCAGCGAGATTCTCCCCCTGCTGCATGTTGAACATTTCATAATGTTGAATAAGCAGGGATTGCTTATTCTCTCTGAGTTCTACCGTTCCTTCATTGTGAACCAGCAAGGCATCCTAAACCTCTTTAGCAGAGGTGCAGTTAGACACACTTTCGAACATTTCCTCTTCGAAAGCCATGAAGAAAATGTTCATTGCCTTCTTGTTGTACCCTACTAACTTCTTTTCTTCATCTGTCCATTCCTTTCTCTACTTAGGAATAAGCTTGTTAGGATCAGCAGGGTTTATCTTTTCTGGTATGTAAGGCCCAACTTTTATTGCTTCATATAGTTCTTCATCAATTGCATCCATGTACACCTGTATTCTCAATTTCCAATTAGCAAATCTGTCTCTGGTACACATTGGGGGGCTTGCCACCAAAATCACTTCTTAAAGCCATTAGAAAAAAAAATTTAGGATCCTCTCAAGCTTTAGGGCTTAGTAAAGAGTGTTAGGCTCTGATACCACTTCTTAGGTCCCAAAGGGTAAAAAATACTAGAAGGGGGGGGGGGGGGTGTTAAATAGTGTTTTTCAAAAATTAAGTCTTGCTTTGAAAACTTTACTGATTTAAACACTTCTTGCTATAAAAGAGTTTATTATGTTTAGAAAAGATTTAGCAGTGGAATAGTTAAGCAAGGAACCCCTTCGTTTTTAGAAAGAAAGGTTAATGGCTAAAAGGAGTAAAGATAGTAAGTCTTTGCTAATAGACTTCAGCAGGACTTAAGCAAAGCACAGCACAAAGCAAGTAAGCAATAGGAAAGATAAGCAGGAATAGAGATGAGAATTTTTATAGTGGTTCGGACTGAGCCTACTCCACACTTCTTCTCTTTTACTTGAGAAGACTATCACTAAAACTTGTTCACACAGAACAATCAGCAGGCGTGTTCACACAGAACAATTACCAGGAGGACACTTAGTCCAATTTACACAAGATCACTTAGACCAGATTAGTCACACACACTCTAAGCAGATTGAGTAAATCTTGCTTGCTATCTTCAAGTAGAATGCTCCTTAGTTGAGCAGATTGATAGCACTTGTTCAAGCTTTATGATGTCTTGCTGAGGTCTTTAATATGTCAGAGTGTTTGGTTTAGTTTTTCAGTTTTTGCTCTATTGTCATAAATGAAATTTATGACTCCTATTTATACTACTCCAGAAAATCTATCCGTTGAGAATTTGAATTAGATCTGTTGGAGTGTACTGATCTTGATATGATCTTGTACATTTACAGCAATCCTTACTTAGTTCAAAAAGTTACTCGTTATTCTGTCTTCTAGTGCCTTTCTGAAAAATCTACTAGAAATGACTAAGCAGGACTAAAGATAGCTTTTTCTGACAACTCAACTTGGATCAAGCAAAGGATCTTGCTTACTTAAGTCTTTGCTTATTTCCATTCTAAGCAGAACTATACTTCGAAAATTCCTTAAGTCCTTGCTTATTTCCATTCTAAGCAGGACTATACTTGAAAAATTCTTCATGTCTTCAGAATCCTTCTTGACCAATGAGCAGTCTTCAGTGAATTCATCGTATCGGCAGATTTATCATATCAGCAAACTTCAATGATTTCTTCGTATCAGTAGACTTCAATGGTGATCAAACTCCTTGCTTAACTACATACTTTATCCACCAAACAAGTTGGATATTTTTCTAAGTCCTTTTACAACATTTAAGCAATGACTATATTACATCATCAATTCATATCTATTAAACAATAAATAAACTTTTAAGCAATGATAATAATATAAGCAGGGGTGCAACAACACTATAAACCAAGGCCTAGAATAGATTGTACAGTTGTTAAATAAACTTAATACTTATAAACGATGAATATGTATAAAACCAGGGCCTAGAGAATAGGTTGTACAATCGTGTTATAAATACAAGTTCACTTGATAAGTGTTATCCTTTTATTAGAGAAGTACAAATCAGGTTTTAGGGATATGTATAAACAAGGGCCTAGAGAATAGATTGTACAATCGCTAAATAAACTTAATACTTATAAACGAGGTACAATACATGTTCTAAGAATAGGTATAAAAACATGGTCTAGAGAATAGGTAGTGCTACCGTGTTATAAATACAAGATCACTTTATAATAATAATAAAATATAATATATATTTAGTGTGTTTGAGATGTGTGCAATAATATATGAACACTAAATATAAACACAAGTAATAGTAATAAAGCGGGTTAGTATGAAAGCTTGGCCTGTTGGATGTTCGGAGAATGTCGTTGGAATTTGACCGGAGAAAGGTGGTGGTGGCCGGATTCCCCCCCCTCTCTCTCTCTCTCTCTCTCTCTCTCTATATATATATATATATATATATATATATATATATATATATATATATACTATTATTTTTCTAACCTCATAATATGTATAACAATGGTGTTTCGAGGGAGAGAATGTGTATAATTCTAGAGGAAGATGAAGAAGAATATTGGCTAGAGTGTATAAAAAAGGAGAGAGTATAGAGAGGATTTATAATGCTTGGCTTGAGAAGAAATGATGAGAATTAGATGGTATGTATAAGAGAAGTGGGTGAGGTTTTGGGTCCAAACTTGTTTGAAATTTAAATTTGATCTTGTCCGTTGTTTATAATACTACTTCTTTTGTTGACACATTGGAGCTTTTGTTGGAGTATGTGATATTAAAACTAATATAAAGGCTTAAGAAAGGAACAATATAAAACTTGAAAGATAACTCAGAATATATTTGGACTTGGAAGCATACAATACTTCTTATTCATGCTGGATATTTATAGAGGAAAAAAAAAGACACGTTCAAGACTCCCACTACATAACAACTACTCTAAATAATCTGAACTAACTCCTAAAAATCAGCAACCAGTAAAAGATATCCTAAAAGACTTATTCAAAGACTCAACTGTAAAAGACCAAGTCAAATTACTGAGGTAAATTACTAACAATCTCCTCCTTGCCTCAGTATTTGCAAACACCTAACTTGTCCCTTAACTCTTCGAATCTTGCTTTAGGAAGTGCTTTGGTTAAAATATCTGCAGTCTGCTCCTCTGTTCTGCAGAAAATTAACTTGATTTCACCATCCTTCTGCTTTTCTCTCAAGTGATAGAGCCTGATGTTGAAGTACTTCGGTTTCCCATGAAAAACTGGATCCTTTGATATTGCAATAGCAGCTTGATTGTCTACAAAAATCTCTGTTTGATCAGTTTGCTTCATGTGCAGGTCTTCAAGAATTTTTCGAATCCAAATTGCTTGCTTCATTGTAACATTTGTTGCAATGAACTCAGCTTCTGCAGTACTTTGAGCAACTAAATCTTGCTTTTTCGAACTCCATGAAAAAACACCTGAGCCAAACACTAGTACAAAAACCGACATATGCGTCGCCTTATTTGCGTCGGTTCTTTAATAGAACTGTCGCATATAGTAGAACAGTGGCATTATGGTAAATAAAACAAACTGTATTTGCATTGATTCTTTTAAAGGACTGACGCAAAAACTATAAAAATAATTAAAAAATAAATTAATAACACATTTGCATCACTTGTTTAAAGAACCGACGCAAATAGTGTTCAATATTTGTGTCGTTTCTTTTAAAGGACCGACACAAACACTATAAAAATAATTAAAAAAATAAATAACTAAAAATAATTATTTTTTAATTAAATAATTAAAAAATATTGTTTGAGTATTTGTGTCGGGCTTTTAGTATAACCGATGCCAAAGATGAGAAAAAATTCAAAAAAATAAACAAAAACACATTTGCATCACGCCGATTAAAGACCCGACGAAATACTCTCATTTATTTGCGTTGGTTGATTTAAATATCCGTCGCAAATGGTTATGTTATTTGCGTCGGTTTTCTTCTTTGTCCGACGCATATTTAAGTTATTAAAAAGTGTATTTAAGTTAAAACTTTTACTATTTTGGCCTGGTTCGTAAGAGACGAGAGAGAGCGAGATCGTCTTTGGCGGGAAACTTGGCTGAGATTTTGCAGGTTTCTTTCTTCAGTGTTTCCATCCGAGAGCTCAGCTTTGTTGTGTAAGTAATTGTTAATTAAAATAATACATTCATCACAAGCATTATTTAAAATATCAGTATGTTTGCTTGAACTATTGTTTGTCCGCATCTTATGTATGATATCTGTACAATCGCTGTGCTTACTTAGTTAATCGTTGTGGTTATTTAGTTTTACATGAATCGTCAAACATGGATGTACAATATATTGCGTAACGATGATGCATATGTGAGAGGGGTTAACGAGTTTATTATATGTGCGGTTCAACACCAAAAAATCATAAAGGAACATGGAAAAGAAGACATGATTGTGTGCCCGTGCCGCCTTTGTGGTAATTTAAAAAAATATTAGAGCATAGAGACAGTGCGTGAACATTTATTTCGTCGGGGTTTTAAGAAGGGTTATACGAAGTGGATTTGGCATTGCGAGGGAATAGACTCTGATATGACTAGTAGCTCAAGGTCGAATTATGCAACCGAGTGCGATAATTCGGTCGATAATGACGAAGATGATGTGGACATTGATAGGGTGAAAAATATGATACAAGATCTCCAAGACCATATGATGCCACAACCGGATATATTTGAGAGCTTGGTCCGCGATTCTAAGAAACTTTTGTATCCCGGGTGCAGTGACGACTTGACAAGGTTGTCAACAACTTTGAAGTTGTGCAAGTTGAAAGTCAAGAATGGATGGAGTGACAAGAGTTTTGCAGAATTGTTAAAACTTTTACGAGAAATACTTCCAGTGAATAACGAGCTTCCCACTTCCACGTACGAGACAAAAAAGATGTTGTGTCCTATAGGTATACACGTAAAGAAGATACATGCATGTCCAAATGACTGTGTGTTGTTTGGAAGTGAGAATGAACATTTACACACATGTCCTAAGTGTGGAGCATCTCAGTACAAGCGGGAGGGTAGTGATTCTTCTAAGGATGATAAAAAAAAAGGCTCCTAGCAAGGCGGTTTAGTATTTACCCATAGTGCAACGATTCAAACGCCTATTTGCAAATGCAAAAGATGCAAAACATTTGAGGTGGCATGCAGAAGGGAGAAAATCAGATGGGATGCTTAGACACCCGAGTGACTCTACACAACGGAGAACCATTGATTATAAGTTTCCTAAATTTGGTGGAGAAGTTAGGAATCTACGACTTGGACTTTGTACGGATGGGATGAATCCTTATGGCACTCTAAGTTGTCAACATAACACATGGCCAGTTCTTTTGGTGATTTATAATTTTCCTCCGTGGTTGTGTATGAAGCGCAAGTATATTATGTTCTACTTGTTAATCTCAGGGCCTAAACAACCGGGAAATAACATAGATGTTTATCTTGAGCCGCTTCTTGAAGATTTAAAACTTTTGTGGGATGAAGGTGTTTCGGTCTTTGATGCAAATACTCAAATGGATTTCACATTACGTGCGATGTTATTTTTCACCATAAATGATTTTCCTGCTTATGGAAACTTGTCAAGGTACATTATCAAAGGAGCTAAAGCATGTCCAATTTTTGAAGATGCTACTATTGACCATCGTCTAAATAATTGCAACAAAAATGTCTTTATGAGTCACCGAACATTTCTTACCTATGATCACCCTTATTGTAAGATGAAAAAGGCTTTTGATGGGCATATCGAGACTCGAGAATTCTGTTTGCCTTTAACTGGGAAAGAAGTCTTTGAGCGGGTTAAGGATATTGATGTTGTATTTTGAAAGTTGTATGAACCTCCTAAGCCGAAGAATCTATGGAAGAAGAGATCCATATTTTGGGATCTCCCGTATTGGGAACACATACAAGTTAGACATTGTCTTGATTTTATGCACATTGAGAAAAATGTCTGTGATAGTATTGTTGGGACATTGTTAAATATACCAGGAAAGACAAAGGACGGGATCAAAGTCAAAAAAGATATGAAAGAAATGGGTATACGACTAGAGTTAGCACCACAAGAATCAGAGAAGCGTACATATCTACCTCCAGCTTGTTATACTTTGTGTAAAAAAGAGAAAATTGCATTTTGTGAGTGTTTGTTTGGTGTGAAAGTTCCATATGGATATTCTTCAAACATCAAAAGGTTTGTGTCGATGAAGGATTTGAAACTCGTGGGTATGAAGTCACATGATTGTCATGTGTTAATGCAACAATTATTACCAATTGCAATTTGAAGGATATTGCCGAATCACGTGAGACTTGTTGTTATGAAACTTTTTTTTTTCTTCAATGCCATCTGCAGCAAGGTGATTGTTAGTACAATATCAGCACAAGTGTTTGTAGAAGGGGGGGATGAATACAAACACCTGAAACTTTTCGCACTTAAAAACTTATAAGGCTTACTGAAAACCAGTTGTAACAAACAGAAAAACTATATGAAATGAACACGCAGATTCAAGTTAAAATAGTTATATTTTAACTCGAGGTTTTTCTGGAAATCTGTATAATCACAAATGTGATTTGAAGCTACAAATTCTGTGAATAAAGTTCACAGCTTCTCACACTCACTAGCTTCTAATATTCTTTGAAATATCTCTCTCAAGATCTATTGCAAAGCTTCTCTCTAGTGTTTTTGTGCTTCAGTGCTTGTTTGATCTGTTGGATAGATTCAATCAATCGTTATCTTTGTAGTGAGAGCTCCGTTGCTTATATATAAATCAGTGGGATGAAATCACGTTCTTGAGATGTGCTTCTCTTCTCAACTTAGCCGCAAGTATGTCACATCTAAACTTTATGTGTCAGACTGCTACATGCTTTGTTGTTACATTTCTTCCCCTGATCTGTGTGCATTTAATGCGTGAGAGTTCTCATTGGACCATTAACAAACTTCAAGAAATATCTTTCCAGTTAATATTTCTTGCTTCTGTAACACGTTATGTTGATTTCCGTGTAAGAACTAATGACGGGTATATGCTGTCACAACGATCCACTGACTGCCAGCCCTGATGGACTTTGATCAGTGCTTCTGGATCCCCTGATGCTTATTGACTGGATCAGGGCTTCGTCCTTCACTTGAGTTATACTCAGTGCTTCTTGACCCTGATGGTTATAGCTGACGGCATACACTGATGGCTTCCACTGATGTCATGTTGGTCATTCTCCCTGATAGGTTACCCTGATGGGTTTGCCTGACACTGATATGTCCCGAAGTGTTTCACTGATGGATTGGTCTGCCCTCGTCATACCCTGGCGGGTCCCCCTGACGGCTCCCCCTGACGGCTCCCCCTCACGACTTTCCCCCTGACGGGTTTCCCCCTGACGGGTTCCCCCTGATGGGTTCTATTCAACGTAACTTTGATTTAGAATTTCTGATGTGCTGAATACTTCATTTGCTTACAAGTAACATCAGACATTCTTCTTCACTTTGTCAAGTCCTTTAAATGTTCCTGTTTTCTGACTTGTCTTGTGAAGTTATTAACTATCCACTGATGAATAAATTTATCATCAGTGGATGCAAAACTTGTGTTGATCTTAAGGTTTATAAAATACCTCAAGTATTTACAGTTGCACAATTTATTACATAATCATCACCATCATCATTTATCTCTAACAATCTCCCCCTATTTATGTTTATCAATTTGATAACCATAAATCCCTAGATGCACTGATGATGATGTCAAAACCAATACTAAATACATGAAAGAATTTTGAATGAATTAATAAAAGTATTTCTGTACAAGTATAACCTATATCTATTACAAAAAGAATGTTGTATTTAGACATCAGAACCCCTTTTCCTTTTTGTTGAGACAAAGGGCAATGGATGACTTGATTCAATAGGTTGAGAGTCACTTCCAAGACCTTGTCTTCTTTGTTCTGGATTTTGATCAGGGATTCTAAGTCTGTTGTCTACTGCTCCCGTCTCCAGCTGCTCTAGTTCCTTTTGAAGAAGTTTTCTGAAGTTGACTATGTTGACATTTTTGCTTGATTCCAAAGCTTCAAGGACAGTCTTGATTTCCTGAATATTAGCTGCAGCAAGTTGTGACCAGTAAAAGATAATGATCTCCCCCTTTGTATTTTTGAATTGAACTCCCATGGGGCTGGTGATCATTTTAGGATAAACTTTGAATCCTTTTACTGGTGGCACATCCCTTATTGCAGTGTTCCTATCATCAGCTCTGGTTTCTTCGATCTCCTTCAAAACTCTCTGAATCAGCAGGACTCTAAATTTGATGACATGTTCGTTCTTATGATTTGCAATTTGACTCAGAACATGCATCGCTTCCTCCAGGCTTAGGCCATCAACCTCTTTAATCCTTATGCTCTTCTCCCGCCCATCAGTGGATTTATAAAATAGCTTTAGTGGACTTTCCAATGCTGTGGGCAGGCTTCTTTCATTGTTGATGGCACCCCTCAGCCCGTTGATTATCCCCCTTAAGTCTTTATTTACCTGAGAGGATTTTGGAATCAGGTTTAGAACTAGTCCTAATTGCTCAGCATCCATTCTCCTGAACCAGTCCATTGCCACATTGAATTTTGATCCATTCTTTAATTGAACTGTAATCAGCTGATCTCTTCTATTGTTGAACCTGACATCTATGCTTTTTATTGAGAACATAAATGTCAGGTTTTTGCGTCTTTCTTCTCTGAGAAATTCAGCTAGAGTGGGTGGACCATATTCTTTGGTATCAGGAGATGGTGCTTTGTCCTTGGCATCTTCTGACTTCTTTGAAATGGCATCAGGGTCTTTAGATTTATCTTGATTTTTATCCCCTGATGCACTTGTAGGGTTCTGTAATCTTCTAGGCTGAGGTCTCCTGGAGGTCCTTGGCTTGACATTCTTCTTCTTCTTGATTTCTTCCTCCTGTTCCTTTGCCATTTCCCTTTCTTCTTCTTCTTGAAGTTGCTGTGCATAGAGTGCATCAGCTTCTACAAACTTTTTATCCTGGGGAAAGACCAGCTCCACTTTCCCATCAATTACAACTTCAACAGGTTTTGGAAAGTGGGCTATCTTCATGGCATCTCCAAGTAGCTTAGGCCCTGATTGAGTGTTAGATTTCTTCTTGGGTTCCTCAATCAGGATGCCTTTGCCTTTGTCCTTGTTATTTGGAGCAGGAACAGGAGTAGTCACATCCCCTGATGGTTGGCTTGATTTCTCAGCAACATCCCCTGACGACTGCTTGGTTGAATTCTCCCCCTTTTTGACAGCATCATCAGTGGGAGTTGAGAGTCGGGATGTGACTTGAAGAAGTTGTTGCATTGTGTCAACCATGGATTGTTGCAGAGTATCCATGCTGTTCAATTGAGTAGAAAGATCACTAAGCTTGTGTTCAACATTGTCAACTTGCTTCTTCATTCGTGGTAGAGTCTGGTTGGTGACTAAGGAGTCGACAACTTGTTGTATATGCTGGAACTTTGTGGTAAAATGTGTATACAATTTTTGGTTTTCTATATCTATGGACTGACCAATCATGATCTGTGACTTTAACACTTTGATCAAGACTGGATCAGTGGTCCTAGCTAACTCCTGCTTTAATAACTGTACAGTATCAGACATGTGATTCTGTCTAAAGTATAAATCAACTCCGATGAACTGGGAAAAATCATCTTGTGGAGCATCATCTTCATCACTTGCAGAAGAAGAAGTAATATTTACAGTATCACTGTTTTCTCTCTGTTCTTTATTTACAAGGATCTCATCCTTATCTCTCTCATCCTCTCCTTTTTCTTTGCCATCTAAGGCATCACTCATATTCTCTCCTTTTTCTTTGCCTACTAAGGCAGTACTCTCTTGCTCTCCTTTTGCCAAAGTCCTCTCAGGGGTTTGACTTTGCCTCTCTGCACTAAGTATTTTCTCATTCTCACTCAAAATTGTCCTAGAGGGGATCCTATGGGCTTGGAAATCATCAACTGTGACCAGTTCAAGTGAAGTATTTACAGATTCTGATTCAACAGTTGTGATAGGAGAAGGAGAAGAATTAAAGTGTGTATGTATAATTGGAGAGGTATAGGTTTCTATAGAGGAAGTGTATACAATTGGGGGTACATAAAGAGTTATGGCTGTAGTATGTACAGTGGAATTTATGTCCCCTGCTTGATCACTAGTGTTTGTATCAAGTAAAAATGAATCAGCCATGTGAGAATAGTGACTATCAAACACTTTGTCAGAGAGTGTTGGCTCCTCCACGAATTGAGAATGTGGAGAATCTGATTGTATGGCACTTAAAGTTTGTGTCATTATATCTGAAGAAATTTGAGGAACAGAGAAAGAAGGAAGTGGTGTAGATGGGAGTGTTGGCTGAATCACTGAACGAGGAGGTGATTCATCAAAAGATGCTGTAGAAGAATGCTTCTGAACTACAACATCTTGAGTAGTGTGTGCACTCACTGTGTCAGATATCTGCAAGTGGCTCTCAGAGACCCTGATGGTAGGTTCATCAGTGTCTGTGGTTATTGTATGTGCCTCACTCAATTGAGTTCTAGAGAGCTCCTTGCATAGAAGGATCTAGAATAGTTTATTGGAGGAAGCCAAGACTAGAAGCTTCCTAGAGGCCTATAAATAGAGGGAGCCTCCCTCATTTGTAAATAACACAGAATTCATGTATAATCAAGAGCTATCAATACAAGTTCTCTTCTTGTAAGTCTTTGGTGTGTTTCCATCCTCCAATACTTGCTCAAAGAGCTTAGGTGACAGGCTTCTCTAGTAGATCACAAGGGGCTAACGAGTGCTAGAGGCCGGCACGGTAGAAGCTTAGAAGAGGGAGAATTCTAAGGCCGTGACAACGTGATATCAGAGCTAAAGGTTACGAGGGGCGTAATCTCGGAGGAAAGACACCATGTCAACCATCAGTGTCTGTGGTTATTGTATGTGCCTCACTCAATTGTGTCTTTGGTTGAGGACTATTTTCAATAACTAATCCCTTTTGAGAGGAACTAGATAGAAATATGTTTAATTCCTTATCAAAGGCAATATCCTGTTGAGAGGATACGCCCTGGTCAGGTTGTTGGGTAACACTCGTGGCTCCCTTCTTCTTCTTCAATTTTCTCCTATAGCCAAGCACTCTCTCTCCTTGCTCCCCCTCAGTTGATGTGGTAACTTCACTGGGTTTTCTTTTAATCCCAACAGTCTTTTGGGAGACTGTGGGT
>CM025786.1:38880869-38894925 GCA_014636745.2 Centella asiatica
GGTTGTTTTCTCTGCCATAGTAGATGAAGGTGAAGAATGTACAGTGTGAGAGGTAGAAGATGTAGAATTTACTACCTGTATCATATGCGTTGGGAGAGCAAATGATTCAGTTATATATGATTTCTTCAGTATTTCTGCAAACAGTTTCTTTATTTGCTTGTATGTCTGTACAGGTATATCATTCTCAAAAGAAAGATTAGTAATTTGATCTTTAATAATCATGTACAAAAATCTAGCATAATATATTTCAGATTTCCTATTATTTACATTACCTAATTTATTTACAAGATCATCAAAAATAATTTTACCTATATTTATATTTACATTTTTAACTATTGCATATATTATTTTCAAAGTTAAAGAGGTAATAACCTCAAAGTTAGAACACTTACCTGAGAATGCCTTGGTGATTGTATCAAACAGGTAAGAGATCTCCCGCTTAACATTCACCCTTTTGAGATCATTGAACTTTAACACTGTGTTGGGAGCAGCATTATAGCCCAATTCTCTCAAGAAATCCAGTAGGTCGGCATCACTGGGTGCATCCACCAGATCTTGAGTAGGTAACCCCAAAACAGAGTTAAGTCTGGAAGGAGTTATTTTCCCTTTCTCAGACGAAACTTTGAATGAGATACCCTTGACCACATCTGGCTTGGTGGTGGAGTACATAAATTTAGCACTGGTCCACAGTTGTGACAGTGCCTCCCCCGACATTTCTTCATCGGTAAAGATGGCTTTACTATACTCAGATTTGAGCAGATAGTTCATCATTGGTTTAAAGCAATCACTTACCTCATCAATGTCAGAGAAGCCCACAAAGTTTGTGGATGGGACTGTCACGTTCCTCTGAATTTGTTGACGTGTTATGGATGCTTTGAAGATTTGAGATTCTAGGATTTCTGTAAAGTCGAGAGAAAAAGAACTCTAGCAAATATCAGGTTTAGATTAAGTGTTTGAGAGTTTCAAAAAGTAGGAGAGATAAGGTATTAATACCCGCCTAAAGACGTTTGAAAACTTCCCCTGAAAACACGCTATCAGGGTGTCAGTTCAGTTTCTATGATGACACGTCATCAGTGAGAGAAGAATTCAATGATGAGTTGTCATCACTTAACTGACCTAGAAACCCGAAAAAAAATTTAAACTTACCCTGATGATTTACTGTATGTACATACCCTGACCCTGATGCACAAGACGGACACCTTGATCCTGACGAACGAGTTGATTACCCTGACCCTGACAAGAGATCCGGACACCCTGACCCTAACGCACAGGTAGGAGACCCTGACCCTGACGAACAGGTAGGATACCTTGACCCTGACGAGAGATCCAGACACCCTGATCCTGACGCACAGGTAGGAGACCCTGACCCTGACGAACAAGCGGGACACCCTGACCCTGATACGTCCTTAAGGAAGCCCTGACCCTGATGCATCAGTCAAAACAAAAACAAAACAACAAAAAGCAGAATATACAAGTATATACATATTTACAATTTGAACATATATAACCACATATCAATTTGATTTTATCAAGAGCTTATGAAATGAGTTAGAGATACCAAAATTTTTAGGATTTTGACTCTGACCCTGACGCATAATTCACCATTCCCAGCTCTCCCACAAGATTTGAAAAAGTGGCTTCATCAAGAGCTTAGGTGAATATGTCTGCCAGTTGCTAATTTGAAGGTATGAATTGTAATTCAATATTCCCATTCATAACATGTTCCTTGATAAAATGATATCTGATTTCTATATGCTTGGTTCTGGAATGTTGTACTGGATTTTCAGCAATGGCAATGGCACTTGTGTTGTCACACCTTATTGGAATCTTGGAATAGCTCAGACCATAATCCATCAGCTGATTTTTCATCCATAGAATTTGTGCACAATAACTTCCAGCTGCAATATATTCAACTTCAGCAGTAGATGTAGAAATAGAATGCTGGTTTTTGCTGAACCAAGATACATGTCTTCCCCCTAGAAATTGACAGCTTCCTGTTGTACTCTTTCTGTCAATCCTGCATCCTCCAAAGTCAGCATCAGAATATCCTAGCAATTCAAATCCAGACTCCATTGGATACCAAAGTCCCAACTCTGTAGTGCCCTTGATATATCTCAAGATTCTTTTCACTGCAATGAGATGAGATTCCTTTGGATCAGCTTGATATCTTGCACAAAGACATGTTGCAAACATTATGTCTGGCCTGCTTGCTGTCAGATATAGCAATGATCCAATCATTCCCCTGTTAGTCTTCAAATCAACTTTCTTTCCATTCTTATCAGGGTCAATCTTAGTTGCAGTGGCCATAGGTGTCTTTGCTACTTTTGAATCCTCCATATCAAATTTCATGAGAAGTTCTTTGGCATATTTTGTCTGATGAATGTAGATTCCATCAGAGTCTTGTTTAACTTGCAATCCCAAGAAATAAGATAACTCACCCATCAAGCTCATCTCATAATTGCTTTGCATGAGTTTGGAGAATTTTTCACACAGTCTTGTGTCAGTGGATCCAAAAATAATATCATCAACATAAATTTGAACCAAAATCAGATGACCTTGGTGTTGTCTGAAGAACAAGGTTTTGTCAATGATACCTCTTGAAAATTTGTTTTCCACCAGAAATTTTGACAGTGTGTCATACCAAGCTCTAGGTGCTTGCTTCAGTCCATAAAGTGCCTTTTCCAATTTGTAGACATGATTTGGAAATTTTGAGCATTCAAAACCTGGAGGTTGTTGGACATACACCTCCTATTCCAATTTCCCATTCAGAAAAGCACTTTTCACATCCATTTGATATACTCTAAAATTTGAATGTGCTGCATAGGCTAAGAAAATTCTTATAGCCTCAAGTCTGGCTACTGGTGCAAATGTTTCATCAAAATCAATCCCTTCTTCTTGAAAATATCCTTTTGCAACCAGTCTTGCTTTGTTTCTAACAACAATGCCAGCTTCATCCATCTTATTTCTGAATACCCACTTTGTACCTATTATGATCCTATCTTTGGGCTTAGGTACAAGCTTCCATACTTGATTCCTTTCAAATTGATTTAGCTCTTCCTGCATTGCCAAGATCCAGTCAGCATCTTGAAAAGCTTCTTCAACCTTCTTTGGTTCAATTTGAGAAAGAAAACAAGCATATAGGCATTCATTAGATGTAGCTCTCCTGGTCTGCACTCTTTTGCTTGGGTCACCAATAATCAGTTCTGTTGTGTGACTTCTGGCCCATTTGGGATTAGAAATGTGTCTTGATGAGCTTGCTTGACTATCATCTCCTCCCCCTAAGCCTGTGCTCCCAGCTTCTGAAAACTCTCCCCCTGAATTAGTGGATAATTCAAGGTTCAAGTTATCCCCTGATGGTGCATGTCCTGATGAATGATCCCCTGATGGAGTATCCCCTGATCTGTTGTCCAGGAAATTAACTCCATCTGTTGAAGGGGATTCTACATTGATTGGATTGACATCAGGAATGGATATATTCTCCATTTGTCTGCACACATCGGCTTCATTCTCTTGATAATCAATATCATCTTCATTTTCAAACCTGAGTTCTTCATGAAAACCAGGGTCTTCAAGCCTAGATATTTCTTAATCATCAAAAGCTACATTTATAGACTCCATCACCACTTGAAGTCTTTTATTGTAAACCCTGAAGGCCTTGGATGACAGAGAATAACCTAGGAAAATTGCTTCATCAGCTTTAAGATCAAATTTTCCTAAGTTCTCACCAAAATTCCTCAGAACAATACATTTGCATCCAAAGACATGGAGGAACTTGATGCTTGGCTTTCTCCCTATCATTAGCTCATATGGTGTCTTGTTGTGAGCCTTGTTGATTAGTGATCTATTCTGAGTAAAGCAAGCAGTGGAAATTACTTCAGCCCAAAAATAGGTGGGAATCTTTGCCTCTGCTAGCATTGACCTAGCAGCTTCTATCAGGGTTCTATTTTTCCTTTCCACTACACCATTATGTTGAGGAGTCCTTGGAGCAGAAAATGTATGATTTATGCCTTTCTCCACACAAAATCCCCCAACAGCTGCATTCTTGAATTCAGTTCCATTATCTGTTCTCAACATTCTAACCACTGACCCTAATTCTGTTTCCACCTTCTTGATATGGTCAATAATTTGTTGAGATACTTCTGATTTAGCATGCTGAAACTTTACCCAAGTGTATCTGGTGTAGTCATCCACTATGACCATTGCATATCTTTTCTTTGACACTGACATAATGTTGACAGGGCCAAAGAGATCCATATGTAACAATTGAATTGGATCTTTGATCATGGTGGCTTCCTTGCTGACAAAGGATGACTTCCTTTGCTTCCCTTGTTGACATGCTGAACATAATCCTTCTTGGATAAACTCCATTTGGGGTAGTCCAGTTACCAACTCTCTCTTCACTAGATTATTAATTGACTTGAAGTTCAGGTGAGAGAGCTTCTTGTGCCATAGCCTGCTTTCATCAGTAGATGTCTTGCTGTAGAAACATGATTCTCCATTTACTGAATTAAAATCAGCAACATAGAGATCTCCTTTTCTTATCCCTGACAAAACCAGCTTCCCATCACTTTCATTTGAGATTAGGCACTGATCTCCTTTGAAGAAAGTGATGAATCCTTTGTTACTTAGTTGACTTATGCTTAGCAAATTATGCTTGAGCCCATCAACCAGTGCTACATTTTCAAATAAGACATTCCCATTTGCTGCTTTGACATAACCAAGAGTTAGTCCTTTGCTGTTATCACCAAATGAAATTACTGGACCAGCCTTTTCTTGAAATTCTGTGAGCAGGGCTTTGTTTCCTGTCATATGCCTTGAGCAGCCACTATCTAGAAACCAGATTTGACTGCTTTTGTTCTTTCCCTGCACACAATAAAACATTTAAATTGTTTTTGGTACCCAATTTTTTTTGGGTCCTCTTGGTTTAGTCACAGTAACAGGTAATGCAACTTTTTCTTTATCAGTTATTTTTGGTTTTGGCAAATTTAAAACTTTCTCCTTTTTAGGAGCTTCAAAATATGCTTTTGATTTCTCAACAGTTATTTTACCTTTTTCCTTGGAGGAGCAGGTTTTAATAGTTGGTAAATCATTAACATACAAAATTGTGCCAGTCAAAATTTATGGTTTTACTTTGCATTGAAAAGACAAATGATTACAACTACCACAATTCCAGCACACTTTTCTAGGGGCTTCATGAATAGAAGAATAATTTCTAGTTTTATTAATACCTAGCTTACCATTTCTATTCTTCCTGTTTTCCCCTGACAGGCCTTTTTCCCTTGACGGGCTGCAATGGCCTGAATCACTCTTTCCCCCTGACGACTGTGTATCCACTGATGCACAGTCTAGTTTTTCCATTACTGGAGGATTAAGTGTTTTGGCAAGGATACTTTTCTTGCCTCTCCCACCACTAGTGGAAGCTTCATTCACTGGGAAGACATTCCCAGATTCTAGCTTTGCTGTTGCCTTAACAAACTTGATAGTTTGAGAAGGCCTTTTTCCAGAGCTAGCTGTCATCTCAACCTCAATGAGAGGTTGCTGCACATGAGTCTCTTCATAGCCCAAACCAGATTTTGGATCAGATTTCTGACTTTTCAAACGATCCTCCAGTTTTTTGCTAGACTCATTTCATCTCTTAATGACTTCCCTTTCTTGACTAAGAAGATTTGAGGTCCATTCCTCCCTTTTGATAGCACAGTCAAGAAGACTTTTAGTCCTTGAGAGTTCTTTTTCAAGACTTTCAAGTCTGGAGTTCTCTGATTCTAAAAGAGTGTTTTTGGCAGATAATTGTTCATTTATTTTCTGCACTCTCTCAGTTTCAGCTACAGCACTCCTCAGGGTGTCATAGAGATCCTTTATCTCACAGGCCATTTCCTTAACAGTTTTAACACAATCATTTTTAGACATGTTAGAGGAAATTTCGAGGCTTACCTGTGAGCTGCTACTGTCAGTGGATGAGGCCATCAGGGCTAGGTTGACATACTCATCATTTTCTTCTTCATCAGAGTCAGCCCAGTCCTTTCCCTCTGCAATGTATGCTTTTCCCTTCTTGTTTGCATTAAGAAGGTCAAAGTATTTCTTCTTGTAGTCCACAATAGCTTCTTTGTCTCTGGATTCACCATCTTTTGTGGCCTTGCGGCATTCATTTGCAAAGTGACCCATCTCATTACATTTGTAGCACTTTATTCTTGATTTGTCAATAAAGTTTTTCGTGCTACTAGATTTCCTTGCTGAAAATCTTTTAGATCCCGACGGATTTTGGAATTTCAGCTTGGAAAACCTTTTTGCAAGAAAGGCCATGGTTTCATCCAGCTCCTCTAACTCTTGTGGAGTATATTCTTCCTCCTTGAAGTCAGCTTCTTTATCCCCTTCTATTTCAGCATCTTCTAGTTGCTGCTTCATCAAGACACTTGGCCTTGCTTCTTGTTTGTCCTTCGTGGCAGCCATCAGGGCTACTGATTTAAGCTTTCTGGCATCCCCTGACATTTCAGATCTTTGTTGAACCTCAAGTTTATATGTCTTTAAGGTGCCATAAAGCCTATCCAAGTCTAGAAGATTCATGTCCTTGGATTCCCTGATTGTGACGGCCCCAAAAATCATAAAACAGATTTCGGGCACCATCAAAAATTGACAAAAGATAATTAATACATCCAAGCATGCATAACATTAAATAAGAGATAAATAACGAATCTCTATTACATTATCCATTAAAGAGTATTTAATACAGCGAAAGTCTTAAAATAGGGCCCACACAGGCCTTAAAGTCTAAACATTTCTATAATTTTCTCCCTCTTCACCTTACCCTTGAAAGCCATCCACAGGAGGGATATCAGGAAGCTCTCAGAATTCCATTTTTTCTTTTCCCTTATGAGACGCATCGGTCGTCTCGTCATAACCTGCAAAAATTATAATCATAGCAACATGAGCGATTTACGCTCAGCAAGTATATATTCGATAGTATTTGGGTAAGCTTGAACGATGGAAAATAATGGTTTAAGTGTTTATGAGGTTGGACGAAAACAATGTCCAACACCTCCGAATAATACAGAAGAAAATAGTTTCTAGGGTCCCAGAGTGATAGCGAGGGATTTGACCCTTTTCTTAGAGGAATCTTGAATAACCACATGCGTCTTATAACACTGTCTGTTTGGCGCACGTGCCCTTAAGAACTCTTAATACCGTCTGTTTGGCGCAGGTGCCCTTAAGAACTATCTTAAATCAAACGTTATATCAGATGGCCAACCTGATCGTCTGACTTAACCATAATGACATACGTAGTCAATGCAGAAAAAATTTGTCTGCAAGGGTTCGGTTACCGATGCCTCGGTTTCCGTTCCCTATCCATAATAGGCACGGGATGCCAGGCATATGCATCCACGTAACCGTTAGTTTACCCACACGGATATACTTTTCAAGTAAGGGGTAAAGAATAAGGCTTCTATATCCGTATAGGGTATACTTTGACGTATTAGCGAACTTAAACAGCTAATAACCGCCCAAGAAATACTTGTATCTAGTACAATATTTTTCACGTACATCGGATCGAATGATCATACGTTACTTAACTTTGAATAAATATCAACATAATATCAATATCATGTACGTATATCGAAGAATTGATTATACGCATTAGTTTGAAATATAAATCATTTGGAAACGTATTTGTCATGAATATAAAAGAGATATGTACATGCATATCATTTCATAACATATCATACGCATATCGAAACAAGTGATCATGCGTTATCTTGAAATAAACATAAGATTGAATGTATACTTGCCTTTGGTCCTTAGAATTCTCACGTTTAACAACTCGTGAAAGCAGAAAATTCTATAAAACATGTACAGATAATAATATGAGAAATCTCCACTTAAATACACATGATAAATGTTCATGCGAAGTGTTAATGAAATTCTCAAGTCTATACTTAACTACTTATGTCGTCACTCGTAATATTGGGATTCGGTTGGAACCGAATCGAAGTCCGAGAGATTAGTGAACTTGGTTAAACGTCACTTGTAGGTCCTCGATAATTTAAATTAATTATAGGAGGCCTTAGATTAATTAATAACTATTAATTAATCAACTTAAGCTTTAAATGATTATTATTAATCATTTAGAAATTATTCATTAATTATTATTTAATTGTTTTAACTAAATAATAATTGGTCTTAAATTAGTTAAGAATTACTTCTTAATTAAATCTTAACTTAAATGATTTATTTAAATATTTAAAAATCATTTGTTAATTATTATTTAATTACTTTAATTAAATAAAAAAAATTAATATTTAACCATTTAAAATTCATTTAATTAACTAATAATTAATATTTAATCATTTAAAATTCATTTATTAATTATTATTTAATTACTTTAATTAAATAATAATTAATATTTAATCAATTAAAAATTATTTAATAATACTTTTTAAAAAAAATATGTAAGTGTTTATTTTATTTTTGAAAACTTGGATTGGGTAAAAAAATAATTTTCAAAGTGGGTTGAAATTTTAAAACCAAGTGGGTAAAATTTATTGGATCAAAGTCCAAAATTTTATTTTTGTAATCCGGGTCAAAATTCGGGTCAAAACAATGGGTCCAACCGGGTCGAAACAGTGGGTCGGATCTGGGTCAACCGGGTCAAACCGGGTCAACCCATCACCTTCAACCCAGCAGTAGCAGTTTCCGGCGACTGCAGTGCCGCCGGCCAGAATTTGCAGAAACCGGCGAGTTCTACACCCACTGCCCGCGACACACACACACACACACACACACTGATTCGAGGAAAGGAGGACGTCATGACAAAAGACATAGCCTAACGTGCCCCTATCCCTCTTGCCGCGACCTGAAAAGCCTTAGAACGGCCGTTGGGAGTGCCGTCGGCGAGCTCGCCATTAAAACCGGCGAAGCTCGCGGCAATGCAACAAATCCTCAAACCATGACCATCTTTGAAGAATCATATATCAAAATAATTGTAGAGATCACAAGGAACTCATACATACAATCAATTTCAATTTTCATCAACTACATCGCATGCTAGATTGATTTAAAGTTTTGGACATAAATGAAAATTTCATATGAACACGAAATCATAAATACTTAACTATTTCTCAAATTGTTTAAGGCAAAATGATCCTTACAAGTGCAGAAACATATTGATATAAATTATTTGAATTTCCACGAACTACATCGGCCAAAATCTCGATTCAAAGTTTCGGGTTCTAGGGTTCTAAGTATTATGAATAAACCGTGGCTAAAGATTAAACAGCCGTCGCTAAAGGGTTTTTTTTTATTTAGATATTGATTAAACCTCAAAAATTAATATCTCTCAATATATAGATGATATGAACAAGTGCAATATATGAAAATCATACGGAAAAATATTATCTACAACATGGTATAATTATAAAAAAATTTCAGCGTAAAAATAAAAGTGCAGAATTTTTTTTTTTTTACCTTTAAAAGCTTCAAATGAAAATTCCAAAACCTTGCTAGAGAGGAAGAATAATGCTCCGAATTTGAGAGAGAGTTTGTGAAAATAAGATAGTGATTTTGCTGTAGTGAGATTACTAACCATGCAAGGAAGGAAATTAAGGAGTAATTTACTACCTAATAAATGCACCATTTAAATTTTGAATTTCAAATTTAAATCCCTAATTAATTGCATCCTAATTGCATGGTAATTATTATTGTAACTGATGTAAATTAATCATTTACCATGGGAGTAATTAGTAAAAAACAATTATTTACTCACAATTTACATTTTTAATGGTTATGCATTTATTTATTGCATTACCCGAAAAAATTTTAATCGGCCTCGGCGAAATAATAAAAAAAAATGCGTTTATAAAATTATTATCAAAATTAACATCTAGTAATTTAAAATAAATATCTTGTCACAATTTATTGTCTCGCAACAATTAAAAATATAGCATTCGTTATAAATATTAATGAACGTGTGCGTAATGAATTACGTAATCGTTACGTACACGTAACCGTAAAAAAAAATATATATATATTTACTGGATGATAAATTCATAAATAATCCTCAAAATTTTACTTTTGAATTATTGGGTTCTCACACTGATGGCTGTTGTCTTAGGATCCCATGATATGGGAAGGGCTCTCATGAACTTTCTGTTCACATCCTTGTTAGCATATGCCTTCCCATATAATCTCAGGTCATTTACCAACCTATTGAATCAGTCAAACATTTCAGTAATTGTTTCACCATTTTTCATTGTGAACCACTTATACTGTTGTGTTAACAGCTGCAGTTTGTTTTCCCTCACTTCCTCAGTACCATCACAAAGGATTTGTATGGTATCCCATATAGATTTAGACGTGGTTAGATTCATGATACTATTCAGCATATCATCGTCTAAACCATTATACAGGATTCCAGTAACTTTAAGATCCTTTTTCACCTTTTCTCTTTCCTCTATCGTCATTTCATCAGTTGTCTTTGGGACAAGCTTTTCAGGAATACTGACTCCATTAACGACTTCTATAGGAATGAGCTTCTTGGGAACGTGAGGTCCTTCTTTTAGAATCTAAAAATATTCATCATCAATAGCTCTAAGATGAACTATCATTCTTTGTCTCCAGAAGAAGTATTTGCCCCTTTCCAACATGGGGACTTTACTATTTCCAGCTTTATTGGCCATAGATAGTGATCGAATTTAGCAAGTGAAATCTGCTAAGAGGCTCTGATACCAATTGTTAGTGCAATATCAGCACAAGTGTTTGTAGAAGGGGGGGGGGGGGGGATGAATACAAACACCTGAAACTTTTCGCACTTAAAAACTTATAAGGCTTACTGAAAACCAGTTGTAACAAACAGAAAAACTATATGAAATGAAAACACGCAGATTCAAGTTAAAATAGTTATATTATAACTCGAGATTTTTCTGGAAATCTGTATAATCACAAATGTGATTTACAGCTACAAATTCAGTGAATAAAGTTCACAGCTTCTCACACTCACTAGCTTCTAATATTCTTTGAAATATCTCTCTCAAGATCTATTGCAAAACTTCTCTCTAGTGTTTTTGTGCTTCAGTGCTTGTTTGATCTGTTGGATAGATTCAATCAATCGTTATCTTTGTAATGAGAGCTCCGTTGCTTATATATAAATCAGTGGGATGAAATCACGTTCTTGAGACGTGCTTCTCTTCTCAACTTAGCCGCAAGTATGTCACATCTAAACTTTATGTGTCAGACTGCTACATGCTTTGTTGCTACTTTTCTTCCCCTGATCTGTGTGCATTTAATGCGTGAGAGTTCTCATTGGACCATTAACAAACTTCAACAAATATCTTTCCAGTTAATATTTCTTGCTTCTGTAACACGTTACGTTGATTTCCGTGTAAGAACTGATGACGGGTGTATGCTGTCACAACGATCCCATCACGTTGGATAAATTACAAGTTGATATTGTTGTCACACTATGTCAATTTGAAATGTTTTTTCCACCTTCATTTTTTGACATTATGGTACATTTGGTTATTCATTTGGTTTGAAAGATTAAGTTATGTGGCCCTGTATATTTGCGGTATATGTATCCTTTTGAGAGATTCATGGGTATATTGAAAGGATATGTGAGGAACCGATATCGGCCAAAAGCTAGTATAGTTGAAGGATATTCAGTTGAGGAGGCTATTGAATTTTGCACAGAGTATTTAGCAGCTGTCAATCCTATTGAAATTCCCAAATCTCGTCACGAAGGAAGACTTCATGGGCATGGTACATTGGGATCCAAATGGATCGCTCCTAGGTGTGATTAACTCCACGATAGAGCGCATCTATTTGTCCTGCAACACATGACTGAAGTTCATCCTTACTTAGATTGTCATGTCAGTTTGATTAGGAGGCAGAATCCTTCAAAAAGTGGCATTTGGGTTACAACTAAAAATAATCGCTCATTTGTTGGATGGTTTAAAGACCGTGTAATGTGCCAATTGTCAGATACACCAAATCTCATTTCTAATACGATAAAATGGTTAGCATATGGCCCCAACACGCTTGTTCGATCTTATAAAGGTTATGATGTTAATGGATATACTTTTTACACCCAACGTCAAGATGGAAAGAGCACTATACAAAATAGTGGTGTTACCGTGGAAGCTTCATCAACATAATTTTTCAGAGGCAAATATTCAAGATCGAAAGATGTGAAAAAGTCGTATTATGGGGTGATTGAAGATATTTGGGAGCTTGAGTACAGAGAATTCAAGGTTGGTCTCTTTCGTTGTAATTGGATTGATATACGTCGTGGTGTTCGAAAGGATGAGTTAGGATTACTTTGATAGATTTTAGTCAGTGGGGTCACGTGGACGACCCATTTATACTCACAACGCAAGTAAAACAAGTATTTTATATCCAAGACCCCGCCGATCCTAAGTTTTTAATTGTTGTTCAAGGCAAGAGAAATATTCTTGGTATTGATGATGTTGTTGACGAAGACGAGTATAACCAATTTGATGAGAATCCTCCTTTCTCTATGGGTTTACCTACCCCATATGGTGATGATAATGGAGAAACAAACTACCTACGTAATGACCATGGTAAAGGATTATGGATTGATCATGGAAAATATGTACAGGACTTGAAGGTTTTAATTTGTTTTATTCTAATAGTTGTAAATATTTGTAAATTGGAAATTTTAATTTGTTTTATTCCAATTATTGTAAATTTTAATTTGATTTATTCCAATAGTTGTAAATAATTGTTAATTTGTATATTTTAATTTGTTTTACTTATATTAATTGTAAATTTTAATTTGATTTATTCTAATAATTATAAATAATTGTTATTTGTATATTTTAATTTATTTGTATTCCAATAATTATAAATTTTAATTTGTTTTATTCCAATAATTGTAGCTGATTGTCTACTAATGCAAATTTTATATATTTCTGGTTGAGTATGGGAAGTAGTTCTTGGCAACAATCATACAACAATTAAAGTTGTCTATAAATAAAAACACATTTCAACTTATAATATTTCATAAGGCGTGGGCACACCTTATAGCTGTCCCCTGTTTTTGAGTATTTAAGTCATCCCCTGTTTTTGAGTATTCAAGTCATAAGAAGTCACCTGTTTTTGAGTATTTGCGTCGGTTTTTTATAACACACGACGCAAATGTTCCATTATTTGTGTCGGTTGTCGTAAACAACCGACGCAAAATCTATAAAAAATTAAAAACTTAGTCTCCAACAGTCAAAAGTTTAGTCTCTGACAGTTCAAAAACTTAGTCTCCAACAGTTCAAAAACTTAGTCTCTGACAGTTCAAAAACTTAGTCTCCGACAATTCAAAAACTTAGTCTCCGACAGTTCAAAAACTTAGTCTCCGACAGTTCAAAACTTAGTCTCTGACAGTTCATCAAAAACTTAGTCTCTGATGGACTAATTTTGCTTGATCAACTTTGACATTTGTTGAACTCTCCAAGTGTATTCATTGTATACCAATGTAACTTTAAATTAATATTTTACTTATATTGAAAGTCGTTAATAACATATATTATACTTATGAAATAAAAAATAAGTAAAAAATATTAATGATTAACTAAAAAACTACAATATATAACACATTTAATATATATATATAATAGTTTTAATTAACTAATTATTTTTGAAATAATGTTAGAGATAAATGATGATGATGATGATTATGTAATAAGTTGTGCAACTGTAAATACTTGAGGTATTTTATAAACCTTAAAATCTGCACAAGTTTTGCATTCACTGATAATAAAATTATTCGTTAGTGGATGGTCAATCTTTTCACAAGACAAGTCAGAAAACAGAAACATCCAAAGGACTTGACAAAGTGGAGAAGAATGTCTGATACTACTTATTAACAGTCAAAGTATTCCGCACAATCAGATATTCTGAATAAAGTTACGTTGATTAAAGTACCGTCAGGGGGAACTCATCAGGGAAACCCGTCAGGGGGAACCCATCAGGGGGAACCCATCAGGGGGAACTCATCAGGGGAACCCTTCAGGGGGAACCCGTCAGGGGGAACTCATCAGGGGAACCAATAAGAGGGAAC
>CM025786.1:38894935-38904957 GCA_014636745.2 Centella asiatica
GGGAACCCGTCAGGGGGAACTCATCAGGGGAACCAATAAGAGGGAACCCGTCAGGGGGAACTCATCAGGGGAACCAATCAGGGGAAACCATCAGGGTATGACGAAGGCAGACCAACCCATCAGGGTAACCTATCAGGGAGAATGGTCATTATGGCATCAGTGGAAGCCATCAGTGTATACCGTCAGTCATAACCATCAGGATCACGAAGCACTGAGTGTAACTCAAGTGAAGGTTGAAGCCCTGATCCAGTCAATAAGCATCAGGGGATCCAGAAGCACTGATCAAAGTCCATCAGGGCTGATTGTCAGTGGATCGTTATGACAACATACACCCGTCATCAGTACTTGCACGGAAATCAACGTAACGTGTTAAAGAAGCAAGAAATATCAACTGGAAAGATATTTCTTGAAGTTTGTTCTTGATCCAATAAGAACTCTCAAGCATTAAATGCACACAGATCAGGGGAAGAAAAAGTAGCAACAAAACATGCAGCAGTCTGACACATAGGGCTACGATGTGACATACTTGCGGCTAAGTTGAGAAAAGCAGCACATCTCAAGCACGTGATTTCTTCCACTGATCAACATATAAGCAATGGAATTCTCATTACAAAAGAGATAGATTGAATCTTTCCAACAGATCAAACAAATATCGAAGCACACAAACACTAGAGAGAAGCTTTGTAATAGATCTTGCGAGAAATATTTCAAAGAAAGTTAGAAGCTAGTGAGTGTGAGAAGCTGTGTATTTAAACACAAAATTTGTAGCTGTAAATCACATTTGTGATTATACAGATTTCCAGAAAAATCCCAAGTTTTAATATAACTATTTTAACTTGAATATGTATGTTCATTTCTTATAGTTTTTCTGTTTGTTGCAGTTGTTTTCCAGTAAGCGCTTTTAAGTTTAAAAGAGCGAAAAGTTTCAGGTGTTTGTATTCATCCCCCCCCCCCCCTTCTACAAACACTTGTGCTTATATTGCACTAACACTTTTCAAAAGAAATCTTGAACGAGATTCCCTTTACCACATCAGTCTTTGTTGTGGAGTACATGAACTTCGCACTTGTCCAGAGTTGAGACAGTGCTTCCCCCGACATTTCTTCATCGGTGAAGATTGCTTGACTATACTCGGAGATGAGTAGATAGTTCATCATGGGCTTGAAGCAATCACTCACCTCATCAATGTTGGAGAAACCCACATAATTTGTGGGTGGAACCACCAGATTTCTCGGAAGTTGTTGAACGTTGCTAGGTGCCATTGATGCTGTTGAAGATTTGAAGTTCTAGGGTTTCTGTGAAAACGAGAGAGAGAAAATGAAAACTCGAGCAAATATTAGAGATAGATTAAATGATTGAAGGTGTTTTAGAAAGTAGGAGAGATAAAGTATAAATATCAGCCTATTGACGTTTGAAAACTGCTCCTAAAAACATGCAATCAGGGAGTCATTTTAGTTCTATGATGACACATCATCAGCGAGAGAAGAACTCCCTAATGAGTTGTCATCACTTTACTGAACGTAATCCCCTGATGCAGTTAAAAGCATTTTACCTTACCTTGATGCTCATTGTATATACATATTCTGACCCTGATGCGCGAGCCGATGCCCTGACCCTGATACGCGAGCCGGATGCCCTGACCCTGATGCGCGAGCCAGATGCCCTGACCCTGATGCGCAAGCCGGATGCCTTGACCCTAATGCGCCCTGACAAAGACCCTGTCCCTGATGCATCGGTCAAAAACAAAAACATAGAATGTACAAGTATATATATATATACATACATATTTACATTAATAACACATATATAATCACATATCAATTAATTTCATCAGGAACTTATGAGATGAGTTAGGAGTACCATAACTTAGGCATTTGATACTCTGTGTTGTTTCAACTACCTTTCTGACAAGACTTTTGTCCAGATATTTCACTTTCACTTTGCATAACTCACTATGCCCAGCTCTCCCACAAGATTAAAGAAAGTGGCTTCATCAAGAGTCTTGGTGAATATGTCTGTCAGCTGCTTGTTGGTAGGAACAAACTGTAGTTCTATAGTTCTATTCATGACATGTTCCCTGATGAAATGATATCTGATTTCTATATGTTTGGTTCTGGAATGTTGTACAGGATTTTTAGCAATGGCAATGGCACTAGTGTTATCACATTTGATTGGAATTTTGTTGAAGTTCAGGCCATAATCCATTAGCTGATTTTTCATCCATAGAATTTGCGCACAGCAACTTCCAGCTGCAATATATTCATCTTCAACAGTTGATGATAGTATGCAATTTATGTATATATTTGCATTGCATTTACATTCATTATGTGTTATTTAATTTACTACTGAGGTGTTTTCAAGTTGTTTTTGAAATAATAGGTGAAAAGGATGAAAACAAGGAAGAAGGGGCTGCAAAGAGAAGGAAGAATAAAAGTAGAAAATTGAAGTAGCAATTTGTTATTCTCACACCAAGTTGGGCCCACCTCAAAGAAATTGACAAGGATTGCATACGGGAGAAAAGAGCAAAAGAGGAGTGACCAAAGTTGAGAGGGACTCTTAGGAAGTAGATTAGAGTTAGGATATTTTATTTTCTAAAGTGGGGACCACTTTTATTTTCTTTATTAGCAAAGGAAGAGAGCAGCCGTAGGTCATATATAGATATTATTCATTAACTTTGGTTTAAAATGAGAGAGCCGCATACTGCTATCAAATTGGAGAATCTAACTTTTGTCTACAAGCAAGCTGCTGCCGCATACCTCTTTTCTTTCCCACGGTTACAGCAGGTTATAGATTTAGATTTTAATTATTCTAGCATGATGTTTCTCATGATTATGAACAACTAATCTATTCTAGTTGAGGTACTTGGATTTCTAGTCACGATTAAATCGTGAGACTGTTGTTTTAATTGGTTTTTATTCAGATCCAAATATTTATTTGATTTCTATCCTTGAACCGTTTGTGTTATTATTTAATTTATTATGCGATGTGGCCAGTTGTATGATTTATTAATTAATATCTCGCTGATTTAAAATATGAAGGCTGTTTAGCACTATTTTAACAAAGTAGCAAATTGATTTTATCTAATGAATTTTTGGGTAAAATTGGTGGAATTAAATAATCTAGTTTAAATAATCTACGGGTGTTCGATTTTATTGATTAGGATAGGGGTCTTTTTCATGCATAAAGCAGTTATTGATTTGGAATGAATAAATTTATCTTTTGTGTCGATGATCGAATTAATTGGCTAGATTGAAAAGTACCTTGGCTAGACTTGTCTCCACTAGATTTTATCATATTTTTATTATTCTGCAATTTTTATTATTTACAAATCTCAATTTAATTGTTATTTAGATATTTTTCTCAAATAAAATTCAAAAACCATTTTTCCAAGCAAGTAATTAACCGCAATAATCCCTGTGGAGAACGACCTTATTCACCATTATACTGCTCAAGTGTAAAAGAATAAGATTATTTATTTTTGGTGGGTTGACACCCTATTGTTGATGTTAAAATTGAGTGTTGCTTTTTGCTGAACCAAAATACAAGCCTTACTCCTAGAAACTGACAGCTTCCTGTTGTACTTTTTCTGTCAATTCTGCATCCTCCAAAGTCAGCATCAGAATATCCCAGCAATTCAAATCCAGACTCTTTTGGATACCAAAGTCCCAACTCTGTAGTGCCCTTGATATATCTCAAGATCCTTTTCACTGCAATGAGATGAGATTCCTTTGGGTCAGCTTGATATCTTGCACAAAGACATGTTCCAAACATTATGTTAGGCCTGCTTGCTGTTAGATACAGCAATGATCCAATCATTTCCCTGTAAGTCTTCAGATCAACTTTTTTTTCATTCTTATCAGGGTCAATCTTGGTTATTGTGGCCATAGGTGTCTTTGCTACTTTTGAGTCCTCCATGTCAAATTTCTTGAGAAGTTCTTTAGCATATTTTGTCTGATAAATGTAAATCCCATCAGTGACTTGTTTGATTTGCAATCCCTAGAAATAAGATAACTCACCCATCAAGCTCATTTCATACTTGTTTTGCACGAGTTTGGAGAACTTTTCACACAGTCTAGTGTCAGTGGATCCAAGGATAATATCATCAACATATATTTGAACCAAAATCAGATGACCTTGGTGTTGTCTAAAGAACAATGTCTTGTCGATGATACCTCTTGTAAACATGTTCTCCACCAGAAACTTAGACAGCATATCATACCAAGCTCTGGGAGCTTGCTTCAGTCCATAAAGTGCCTTTTCTAATTTGAATACATAATTTGGGAATTTTGAACTTTCAAACCCTGGAGGTTGTTGGACATATACCTCTTGTTCCAATTTCCCATTGAGAAAGACACTTTTCACATCCATTTGTTAAACTTTGAAGTTTGAATGTGCTGCATAGGCTAAGAATATTCTTATAGCCTCAAGTCTGGTGACTGGTGCAAAAGTTTCATCAAAGTCAATCCCTTCCTTTTGAAGATAACCCTTTGCAACCAGTCTTGCTTTGTTTCTGATAACAATGCCAACTTCATCCATCTTGTTTCTGAATACCCATTTGGTACCTATTATGATTCTATCTTTGGGTTTAGGTACCAACTTCCATACTTGATTTCTTTCAAACTGATTCAGCTTTTCTTGCATAGCCATTATCCAATCTGTATCTTGAATGGCTTCTTCAAATTTCTTTGGCTCTACTTGTGAAAGAAAACAAGCATATAAGCATTCATTAGATGTTGCTTTTCTGATCTGCTCTTTCTTGATTGGGTCACCAATAATTAAATCTGTTGTGTGACTCCTAGACCATTTGGGATTAGAGATGTATCTTGATGAGCTTGCTTGATTATCATCTCTTCCCCCTAAGTTTGTGCTCCCAGCTTTTGAAAAACCTCCCCCTGAATTAATGCTTAAATCAAGATTCAGGTTATCCCCTAATGATGCATGCCCTGATGGAGTATCCCCTGATCTGTTGTCTAGGAAATTGACTCTATCTGTGGAAGGGGCTTCTATAGAGATTGGATTGACATCAGGAATGGATAAATTCTCCATTTGTCTACACTCATCAGCTTCATTCTCTTGATAATCAGTCTCATCTTCATTTTCAAATTTGAGCTCTTCGTGAAAACCAGGGTCTTCAAGTCCAGAAATCTCGTGATCATCAAAAGGTACATTTATAGACTCCATCACCACCTGAAGTCTCTTGTTGTAAACCCTGTAGGCCTTAGATGTCAGGGAGTAACCTAGGAAAATTGCTTCATCAACCTTCAGATCAAATTTTTCTAAGTTCTCACCAAAGTTCCTTAGTATAAAGCATTTGCATCTAAAAACATGTAGGAACTTGATGTTTGGCTTTCTCCCTATCATTAGCTCATATGGTGTCTTGTTGTGAGCCTTGTTGATTAAGGATCTATTTTGAGTGAAGCAAGCAGTGGAAATTGCCTCAGCCCAAAAATAGGTAGGAATCCTTGCCTCTACTAACATTGTTCTAGCAGCTTCTATCAGGGTTCTATTCTTCCTTTCCACTACACCGTTCTGTTGAGGAGTCCTTGGAGCAGAAAATGTATGATTGATGCCTTTCTCCACATAAAATCCATCAACAGCTGCATTCTTGAATTTAGTTCCATTGTCTGTCCTCAATATTCTAACCACTGACCCTGACTCAGTTTCCACTTTCTTAATATGGTCAATGATTTGTTGAGATACTTCTGATTTAGAATTTTGAAACTTAACCCAAGTATATCTAGTGTAGTCATCCACAATAACCATAGCAAATCTTTTCTTTGACACTGACTTAATGTTAACAGGGCCAAAGAGAAGCAATTGAATTGGATCTCTGATCATTGTGGCTTCCTTGTTGACAAAGGATGTTTTCCTTTGCTTCCTTTGCTGACAATCTGGACATAATCCTTCTTGAATGAATTCCATTTGAGGTAGTCCAGTTACCAACTCTCTCTTCACTAAATCATTGATAGCCTTGAAGTTTAAGTGAGAGAGCTTCTTATGCCACAACCTGCTCTCATCAGGGGTTGCCTTACTGTAGAAACATGATTCTCCACTTACTGAATTGAAATCAACAATATAGAGATCTCCTTTTCTTATCCCTAACAAAACCAGCTTCCCATCATCCTCATTTGAGATCAAGCACTGATCCCCTTTGAAAGAAATGATGTATTCTTTGTCACATAGTTGACTTATGCTTAACAGGTTGTGCTTAAGCCCATCAACTAGTGCTACATTTTCAAATGAGACATTCTCATTTGCTGCTTTGCCATAATCAAGAGTCAATCCTTTGCTGTTATCACCAAAAGATATTACTGGACCAACCTTTTCTTGAAATTTTGTGAGTAGAGCTTTGTTTCCTGTCATGTGTCTTGAGCAACCACTATCTAGAAACCAGATTTGACTGCTTTTGACTTTTCCCTGCACACAAAAATCGTTTAATTTGTTTTTGGTACCCAAGTGGCTTTGGGTCCTCTAGGTTTAGTCACAGTTAATGGTAAAACAGTCTTTTCTTTATGAGTGACTTTTGATTTTGGCAATTCAAAAACTTTCTCCTTTTTAGGAGCTTCAATGTAAGCTTTTGATTTATCAACAATTTCCTTATTTTTACCCTTATGGGTGCATGCTTAAACAGAAGGTAAATCATCAGCATATAATATTGTGCCAATTAAAATTTGTGGTTTTTCTTTACACTGAAAAGATAAATGATTATTACTACCACAATTCCAACACACTTTTCTAGGGGCTTCATGAATGGAAATGTAATTACTGTCCTTGTTTACACCTAGCTTACCATTGATATTTTTTTTAATTTCCCCTGACAGGCCTTTTTCCCTTGAAGGGCTACTATGGCTTGATGCACTCTTTCCCTCTGATGACTGTGTATCCACTAATGCACAGTCTGGTTCTTTTCTAATTGGAGGTTTGAGTGCTTTGGCTAGAATAGGTTTCTTGCCACTTCCACCACTTGTGGAAGCTTCACTCATCGGGAAAACATTCCTTTTTTCCAACTTTGTTACAACCTTTATAAACTTAATAGGTTGTAATGGTCTTTTTCCAAAGCTAGCTGCATTTTCAACCTCAATGCGAGGTTGCTTCACTAGAGTCTCTCCATAACCTAAACCAAATTTGGGATCAGATTTTTGATTGTTTAATTGATCCTTCAGTTTTTTCCTAGACTCATTCCACTTCTTTATGACATCCCTTTCTTGACTTAGAAGATTGGAGGTCCATTCCTCTCTTTTAATAGCACAATCAAGAAGATTTTTAGTCCTTGAGAGTTCTTTTTCAACACTCTCAAGTTTGGAGAGTTCTGATTCTAAAAAGGTGTTTCTAGCAGTCAAATGTTCGTTTATTTTCTACACTTTTTCAGTTTCAGCTACAACACTCCTCAGGGTGTCATAAAGATCCTTTATCTCACAAGCCATTTCCTTAACAGTTTTAACACAATCATTTTTAGACATGTTAGAGGAAATTTCAAGACTTACTTGTGAGCTGCTACTGTCAGTGGATAAGGCCATCAGGGCTACGTTGACATATTCTTCAGCATCTTCTTCATCTGAATCAGCCCAGTTATTTCCCTCTGCAATATATGTTTTTCCCTTCTTGTTGGCATTGAGAAGGTCAAAGTATTTCTTCTTGTAGTCCACTTCAGCTTCCTTTCCCCTGGATTCACCTTCCTTTGAGGTCTTGCGACACTCATTTGGAAAATGACCCATTTCATTGCATTTATAGCACTTTATTCTTGATTTGTCAATAAAGTTTTTAGTGCTACTGGGCTTCCTTGCTGAAAATCTTTTGGATCCTGCAGCCTTTTGAAATTTCAGCTTGGAAAACCTTTTTGCAAGAAAAGACATAGTTTCATCCAGTTGCTCTAACTCTTCAGGATATATTCATCCTCCTTTGAGACAGCTACGTTGTCCCCTTCAATTTCAGCATCCCCTGACTACTGCTTCATCAAGACACTTGGTCTTGCTTCTTCTTTGTCCTTCTTGGCAGCCATCAGGGCTACAGATTTAAGCTTCCTGGCATCCCCTGACATTTCAGATATTTGCTGAACTTCAAGTTCATATGTCTTTAGGGTGCTATAAAGCCTATCCAAGTCTAGGAGATTCATGTCCTTGGATTCCCTGATGGCTGTCGTCTTAGGATCCCATGATATAGGAAGGGCTCTCATGAACTTTCTGTTCACATATTTATTAGCATAGGCCTTCCCATATATTCTAAGGTCATTTACCAACCTGTTGAATCTGTCAAACATTTCAGTGAGTGTTTCACCATTTTTCATCGTGAACCACTCATACTGTTGTGTTAACAGCTGTAGTTTATTTTTCCTAACTTCTTCAGTTCCATCACATAGGATCTGGATGGTATCCCATATTGACTTAGATGTTGTTAGATTCATGATATTGTTTAACATATCATCATCCAAGCCATTATATAGAATGCCTGTAATTTTGAGATCCTTCTTCACTTTTTCTCTTTCCTCTAGTGTCATTTGATCAGTTGTCTTTGGAACTAATTTTTCTAGAACACTGACTTCATTGACAACTTCTTGAGGAATGAGCTTCTTTGGAACGTGAGGGCCTTCTTCCAGAATCTGCAAATATTCATCATCGATTGCTCTTAGATGAACTATCATTATTTGTTTCTAGAAGAAGTATTTTCCCCTTTTCAACCTAGGGACTTTACTATTTCCTACTTTGTTGGCCATTGAATATGATCGTTTAGTAAGTGTAATCTGCTAGTAGGCTCTGATATCAATTGTTAGAATAAAATAGCCTCAAGTGTTTGTAGGGGTGGGGAGGGTGGGGGCGGGGGGGGGGGGGGGGGGGGAATTCAAACACTCAAAACTTTTTCTTCTTTTTCAACTTTTTTGTACAACAGGAGATAACTACAACACTTAGAAAAACAATAACAGATAATCAGATGAACACACGTATTCAAGTTAGAATAGATCTATTAAAACTTGAGGTTTTTCTGGAAATCTAATTAATCACAACTGTGATTAATCAGCTACAAATTCTGTAATGAATTACAGCTTCTAATTCACACTCACTAGCTTCTCACTTTCTTTGAAATATTTCTCTCTAGATATATTACAAAGCTGCTCTAGTGATTTGTATGCTTCAGTGTTTGTTGATCTGTTGGATTGATATTTTTGTAATGAAAACTCTTTTGCATATATAAAAGATCAGTGGTTGAAACCACGTGCGAGACGTGCTGCTCTTTTCAACTTTGCCGCATATATGTCACATCGTTGTCCTTTAGAAACTATGTGTCAGACTGCTGCTACTTTTGTTACTTCTTTTTCATCCCCTGATCTGTGTGCATTTAATGTTCGAGAGTTGTCATTGGACCAACAAACTTCAAGAGATATCTTTCCAGTTAATATATCTTGCTTCTTCTACAAGCTTCATTGATTTTCGTGTTAGACCTGATGACGGGTGTATGCAGTCACAACCATCCACTGACGACAAGCCCTGATGAAAACTTGATCAGTGCTTCTGGATCCCCTGATGACAAGTCTTTGTTAAAGACTGGATCAGTGCTTCAAACTTCACTTGAGTTTACTAAGTGCTTCTTGTTCCCCTGATGTTATGACTTATGACACACACTGATGGCTTCCACTGATGCAGTGTTGAGCATTCCACCTGATGGGTTTCCCTGATGGCTTAGCCTGACACTGTCATACCCTGATGTCTTCCCCTGATAGGTTGACATGACTTGGTCATGCCCTGACGTGTTTTCCCTGATGAGTTTGGCCAGCCACTGCCATACCTTGACGTGTTCCCCTGACGGGTTGGTCTGCCTTTGTCATCCCCTGATGGGTTTCCCTGACGGGTTTTTAATCATTGAAGTTTTGCTTGGAATATCTGATGTGCGGAATACTTCAACTATTTTCGAGTAACAACAGACATTCTTATTTACTTATCAAGTCTTTTAGAAGTTTTATTTTACGACTTATTTTGTAAAGTGTTAATTGTCACATCCGTGTCCCAAATCGTATATTCGTGAACATGCATTC
>CM025786.1:38904967-38926718 GCA_014636745.2 Centella asiatica
TTGAAATGTAATTGCTGTTTATTTGTTATTCGAGTTGGGTCTTTACATTAATCATCCCTGATGAATAAGTTTATCATCAGTGGATGCAAAACTTGTGCAGATATTAAGGTTTATAAAATATCTTAAGTATTTACAGATGCACAATTCATTCTCTAAACATCATCATCATCATTTAACTCCTACATGCACTAATCAATTTTGATAACTGATACTTTGCTGACATTGACGTGATTGTCTGAAATACGGAATACTTAGATTGTTAAGTACAACAGACATCCACTAACTCTATCAAGTCGTTTTGGGTTAACCATTGATGACTTGACTAAAGTAGATAAAGTCATCCCCTGATGAACTAAGTTGTCTATGGGTGGATGTTTATTTATGCAAATATACTAAGGTTTATAGAGTGCTTTGAGTATTTGTACATGCACAATTATTCACTAACATCTAAATCATCATCAATCATCGCTTATACTAAAAGTTTTGGATGCAAATTATATGGTAATCAAAGGTTTTTATTATAAACCTTAATATTATAATAGTTATATCAACTATAATTAATTAAATTGATAATAATTTAATGTTTACTATGCCGTCGTTTGATTTAAAAAATTAAAACGTATCTTTAGTTTTGGAACGGAGGATAGTATATTAATTTTTTAAAAGTTTAACTTTTTTAAAATTACATAGTACTCGTTTGTTTCTGCTTAAAATTATGAGATTTTAGATTCTGATAATATATCTAAAATTTCATAATTTTTAATCCGAAACAAACCGATCATAATTCAGCGTAACAACAAAATTGAACCAACGAATTTTCAAGATCAAATCTTATATATTAATTATTTATTATAAAAATAAAATATTAAAATAATATAAATCATCTCAAAATTCACAAATTAAAAATTATATTAAAATATTTACTATCAATAAAATAGAAAACGCCTGTTGCCCATTCACACTACAAACCGGTATAAATTAATTGCTAATGTTACGTTTCTCTTTAGATATATAATATAAAATCTTTTATTTGGATTATTTTTTGGCGTATGTGGTTATATTTCAATTTAAAATTATTAAAAATAAATTTATTTGTGAATCTGATCGTTGACTTAATTAATTATCGATTATCTCTTCTAATTTTTGAAAAGTTTAAATATTATAGATTAATAAAAAATTCTAAAAAATAATTAACAAATTTGTGAATTTAGAAGTTAATAAAAAACTCTAAAAAATATGTGATCAATGTGTGAGTGTGTACTCGAGTTGCTGTTCGGTGACTCCTTACGTAGCACTAAAAAAAAAAAATATTTATTTGTGTCAACTCAAATGTATTTATAAATTTGGAAGAGAGCAGATTTAAATGAAAACCGGGGAACTCACAACCGGAACCATCTTGATGAACGGAGAATTCTCCGGCACAGGAGGATGTTCCCGGCCCTTCTCATGTACACTCAAGCCACATAGGGCTTCGAGCTGCACCTACGCACACACTCGTACATGTCCACTGATACAAATCCACAGTTTACAATCAATTTTGATTAAATTTGTGTAATTTGTGCTTAAATGATGTAACTAGGGTTGAGCTTGAATATAATTGTGATTAGGCCTAATTCAATGAAGGAATTTGGGTCAAATTATGTCATTTGGGCTATTTTTCTGAATCTAATTGTGCTTAAATCTAATTTAATTGTGTAATTAGTCTACCTGTGGTTTATAATTATATATTTGAGAGTGATAATGTGATATGTTAGGTTTCATTTGATGGCTAGTGAGTTTTCATTTTCCCAAATCTATATGTCAAAATCATCAATTCATTATATGATCAGAGTTTTGTTAATCTGACTATAACTTGTATGTTAAATTGTATTTGCACAAATTCTTATGTGAACTACTAGCTTTTGTCCTTGCACGTTCATACATTCAACAATGTGTTCAAGAGGTTGACTTAGGAGTCAAATTCTTGTATGCATGTGTGTGCAGCAATTTATGCTGACTTACATTCAATAATGCTGTTTTTGTTCTTATTATGTTATTCATCTGAGATATATGCCGACTTATTCTGTTATTTTGTATAGTCCATGTTGATTTTTTTGTCACCCCTATACATTTATTATCTAGTTGGGAGTGTGTAACATGTTTCACCATTCCAACAAGAGGGGGGATTTTATTAGAGTATGTGCTGCTATAAATGCATTTGCTCACCGTCGCTGCAGTGTACTCTGTACCTTAGTTTCAGTTAGTTTTGTTTCGCGGTCAGTGAGTTTATTGTTGTGTCAGTTGATCAGTGGTATTTTTGTGAATAAATGCTGACCTGTAGTTAGTTAGCTTAATCAATAAGCAGTATTCTCATGTATAAAACGCAGTCTCAGCTATGTTTTCTCAATTTAATGAAACTATTTCTCCATTACATTGTTCTATCTTTCATTCGCTTTACATTTTGTCACACCTAGTCACCTATCAAGGAATAATGTAGCATAAACTTTAAGGAACAAATAATTAGTAGCTTTGTATTTTGTTTGTTCTCTGGGTATGAGTTCTTGTATACACTTGGGAATATCTGATCCCAAATTGAAAATATTATTGAAGCTGCACTTTGGCTAGAGTAGTTACCATCTGGGAACTCTGGCACTTTGGCTAGAGTAGGTTTGAGATGTTATAATGTGGCTTTTGTTGATAATGCACACTGTTTCATCATATTCTCCTTGTACATTTGGCGATATGAGGAATGCAGATTTAATTTTTCTTTGTTTTTACTTAGATTTCTCTGTGAAACTGAGGTCATTTCAACCATTTCTAGTGAAGTCATTCGGAAATGACTGGAATAGGGCTCTGTTTTCGTAGGGGATATTGCTTTAATCTACGAGGAAAGAATTTCAGCTCATAGTACTTAACAACTAAAAGAGATTATTTCTGTATATGGATAAACTATCTAGGATAGAATAGAAAAAAGACCGGATGTAGCTGGCAATAAACTTTCAAAAAATACAGGAAATTATTTTTTCATTTTTAAAACTTTATACCACTTTCATTCTCCACATATCAATGAATACAACCAATTCCTAGAGAGTTTTCCCATGATATATCTTTGTAGTATCACCTGATTCTGAAGGACAAACAAAAAAAGTTCACTATATGGCACTCACTTCTGACTCTCGCCTCCCAAAAAACAAAATGGGAATTTCAATCAATCAATTAATTACAGTAACATTTTCTGTTCATGTATTTGTCAAACTGGAACAGAATATGTCAAACTTTAATCTGTTTGCTGCAATAGGAAATGAAAGTCTGATCTCTGTCGAAGGAGAGGTGGTGGATCCACATCAGAGAGGCTGATATCTAGAAAAGAACGTGATATCTCTTCCATAGAGAAAGGTATGCTGTAAACGTTTATGTTTATGAGTAATATTATCAAGATTGATCTAACACAATGTTGGTTATTTATTTTCAATTTGATTACCTTGAATCCACATCAAGCAAGAAGGAGTTGTTTGGCACATTAATAGAATCTTCTGCCATTAGTGCTCTCATCTTGCCAATGACCTGAAACGCAACATTTAACTATGATTTGACAAACCATAGATAATCTTTTTGTAGAGTTGAATAAGTCGGTTGGTACATGGTTCTGAACCTCACCTTAATAATGTATTTTTTGGTTAGATTGTAAACTTTAATATGTATTTTCTGTACAGAGGACGTTAAACTTGGGGTTTCTTAGAGGTGAACCAAGTGACCACTAGAGGTTAGGTAAATTCTAAGAAATTATTTAAAGTGATATTTGCAGAGCAGAGGTATATTAGTGTAGTTCCTGTTCTTTTGGTGGCTAATTTTAGATATGTTTCTAAGTTATACAGCACACTTGGTTGTAGGATACAAATTAAACATCCAGTCTTAGTAAAAGAGAAATTACATATGCATGTCCTGATGTCCATCATTCTAGAAGGCAGTTGGTTATAAAGAATCATTAGATGGACTGCAAAAAGTATGTGGCATATCTCAGAATTTACCCCAATGTGGTGTTAGGGGCAATATCAATTTTTGTGTATCAGTTTATATTGACATTAGTAATGAAATTGTGGGGACTGTTAAGGACTTACCTCTGTTGACAATCCTTGTGCTCCATATTTGTCATCCCAGAACATAGTTCCAATGCGATATATTTGTGGAGTGCTCAACATCTAAATTAGGAAAAAGCAAAGAGATTTAGATTCTCCGTGGTTCTGCTTTTGATTATAATGATGTAGACTTGTAAATGGTTTGACATGTTATTGAAAGATCTCATCTCAAGAGAAAGTTGTGGAAATTAGTTTTACTATAGAGACTATCAAGTTACCGGGCAAATTTCATTTGTTATCTCTTCCAATGACTTTTGAGACTTCTGATGCATTACCTGCATGATAAGATTTGACCCATTGACTCGATATCTATTCAAATTTATTTTCCAAGTTAAATTGATTCAAAAAATCATACCAGAAATCCTGCGGCTTGCCTTATATGTTGAAGTTCATCCCATGACAACCCAGCGATCTGTTAGTTTATTTATTAATTCTCAAAGATATACAAAATATTATTGATAATTAGACAGAAGATAAGGAAAAGAGAGCAAGTGTACCCGAAAGAATAAATACATTTTTCTAAAGGAAATTCAACTATTCAAGTAGACTTTTCTCTTTGCCATCTCATCTCTATCATAATTTTTTTGTTTAATTGTTTTCTTGAGGGTGAACTTACCTGATCTCCTGCTTTCACACACCATTGCTCAAGTTCTTGCAAACCAGCCTTTACGTATTCGCCATTGCTAAATGAGCAGCATTCACGGCGAAGTAATAAGCTGCAGAACCACAGAACTATTGGTATTCAAATATTTGACCTAGCATGGCAATGTTTTATCATTTTCAAAATGCTATAATTTTTTGGGGTGTTGTCAATATTAGGAAGAGCTATGTTACCTATTGAAAAGCTGTACGTTTATGAATGAGAAAACCTGACTATAGATTTTTCTTGTGATGACAGAAGACACCTGAAGATATGGTCATTAGACAAGAAAATCAAGGTAGTTCCGATTACATTAAATAAGGAAGAGTATCGAATTGAATCACTTCTGCTCACGTAATTTGCAGATAGTATTTTTAGTGTCTGATCCAGGCTGTTGACAATACTTTGCCAGTGTATGTTTGATGCCTGCTGTTTTGCCACTATATTTGAATGAATATTTCTGGAGGAACCTCTTATTGATCTGATTCTTGTAGATCTAGGCGCCTGTAATGGAGCTTGAGATATTAAATCAAGAAGTGGTCTAAGATTGTTAAATGACAGACATTTATTTAAGTAACAAGCATACTTGTATACATAAATTAAGGAATGGACTAATCTCTTTCTTCAGGCTATCACGGATCAGTCCATATATTTTCTCAACACAAGCTGTTAGATGCTGCTTAAACAGAAGAGCTGGGTATTTGGCTTCTATTTTTGTTTGTGCTTTTGGCTTGCCATCCATTCCACTGTACCCACTGGAAATTCCCATGCCCATTGAGGATCCCCGAAATCCCTGCACATTTTTAGACTTGTGAACAAATTAGCTATGCGATTCTTATTTAATTTTGACTGTACTTATCATCATCTCTCGTGTTTTTTAGTTATAAAAAAAAAAAAAATTGAAGTTAGTTCAAAAATCTTACTTGTGCCATTCTACCAAACAAGGTTGTGGGTGAGGTTCGGTGACGCTGTGAGGCTGTATGTCCTGTGTTGCTTGCCTTAATTGTACCTTGTAGAAGGAATAAAAGGGTAGAAGTTGTTGAGAGCCAGTATGCCAGATCTTTGACGCTGTCTTGAATCTAAAATGGATTTAAAAAGGATGATCAGTTCACTTGTCGCAGGCACCATGTGTTAGAATATCAACTGGTTATGGATCTGGCATCAAATTGTGCATCATAACACAACCTCAATAAATGATCTGATTGTGTGAATTATCCTGTCAAATATATTTGTCTTTTCTGCTTCAAAGGATCTCCACTGTAGAAGTGTTTTGTACACAATGCAAGCTGCAAGAGGTCTGCTCTTGTCAAATCGCTTATCTTCCACGAGGCACTTGATTAGCAAATCATGGTTTTCCTGGATATGGGAATAAATAATACAATGTCAACTATAGATATTAGAAGATCAATATGTATTGAGTACAACTTCCAAATATATACCTGCTGCCTGTCTGTTAGGGATCTTTGTTTTGTTAAAAATGAGGCCACGTTGGCTGACTCCTGCAAGTGGAATTCATTGGTTATGAATCAAGAGATGAGTACATAGATTGTTTTATGGTCATTATTTAGGGAGTTCTGTGCGAAAAATTAAGATTTACTTTAGTTGCTTGTTCGTGTACTTTTGTCAATTGTTCCTGTAATGTTTTTGTTTCTTCCTGTACTTCAGTTTGTTCCTGTAGTTTCGTTGCTCCGTGCTCGTTCTCCGATAGGTGTCCATTATCCGAAGTCTGCATATATAAGGAGAATCACTAGGTGACACAATACTTGACAGTAAAATGTATATTGTTTATAGTCAAATTAGGTCTGCTTTTACTTGTGTTAATGCCTGTGCACCCTGCTCAAGAGTGACTATTTTCTCCACGACAACATGCTGATTTCGAAGAAACTCATTTTCTGTCTCCAGACTTTTGATCTTGCTTTTGAAACTGATAGAGAAGAAAGATCAATTAACAGTTTGTTCTATTTCCTAGTAAAGACCTGACAAAGACTTCCAGCTAAAGGTTTGAGCTTGTGTTCAACACTCGTGAATTAAATAGTTGAAATAGAAGGAAATTCAATATCTGAACTCTTGATAATTGGTGTTACTGTGATATGTCAAATGTTTTAAATTATAATCCATAGAAAGTATCTTGTATGGTGAGTAAAATGCATAGGAGAACTTATGCATGGGTAGAACATCTACATGTAATAAATTGATCTCCAATTCTATAGTTACATAATATTTTTGTTAACAAATCGAGAAGCATGTAGTCCCAGTAATGTTTGTTTTGTGCCATTAATTTTTTTTATCCTTTGCGTAGAGTAACTTTTTAACCTTTCTTCAGTTTGGACACAACAAGATGTAAGAACCGTAGGAGTAAACAAAATTCTAATTGTGTTTAGTAAAAAGTTAATACAAAGGGACATTCGTACAGTTCAATTTCTTCAGACAGGTCCTCATTAGTTGATGCAACTAAAGCTTGCTGGCGTAGAACCTGATTTTCAGATTCGAGGTTGGACACGTTCAGCTCTAACCTGAGTATGAGCATATAGGTCATAGATTAGAAATAATTAGAAGATGTTGAACCTGCAGATGCTTTTATATGTTAGTACAAATGTATAACTACCTCTCAAGGGTATCTTGTAACTGTGCTAGTCTCAGCTGTGATTCCTCTACCTCTCTAATTCTTGCTTTGCTTTCATTTTGAACTTCATTATACATATGATCAAACTCATCAACTCTCTTCTTCAACTCTACGATCTCACCCTGCACGTGGGTAATTAGGTTACTGCCTTACTGGTTATCCCTGCCCTTTTTCCATCATCTAGATGCATAGAGGTCACAATGAGTTATGCATTTTCTTGTCTTATGCTAGATATACACTGTCTCGTTCACCAAGTATTAGTGATTTGACTTCCTGCTTCAGTGCTTTAAGCTCCTTTTTATTTTCTATTACCTTACATCTCTGGTCTGTAGTACCAATTTCATTTTGTGTTCTATGTTTAAAGATTGGAGACACGCATGCTCAGTGGTCCACATTGTGTTATGTAACAAGACAAAGTTCATATCAATATTAATCTATAATATTATATGGTTTCATTTTAGTTTCCTTTATGCAGCGTGATGAACTGACATGTTATACTGCACAGGAGGCCGTGTTGTGATTTTACCTCCAGCTCTTTATTGTGATTCGTCAATTCCTCCACCTTTGTGTTGTCAAACACTGGTACTTCTTTGATAACAGGTGGGGCTTGCTCAATAGCTATCTTTGCTGCTTCTCTCTCATTAATGACTGCAGTGTGTGCTTCATCTAGTTGCTCTTGCATTTCACGTAACGCGTTCTGCAATTTTGAAATTTCTTGCCCCTTTGCTTCTTCAAGATCAACCTACAAGAGTCCTTTTTCAACGATTAGATGAAGTAAACTACTTTTATCTACTAGATTTTTGTTCTAGTTTGTGATTTTCCCCGTACCAATTTCACAAGTGGTTTATAATTCATGAGAATTTCAGCTCGTCTTCATAGACTTCCATAAAGTTAACAAATTTAATCTTCATGTAGTCATAAGATTCCATATCCTGTGGATATGTCATTATCTGGATTATAGTTACGAGCACCTGGGCCATATCCAGATCCTGATATTTAGCCAGTTGCTCTATCTTGCCATTACAATTTATTTTTGGCATTTTGCATTGTCTGCCGTAAAAGTTATGAGGTTCAACCTCTTCTTTTCTCAAGTATTAGTAACTGTTTTGTTGTACCATTATATTTCCAACTGCTTAAAGTCTGAAAGAGTGAATAAATAATATTACCCTCAAATGCTTTTCAAATTCTAACCGCCATGTTAGTTCCTCAACACGCTTCTCCAGCTTGTCCTTTGCTTCTTTAAGTGCTCCTGTTTCTCTTGCAGCCTGTATTAGGAAAATTCAATTCCAATCATTTAACTTGGACAACTAAGCATACCATAACTGGTTAAAAGATAAAGTTGTTTCTTTAAGAGAGTATAAGCTCACCATCTTCAGTTTTCTAAGTTCCTTCCTTGCTATCTTTGCTCTCCAAAGACATTGAAGGGTAAGATTAGCTTTCTTCTGTCTGTTATAGGTCGAACGAGCATGGAATCTTCGCCATTGAGTCTGTAAGATACAAGCTTTAATAGAATATTTTCTTTTAAAAGTTTATAGATTTCTAATGATGTTTCTGCATAGCCATTTGAACCTTCTGATAATCACCTTAGGTCTTTCAATTATTCCTCAAATAGTTAGGCTCTACTTTATATTTCCCAAGTACGCTAGAGAATCCAAATTTGCGATCAAATTTGTTACTGGCTTCCCAGAATTTTATTTATTCTTTACGAGTCTGCTTATTTGTTATTTGTATTTCAATTTCATAACTCTTAGAAATTGTCAACCGGACTCAATACATTACCTGAATTATAGTTGCAGCTTTGTTTCTCCTCCTGCGTCTGAATTCATCTCTGGCTGCCATTGATCGCAATCCAGTTTGAATAACTACTGCTGCTTCCAGTAAATTTATATAAGATTTTCTCGCTGCATGAGCTCGAGCATGCTTCTGTATACGGATTGAAGCGGCATCCCTCTTCATATGTTCATATAGCTTGCGTGCAATTTGTGCTTTAAGAAGGAAAAGTTGAAAATTCGTCATTTGTTCATGACCCTCCCAAAAAAAGAACAATGAAATTGCACCTATAGGTGCTAATAAATAAATGATTTACAAAGAAGTCATCAATGAATCTTTGTGTTAGAGGGGTCAAAAGGAAATATATTGAGAAATAGAATAAGTTTATCTCTACTAAGAACTAATTTTCTTAAAATTTAATACCTTATTCGTTGGGATAGAAACAGAAATTTTACTGGAAGGGGACATAAAAAGCAATGCTGGTGAGGGGACAATCAAGTAAGTTGAAGGTAGGATTTTGAAAGTTTTGTTCCTTTGTGATTATAGGGCAGTGATGTCTGAAATCCATTGCAAACAGTTAAGCTTATGTACTTTCCTGAAGTTATAGAAAGTTACCCCTCCAATGTTTTTGCATTTGAATTGTAGCCCTTCGTAGGGTAATAAACTCCTTCCTTGTGAGATGTGTTCGGATTTGTCTTTGGATTCGCCTTGCAGCATAAGCTAGAATTTCAGCTCTTCGTGCATCTAGTTCAGCCATTTGACCAGCTCTAAGAAACACCTTTGTTTTCCCAATCTGGAATAGAAAGGATTAACGAGGAAAGATCATTCTTACATTGCAGTTCATATCGGATATATACACTGTCAAAGCTGATATATGTGTTATAATTTTTCCACCTGATAGCCCTTTAACCCCATCTTGTCACAAATTGCAATACATGCTGATTTTTCATCCGATCTGCGTGGAAAAATTAGTCAAGCACTTTGTACTTACAGTTTTATTAAAATAATGAATGGGATGCTTCTAAATGAGATCTTAACAACTTTATGTTTCAGATGCTTCTTCTAATTTTATTAAGCGTGTACTCTTTTGGAAGACAGCATAGCTAATCCTTTTCTTATAATGTCTTAAACTTCAGTTCTATATTAAAAGTTCCAAATGCAAGAAAGAAGTAGAGTATGCTGTAACATAAAGAAAGAAGTAGAGTATGCTGTTATATACCCATCCAAAACATCTGGAGATAACATTCCGAATCGGTCGAGGAATTCATCGAATGATCTTTTTGTGGGATACCCAGCACAGCTGATTCTAATTGCCTCTAATACACCCTGCCACAAACCGTCAGTTCTTGTCCATGAATTGAAGTGTCCTGAATAATGATATCTGTGAAATAGTGGAGAATATCACTTACACCACATCTTAATTGATTTATAACGTTGAAGTTCTCAAATATTCCAGGCTTCAGAACTGAATTGGGCTTTACACATCTGATGTAATGTGGCTCAGTTGTGCTGAGGGTTTCCATTAACGCTTGCAATTGTTGCTGGATTTTTGAATTAGAATAGTGAACAAACTCAGCTTTCCCTGGTACTCTTATATAGCACTTGTGTATATGATAGAATTGACTTACCTTGAAACGGGTGCCAATGGAGGAGAATTTGGACTGTTTAGATGTTTCCTCAGGTGATGGAGGGAATAGACTAGCTACAAAATTGCATCTAGAGGCATCTAATAGAGCTTGATGTTCTGCTATTACATAATCCTTATTTTTGTCAAGGAACTGATCAGCCACGTAGGTAACCTGCTTGGTCAAATGTTATCAGTGAAACAAAGGTATTTGACATATCTTTGAATAAATGAAATATCCTGCTTACATCTCCAGCATAATGGTTGATTGTAAAATCTGTTCGAGCAAGTTTTGGCTTGCTAAAGCGTTTATGCCCTTTATATGTCTGGTACATCTTCTGTGCAAATGTCTCGTGTGTTGCCTTTGGAAACATGCTACAGAAGAAAGCATTAGGCTATATGACTTCAAATAATTTCAACCACCTACAATAATCATCTCAGTTCTTTCCTTTGAATCGACAAGTGAAACAGTGCTGTTTTGTGGTCTAGATGGCTAGTACCTTCATCTTTTAGGTATCACCAAATTGTGTAAATTCCAGGTGTTTGACTAATTATTAGGTGCTCAACTAGTGCCTTGTTTCTGACCAGTAAGTTACTTGTTGATAAGTTCAATGTTTACGTACCAGGCTTCATCAAGAAGTGCAATTATTCCACCAGGTTTCTGCATGTGAAAATACATAAAATCTCCTCAAATTTTATCATGTCAATGAATTCAGAAGGTAAATGGATATAATGGACTTCCTAAGAATCTATACCTTTTCTATCAGATCTAAAACATCCTGGTTGTCTACGAATTCTACATAACTCCAGTTGATTTCCTCCTTGGTGTACTCTTCTTGCTCCATTTTGAAGACATGCTGCAAAATCACGATCCATTTTAATGTATGGTGTACCACAGTTTTATATCGCACCAATTTATGATTATACTAATGTAATTAATAAAGATGTTACAGTAAATTTATACTGCTACTTGTCACCTGATTAAAATGCTGTTGCAGCTTCTCATTTGTAAGATTGATGCATAACTGCTCAAAACTAGCAGAATAAGCAAATAATTAGATCTTGTTATTCAGATGTAAGCATTAGTATTTTAATAAGACAGATAGTTTTGGTATAATATACCTGTTAATCTTGAAGCTTTCAAATCCATAAATATCAAGGACTCCAATTATGCTTTTGGCATTGGGATCCTGACCAATCGAATTGTTTATTTTGTCCACGAGCCTGAATTAGTTCATGAAACCAACAATATAGCATCATTTTTTACCACTCTAATTTTGAGCGAGAATCTTAAAGATTTATGTTGTGGGTTGAAAGTGCAACAAATTTAGATCCAGGAAATAGACATATTGAAGTAATATGTAATTCATTAGTATAAGATATTTTTAGTGAACTTAGAGTTCTAATGAGAAATTGCAGGTAATCTTATATTTTTGGTAGGTTACAAGAGTAACAGTTTAATGCATCTCTAACATTGTACTATGATTTTCTTTTGTTTATGTCCGTTCTAATTCCTTTCTCCCCACCCCTCCTACCGATTTAAAGGTAAATTGCTTTCATATGCATTTTTCTCAGCCTAGTAGTTGCGTTGGAATGTTAATAATTCCCGTTTTGCTTCTTTTGTGCTTCTGTGGTACCATTAGGAAACAAAAGCTCACGGAGTGCTAGCAGCCTAAACGAATTGACACAGGTGATTTTGAAGGTGAAGCTGTGGCTCACTTACCAGTCAAATAATCTAGAGTAAATTGTCTTTGCCAGGGCATCGCGACTCAAGGCAGCTGAGGCTGGATCCAATGGTTTTGTGATGTTCCCATCTGGAGTTACAATCACACGCTGGCAAAGTGAGTCTTCTAGTGAGTTCTCATTGCACCTGGACAGAGTTGTATGTTCAGTAAATGGTTTTAACTTTACCATGGGAAGCAACATAAAGAGCAATTAAATGGACCAAGGTGTAGAGTTCGGACATGAGTAGCTCTGCAGCTGTTTGCAGATGATAGAGTGATTCTTTATCTTTCAGTTTGGAAGAATCAACTTCTTTTCCTTTGACAAAGTCGATGTTTCCAAGATGTAGGATTGCAGCTACCACACGGAAGATTGCATCCTATGAATCAATTAACTGATTAATACCAATGTGATCCATGCCCTTGTTTATTAGTTGGTGTCAATAAGAGGTATCATATTCTTTTATATGTTTGCTTTTGCATTAGAGTGAAGCTACACACCTGCTCCTCCTCGCTAATCCCGACAACATCCATGGCGTTTCTGGTTTCCAAATACTCCCTTGCATCGTCTACGTTTGCTACTTCATAACAGTTAGTCTGGTTAAGATAGTGGAATTTTCTTGGGTCTCCCAATTTATATTTCTTGGCTTCCTGTAAGGAAATTTTATGGTTTAGCTGGCCACAAATTCATAATATGGTTTTGAGGATCAGATTTTATGAAGTCACCTCTGGTGGTGCAGCACAGAGCATGTAAAAACAATGGTAATTTCTCTCTGGGTCAGACACTTGGCAGACGCGTGATCTTTCCAGAAGATATGTTCGAACAGCAGCCCCAGATATCTTCCCATGCTTATCGAATTGAATTTCGACAAATTTACCAAAACGACTGGTACAATCATTCCATCATTTGAACTTGTAAGGTCATCCAATACAATAATATGACGAAAAATCTTAGTTACTCACCTTGAATTGTTGTTCTTGACTGTTTTGGCATTCCCAAATGCTTCCAGGACAGGGTTGGACTGAAGAACTGGTAACATTAGTTTTCGATGAATTTAATTTATACTCCCTCCGTCCCACATACAATGCAACACTTGTTTCAAAGTATGCGACACAGATTTTAAGACATCTAATACTCATATTTAAATAGTTTTTTCAAAAAATTTGAAAATCAACTGAAAGTATAGCTTTTGAATATTAGCAATATTGTAAAACAAATAAAAATGAGATAATTAAGCATAATTTTGATGCATCTTAAAATTCGCGCATATGAGATGGAGGTAGTACTATTTATATGCATATCTGCATCTCTCTTTATATATTAAGACTGTAATCACCTACCTCCAAGACTTGTTGCTCAACTGTTCTACCTTCAGTTCCGGATCTGCCACCCATGAATGCTAAGTATCTCATCAGCATTTTGGTTGTCTCAGTTTTACCAGCTCCACTCTCACCACTTACTAATATGGACTGGCTTCCGTCTTCATTCAGCATTGCCCTGACATGTATGTTAATAAAAAAATTGCCAATACAATGGATTTCTTATCGAGATATGTTTCTTCGTGCTCATTAAGCAACGCAAGTGTACCTGTAACAAGCATCCGCAACAGCAAAAAGATGTGGATTTAATTCCCCAAAAGCGGCTCCTTTGTACTGCTGCATCATGTGGGTGTCATACAAATGTGGCAGCCTTCGGAAAGGATTTACAGCTATTAGAATGTTCCCGGTGTAAGTCTGCTTATTTCAGAATTATTTATTAGAAGTTTGTGCTTATAAAGCAATCTCTCATGATTTCGCGAGACTGTATTATATGTTAATGTTGCTGCATTTTATGTGAATACTAGGTAGATGTAACTTACATAATTCATCGAATACAACGCAGAAACTTACATATATTTCGTTCAGAGCAAATCTTGAAGCAAGGTTGTAAAGGACCCCTGGCTCATGGAGGTAAGCTAACTTGGTCATGTCATCCACTCCAGCCGGTGGTGCTTCGGTGTCTTTTGGGTATATCTTCGAAATATCTGCAATTATCTGAATTCGAAATGGGAGATAATGTTTAATTTGATTTACATTATATCGAGCAATAAACAGAGTATTTAGGGGATATCCCTACAAATCATTTCTTATTGACTAGAAATCAGTAGTCATAGTAAAGTTGATACAGACTGAATCTCTATGTTGTCCTTGAACTGAATAAGGATTTTGTGACTTCTGTCTTGATCGTCTACAGAACTTTACCTTTTATATAAGTTAACTTGAAAGTACTAAAAATCAGAGGAAAAAAATAATAGAACAAAAAAAGGGAAACTTAACTTAAAGCAGTAGCGCTACCTATGTGTCCTCTAGAGGTAACTTTTATGTACAACTTGCTAGTGTTTTCTAAATTTAATTGTGACCGTGTGATTTCATTTTTTGATATTTTTCCATGATCAGTTACTTAGGGTGAGTCGGTGCTTAGAAATAGTTAATTCATAACAACACCCATATCTCCAGTCGTTTAACTTATACTATGATCATTAGTTCCTAATTAACTTCACTAAATATTACCGACTATGTACCTATTTGTTTCAGCTTAAAATTATGAGATTATAGATTGTAATTTACACTGTCGAAATCTAGAATTTCATAATTTTAAGTTGAAATATTTAAATAAATAAGAATTAGGATGGTTCTTCTCTACGTATTTGTTTTCTGATATAGTGATTATTAGCAGAGGCTTACCGTGTTCCCATTTGTGGTGACTATGGTGGCATGTTGGCCTTTGATTGCTATCACTTCTCCGTCGATCCATGCAACTTCAGGATCCTCAGCCCACACATGCGATCCAACTATGATGTTTACGGGAGTTCCCTGGACATCAACAGATCACAAAACGAGTACTAAATCTTTATCCATTTGCAACAAAAAGACTTGTCGGTCAATCGAATAAAGTTGATGAGCTTACCATTACTGCAAGTCTATCTGATCATTGAACTCAGAATGGGAAGAAAGACTACAGAACTGCTGAATCCTTGTTATTCTTTAGAGAGAGGAGAGAGACAGAGAGAAATATAGGGGATACACCGCAGAGAGAGAGAGAGAGAGAACTAGTGTTCTAAGAAATGATGGGGTGGTGGTAGTAGAACAGAAAAGCAACAGAGAGTGTTGGAAAGTAATGTTTCAAAGCAATCCAAAAGCAGAGAAAATACAGTTGGTAATTCAAAAGAAAAAAAATAGGAGAGAAGCACCCTCACCTCCTCTCTCCCACCCTCTGTCACCTTTTCTTGAGCAGTCCACGTAGGACCAGTGACTTGGAACCAGTAGAATCACCCCAGATATAAAATTTGTATAATTCTTATGCTATGTCTCTGAGTTTTGGTTTAGGCTAGAAAAGAAAAGAAATTAATAGATTCATTTCTTGTGTACCAAGTTTTAAAGGGATAAAAACAAAAAGAATTGACTAGAAAATATTGATAATTTTCTTGTCAAAAATAACAAGATTTGGATAGAAAAGAAAAAAAAACTCATTTAACACAATACATCGCGATCTAAAATCAATAATATTCTTATATTATAATAATAATAAGACATATTAGAGACAAAATAGACATTTGACATTTTATTTAATTTTTTTTCTCATTTATATTATTACACTCGGTAACAACCTAATAGAAAACTTATATGTATTTTCTATTCTCTTCGTTAAAATTGGCCGGTTGAACATGTCGAATTACTCATGGTGCTTGTTTTACTGATACAGGGTATACGGTTTAATTAATCTTGATTACAACTTTAATGATGGACCCAAATGCTTTGCCATGGTGTGGTCATCGTGTTCTTAATCATTACTTTTGCATTAACAGGCACAATAGGTAGTACTAGTCTGATCCAGTGGTTACAAAATTAAAAGTTTACTTCTTTTAAATATTTGTTATATTAACCCCCTTTCATTAGTAAATCACATCTAAGATAATCATGTTATTATCGTATGCTATTATAAGTTATATACTCCCCTTGCCCTCATATAGATCACATATGTACCAAAAAAAATTGTCCATAAAAGAGTGATATACGTATAGCATTTGTTAGTATAAAAGGGCAGTTTTGTTTTCTAAATTTTTATCATGACTTTTAGTTAAAATTTAACTTTTGACTGAAAGTCATAAGTTAAAACTCTTACTTTTTCAAAAACAAGGATTCTTTACTTTTTGATTTAGCTGAAAGTTAAAAATTAAGTCGGAAAAAAAATAGAACAAACACTCAATATTTGAGAACTTCTACCTTAGTTGGAAACGAACAAACCTTAATCGCCTTCAAGCTATTTCCAATTCATTTGAACCTTTAATATAAAGTGGAACCCTTCAAGCTACATTTTGTGAATGTCTGATGTTTCTTTAAATTTATTATGTAAACACAGTTTTTTTAATGGGAATTTTTATATGTAATAGTTTCCATAATTTTCTTTTTTCTCTTTCCAAAATCAGTTGTGTTTTGACTTTTACTAAATGGAGCACCATAATGTTCTCTTTTATATTTGAACTGGAATCAAAGAAGGATCATCTAGGGATTCTGGTTGCAAAGAATGGAAAGGGAACTGCTGCCAACTTTTGGCCGGTGTGACATGGGACCCATTACCCTACCTGGAAAGATATACTCCCTCTTAAAAAATATATATATATTTGGGAATGAGATATTTTTCAAAAAAATGAGTTACATTTGAATAAATTTTTATTATAATGTTATATTTTTAAAATTTTGTGACTACATTTTTTTTATTTTCAATCGAACATTTATAACAAATTTCATGGAAAAAATTTACTAATCTCTCACAGACATCTTTGAGAGGGCCATGATTTCCCACCTCAAATTCCTCTCTCAAGTTTCAACACCACCATCACCTATGCTGTGGTCATATGGCAATTGATGCCATAATGTCAAATCCATTTATTTTTTTCTTTTGAAGGGCGGCGGTGGTGGTGATTGTGAGCTCTGGGTTGAACTCTTTCTGGGCTGTACATTCACATGGGAAAAGGTCCTATGTAGTGGGTCCCAAATAGTCTTTCCAACCAAGCCTTCTTCATTGCTTTTGTTATATTTTAGAACAATTATGGATCTATAGTGTAAAAATTAATCACATTATTAGTGTTCTTTTTGATATAGCTGTATTAATTTGAAGAGAATCACATATTATCTGCAGCATATGTGGCTTCGCTAGACTTTAGTCTCTGCCACTTTTGTGGACAGATCTTGGTCCCAGAATTTAATTTCCTTAATATTTTTTATCTGTCATTTTTGCATTTTGTCAGACTTGTTAGTAAAGAGAGAACATAAACTGAAGCTTAATTTTTACTTACATATACATACAGACGCACGTACACATTAGCGCGTGTGCCCATGCGCACACACCAGATTCATATATATGCGCGCGCGCATCAGATGATTAACAATGAATAAGTAATCTAAATCAATTAATAAAATTTGTGTGATTAAGAAATCTAAATGAATAGACGTCTCAGATTCTTGGTGTTAAGTCTAAGACGTATGTGTACGTTTGAGAGCTTTTTTTTTTTTAAACTTACTCTTTTTTTCCTTCTCTGAATGGAATTAGGGTGGGGGGATGTGGGGTGTGAGAAAGGGGAGCGGATGAGCTCTATCACGTTTGAGATTTAGTTTCCTTGTATTGCATTTTTCTTCAGTTTCTCATAATTTTATAGTTTTTTGCTACACATTTTCTAGCATGTAGGGAACTTTAATTAAGAAGTGTTCGGTGATGTTTCAAGATCGAGTGATGATAAAAATTGTGTAAAAACATACATTTGTATAATATAATAGTATAAAACATATACAACTATATAAAGCAAGTGTTGATTATACATTTTATCTGCAATCGATTAAAAATTTTTATATGCGTATGGTATTATCCACTATAGAGAGGTATTGACCCTTGACCATTCTAGTCACGGTTTTGTTTTAAAAAATGTGCCCTTAGTCAAGGAGTGTATGAGCTCAGAAACTCATAACATCCTATTAAGGGACACGAAAAGCGAAGCAAGTGGCTCTCAGCCATTCCTCTAGTGTCAATATTGATGATACATTTTATCTGCAATCCTCTGACGCCAATGTTGATGACCATTGATCATTCTTCTCACGGTTTTGTCTTAGAAAAGACACCCTTACTCGAGCAGTATATGGGCTCGGAAACTCACAATATCCTATTAAGGGACACGGAGAGTGGAGCACGTGGCTCTTAGCCCTTCCTCTAGCGCCAATGTTGATTTTATATTTTATCCGCAACCGATTGAACAACTACAATCGATTGAAGATTCTCGCGTGCGTGAGGTATTGTCCGTTATAAAGAGGTAATGACCATTTTTCTCATGGTTTTGTCTTAGAAAAGATGCTTCATTAGTGAGAAAATGAACCTAGACTTATAAGTTCATACAATCCACTATTGTTCACCGGTGGAGATATCATGGTATCAATATATGGTTTTACTATTTAAGAAAATTTTGTTTAGTTATTAAAAAATGTTTGTATAAAATTATAAACTTGATATGTAAATTCTATTTCATGAGCAAACGAAGAAAAAAAAAGGAAGAACTTCAAAAGAAAAAACAGTTGGATGTTGGTACATGCATATTATACATAATATCATCCTATTTTTTAATTTTATAGAATTTATTTTTTTTAGATTATAGATTCTGATGGTATTAATAACATTATTAAAATCTAGAAACTATAAATTATAAGGTGAAATAAATAAAGCTTATACGTTAACTTTTCCATATTGGAGCATAAATCTAAAGTTTAAGTGTTCTAAATAAATAAAAATCAAAAATCAGAGTTTTAAAAAGCTTGATGGGGGAAATCAAGCAGAGTACGAACTCGGTTGGGAAGTAACTTTTAAAAATAAGTTTAAGTTTTGTAATCAATTTAATTCATTTCTATTTAGCCAAAAAAGATAATTTAATTCATTTCAAATCCAAGTTTCACGGGATTTGTGTAGAATCTTAGAGCAAAAATGCTACTTTCAGATTTATTTGTATACATCTATATACGCTCGTATCGAAACGTTAACAAGGGATCCAATGTTTTAAGGTGCGCTATGCATTTGCTTTTTCATATACTGCCTATGTCCATTCATATTTATAGAAATTTAGTTATAGAAGAGTCTTATATAATGGGATAGAAGTAGTATTAAAGTTTTTTAAGTTAGTTTTAATTTTAAAATGTTTGAAAATCTTAAAAGATAATTTAAATTTAAATTACAATAAATGAGGTCTCTCTCTATATATAAATAAAGTAATTTTTTTTTTGTTATTAATGAATTTAGATTGAAGAGACCGTTTTTCGATACAGATAGAATATACTATTAACTTGAAAGCAAACTTGTAACTATAGTTACAAATTACCCATCAACACATTTATTAATTTAAATAATAAGTTGAAGAATCTCAAACATTCTGAATAACCCAAATAAACATTGAATTTTTTTTCATCCCATTTAATATAATATGTCAGCACCAATCAATTTGAATTGACCTGAGTATGCATCTTCAGATACTTGAATAATTAAAAAAATAAAATAGTGAAGGGAGCCTTGATAGGAATTTTTTATAAAATGAATACTCCATTGGATAATGAAAAATCGAAAATGTGAAATGTAATTGTACTGTACACGGAGTATCACATATGCATACGCGCCGCATTTTGTCTTCATAGGAAAATAGGAATAAGTCGTTCTTTCCTATATTTTAGGAGTCCACTATAATTTTCATTGGCTTTCATGTTTTATTGCTTTATAGGCCGCGTTTGTGTTAAACAGAAATTTAGACGAGTTTTTCTCTCCCTATCAAATTTAGCGAAATTGAGACCGACTCTTTTACTACATATCCATCTTCCATTAACTCTCTTTATTACTTCCTCAACATCTTCCTTTCTTTTAAATTTTACAAATTAAAATCTATAATATACGAAGCAGTGACATTTTTGTTACTCATGTAATATACAAAATATTTCATTTCACTCTTCATTTTATATTTAAATGTACAAAAGAAAGTAATTTTTAATTCTCATTCTCATTCTCATTGCTCCCTCCCATATTGGTTCCTACCTTATTTTCATTTCCTTCCCACCCCTCTTCTAAAAAGTAAACGAGTATAATATATAGATGTAAAGCTATAATGGATAGATGCACAGCTTCCAAGTTCAACTTTTCCTGAAGTCCCACCAGTTTGAGTTATGTGGAAAGTCCACGCACAAAAATTCTATCATCAAAATGAATCATGATCCATGGCTTTCATGTAGCTCGATGGATTGTTTTATATATAGAGATGGAAGTTGTGTTGCATTAAAAACCTTCCCTATTGGAGGATCAGCGACAGTTCTTCAGTTTCGAAAGGAAAACACAAAGCTTATGGCACAACTCCTTGATTTAGTTTGTTCTAATGTCGATCTAGTTATGTTTTTGCTGTAGTGAATTTAGTTTGTTTGTTGTAGTTTTTGTAGTTTGCTTGTCTTCCTTCTTTTGGGTTTATATGTCTCCAAGGGTGCAACTATTTAGGGGCGGGGTGGCAGCCACCCCTTTTGATTTTTCAAAATTATTTTTATCACTACTAGAATTTTAAAAAATTTTCATGTATATCTCGTGTTTTATTGATTTTAGTATATACATTTTCAAATTTTATCCCCTCCCTCCAATTGTAATTCATCTTTCTCGTCCCCTCGAAATCTCCGCTACTTGATCCTGAACTGAACAGATGATTTACAGAATCAAATGAAGAACTATCCCGATATTAAAAACTCCAAACCACAAGTGTGGCGCCCCTGAAAAAAAAAAAAAAACCTGAGTCGGGCCCTGGACACTGTCAGCGATTTGGGTGACAGTCCCCGAGATCCCCAGGCTGGAACTCCGGGCTGCACCAGAAAACTTACAACACAACATTACAACAGCAAAACAAATAACACAGCCAAGCATTAACAACATACCTGTGGAAAATAAAAATATTCCCAAAATACATCATTACTAAATCTTAAGGTCCACATAATCTTACAAACCTCAAAGATTGAAAATAAACAAGCTGCAGTAGAAACAAAACTTTAGATGGCTCATAAGGCCCTACAAGTTAAACACACTTAAGCAATTCTCTCCTTCCCTCTTTTAGGGGACGCATCCTTCACGACATAACCTGAAAAACATTCAAAACATTCCACATGAGCATTTACGCTTAGCAAAAATATATTCATAAGTTAGAAGAAAAGATAATTCAAAAGCTT
>CM025786.1:38926728-38953763 GCA_014636745.2 Centella asiatica
TTGCCCATCGGGGAAAAATTTCACTCGTCAGAGACTATTTAACTCATCAGAGACTGATGACGTCATCTTAACCCTATCGGAGACTAAGGGTGAAGTCATTGGAGACTAATTTCTCATCAGGGATTGATGATGTCATCTTAACCCTATCGGAGACTAAGGGTGACGTCATCGGGGACAAATTTCTCATCAGGGACTGATGACATCATCTTATCCCTATCGGAGACTAAGGGTGACGTCATCGGGGACTAATTTGTCATCAGGGACTGATGACGTCATCTTAACCCTATCGGAGACTAAGGGTGACGTCATCGGGGACTAATTTCTTATCAGGGACTGATGACGTCATCTTAACCCTATCGGAGACTAAGGCTGACGTCATCATCAGAGACTAATAACATCTCATCAGAGACTAAGTTGGACCTCGTCTCAGATGCAGGGTCGTCTTCCTCATTTCTCCAAGGGTGGAGATCTCAACCACAACTCCATAACAACTCTTAACATGCTTTAAACTATGAGCAACACTTCTAGACCCAAAAGAGTATAATACTTTCTGTTCTTTCTTTCAGACTTGCTCTTACAACTAAACTTCTCGGATACCAAGCAAAAGAAAGGCAAAAGAGAACTTAAAATTCTTACCTCCTGGGTTGACGAAAGAGATCAAAACTTGTTTGAAAGTGGTTGTCCAAAAGAGAGAACTTGAAACTAAACGGAGATGGTAGGTTTTAAAGAAGAACTTTGGAAAATGAAATCTTTAGAAAAGAAACTGAAATGTTCCTCCGAATGAGATATTTATAGTAGGCTGAGATTAAGCCTTGAAATAAAATGATTGGTTGCTTTGGACAGTAAAAACGGCTGCTCATCATGATTAATTCTTAGTGGCTAAGCATCGAAATAAGCCTGTTGTCCTTCATGCACAAACGTTTAATCCAATTGATGACACATAAGTAGCTTATTACTCTAATTAGCATACGTACACAATGACGTCATCAAAAATACACATCATTGCTTAACTTTGCAACCAATAATCAAACAACAATAACCCCTTTAATGGGTCCAAAAATATTCACACAACCAAAAGCGTCATATAATAACCATATTCATATTAATAATAGCAGAAAATAAAATTAAAATAAGTGAATAAATTATTTATAGATAAACAAAATTTTCCAGGTCGTCACAACAAGCCTTTAAATAGAGGGTAATCAAGGAACAAGTGTTTGAGATTTTCCTCGCCCATACAACAAATTATGCAAGAAGTATCAATATTTTTGAATATTTTCTTTCGTTTAACATTAATAGGAAGAACATTTTTGAATGTTTTATCGTTAGTAATTTTAACAGAGTTTTTTGAAATTTTAACGTACTAACTTGATAAAATTAAAAAAATGCTATATTGATATTACTAAATACTTTATCGTTCTAAAATTAAAAATATATTTATTAAACATTAATTTTTAGATTTCATGGAATGGAATGGAAAAGTATAAAAGGTCTATCTTTCAATAAAACTTAGTATTGAATTTCGCATTTGTTAACAAATGGAATATGGAAAATCAATCTTATAGCTATCAACAATTTGCACAAACAAATGTAGACAAATCGTGGAATATTGATTACAATCTCCTTTCCAAAATGCATAACGTTTGACTTTTTTCACATAATTTTAAGTAAAATTTAGTACATGTTAAATATTTTATATAACTTTAATTTTTATATCATATTAATTTTCATTTAAAATATTTTTTATTTCAAATTTTTATTTTAAAAAAAATAAAATATCTAACATATACTAAGTTTCATCTAAAGATACATACACAAAATCAAATGTCATGTATTTTAGAATGAAGAGAGTTTTATTACACCCAACCCTTTGAGTAATAAGAGATACATATTTAGAATTTAGATTGTAAAGTGAATTTATCAAAACTCTACACATTCACAACACAAATTTTTACCTTTGCATGAATAAGTTAAACTCACATCAAATATGAATTTTTAGGACATTTCAAATGTTTCATATTTAGAAGGTAATTATTAGATGGGATTATCCATGGAAGAATTAAAGATTTTCTAAAGATTCTTATAAATGAGTTTTTAAAAATGGGTTGGTTGAACTTAAAAATTACTCGATGTATAATATTTGACTGTATGGTATCAACGAAATCGTGTGATTACTCCCATTTCTTATCGTATTAACCCTGTTGTTGGACATTTCACTTTGAATATTATCCTTTTTTTTTTATTAACCCTGTTGTCAGACATTTCACTTTGAATTTTATCCTTTTTGCAGGAAAAAAAAAACAATTATTTTTAAATAATATCATTTCTTCGGAAAAATAAAAAAACAGTAGAACAACGGATAGTGAGAGATTAATGTGTAGATCCGAAAAAACTATTCATATGCATTTTTCATATGCATACATATAGTATTAGTCGATCAGTTTGATTCTTGATCAACATGATTATTCATATGCATTGTTTCTTTTTTCCAAATTTCAGCAATGTCTTGTGAAACTCTTTTAGCATCAAATGTTGCACCATCAATACCTCTGTTTGTGAAACCAACTGCATATAATCCACGTTTTCCTTTCCACCCATTTGGGAACAGATTCGTTGGATATCCCTCCTTCGAAAAAAACTCGTTATCCTATTGGACGTAAAAAAAAAGGATAAAAAATGTTAATATAGAAATATATAAATAATAAGTTTGAGATAGATATTAAATGCTAACATATATTTCTTGCTTTGCATACAATAACAATATGTCATATTATCTTTGTCCTTTAAAGAATGCATTAAGAGCACTAAATAAGATGTCATAAGAAGACACGTAGAAGTATAATTTTTCATTAAATAGGCAAGTATTCCATTCTTTATATTTTTTTTTTCTTATTTTAACCGATGTACGTCATGCTCTTTTTAATCTAAATCAGACAAAAGTAATATTAAGGAACAATTTTTTACTTAACCCGGTGTACCTCATATTCTCTTCAATTTACGTATATTTATGCCTCCTTTCCGACAACATTTTGGATGTTCTTTTTAATTTAAATCAGACAAATCATATCAAGAAACAACTTTTTACTTTATCGGGTGTACCTCATATTCTTTTCAATTTACTTATATTTATGTCTCCTTCCTTCCGACACCATTTTGGAGACGGGTGGAGTATATATATCATAAAAAAGAAATTCTGAATGTAATTTTGAGAGAGAATAATACAAAAATAAAATAAAATTCTTACTTGTAGCCATGAAGCAACATTGCTGCGATACCCCGTTGCCATGATAACAGCATCTACCTCAAGAATCTCACCAGTCTGAAGCTCAACTCTACCGCGGGAAAATTTATTAATTCCAGGAACAATTTTGATATCTCCAGATTTTATCTTTTGTAAAGTTCCAGTGTTAAGCACAGGAGCCTTTCCATGAATGTTCTTGAGCTCAATAGGTCCAATTAGTGGCCTCTTAATCCCATAATTCTCTAATTTTCCAAAGATTAAATTTGAGAGCAGCAGTAAAATTTTATCAACAAATCGTAACGGCAGCCCCCATTTTAGCAAAAAAGAAGCAATTAAATAAGTCGATATTCCAAACATATCTCTAGGTAATACATGAACCTGTTGAAAATGACCAAAATAATGATAAGAAAATCAAAAGAGTAATAAAAGTTGCATCTGATTATAATTTGAGTATGTTGAACTTGAGTGTTAGACTGTTAGCTCTAGTTATAAAACTCATTTTGAGTTGTATTAATGAAATTTTCTTTTTTCGATAGGAAAAAAAAAACGGATGAGAGTAGAGATTTACGTACTTTCTTTATCCAAAATTAGAGATATATTTATCTTTTTATGTAATACTATTTGCGAATGTTATAGTTTCATTCGTGATATAAATTTGTAAAAAGATTAAAATATAAAAATTTGGATTTAAGAATATTCTTCGTATACTTTCATATTTTCACTTGAAATTTGTTAAAAGTAAAAAATTTATTTCAATAATTGTGAATTATAGAATTTCGCAAACCCATTTTGTGTGAATTAGTTTAAATATACTCACAGGACTTTTAACCACCATCAATGGAAATGCATTGTGGTTAGCAAGATCAAAAGAAATTTCCATGCCAGTATTTCCACAGCCAATGACCAAAACTTTTTGGCCCTCATAATCTCGTCCACACTTATAGTTACATGCATGGACTATAGGGCCTCCAAACTCTTCAATCCCTTCAAAACTTGGTACCACTTCCACAGCATTCTCCCCTGTGGCCACCACAAGCCACTTACAAATATACTCCACCACCTCGGCCTTGGCGCCACCCGTCGAGGCCGTCCTGACACGCCAGAGACCGCACGTCTCGTCGTACTTGGCAGACTGTACGGACTGGTTGAAATTTGGTTTGATGTCAAAGTGTTTGACATAGGATTCAATGTAGTCAACAAACTGATCTTTTGTAGGGTATTGTGGGTAACTTTTTGGAAATGGGATATATGCGAGTTGGCAAAAACTTTTGGGAAGGTGAAGTTTTAGGCGATCATATGTTCGATTTTTCCACAAAGAAGCTACACAATTGGCTTTGTCAAGGATAACAAATGGTACTCCATGTTGTTTAAGGCCAGCAGCAACTGCTAAGCCTGATGGACCTGCACCAACAATCACAGGGCCATCGATTAGTGTGAAGTTGGAGTGAGGAGCAAAAACTTGCTCATTGCATTCAACAATTTGAGACATTGTTGAAATTTGAGAGTTTGTAGGGAAAATGTGACAAAAAAGGCAAAGGGGAGAAGTCAAATTCAAAGCCTTGAGGCAAATGAGAGGGATTGGAAGGGGTTTTTATAGTTGTTTGGGCATAATGTGATTCAAAATATTGATAATTGGAAGGTTGTTAAAGTGAGATTTAAGTTATATCGAAAAGATTTAAAATATTGATTAAGTTTTTCGTCTTAGAACAAGATATTTTATACTAATGTGAAACTCATCCATTAACGGTTAAAGTAGATCGTAACATAAGTAATTTGTAAGTGAAAAATAAAATAGAAAAATAATTGTTTCATTTACTTTGGTATTTGTGATATTAATTTTTAATTAATATCTCTTTAAAAAAATAATTTTAAAATTTGATACGTTGATTCAGTTTATAAGATTCAAATACTTTACCTATAGAGTTTCGATTTAGATTCCATATACGATTTGTAAGTTCTACAGTAACATATCTTCGAACAAGGTAATTTTTTATGCATACACATATAATAAAAACGTTAACAAAAATTGAAAGATACATGAGGCTAACCGATCAATTTGATTAATGAAAACTCTAATCCTACGACGAACTTACAATTAGAACTCCATCAATATATCAATAAATTAACCCACCAAATTTCATATATTCCAATACTTTTTTAGGCTACATAAATTCTGTTATAAAATTCAAATGTCATTTACAAACACATGTACTTAATCAGATTCTCTACTAATATACACAGATAACAATTACCAAAAAAATTATTGTAACAAATACTTGGTATATACTATCTAGTTATAGTAACCTATAAAGACATTACGGAAAATTCAATATGTTGAACAAACGATAAACAATTGTAGTAATCTAGGAATTAAGACGTTACAAAGAAAGAACAATAATTACAATATCAGTTTTATATAAAATAACCACTGGTTTCTTTAACGGACAATCCAAAATGTATATGTCCAAAAATGTTCAAAACCCTCCCTTAAATAAGGTTCATTTTTAAATATACAAATGGATAAACTTGCATTAAACACCAGAGAATTTTCCTTTCAAAGATAAGAACTAGTTGAAAAAGAAAATATCTAAACTTTTATAACTTAATCACTAAAAAATTTATAACCTATTAAATTTTTAACATTTTAATACCTGATTTATTTTTCTAACACAATATATTTTAAATTATCATAAATATGTCAAAATAATAATTCCAAATCAAGCCTAAGTTAAAATCCTAGTTGATGTACCATTTGTGCAAAAGAGTAATTAGGAAAATTTACTCCTTGAGTTACATGTAGGACGTTTTGACACATTTCTAACAAATTCAAAGATTTTTGTACATGATAAAAAATAAAAGATCAGAGGTTAAAGTGTTAAAAAGTCGAATAGTTTTAGAGATTTTGTTGTCATTAAGTCAATCTTTTAAAAGAGAAATAAGAATTAAAAAAAATCTTACAGAATAACTCAAATAAAATAGGATATTCGGTATAGATACCTTAAATATAAATTTGCTAGAATATTTTAGTTAGCCTCTTAAGATAAAATAAAGGCACTTTTAGAAAAGAAAATATGAGATTGTGTACCGGATCAAATAAGGAAAATAGATTTAGAATGTAAGTGTGTTCAAATATAATATCGTTCAAACCATTTGTTTAACATATAACTTATTTTTTAATATATTTAGTTTTGTGTAAATGCAATATGTCAGAAAAATAAAGTTGAATGGCTTAAGACTAAATAAAATATAAAATAGATTAATTCAGATATTTTAAGGCAAAATATTAAATAAATAATTAAATCTATATTCAAATTCATATATAAATACTTTATTGATTTAATAAATTCAGATATGATAAATTTATTTAAATTCAGGCACTTAATAAAATAATAGAAAAACTTATTCAACAGTCCCCGAACTATATCAGTTTTGCGCATTTGGTCCCCAAAATTTTTTCGCAATTTGTTTGGTACATGAACTTTGTAAAACATACGCAGTGAGTAAATTTTATCAATATTTCGTTAATATAACTCGATAACAGTCAAAAAAAAAGTTTACATATGATATAAATCAGCCATTTTATTCTTTAAAAATTACATGTGTGATTCGTATGAGTGTATTTTCTATTAAATTTAACGAGTAATTGATACAATTTCCTGATTGCGCATGTTTTGAAAAGTTTGTGTACCAAACAAATTACAAAAAAAATTTAAAAACCAAATTTACAAAACTGATATAATTTGGAGACCGTTAAAAAAGTTTTTCCTAAAATAATTGCCGCCTAACTAAATCTTCTATGACCAAAAATAGAAAAGGCAGAGAAGTAAATCTACTATGACCAAAAATAGAAAAGGCAGAAAAGGAAAAGTCGAGTTGAGAAGATTTAGTTCATTTATATATAGAAGATTTAAAATTTTAATTGTACCTGTTAGTCTACTACCTACTTTGTCACTCCTCACCGGTCACCAAACAATTGTACACTATTACTGGCATTAAAATACGTGTGTACAAATAGGTGTGAAATTACTATAAAATAAATGAATGATAGATATTAAAATTTTTTGATTTAATTATGATAATTAAATTATATTTTTTGTGATTATTTTGATTATAACTATTTTCAGTACATATAATAAAAGATGTACTGAAAAATAAATCTGCATATGACCAAAAATAGAAAAGGCAGAGAAGGAAAAGAAGAGTTGAGAAGATTTAGTTCATTTATGACTAATAGAATATAGAAGATTTAAAATTTTAATTGTACCTATTAGTCTACTACCTACTTTCGTTCACTCCTCACCAGTCACCAAACAATTGTGCACTATTTCTGGCATTAAAATACGTGTGTACAAATAAGTGTGAAATTACTATAAAATAAATTAATGATCGATATTAAAAAATTTGATTTAATTATCATTATTTTATTACGATAATTAAATTATATTTTTGTGATTATAACTATTTTCAGTACATATAAGTAAATAAATAGTTTTATTATGATTAAATTTGACTATAATTATTGAGTACGAAGTGATTAAAACACAATTTACAAGTTCGTTATCAATGGGCTCACTATGTAATTGAAATTGTTAATATTAAATAAGGTGGTAAAAATGTGTAGGAAAAATATAGAAGATTAATATTTACAAGTAATATGAGGCCAATTTTTTGGCCTGTACATTTCAGTGATTGGAATTTTGAACTTTTCCCTTGAAATTTTAATTTTTTTATTATTTTATATTACTAGCTTAATATTACTATATTTAAAAAAATATATGCCGTTTTATATGACGAATAATTATACAGATAGAATCTTACTATTTTAGAGTAACATTATATACAATTTAACATGATAACCACCTTTGCATGAAAAAATTAAAGAATCAGTACATGAGAATTATTTTTCTCAAAATTTCATTGGACCGAAGATTTTTTGATTTATATATTTCATAAGTGTTTGCGTATTTCATATGTATATTTATACTATTCTACTTTACATAAGTATTTTAGAAAATATTTTGACTACTGTATGTGTGATGAGAGTAAAGATAGAAGGAAGACAAAAGAGTGTTAAACTCAACATTTTAAAAAGACGACAAAAGAGTGTTGGGCTCTTCATTTTTACAAAACACATATTCATGTCCTGCATGTAATAATTAACCCCATATTTACTTTAGAAAATATAGGATATAATTACGAATTCCCTTATTTTAAATGATTTTTGAAGAATCTCTCACACTCCTAAAGTCCAAACAGTAATTCATTAATATGGTATCTACGGGATGATTTGGATTTTCAAGTTTAGAAAGTGGAAAAGCAGATCAGAAACTTTTAAGTGTTAATATTTTTGTAATCTTGCTTTCGAAAATTCATTACTCCGTATATTGTAAAAATTTATGAATTTATTTACTGTGTTTTATTGTTTAGATTATTTATACTAATGTGCAGATCCGTGCATTTAATTTTTTAGGTAATATTAAGAGAATCATATTTGTTTAGATTTTTTTTTATTTGTAAGATATATATATATATATATATATATATATGTGTGTGTGTGTGTGTGTGTGTATATGTATTAATTGACAATTATTTTGATATATGGAATCTGTAGAAAATTGTTTTGATATATTTTCATTTGCAATTCTATATATTTGTATATTTTTACTTATATAAAAAGATTCAACAATACATCAAACATTGAAATAGTGTTGGAAATTGTCCCACACTGCATCAAAAACCATTGAAATACATCAAACATAGAAAATTTCCAAATAATATCAAACATAGAAAATTTTCAAATAATAAATAAGTAAATGAGTCGACCTCGAACATTGATTTTTGTCCGTTTAGGTATCTAGACTCCGCTTGACTATGAAAACTCAAATGAACTTAACTCCCGGTTCGGTTTGATTACTTAAATCAGCCAATCAAACAATTACAATGTAGTTGCTTTTCGCTAGAAAATCTAGTGGTAATTAATCTAATCAATTAGTAAGCGGGTGAATGGCATATAGATTTTTTGAAAGATGTAATGAAGGAAAATGATTTCAATTTGATTTCGTAAATTCCCATAAGTGATGCCCAAAGGCTTGATGATTTTATGTGATGCGGGAGCGTTTATGTGTTGCTAAATAATAGCTCATTGAAATGACATAAAAAAGATTTTAAAAAATTACCACTTAGATTTTCTCGGTCACACTTTGAAAAGCAATCTAAAATGCTCTGAATGGATATAAAACTCAAGCTGTTTTGAAAATTTGGAAGTTTAGTTTTGATCACAACAAACATAATTTGCATTTTGGAGATTTGTGTGGGAAAGTTGTGTCTATTTTGGTTTGACTATTTAGAAAGATATTATTTTCACACACATTTCAAGTATTTCAGTGTTGATTATACTTACCGGAAGAGATTAATAACCAACAATTATTCTATGTAAAGACTTCTCTTGAAAGTCTCTCCTCATTTTACGTGCCAGTGTCGTTCTTCTTGTGTATGTTGTTATCTACCGTATGATCTCTGTCCCTGAAGCGAGTAAAGAAGAGCTGGAGATGGAATTGTCCTCTCTCTACTCAGTAGTTCCGCATCTAGTATCGTGGTTGAAAGGAACTCTTTGTTGGTAACTTGGAAACGTATAAAAGTCATAAGGGAAGAGGGAAAAAAATATTACTAGTTGGATTTTTCGTGCGTCTACGAGACAAATCCTATTTAAAATGGATGGCGTGAGTTTCTCAAATATTCGATAAGACGCTACATTAGTGGCGCATTAACATTCTAAGTAATCGTTTGGTCATTGGATTCCAGATGAACTATTTTGTTAGGATTTTAATTTGCTGATTTGATAAATATGAGAACTAGGAACAAAGAAAAATAATTAAATAAATAATTATAGAATTAATTAGAGAGAATACGATGTATATTTTAGATTTATTTGAAACATTACATCTTATGTATTAAATTTAGAATACCAAATTAATTTGTTGCCAAAAGAATAATATATATGTATACCTTATGAATATGTTATCGAACTCAACATAAATATTTTTTATTAGAATTTTATGTTAACCATACACCTTCAATATTTTATCTACATATAATATAATTAATTAAATATAATTAATATTTATCAAATTATTATTATTATTATTATTATTATTATTATTATTATTATTATTATATTTTAAACATATTATTCAACTATAAATGATTATCATAGCCCATGTATGTGGTTTAGAGATATTTAAATTTTCTTACGTGGGTCATCCAAGTAACTGAGACCCACACTTATTAGCTCATCTTACCAAGCTCGGTATATTCTGACAAAGAGACATTTTTTTACCATATCTTGTCTTTGATTGGACGTGATCTACATACATTAGTAAAATTAGTTAACTTTACTTTCCACTTCCAAATATAAACCAAATTAATTGCAAATTCGACCTCGAGGTGAAAAATATGAAGTATTGATTCTCAAGTTTAATAAGTAAGCATAATAGCCTAAAAGGTATTTCGCAAGGTAATTTAAATTTTCAAGAAGATATTTGCAAATGGATTTTGGCTGAAAAAAGAAAATTTTATCAAGAAGAGTTCTGAGGTCTTTGGTCTTATGTTACATTTTCATGATAGCAAAATTGAATAAATAAACTATCCAAAAGACATGCATTAATATAAATATTTTAATAAGCTTTTATCTGTTATATATATATATGTTAGAACAACAATTATCACCTTAGGAATTTAACTTCATAATCAAATCTAATGATCGTATCAATAAATATAAGTCTAAGACAAACCTAAACCAAAAGAAACTATTGAAAAACTTGAAAAATAGTTTCTGAAGACAACGAACGTGAAAGTGAAAATGATTAAGTCTTCACTATTCTTTTCCATACGTTATGATGGTATATGAGTATTTGAGGATTAAGAAAAATGATAGTCAATAGGTTCTTATAATGTTCATTTTATAGAGAAAATAATGGGACCATTCCTAATGGGTCAAACCCAAAACTTTTCATCAAAATTATGAGCCCAAGTCCTATCAGCCATTTATAAAATACCTAAATAGGTATATTGGATATTTTAATTAAATATAACTTAAATGCTCTTTATATATTTAATAATTAAGCCCATGTCAAATTTAGATAATTAATTATGACCCAATAGGCCACATATTGGATGGATCCCGTCGAATTCAACATTCTCTCACTTGACCAAGGGTTATAATAAATATATCCTCTATATAAAATAAGACATTCATTATTGAGCTTCACATCCCTTAAAAAAGGCCAAGTTTTGTAAAATACAAAAGTAGAACTAGAAGTAGTACCACACTCATTAGTAATGTGGAACCGTCCCCTAGTTATAACTCAAGTACAATATCAAACTTGACAAACATATTAGCTTAATAGTCATGAACAATATAATTCCATGAGTAATAGCATAATAATATCTTCATGAGGTCCTTACATAAATGTTTGTTTCATAACTTCAAATGTGCACTAAAACAGAAATAACAAACCATAAACATCTTGTCCAAAATTCATAACATAAAGTGATCACAAAACTAGGGTCTTACAATATATCCCATGAACTAAAAGGAAAAGTTATCAACCAAACCCATGCTAGCAACATGTTCTCGAAAGAGATTGGACGGTAAACCTTTCGTTAGTGGATTTGCTAACATATGAGTTGTATCAATTTTCTCAATAGACACTTGTTGATTTTGGACTCTTTCTTGCACTAAAAGATACTTAATATTTATGTGTTTTGTTGCATCACTTATCTTGTAGTCCTTAGAGAAAGAAACAGCAGCCTAATTATCACAATATATTTTTAATGGGCTGGAAATGGAATCGACAACTCTGAGATCCATGACAAAATTTCTCAACCATAAAGGTTGGTTTGTTGTTTTATAACAAGCCGCATATTCAGCCTCCATAGTAGATGGAGTGCTTAATGACTGCTTAGTACTTTTCCATGATATAACTCCTCTAGAAAGCATGAAAATATAACCTGAAGTGGATTTGAAATCATCCTTACACACAGCATAATCGGAATTCGAATAACCAACAACTTCAAGGTTATTCCAACAACTTCAAGGTTATTCATTCTTCGATATGTGAGCATAAAGTCTTTTGTACACTAGTACAAAATTGATCATATGCGTCGGTTAACAGAATACACATATGGCGGAGACGCAAAAACTTGACTATTTTGCGTCGGTTAAAAAGACGACGCAAAACATTATCATTTGTGTCGTACCTTTAAGACAACCGACACAAATGATATGGTCATTTGCGTCGTACTTTTAAAACAACCGACGCAAATGATATGGTCATTTGCGTCAGACTTTTAAAACAACCGACGCAAATGATATGGTCATTTGCGTTGGACTTTTAAAACAACCGACGCAAATGATATGCTCATTTGCGTCGAACTTTTAAAACAACCGACGCAAATCATGTTATTATTTTTAAATTTTTTTTTTTAAAATACCATATCCAACCACATTAAAAAACTAATTCTAATGTCACAACAAGTCAGAAATAAAAAATTGAACTACTTCATTTGCAAAAGAGAAATATATACAAATCAAAATTTACAATCTGTTCAAAGGTCATTTGCAAAGCAAGAATATATACAAATTAAAGTTAAACCATTCAAGAAGCTAGTCAAAAACATACCGAATTGAAAGCTCAATGCACTTATTATTTTTTGTACTTGTGGTTCTCCTACTGCAACATTTTGGGACCGGTCTGTAAAATCCTCAACCTGAAATATATAAAATACAAATAAATAACACTATTCAAAATTATTCCAATTTTCAGATTTGACAAGAAAATTATAAATATGTTACCGATGAGAACTAGGCTGCTGTAAAGAAAAAGAGGAAGAAAGAATACAGGTACCCATGAAAGAAGAAAAATGAACTCATGTTGTACCTACGACAGCAGCAAGCTTTCAATATAAAGTTTTACATATTAAATAAACAAAGATACAAAGGCTCACACATAGAATAAGAAAATAACAAAAGAAACATACCTAACACTGGAGGAGAAATAAATCATCACCCAAATGAAATGTATGCCGCGCAATGAAAATGAAAATGTATACCGCGCAATGAAAATATAAAGAATTTAGAAAGAAAGTGGTTCGTCTTCAAAAAGCGGTAAAATGAAAATGTATGCCGCGATTTGAAGATACAAAGGCGGTAAAATATATTAATGTATTTTTTTTCGTACGGTGGCATACTCGTAATTAATCGTACAATTATTTGCGTCGGTTCTTTAAAACAAGCGACGCAAATGTGTTATAAATTTATTTTTTTTATTTTTTAATTATTGAATTAAATTTTTTTTTATTATTTAGTTTTTTAATTTTGTTTACACCTTTTGCGTCGGTCCTTTAAAAGAACTGACGCAAATACTCAACAATATATTTTAATTATTTAATTAAAAAGAATTTATTTATTTATTTTTTAAAATTTTTTTACACTTTTTGCGTCGGTCCTTTAAAAGAACCGACGCAAATACTCAACACTATTTTTTAATTATTTAATTAAAAAATAAAATTTTTTAATTATTTTTTTTTAATTTTTTTTTACACTTTTTGCGTCGGTCTTTTAAAAGAACCGACGCAAATACTCAAAACTATTTTTTAATTATTTAACTAAAAAATAAATTTTTTTAATTATTTATTTTTTTACACTTTTTGCGTCGGTCCTTTAAAATAATCGACACAAATACTCAACACTATTTTTTAATTATTTAACTAAAAACTAATTTTTTTTAATTATTTATTTTTTTAATATTTTTTTTACAATTTTTGTGTCGATCCTTTAAAAGAACCGACGCAAATACTCAACACTATTTTTTAATTATTTAATTAAAAAATAATTTTTTTAATTATTTATTTTTTTAAATTTTTTTTTACACTTTTTGTGTCGGTCCTTTAAAAGAACCGACGCAAACACTCAACACTATTTTTTAATTATTTAACTAAAAAATAATTTTTTTTAATTATTTATTTTTTTAAAATTTTTTTTTACACTTTTTATGTCGGTCCTTTAAAAAACCGACGCAAATACTCAACACTATTTTTTAATTATTTAATTAAAAAATAATTTTTTTGATTATTTATTTTTTAAAATTTTTTTTATACTTTTTGCGTCGGTCCTTTAAAAGAACCGACACAAATACTCAACACTATTTTTTAATTATTTTATAGTTTTTGCATCTGTTCTTTTAATGAACCAACGCAAATACTCAATACTAGTTACGTCGGTTCTTGAAATAAGCGACGCAAATGTGTCGTTAATTTATTTTTTTAATTATTTTTATAGTTTTTGCGTCAATCCTATAAAAGAACCGACGCAAATATTGTTTGTTTTTTTACCATAATGCCACGTTTTACTATATGCGACAGTTGTGTTAAAGAACCGACACAAATAAAGCGACGCATAAGAAAGTTTTTGTACTAGGAGTACCTTTGTTAGAGATAAGTGACGATGATGATGATTATGTAATAATTTTTGCAACTGTAAATACTTGAGGTATTTTATAAACCTTAAGATCATCACAAATTTTGCATCCACTGATGATAAACTTATTCATCAATGGATGGTCAATAACTTCACAAGGCAAGTCAAAAAACAGAAACATTCAAAAGACTTGACAAAGTGAAGAAGAATGTCTGATGCTACTAGTAAACAGTCAAAGTATTCCGCACATCAGAAATTCTAAACAAAGTTACGTTGAATGGAACCCATCAGGGGGAACCCATCAGGAAGAGCCCATCAGGGGGAACTCATCAGGGGAAACCTGTCAGGGTATGACGAAGGCAGACCAACCTGTCAGGGAATCACTTCAGGACATGTCAGTGTCAGGCCAACCCATCAGGGTAACCCGTTACGTGGAATGATCAACATGGCATCAGTGGAAGCCATCAGTATATGCCGTCAGTCATAACCATCAGGATCAAGGATCACTGAGTGAAACTCAAGTGAAGGTTCAAACCCTGATCCAGTCAATAAGCATCAGGGGATCCAGAAGCACTGATCAAAGTCCATCAGGGCTGATAGTCAGTGGATCGTTATAACAGCATGCACCCGTCATCAGTACTTACACAGAAATCAACGTAACCTGCTACAGAAGCAAGAAATATCAACTAGAAAGATATTTCTTGAAGTTTGTTTTTGATCCAATGAGAACTCTCTCACATTAAATGCACACAGATCAGGGGAAGAAAAAGAAGCAACAAAGCATGCAGCAGTCTGACACATAGGGCTACGATGTGACATACTTGCGGCTAAGTTGAGAAAAGCAGCACGTCTCTAACACGTGATTTCATCAACTGATCAACATATAAGCAAAGGAGTTCTCATTACAAAAAGAGGAGTGTGATTGAATCTATCCAACAGATCAAACAAAAAAAAAAAGAAGCACACAACACTAGGAAGCTCTGTAATATATTTCTTGAGAGATTTATTTTTCAGAGAAAAGTTTTTGTAGCTAGTGAGTGTGAGAAGCTATGAATTTTATTTACAGAATTTATAGCTGTAAATCACATTTGTGATTATACAGATTTCCAAAAAAATCCCAAGTTTTAATATAACTATTTTAACTTGAATCTGTGTGTTTATTTCTCATAGTTTTCCTGGTTGTTACAACTGTTTTCAAGTAAGCACTTTTAAGTTTAAAAGAGCGAAAAGATTCAGGTGTTTGTATTCATCCCCCCTTCTACAAACATTTTTACTTATATTGCACTAACAACCTTGCAAATAATGCATGACCTTTTTGACAGCTTTCCAATGTTCTTGACCAAAATTTATTTGGTATTGTCCAAGCACACCAACATTATATGCTAAATCATGATGAGTAGATACTTGAGCATACATAAGACTCTCAACTGCTGAAGCATAAGGAATGTGTTCTATTTGTTCAATTTCTAGTTGATATTAAGGACATTGTGCCAAACTAAATTTGTCACCCTTAACAACAGGAGCAACGTTTGGGGAACAAATTTGCATATTGAACCTTTTGAGAACTTTACCTATATAAGTTCTCTATGATAAACCTAGTACTCTGTGCAATCTATCTTTATGAATTTCAATGCCTAAAACATAAGAGGCTTCTGTTAGAGATAAATGATGATGATGATGATTATGTAATAATTTTTGCAACTATAAATACTTGAGCTATTTTATAAACCTTAAGATCATCACAAGTTTTGCATCCATTGATGATAAACTTATTCATCAGTGGATGGTCAATAACTTCACAAGGCAAGTCAGAAAACAAAAACATTAAAAAGACTTGACAAAGTGAAGAAGAATGTCTGATACTACTAGTAAACAGTCAAAGTATTCCGCACATCAGAAATTCTAAACAAAGTTACGTTGATTGGAACCCATCAGGGGAAACCTGTCAGGGTATGACGAAGACAGACCAACCCGTCAGGGAATCACTTCAGGACATGTCAGTGTCAGACCAACCCATCAGGTTAACCCGTCACGGGGAATGATCAACATGACATCAGTGGAAGCCATCAGTGTATGCCGTCAGTCATAACCATCAGGATCAAGGAGCACTAAGTGAAACTCAAGTGAAGGTTGAAGCCCTGATCCAGTCAATAAGCATTAAGGGATCCAGAAGCACTGATCAAAGTCCATCAGGGCTGATAGTTAGTGGATCGTTATGACAGCATGCACCCGTCATCAGTACTTACACAGAAATCAATGTAACGTGCTATAGAAGCAAGAAATATCAAATGGAAAGATATTTCTTGAACTTTGTTTTTGATCCAATGAGAACTCTCTCGCATTAAATGCACACAGATCAGGGGAAGAAAAAGAAGCAACAAAACATGCAGCAGTCTAACACATAGGGCTACGATGTGACATACTTGCGGCTAAGTTGAGAAAAGCAGCACGTCTTTAGCACGTGATTTCATCAACTGATCAACATATAAGCAAAGGAGTTCTCATTACAAAAAGAGGGGTGTGATTGAATCTATCCAATAGATCAAACAAAAAAAAGAAGAAACACACAACACTAGGAAGCTCTGTAATATATTTCTTGAGTGATTTATTTTTCAGAGAAAAGTTTTTGTAGCTAGTGAGTGTGAGAAGCTGTGAATTTTATTTACAGAATTTGTAGCTGTAAATCACATTTGTGATTATATAGATTTCTAGAAAAACCCAAAGTTTTAATATAACTATTTTAACTTGAATCTGTGTGTTTATTTCTCATAGTTTTCTGGTTGTTACAACTGTTTTCAAGTAAGCACTTTTAAGTTTAAAAGAGCGAAAAGATTCAGGTGTTTGTATTCATCCCCCCCCCCCCCCCCCCCTTCTTCAAACACTTGTGCTTATATTGCACTAACAATTGGTATTAGAGCCTCTTAGCAGATTTCACTTGCTAAAAACGATCATTATCTATTGCCAACAAAGCTGGAAACAGTAAAGTCCCCATGTTGGAAAAGGGCAAATACTTCTTCTGGAGACAAAGAATGATAGTTCAACTTAGAGCTATTGATGATGAGTATTTGCAGATTCTAGAGGAAGGGCCTCACGTTCCCAAGAAGCTCATCCCTATAGAAGTCGTTAATGGAGTCAGTATTCCTAAAAAGCTTGTCCCGAAGACAACTGACGAAATGACGATAGAGGAAAAAGAAAAGGTGAAAAAGGATCTTAAAGTCACTGGAATCTTATATAATGGTTTAGACGATGATATGCTGAATAGTATCATGAATCTTACCACGTCTAAATCTATATGGGATACCATACAAATCCTTTGTGATGGTACTGAGGAAGTGAGGGAAAATAAACTGCAGCTGTTGACACAACAGTATAAGTGGTTCACAATGAAGAATGGTGAAACACTCACTGAAATGTTCGACAAATTTAACAGGTTGGTAAATGACCTGAGATTATATGGGAAGGTTTACGCTAACAAGGATGTGAACAGAAAGTTCATGAGAGCCCTTCCCATATTATGGGATCCTAAGACAATAGCCATCAGGGAATCCAAGGACATGAATCTTCTAGACTTGGATAGGCTTTATGGCACCCTAAAGATATATGAACTTGAGGTTCAACAAAGATCTGAAATGCCAGGGGATGCTAGAAAGCTTAAATCTGTAGCCCTAATGGCTGCCACGAAGGACAAACAAGAAACAAGGCCAAGTGTCTTGATGAAGCAGTAACTAGAAGATGCTGACATAGAAGGGGACAAAGAAGCTGAATTCAAGGAGGAAGAATATACTCCGGAAGAGTTAGAGGAGCTGGATGAAACCATGGCCTTTCTTGCAAAAAGGTTTTCCAAGCTGAAATTCCAAAAGCCTTCGGGATCTAAAAGATTTTCAGCAAGGAAATCCAGTAGCACGAAAAAATTTATTGACAAATCAAGAATAAAGTGCTACAAATGCAATGAGCTGGGTCACTTTGCAAATGAGTGCCGCAAGGCTACAAAAGATGGTGAATCCAGAAACAAAGAAGCGGTTGTGGACTACAAGAAGAAATACTTTGACCTTCTTATTGCAAACAAGAAGGGAAAAGCATATATTGCAGAGGGAAAGGACTGGGTTGACTCTGATGAAGAAGAAAATGAAGAATATGTCAACTTAGCCCTGATGGCCTCATCCACTGACAGTAGCAGCTCACAGGTAAGCCTCGAAATTTCCTCTAACATGTCTAAAACTGATTGTGTTAAAACTGTTAAGGAAATGGCTTGTGAGATAAAGGATCTCTATGACACCCTGAGGAGTGCTGTAGCTGAAACTGAGAAAATGCAGAAAATAAACGAACAGTTATCTGCTAGGAACACTCTTTTAGAATCAGAAAACTCCAAACTTGAGAGTCTTGAAAAAGAACTCTCAAGGACTAAAAATCTTCTTGACTGTGCTATCAAAAGAGAGGAATGGACCTCGAATCTTCTTAATCAAGAATGGGAAGTCATTAAGAGATGGAGTGAGTCTAGCAAGAAACTGGAGGATCATTTGAAAAGTCAGAAATCTGATCCAAAATCTGGTTTGGGCTATGAAGAGATTCAAGTGCAGCAACCTCCCATTAAGGTTGAGATTGGCAGATAGCTTTGGAAAAAGGCCAATACAACCTATCAAGTTTGTTAAGGCAGACACAAAGCTAGAATCAGGGAATGTTTTCCCAGTAAGTGGAGCTTCCACTAGTGGTGGGAGAGGCAAGAAACTTATTCTTGCCAAAGCACTCAACCCTCCATTTATGAAAGAACTAGACTGTGCATCAGTGGATACACAATCGTCAGGGGGAAAGTGTGCATCAGGCCGTAGTAGCCCGTCAAGGGAAAAAGGCTTGTCAGGGGAAAGCAAGAAGAATAGAAATGGTAAGCTAGGTGTTAATAAAACTAGCAATTATTCTTCCATTCATAAAGCCCCTAGAAAAGTGTGTTGGAATTGTGGTAACTGTAATCATTTATCTTTTCAATGCAAAGAAAAATCACAAATTTTGACTGACACAATTTTGTATGCTGACGATTTACCAACTGTTTAAGCCTACTCCTCCAAGGATAAAGGCGAGATAACTGTTGAGAAATCAAAAGCATATATTGAAGCTCCTAAAAAGGAGAAAGTTTTAAATTTGCCAAAACCAAAAGTCACCAATAAAGAAAAAGCTGTATTACCTATTACTGTGACTAAACCTAGAGGACCCAAAACAAATTGGGTACCAAAAACAATTTAAATGTTTTCTTGTGTGCAGAGAAAGATCAAAAGCAGTCAAATTTGGTTTCTAGATAGTGGCTGCTGAAGGCACATGACAGGAAACAAAGCCCTGCTCTCAGAATTCCAAGAAAAGGCTGGTCCAGTAATTTCATTTGGTGATAACAGCAAATGACTAACTCTTGGTCATGGCAAAGCAGCAAATGAGAATGTCTCATTTGAAAATGTAGCACTGGTTGATGGGCTCAAGCACAATTTGCTAAGTATAAGTCAACTAAGTGACAAAGGATTCAACACTTCCTTCAAAGGAGATCAGTGCCTAATCTCAAATGAAAGTGATGGGAAGCTGGTTTTGTCAGGGATAAGAAAAGGAGATCTTTATGTTGCTGATTGTAATTCAGTAAGTGGAGAATCATGTTTCTACAGCAAGACAACTCCTGATGAAAGCAGACTATGGCACAAGAAGCTCTCTCACCTGAACTTTAAGTCAATTAATGATCTAGTGAAGAGAGAGTTGGTAACTGGACTACCCCAAATGGAGTTTATCCAAGAAGGATTATGTTCAGCATGTCAACAAGGGAAGCAAAGGAAATCATCCTTTGTCAGTAAGGAAGCCACAATGATCAAAGATCCAATTTAATTGTTACATATTGATCTCTTTGGCCCTGTCAACATTATGTCAGTGTCAAAGAAAAGATTTGCAATGGTCATTGTGGATGACTACACCAGATACACTTGGGTAAAATTTCAGCATGCTAAATCAGAAGTATCTCAACAAATTATTGACTATATCAAGAAGGTGGAAATAGAATCAGGGTCAGTGGTTAGAATGTTGAGAACAGATAATGGAACTGAATTCAACAATGCAGCTGTTGAGGGATTTTGTGTGGAGAAAGGCATAAATCATACATTCTCTGCTCCAAGGACTCCTCAACAGAATGGTGTAGTGGAAAGGAAAAATAGAACCCTGATTGAAGCTGCTAGGTCAATGCTAGCAGAGGCAAAGATTCCCACCTATTTTTGGGCTGAAGCAATTTCCACTGCTTGCTTTACTCAGAATAGATCTCTAATCAACAAGGCTCACAACAAGACACCATATGAGCTAATGACAGGGAGAAAGCCAAGCATCAAGTTCCTCTATGTCTTTGGATGCAAATGTTTTGTTTTGAGGAATTTTGGTGAGAACTTAGGAAAATTTGATCCAAAAGCTGATGAAACAATTTTCCTAGGTTATTCTCTGTCATCCAAGGCCTACAGGGTTTACAACAAAAGACTTCAGGTGGTGATGGAGTCTATAAATGTAGCTTTTGATGATCAAGAGATTTCTGGACTTGAAGACCCTGGTTTTCATGAAGAACTCAGGTTTGAAAATGAAGATGAAAATGATTATCAAGAAACTGAAGCCGATGAGTGTAGACAAATGGATAATTTATCCATTCCTGATGTCAATCCAAACAATGTAGTCCCCCCGTCAGCAGATAGAGTCAATTTCTTGGACAACAGATCAGGGGATACTCCATCAGGGGATCATTCATTAGGACATGCACCATCAGAGGATAACTTGAACCTTGAATTATCCACTAATTCAGGGGGAGAGTTTTCAGAAGCTGGGAGCACAGACTTAGGGGGAGGAGATGATAGTCAAGTAAGCTCATCAAGACACATCTCTAATCCCAAATGGGCCAGAAGTCACACAACAGATCTGATTATTGGTGACCCAAGCAAAAGAGTGCAAACCAGGAAAGCAACATTTAATGAATGCCTATATGCTTGTTTTCTTTCTCAAATTGAGCCAAAGAAGTTTGAAGAAGCTGTTCAAGATGCAGACTGGATTTTGGCTATGCAGGAAGAGCTAAATCAATTTGAAAGAAATCAAGTATGAAAGCTTGTACCTAAACCCAAAGAAAGAATCATAATAGGTACTAAGTGGGTATTCAGAAATAAGATGGATGAAGCTGGCATTGTTGTAAGAAACAAAGCAAGACTGGTTGCAAAAGGGTATCTTCAAGAAGAAGGGATTGACTTTGATGAGACCTTTGCACCAGTAGCCAGACTTGAGGCTATAAGAATTTTCTTAGCCTATACAGCACATTCAAATTTTAAAGTATATCAAATGGATTTGAAAAGTGCTTTTCTAAATGGGAAATTGGAACAGGAGGTGTATGTCCAACAACCTCCAGGATTTGAATGCTCAAAATTTCCAAATCATGTCTACAAACTAGAAAAGGCACTTTATGGACTGAAGCAAGCACCTCGAGCTTGGTATGATACACTGTCAAAGTTTCTGGTGGAAAACAAATTTTCAAGAGGTATCATTGACAAAACCTTGTTCTTCAGACAACACCAAGGTCACCTGATTTTGGTTCAAATTTATGTTGATGATATTATTTTTGGATCCACTGACACAAGACTGTGTGAAAAGTTCTCCAAACTCATACAAAGCAAATATGAAATTAGCTTGATGGGTGAGTTATCTTACTTCTTGGGATTGCAAGTTAAACAAGACTCTGATGGAATCTACATTCATCAGACAAAATATGCCAAAGAACTTCTCAAGAAATTTGATATGGAGGACTCAAAAGTAGCAAAGACACCTATGGCCATTGCAACCAAGATTGACCCTGATAAGAATGGAAAGAAAGTTGATTTGAAGACTTACAGGGGAATGATTGGATCATTGCTATATCTGACAGCAAGCAGGCCAGACATAATGTTTGCAACATGTCTTTGTGCAAGATATCAAGCTGACCCAAAGGAATCTCATCTCACTGCAGTGAAAAGGATCTTGAGATATATCAAGGGCACTACAGAGTTGGGACTTTGGTATCCAAAGGAGTCTGGATTTGAATTGCTAGGATATTCTGATGCTGACTTTGGAGGATGCAGGATTGACAGAAAGAGTACAACAGGAAGCTGTCAATTTCTAGGAGGAAGGCTTATATCTTGGTTCAGCAAAAAGCAGCACTCAATCTCTACATCTACAAGCAAATAAAGAAACTGTTTGTAGAAATAATAAAGAAATCATATACAGCCGAATCATTTGCTCTTCCACAGCATATGGTACAGGTAGTAAATTCTACACCTTTTACTTCTCAAACTGTACATTCTTCACCTTCATCTACTATGGTAGAGAAATCAACCACCTCTCTGCCTACCCAAGTAGAACAACCAATTTCTTCACAACCACTCTCAACAACCCAACCCACAGTCTCCCAAAAGACTGTTGGGATTAAAAGAAAACCCAGTGAAGTTACCACAACAACTGAGGGGGAGCAAGAAGAGAGAGTGATCGGCTATAGGAGGAGATTGAAGAAGAAGAAGGGAGCCACGAGTGTTACCCAACAGCCTGACCAGGCAGTATCCTCTCAAAAAGATGCTGCTTTTGATAAGGAATTAAACATATTTCTAACTAGTTCCTCCCAAAAGGAATTAGTTATTGAAAATAGTCCCCAACTAAGGACACAATTGAGTGAGGCACATATACTGACCATAGACACTGATGAACCTACCATTAGGGTCTCTGAGAGCCACTTGCAGATATTCTCCACAGTGAGTACACACACCACTCAAGATGTTGTAGCTCAGAAGCTTCTCAATAAGATCGACATGAGTCATAAGCATTCTTCTACAACATCTTTTAATGAATCACCTCCACGTTCAGTGATTCAGCCAACACTCCCATCTACACCACTTCCTTCTTTCTTTGTTCCTCAAATTTCTTCAGATATAATGACACAAACATTAAGTGTCATACAATCAGATTCTCCACATTCTCAATTCGTGGAGGAGCCAACACTCTCTGACACAGTGTTTGATAGTCACCATTCTCACATGGTTGACTCATTTTTACTTGATACAAACACTGATGATCAAACAGGGGACATAAACTCCACTGTACATACTACAACTATAACACTTTATGTACCCCCAATTGAATATACTTCCTCTATAGAAACATACACTTCTCCAATTATACATACAAACTTTACTTCTTCTCCTACTCCTATCAGAATTGTGGAACCAGAATCTGTACATACATCACTTGAACTAGTCAGAATTTATGATTTCGAAGCCCATAGGAGACCCTCTAGGACAATTTTGAGTGAGACTGAGAAAATACTTAGTGCAGAGAGGCAAAGTCAAACCCTTGAGAGAACATTGGCAAAAGGAGAGCAAGAGATTACTGCCTTAGTAGGCAAAGAAAAAGGAGAGAATACGAGTGATGCCTTAGACGACAAAGAAAAAGGAGAGGATGAGAGAGATAAGGATGAGATCCTTGTAAATAAAGAACATAGAGAAAACACAGATACTGTAAATAATACTTCTACCTCTGAAAGTGATGAAGATGATGATCCACAAGATGATTTTTCCCAGCACATCGGAGTTGATTTATATTTTCGACAGAACCAGATGCTGACACTGTACAGTTATTAAAGCAAGAGTTAGCTAGAACTACTGATCCAATCTTGATCAAAGTGTTAAAGTCACAGATCATGATTGGTCAATCAATAGATATAGAAAGTAAAAAATTGTATACATACTTTTCATCAAAAATACAAAATGTACAGCAAGTTGTCGACTCTCTGGTCACCAGCCAGACTCTACTCCGGATGAAGAAATAAGCTGACACTGTTGACAAGAAGCTAGCTGATCTCACTTCTCAATTGACCAACATGGAAACTCTGCAACATTCCATGGCTGGCACTCTGCAACAAGTTCTTCAAGTCACATCCCGACTCTCAACTCCCATTGATGATGTTGTCAAAAAGGGGGAGAAATCAACCAAGCAGTCGTCAGGGGATGTTGTTGAGAATTCAAATCAACAATCAGGGGATGTGACTGCTCCTGTTCCCGCTCCAAAATCTAAGGATAAAGGCAAAGGTATCGTGATTGAGGAACCCAAGAAGAAATCCAACACTCAATCAGGGCCTAAGCTACTTGGAGATGCCATGAAGACAGCCCATTTTCCAACACCCGTTGAAGTTGTAATTGATGGGAAAATGGAGCTGGTCTACCCTCAAGATAAATTAGTTAGTAGAAGCTGATGCAATCTTTGCACAGCAACTTCAAGAAGAAGAAGAGAGGGAAATGGCAAAGGAACAAGAGGAAGAAGCAAAGAAGAAGAAAAGTGTCAGGCCCAGGACCTCTAGGAAACCTCAGCCATGAAGATTATAAAACCCTAAAAGTGCATAAGGGGATAAAAATAAAGATAAAACTGAAGACCCTGATGTCACTACAAAGAAGTCATCTGAAGCCAAGGACAAAACACCTTCTCCTGTTACCAAAAAATATGGTCCACCCACTCTAGCTGAATTACTCAAAGAAGAAAGGCGTAAAAATGTGACATTTATGTTCTCCATAAAAAGCATAGATGTCAGGTTCAACAATAGAAGGGATCAGCTAACAACAGTTCAACTGAAGAGTGGGTCAGAATTCAATGTAGCAATGGACTGGTTTAGGAGAATGGATGCTGAGCAATTAGGACTGGTCCTAAATCTGATTCCAAGATCCTCGCAGGCTAACAAAGACTTAAGGGGGATAATCAACAGGCTGAGGAGAGCCATCAACAATGAAAGGAGCCTGCCCACAGCATTGGAAAGTCCACTGAAATTATTCTATAGATCCACTGATGGGCAGGAGAAAAGTATAAGGATCAGAGAAGTTAATGGCCTAAATCTGGAGGAAGCGATGCATGTTCTAAGCCAAATAGCCAATCACAAAAATGAACATGTCATCCAGTTCAGAATCCTGCTGATTCAGAGAGTATTGAAGGAGATTGACGAAACCAAAGCTGATGATAGGAACACTGTAGTAAGGAATGTGCCACCAGTGAAGGGATTTAAAGAATATCCAAAAATGATCACTAGCCCCATGGGTGTTCAATTCAAAAATAAAAAGAGGACGATCTTTACCTTCTACTGGTCACAACTTGCTGCAGCCAATGTTCAAGAAATAAAATCTGTCCTTGAAGCTTTGGAATCCAACAGCAATGTCAACATAGTCAACTTCAAAAAACTTCTTCAAAAGGAGCTGGAGCAATTGGAAGCAGGTGGAGAAGAAAACAGACTAAGGATTCCTGATCAAAACCCAGATCAAAGAAGACAAGGCCTTGGAAGTGACTCTCAACCGATTGAATCAAGTCATCCATTGCCCTTTGTCTTAGCAAAAAGGAAAAGGGATCCTGATGTCTAATACAACATTCTTTTTGTAATAGTTATAGGAAAATACTTGTACAGAAATTCTTTTATTAATTCATTCAAAATTCTTTCATATATTTAGTATTGGTTTTGACATCATCATCAGTGCATCTAGGGATTTATGGTTATCAAATTGATAAACATAAATAGGTGGAGATTGTTAGAGATAAATGATGATGATGTTGATTATGTAATAAATTGCGCAACTGTAAATACTTGAGGTATTTTATAAACCTTAAGATCAACACAAGTTTTGCATCCACTGATAATAACCTTATTAATCAGTGGATGGTCGATCTCTTCACAAGACAAGTTAGAAAACAGAAACATTCAAAGGACCTAGGGGAAGCTGTTACGGCAATATAAGCACAAGTGTTTGTAGAAGGGGGAGGGGATGAATACAAACACCTGAATCTTTTCGCTCTTTTAAACTTAAAAGTGCTTACTTGAAAATAGTTGTAACAACCAGAAAACTATGAGAAATAAACACATAGATTCAAGTTAAAATAGTTATATTAAAACTTGGGGTTTTTCTGGAAATCTGTATAATCACAAATGTGATTTACAGCTACAAATTCTGTAAATAAAATTCACAGCTTCTCACACTCACTAGCTACAAAAACTTTTCTCTGAAAATAAATCTCTCAAGAAATATATTACAGAGCTTCCTAGTGTTGTGTGCTTCTTTTTTTTTTGTTTGATCTGTTGGATAGATTCAATCACACCCCTCTTTTTGTAATGAGAACTCCTTTGCTTATATATTGATCAGTTGATGAAATCACGTGCTAGAGACGTGCTGCTTTTCTCAACTTAGCCACAAGTATGTCACATCGTAGCCCTATGTGTCAGACTGCTGCATGCTTTGTTGCTTCTTTTTCTTCCCCTGATCTGTGTGCATTTAATGCGAG
>CM025786.1:38962753-39009455 GCA_014636745.2 Centella asiatica
ACCCATAAGAGACTGATGACGTCATCTTAACTCATCGGAGACTAAGGGTGACGTCATCATCAGAGACTAACATATATCTCATCAGAGACTATGGATGACGTCATCAGGGACTAAACTTAGCCTGTCGGAGACTAATGATGACATCATCAGGGACTAATTAACTCATCAGGGACTGATGACGTCATCTTAACTCCATCGGGGACTAAGGGTGACGTCATCAGAGACTAACATTTCAGAGACTGATGCTGATGTCATCAGAGACTAACATCAACACAGTCGGGGACTGATGCTGACATCATCAGAGACTAACATCAACACAGTCGGAGACTAATTTTAGAAGCTGTCTCAGATACAGGGTCATCTTCCTCACTTCTCCAAGGGTGGTGATCTCAACTACAACTCCATAAATCAACTCTCAACATGCTTTAAGCTATGAGCAACACTTCTAGACACAAAAGAATATAATCCTTTCTTTTTCTTTCTTAAAGACTTGCTCCTATAGCTAACCTTCTCGGATACCAAGCAAAAAGAAAGGCAAAAGAGAACTTAAGATTCTTACCTCCTGGGTTGACGAAAGAGATCAAAGCTTGTTTGAAAGTGATAGTCCAAAAGAAAGAACTTGAAATTAAAGGGAGATGGTAGGTTTAAAGAACTTTGGAAAAGGAAATCTTTAGAAAAGAGACTGAAATGTTCCTCCGAATGAGGTATTTATAGTAGGCTGAGATTAAGCTTTGAAATAAAATGATTGGTTAGACTAGACGGTAAAAACGGCTGCTCATCATGATTCTTAGCAGCTAAGCATGTGAAATAAGCTTGTTGTCCTTCATGCACATACGTTTAATTTACTGATGACACACAAGCAGCTTACTAATCTAATTAATGTACGTAAGAACAGATGTTGTCAAACTTAAGCTCTTGAGTCCTTCAGAGGACTTAACCAACAAATGCAAGCTTCTTCAACTAATTATGGATGTCACCAAACTTAAACATCATTGCTTATCCTTGTAACCAACAATCAAACAACAATAACCCCTTTAATGGGTCCGAAAATATTTAGACATTCAAAAACATCATATAATAACCATATTCATATTAATAAGAAAATAAAATATCATAAAATAAAATAAAATGAGTGAATAAATTATTTATAGATAAACAAATTTTTCGGGTCGTTACATTGAAGATATTTGGGAGCTTGAGTACGGAGATTTCAAGGTTGGTCTCTTTCGTTGTAATTGGATTGATATAAGGCGTGGTGTTCGAAAGGATGACTTAAGATTTACTTTGATAGATTTTAGTCAGTGCGGTCAAGTGGACGACCCATTTATACTCGCAACACAAGTAAAACAAGTATATTATATCCAAGACCCCGCCAATCCTAAGTATTCAATTGTTGTTCAAGGCAAGAGAAATATTGTTGGTATTGATGATGTTGTTGATGAAGAAGAGTATAACCAATTTGATGAGAATCCTCCTTTCTCTATGGGTCTACCTACCACCTATGGTGATGACAATGTATAAACAAACTACCTATGTAATGACCATGGTGAAGGGTTATGGATTGATAATGGAAAATAACCAACTGGTGTTTCAAATATTTTGCAGGACTTGAAGGTTTGCAGCTTATTAATTGTTTCTTGAAGCAAATAATTTACAAATTTGTAAATTAAAGTTGTAATTACAAATTTGTAAATAATTATAAATTTTAATTTGTTTTATTCCAATAGTTGTAGTTGATTGTTTTGTGAAGTAAATTTTATATATATAGTTGTAGCTAATTGTTTTATAAAATTATTCATATTTTTATTGAATGAAATTTTCAGTGGTTCTAGTAGGAAAAAAAGGAAAAAAAATTTAAATACATTTGTGTCGGTGCTTTACAAGACCCGACGCAAAAGGATATATTTGCGTCAGTCCTTTAAAAGGCGTGACGCAAATAGTTCACATTTTTAAAAAAAAATGTGAACAAGGAAATATTTGTTCAGAAAAAAGAATAAAATTATTCACATTTTTATTGAATGAAATTGTAAGTGGTTCTAGTAGGAAAAAAAGAAAAAAAATTTAAATACATTTGCGTCGGTGCTTTAAAAGACCTGACGCAAAAGGATATATTTGTGTCAGTCCTTTAAAAGGCGCAACGCAAATAGTTCACATTTTTCAAAAAATGTGAACAAGGAAATATTTGTTCAGAAAAAAGAATAAAATTATTCACATTTTTATTGAATGAAATTGTAAGTGGTTCTAGTAGGAATAAAAGGAAAAAAATTTAAATACATTTGCGTCGGTGATTTAAAAGACCTGACGTAAAAGAGGTTATCTGCGTCGTTGTTTTAAAAGTCCCGACGCAAATAGTTGTACGATGACATTCTCGTAAATAAACTTTAAATGCATTTGCGTTGGTACTTTAAAAGACCTGACGCAAAAGAGTTGTATGTTTAATTACGAGTATGCCACCGTCCCTACAGATGACTTGATTAATATGGATTACCGCCTTTTCATTTCCATTGCGCGGCATACTCTGTAAAAAAAGGGCAATCTCATATTTTTTAAAATTCTCCTGCAACTCATCTAACCCTAATCTCCCAACATATTCTTTCCTGCAACTCATCTAAACCTTTCTTTCCGTTGATTAAACTTAGAAAAAAAGGTCAGTACCTTTCATTTCGTTGATTTGCTTGTATATTTTGGTGTTAACATTTGAATGTTTCAACATTATTTTGTGATTAAGTTATTCGTAAACAACTCTTTTGCTTTATTGGTAATTTTGTACATATTTTGCATACTGATGGGGTTTGTAGTTCATTTTCTGAAAGAAAGGAAAAAATAACTATTGGTAAACCCCAGTTCCATTTGTGGTTTAAAGTAGGACAATCGGGATAAAGGAGGGAGTAGGTGGTTTTCAAGTGCTATAAATATATTAGGTTGTACTTTAATTTGGTTTGCACATTCAGTGCAATGCTAACCCCTTCTCCCAAAAATAAAAAATAAAAGTTGAATGTCAATTATGTTCGATTGCTAATAATTTTTTTTCTTGTTGCGAACTTAATAAGCAGATTCAAAGTTGAACTGTTACAGTAAGTTCGAAGGCAACATGTAGAAGTAATAATGATATTTGTGGTGGAAGTAAGCCTCCACCAATAAGTCTATGCAGTTGAAAAACCATCAGGGAGAATAAACCTGAGGAACTCAAAACAGAACATAGGTTCAAGTCATTAAGGAAAAACTGGAGACTGAAACATAACTTTGTTACACGAAATTTCTAAACTATTGAATATAAATGCACGTTTGCAATATGCAAGTTAAAACTACATTGACAAATTGAAGATGAACTGATTTCTAGGCTTTCTTAACTATTGAGTATTGTTGCATTTTACTGGTATTTATGTATCCTTGTATATCTCTCTGCATTGGCCGTGGTTTTGACATTTTCTATTATATTTTTTAGTTTACAATTATCATGGACCAACACTATTCAAGTGAGAGACCTACTAAAAAAACTAGAGGTCCAACATCATGCAAAAAATTGAAAGAAAAGTGTGCAAATAAACAATTGGAGAAAGTTATTGAGTTTGATGATCAATATGGTTATCCCATTGGAAAATATGTTGTTGAATTCAAGTCGTATATAGGAGCAGTAATTAGAGTGCAAGTAGATATTAATATTCGGAGTTGGGATCTAGTAAGTGATGGACTAAAGGATACGATATGGGAAGATATCAAGGTATGAATTGAAAAAGATTAGTTGTTTTAACATATATTGTCGTTCAACTTTATATATATACAAGTTTCTTATATGCATGATTTTATTTTTTCAGACTGAGTGGAATATAAAGGATGATTTGAGAAGAAAGGACACATTAAAATCTGCTAGAAAAATTTGGAGGGATTTCAAGTCAAGGTTAGTCTGCCGGTACGTACTTGCGTGTAGACAAGGACCCTTGCGAGTCATATGACTTCATCACTAAAGAGCAACGCGATAAATTCAAGAATGATCATAAAAGTGAAGAATTTCAGGTATATTATTTGTATATTATATATTGTATATTATTAGTTTTTATGATATGATTGTTTCACTGACTAGAACATCATGTTTTTATTTTCTAACAGAGTAAAAGTGACAAGGCAAGGGAATACCAGAAATTTAATGAGTATCCACATTATCTTGGAAGAATTGGATATGCATCTAAAAAAGCTAAGTGGATGGTTGATGACCTTATTGATTCTTTACCTTCTTTGGAATCCATTAATTCATCAATTATATCAAATAATTGAATTGATCGTAGTTATGATTGGATTCGGGCGAGAGTTAGGAAGAGGGATGAAGGTGATAGTTATTATTTCCCCAAAGAGGAGACTAGGGACGTGATTAAAAAAAATGGTAAGAGTATTTTGTTCATTTAAAAATATTTATATTTACATATATGCTTAAAATATTAATTATTACATTGATTTTGGAACAAGTGGAATGGAAAGAAAAAGCCTATGAAGGTTCATGGACATGATGACATATTGTCACGTGCACTTGGAAAGAAGGAGCATGGTGGGCATGTCAGAGGGGTTGGAGGAATAGTTCGCCTAAAAGATGTATTTGGGACTGACAGAGGCAAGTCTCGCAGCGGCGTAATATCGATGGATGAGTTGGCTACAATTACTCAAGAAATAGAAACTAAAGTGACAAATAAAGTGAGGGAGGAGTACCAAGTGCAAATGACTCAAATGAATATGAAGTACAAAGAAGAGATTGGTACATTGAATGCGAAGATTACGGGCATTTTCAATCATATTGGCCAAATGGGTATGCCTATTTCAACTGACTCTTTTGGGGTGAAAATGAATACTCCAACAAATGAAGTGATTCAAAGTAGCTGCCACTCGGAGGATCATTTCTTAGAAATAAAGATATACTTATTTTTACTCTTTTTTATGTCTTTAAATCATAAGTTATCATATAAGTGCCCTATATGCTCCTACCTGAATTTTTTTATATCATTAACATAGAAGCCGAGTCCATGCCGTCTTTGTGTGATCCTTTCTGAGACCGACAGAGTGATTGTGGCTAGAGGGACTATTTTTCCACCGAATTCTGTTGGTGTTGTTGTTCATGGTCAACAAATGGAGTTACACAATGTGGGAGTATCCATTGATGATGTTTTTTCTGAATTTCAACTCACTCCCCTTCCCGTGCCTACTAATGAACATAAAAAGAGTAGGTGACGCTGCTGTTAGCTTTGTTCAGTGACCTAAACAACTTGTAATGTTGGGGTAGGTAACAAATTTCAAATTAACATTATTAATTATAAATGATTGTTGTTAATTCATGTAAATGTTATTGTTTAACTTTATACCTAATTAGGATCCCATCTTACCGGAGAAGGATAAAGGGCCTCGGCCCCCCCCCCCCCCCCCCCGGCAAAAAAAAAAAACAAGTTCATAGCAAAAGGTCATCTACTTTAGATCTCAAATTGAGTGAAAAATGTCAATATTTACATAGTCTTATTATGGCGATGCCTTCCGCGGAAGACTTGATTAAAGTTCCTTTAGATTATGACATTTGCGTCGAGACTCCGAGGGAAGTAGAACAATCGATTTATGTGTCGAGTGATGATGTACAACAATTTTTAAGAATGGAATGGTTGAATGTAATTGTGTTACAAATTTTCATGAGGTGAGACTATAATTTTCATACATTCTCATTTATCTTTTATTTTGATACAAGTTTATTTTATAAACTTACTAACGTTTAATTTGTGTATTACATTTAAGGTATGTGAAGGAGACGTGTAAGGGATCTGATGTAGATTCCTTTGGATTCATGTGTCCGAGTCAACTAGCAAATGCAATAAATTATCCAGATGGCACAACTCAATACATTACAAATATTTTGCTAGGTTGTCAGTCGAAGAAATTCATCTTAGCATCGTACTTCGAACAGTAAGAACATAATTTAACATTGTTATTATGTAGATTCCTTTGCTAGCTTGTTCATTGATATAATTTAACATTATTATGTAATTTGTAAAAATGTAGAGAGCATTGAATGTTGCTTCTTATATCGTATGATCAAAATGCAATATATGTGTTCGACTCATTGAAGAGGGAAAGGAACCTCTTCAATGCGTAACCTTAGTTTACTGCTCTTGAACTCTATAAATACCTCATTCGAGATGAAATTTTAACTCTTTTACCAAAACTTCTCTGTTAAGAGTTTCGTTTAAACTTATCATCTCCATAAATTTCCAAGTTCTTCTTTCAGAAAATTATTTTCAGACCAGCTTTGATCTCACCCTTAAGAACGAAGAAGTAAGAACCTGGAACTCTACCTAGTTTCTTTCGTGCATAACATCAAAGATTTATGCTAAGTTTATATTCTTCTGCATTCTCATGAGACCTCCTAGACTGAGTTTGTTCATGATAAGCCTTCCATGGTAGCAAAAACAAGCTCTAATATTAGTCTCTGATGAGATATTCTTAGTCTATGACGAGATAATTTTTAGTCTCTGACGAGATAATTTTTAGTCTCTGATGAGATATTTCTAGTCTCTGATGAGATATTTTTAGTCTCTGATGAGATATTCTTAGTCTCTGATGAGATATTTTTAGTCTCTAATGAGATATTCTTAGTCTCTGACGAGATAATTTTTAGTCTTTGATGAGATATTCTTAGTCTCTGATGAGATATTTTTAGTCTCTGATGAGATATTCTTAGTCTCTGACGAGATAATTTTAGTCTCTGATGAGATATTCTTAGTCTCTGATGAGATATTGTTAGTCTCTGATGAGATATTGTTAGTCTCTGATGAGATGTTGTTAGTCTCTAATGATGATGTCGCCTTTAGTCCCCGATAAGTTAAGATGATGTCATCAGTCTCTGATGAATTATTTAGTCTCTGATGACGTTAGCCTTAGTCTCCGACAGGCTAAGTTTAGTCCTCGATGACGTCATCCGTAGTCTCTGACAAGCAAAATTTCTTAGTCTCCGATGGAGGAATTTCCTAGTCTCTGATGAAGGAATTCTTAGTCTCCGATGGAGGAATTTCCTAATCTCTCATAGGCAAAAATATGTTAGTCTCTGATGGCTAAGGATATCAGTCCCTAAGGAGTTTGATAATGAGAAAATTATTCCCCGATGCATAGTCTGTTATCAAGACTATAAAACATTATTTTCTTAAAATTATTTTATGATGTTATTCTTTAAAATAGTAAAGTCTAAGGACATCACATACATATTTTCTTTCATAAATTCTTATTAAGGTATTAAAATATTACTTGCATAATTTACAAAATCTTCACTCACGAGTAATTTGAGTTTGATTTTGTGCAAAGGACCGAGGCAAGTATATTCCCAATCTTATGTTTATTGCAAGTTGATGCAAGTATATTCTTACTCTTATACTTATTTCAGTTAAGCGCATGATCAATTGATTCGACATGCGTACAAAATTATGACATTTAAATTTAAATTTCCTTGTGAAACAGAATGCTATGCTTTAATTTCCGCTAGCATGATATGAATAAAAGTGCATGGATATAAGGAATCTTTGCTCTTTCAGCTATTTTTTTCAACATTATATCTATGCAATAAATGAGAATTCTATGTTCCTTAAATGGTAATGCCACATGGATGGTTAGAGGAATGGAAAAGTGCTGATTTGTTCTTCACCTGACCTAGAGTAAATTTTATGTGACTACATACATTCACACAAGGAGGGATCATACGGGCACAGTTAGGCCAGCTGTATACCGTATGGTTAGCAGATCCAGCGGTTTTAGCCCCCAATGGATATTTTTACTTCAAGGAAGTTATGCTTTGTTTTAAGAAGGATTACACAATTGTTTATCATCAGTAATCCTAAAGATTTCTTAAAGATTTCTAAGGCATTAGTATTGATTCACCAAGTCTCTTAGCAGAGTTGAATTCTTTGAAACATTTCAGATTTGCTTTCCCAAATTGTTTATATACTTGTTGGGTGTGAACTGCTCATTCTTGTAGAATTTTAATGTTTTGCAGGGCAGAATATTAAGGTTGAGCCCTCTGATAAGGGAAAGGCAAAGATGATCAGTTACTGAGTTTAGCTAACCCTTTGTAGTGCTGACAAGGAAGGAAGGAAGGAAGATGATCTAAAAAGTGATGTTTTGAATTATAGTATAGGGACAGAATAGCTTCCGCTGAAAATGTAATATTTTGGGTTGTAATAGCTCTTTATTATCGTTTCTTTCAATAATTATTATATGAATGGATGTGTGGTTATCTTTTCCTTCTTTTGATGAAGCCCTGATCCAGTGAGGGATTTTGGGGTTGTCACAGTTGGTATCAGAGCCCTGTTACGGCCAGAAGTGATTCGTAAGGAAACACTGACCGTAAGCCACATCCAGGAGTAGGGAGTACTGCGGTATGTCCCAGAATTACTCCAGTAGAGGAATTTAAGAATTTGATGCTAGAATCGAAGTACTAGGATAGGTTAATGGGCTAAGGATTAAGACTTATGTTGGACACAATGGTTGTTGAACACCTTAAGGGTAGAAGCTGCTAAGGGAGATAAGACTGAAGTGCAGGCACCACCACATAGATACATCACTACATGCGTTGTTTATTAAGAAGTCCAAACTTATTGACTTGGATTGTTTTATGTAGATGGCTAGAGATCGTTCTAGATCCCCCGCACGTTCTTCTAGAATAAATCTCCCAGTTTATAACTTTTCATCTGAAGAGGGAGAGGAGCCTAGTGTGGAGTCTCCACTGTTCACCCCTACATCATTGGACGAACATCCACCATAACAGTATATGAAGGCCCCAGCCTCGCCATGAAGCCAATGCAGGAGGCCGGACCTTCCACTGTTCGCCACGGGCCGCGCATTAGTCACACAGCACGGAAAAGCACAATACGCCAACGTTCTGATCGCGACCATATTATGACACAAAATATTCCTCGGATGAAATGTGATACTCCGAGGCCTACTTCATCCTCACCACAGGCAGCAGTGCCATCCCATGATGAGATGGTATGTAGTTACGACACAGAAGTTGATTATCGTTTGGCAGCTCGCACCATGACAGTTCGACGACAAGCTGCCACTATTACTAGGTTTCGCACAGCAGCATCAGCATGGCAATCTTCTTTTTGGTTGACTCAGAGCTTGTACCATCGGATGGCATTAGAGATGCATGCACAGATGGTAACAGCAGCAACAACTAATCCCACGGTGACGCGTTTGGAGCAAATGAGCAACCACTGTGCGTGCCGCATTGAGGAGACACGTATACAGTCTCGACATTGGGAAAGGGAGGCAGAACGTGAAGGATCTCTGGACATGGAAGATGAGGAGGATTAGTTATAGAAGTGGATGTAAAATTTAGATGGAGGTTATTTTGTGTGTATTTTGAACTCTGCATGGGACAGTTGCAACTATCTCAGATGCATTCAAATGTATTTTGACCTATGCGTGGCTTGTTTAAAGAATGTTAAAGAACGATGTTTATGACAGTCTTCTATGTACATGAATGAAAGATATTTTGACATATCTAAATGTTATGTGTTGCTTAATACTCTTCACCTTATTGAGTTACAAATTCTTGAACCATATAAAAATGGAATGTTTCATGAAGGATGTTTAACTCTTTGCGTATACTATATTAGATTATGGTCAGAGGAAGGAGACCAGGAAGACCCGGGAGAAGTAATCTCCAAAACAACCTGTCAAGGTCTGAAAATTTGGAAAATTTAGAAAGAGAAAACCAAGCTAGTAATGCTGACAAAGTGGTTGTAGAGGATGACAACTCAGAGGAGGTTGTTGGGTTGAATCGCAATACCCCGCATATTCCACCACCGACCCCTGTTAATGACAAGGATTCTGCCAACAACAATGCTATAGGGAATGCAAATGACAACCCGCTAGCTCAATTTCTTAAGATTATTCGTGACGCTGTAGCCGTAAATCAGCCAGCACCACCACCACCTCAAGCCCCAAGGCCTGTTACCCGTGGGCTATGTATCTGAGAGTTCACAAGCATCAACCCGCCAACTTTCGATGGAAAGGGAGGACCTACTGTAGCACAATATTGGTTGGAAGAGATCGAAAAAGCTTTCGATTTAGTAGACGTGCCAGAAGATTGCAAAACTAAGTATGCGGCTTTCATGTTGAAAGAGGAAGCCAATCACTAGTGGAAAGGTGCCAAGAGTATGGAGTTAACAAAAAGGGAAGTTACAAGGGACACAAACACCATAATAACCTGGGAACTGTTCACCCAAAGGTTTAGGGAGAAATTTTACCCCCTAGTGTCTCCAATGCGATGGAACTAAGGTTCTTAAATTTGAAGCAAGGGTCCATGACAGTGGACGAGTATGAGGCAAAGTTTAATGAACTGATGAGGTATGCTCCTCACCAGGTAAACGATGAAGAGAGAAAGGCCCGAAGATTTGAGCAAGGATTGAATCCTTGGATTTTGAGACAGGTAGCAATTTTTCAACTAAGAAACTTTGATGCAATTGTGGAGAAAGCAAGAATCGCGGAATGGAGTAACAAGACAGTATATGATTTCAATCGGGAAAATAAGAAGGGAGATAGGAGGAAGGGAGATGATAAGGGAAGCCATCATAACCTTGGTGGTGTAAGCGTAAAGAAGGAAGAGAGAAGTAACAACAATATTAATCTGAGTAATAGTGGAAAGAGGAAGTGGAGGGAGCAATCATCTGATGTTATTACAAGGAAGGTTACTGTGTGTGCAAACTGTGGGAAGAACCATGGCACAACGCCGTGCTTGAAAGGGAAGGATGTTTGCTTCAAGTGTCGCCAACCGGGGCACTTTTCCTCAAATTGCCCGACTTTGAACTCCACCGCTGCCCCGCTTCAAGGAAGACCACAACAACCTCAGCAAAATAACAGACCGCTGGCCGCAGTAAGGACATGTTTCACGTGCGGAATGGAAGGACACATCTCCCCCAATTGCCCTCAAAGGAAAGGTGGCAAACCAATGCTGACGGGAGCCAACACTATACCGGTACAACCACAAGCAAGGACTTACAATATGACGGTGCAAGATGCTGTGGCTTCCGATGATGTTGTTACAGATACACTTCTAGTGAACTCCTTACATGCTCATGTGTTGTTTGATTCGGGTGCTACTCGAAGTTTTATATCTGAATGGTTAGCTAAGAACATGTTAACTCGGCCTGAACTACTACCGAAGCCTTTAGATATAGTAGTTGCCAATCGTGAGGTGATAAGCATTTCTCGCATTTACCTTAACTGTACTTTGAACATGAGTTTCTTGCTGATCTTATTCCTTTTCCTTTGGGAGAATTTGACATAATATTGGGAATGGATTGGTTATTCATATATCAGGCCAATATTGACTGTAAGAAGAAGAAAGTTGTCTTACGATCTCCTTAGAAGGTGAAGGTTTGGTTCCATGGCACTAAAATGGAGAAATTCTCGCCATTCTTGACCATGATCCAGACAAAGAAAATGATTCGCAAAGGTTGCGAAGTCTTCTTAGCTTATGTGCACGATGTCAACAAGAATGAAAGTAAAATCGAGGATGTTCTTGTGGTAAAGGAGTTTGTAGACATATTTCCAGAAGAGTTACCTGGACTACCCCTAGATAGAGAAGTGGATTTTGAAATTAACTTGATCCCCGGTACCGCGCCAATATCCAAGGCCCTATATCGAATGGCACCATCTGAATTAAAGGAGCTGATGATATAGTTGCAAGAACTCTTAGAACGAGGATTGATCAGACCAAGTGTTTCACCATGGGGAGCACCAGTGTTATTTGTTCGAAAGAAAGATGGATCGATGAGACTTTGCATTGATTATCGGAAACTAGAGGATAGACGATCTTTTTGATCAACTTAAAGGAGGAAGGTACTTCTCGAAAATTGATCTTCGCTCAGGGTACCACCAATTGAAGATCAAAGAAGGGGACATATCAAAGACAGCATTTCGAACTCGCTATGGTCACTATGAGTTCTTGGTAATGCCATTTGGACTAACAAATGCACCCGCAACCTTCATGAACTTAATGAATCGTGTCTTCAAACCATTCTTGGATAAGTTCATTATCGTTTTCATTGATGACATTCTTATCTATTCAAAGATGGCAAAAGAGCATGAGGAACATCTAAGGATAACATTGGAAGTTCTAAGAAAGGAGCAGTTATTTGCCAAATTCTCCAAATATGAATTTTGGCTAAAGGAAGTAAAGTTTCTTGGTCATGTGATCAATGAAACTGGTATTGCAGTGGACCCCAATAAGATAGAAGAAATCACGAAATGGCCTCAACCCACAAACCCGACTGAAGTAAAGAGTTTTTTTAGGTTTGGCAGGCTATTACAGAAGGTTCATTAAAGACTTTTCAAAATTAGTTGTGCCTTTGACGAACTTGACAAGAAAGGCTACAAAATTTGTTTGGACCCCAGATTGTGAGAAAAGCTTTCAGGAATTGAAGACAAGGTTGGCTATAGCCCCTATTCTGACATTACCGGATGACAAGGGAGAATTCATTATTTACAGTGATGCGTCAAAACAAGGACTTGGAGCAGTTTTGATGCAGCATGGTAAGGTGATTGCTTATACATCAAGACAACTAAAAGATTACGAGAAACGATATCCTACGCATGACATAGAATTAGCAGCTATCATTCATGCATTGAAGATTTGGAGGCATTACCTTTACGGTGAGAAGTGTGAGATATATACGGATCACAAAAGTTTGAAGTATATATTCACGCAAAAAGAACTAAACATGCGACAAAGGCGTTGGTTAGAGTTGATTCAGGACTATGACTGTTCTATCAACTACCATCCCGGAAAAGCAAATGTAGTTGCTGATGCGCTCAGTCGTTGTGAATGACTGAATGTAATGGCCATTCAAGAGGAGATCAGAAAAGAATTCGAACGCTTGCAACTTCATACCCTTACCACTGCTCAAAAGATAGATATGGAAGAAGAAATTCGAGTTCGGCCTCAATTGCACGACCTCATTAAAATCGCACAAGGAGAGCATTGCAAAGAAATAGACAGATTAATTAAGAGAGATAAAGGCAAATATCGCATGCATAGCAATAGATTGCTGCGATATGAAGGTCGGGTGTGGATTTGTTAGGTTTTAGAACATTTTATGATGATTGTCTTTAGATTACTTAGAGTACAAATGTATATAAAGTGTTAATTAGTAACACTGAAGTTTTGTAGCTAACAGTTATCTCTTTGTTTGTAATTTATTCATTTTTTGTAAAGAGATAAAATTATTTCATATTTGTAAGTAACTGCTCGAATGATGTATCGAAGCTTCAGAAAGTCAAGATGTGTATTTGATCCGTTAGAATTTGCAAACAGGCTTGTCGGAGACTAAGAGAATTGGTTAGGGACTAAAAAGATTTTATCTGTCGGAGAGTAGTTTTGCCTATCGGAGACTAAGACTTAAGTCATCAGAGATTAAGTTAAAAGCATTAGAGACTAAGCTGACATCATCAGAGACTAAGCCTTAACGTGTCAGAGACTAAACAATTCTATCGGAGACTACACAAGCTGATGTCATCAGGGACTAAATGCACCAGAGACTAGTAATGACATCACCAGAGACTAAAGATGAAGCATCAGGGACTAATCGTGATTTATTTCCTAAAAGATACAGAGTTCGAATTAAAAAAGAATGTCTTCCACATAAAGTAAAATATTATTGAAGACGTAGCTGGTAAGAAAACTAACCAGAAATCTGTTCCCATCAAAAAGAAAGATTGTATTTGATTCGAATAAGGAAGCTGAATTTTATTCAGAATAGGAACTAAGTTAATGATAATTTTCAGTTGTCATAGAAGCTGTATAGGTTTTTCATAGTTTTGTATCTTTTCCTATACAGAATAGAAAAGAAGCTGACGATTACATTATTGTAATTGTTAGGATTTGTATTCAATTGTAAATCAATAAAGCAATTGTTTATAAATTGATTTGTGTTCTTGTTCTTTATATTCCGCAAGAAAAGTTAATTTCTTACAGAACAAGTAACTCAGAAAGATTTCAAAGAACTTGTATTCAACCCCCCCTTCTACAAGTTCTCGGCATCTCACTAGGAAAACAGGATTCCTGAAAAGGCTGAATTAAAACACGAACTGTTGCACGAAACTCATAACTCAAAGTTCTCTATTCATCCAAGAAGCACGAAAATGTACCAAGACTTGAAACAAAGCTTTTGGTGGCCCAACATGAAGAAAGAAATAGTTGAATGGGTAAGTAGATGCTTAACATGTCAGAGGGTTAAAGCAGAACATCAAAAACCAAGTAGACTACTTCAACCATTGGAAATCCCCGAATGGAAATGGGAATTTGTCACAATGGATTTCATAGTTGGATTACCAACCACGCTTGGAGGAATAAATGTCATTTGGGTCATAGTCGATAGACTGACCAAATCGGCACACTTTTTGGCCATCAAGGACGCATACAAGATGGATCAAATGGTAAGGTTATATGTTAAAGAAATTGTGAGTCGACATGGAGTGCCCGTCTCCATTGTCTCTGATCGAGATCCGAGGTTTACCTCAAGGTTTTGGAAAAGCTTCCAAGATTATCTGGGAACAAGACTAGATATAAGCACAGCCTATCACCCCCAGACAGATGGTCAATCTGAACGCACGATCCAGACACTAGAAGATATGCTACGAGCTTGTGTTCTCGATTTCAAAGGTCATTGGGACAACCATCTGCCACTAATCGAATTCGCGTACAATAATAGTTATCATGCTAGCATTGGCATGGCCCCCTTTGAAGCATTGTACAGTAGAAAATGCAGAACTCCACTTTACTGGAACGAAATAGGAGAAAGGAAGCTAATTGGACCAGAGATAGTTCAACAAACTGAGGAGGCAATTAGGATGATCAGAATAAGAATGAAAGAAGCTTAAGACTGACAGAAACAATATGCTGATCAACATAGGAAGGATCAAATTTTGGACGTTGGAAGTTATGCACTATTGAAAGTATCACCCTGGAAGGGCGTAATGCGTTTTGGTAAGAAAGGAAAGTTGAGTCCCCGCTATGTAGGACCTTTCGAAGTAGTAAGGAAGATTGGAGAAGTGGCCTATCAACTAGCCCTGCCACCGACTTTGGACCACATTCATGATGTATTCCATATATCTGTGTTACGTTCTTACAAGGTAGACCATGGAGGAGTGATTGATTATCAACCGATAGAGCTGCAATCGGATCTAAATTATGAAGAGGTTCCAATCCAAATTTTGGATCGACAAGTAAAAATTCTAAGGAATAAAGAAATTCTTTCTGTAAAAGTGTTATAGAGGAACCACAACATAGAAAAAGCTACTTGGGAACTTGAAAATGCTATGATGAGCAAATACCCCTATTTATTTGATAGTTAAGTTTTGAGGACGAAACTTCTTTTAAGGAGGGGAGGATGTGAGAACCCGAAAAATTTTAAATACATTCTATAATAAGAAATAATTTATTTTGTGTTATTATATTTTTACATGGAGGTTAGTCTTTTTAAATATGAATGATAAATTCATATCTACAATGAAAATTTTTGTGATGATATGATATGATATCCACGATTATGAGATTAAGTTCCTTAAAAAGGTATTAAAAAGGGGATTAGCAAATCCCATTTAAGATTATATTGAACAACATGGAGGAAGAGGAGAGAGTTACGTAGGATTTGTGATTACATGTTTGATTAGAAACTGTTTAGGTGGCTAAGTTTTCATGCATGTAGGACAGCAACTGTTTGCTGTCAAGAAGTCATGATGAACAGCCGTTTTACCGTCCAAATTAACCAATCATTTTATTCCAATGCGTAACCTTAGTTTACTGCTCTTGAACTCTATAAATACCTCATTCGAGATGAAATTTTAACTCTTTTACCAAAACTTGTCTGTTAAGAGTTTCATTTAAACTTATCATCTCCATAAATTTCCAAGTTCTTCTTTCGAAAAATTATTTTCAGACCAGCTTTGATCTCACCCTTAAGAACGAAGAGGTAAGAACTTAGAACTCTACCTAGTTTCTTTCATGCATAACATCAAAGATAAGCCTAAGTTTGTTCATGATAAGCCTTCCATGGTAGCAAAAACAAGCTCTAATATTAGTCTCTGATGAGATATTTTTAGTCTCTGATGAGATATTCTTAGTCTCTGACGAGATAATTTTTAGTCTCTAACGAGATATTTTTAGTCTCTGATGAGATATTTTTAGTCTCTGATGTCTCTGATGAGATATTGTTAGTCTCTGATGAGATGTTGTTAGTCTCTGATGATGACGTCACCTTTAGTCCCCGATGAGTTAAGATGACATCATCAGTCTCTGATGAGTTATTTAGTCTCTGATGACGTCAGCCTTAGTCTCCGACAGGCTAAGTTTAGTCCTCGATGACATCATCCGTAGTCTCTGACAAGCAAAATTTCTTAGTCTCCGATGGAGGAATTTCCTAGTCTCTCATAGGCAAAAATATGTTAGTCTCTGATGGCCAAGGATATCAGTCCCTGAGGAGTTTGATAATGAGAAAATTATTCCCCGATGCATAGTCTATTATCAAGACTATAAAACATTATTTTCTTAAAATTATTTTATGATGTTATTCTTTAAAACAGTAAAGTCTAAGGACATCACATACATATTTTCTTTCATAAATTCTTATTAAGGTATTAAAATATTACTTGCATAATTTACAAAATCTTCACTCACGAGTAATTTGAGTTTGATTTTGTGCAAAGGACTGAGGCAAGTATATTCCCAATCTTATGTTTATTGCAAGTTGATGCAAGTATATTCTTACTCTTATACTTATTTCAGTTAAGCGCATGATCAATTGATTCGAAATGCGTACAAAATTATGACATTTAAATTTAAATTTCCTTGTGAAACAGAATGCTATGCTTTAATTTCCGCTAGCATGATATGAATAAAAGTGCATGGATATAAGGAAGCTTTGCTCTTTTAGCTATTTTTTTCAACATTATATCTGTGCAATAAATGAGAATGCTATGTTCCTTAAATGGTAATGCCACATGGATGGTTAGAGGAAAGGAAAGATGTTGATTTGTTATTCACCTGACCTAGAGGAATTTTATGTGACTACGTACGTTCACACAAGGTGGGATCATATGGGCATAGTTAGGCCAGCTGTATACCGTATGGTTAGCAGATCCAGCGGTTTTAGCCCCAGATGGATATTTTTACTTCAAGGAAGTTATGCTTTGTTTTAAGAAGGATTACACAATTGTTAATCATCAGTAATCCTAAAAATTCCTTAAAGATTTCTGAGGCATTAGTATTGATTCACCAAGTCTCTTAGCAGAGTTGAATTCTTTGAAACATTTCAGATTTGCTTTCTGAAATTGTTTATATTCTTGCTGGGCGTGAACCGCTCATTCTTGTAGAATTTTAATGTTTTGCAGGGCAGAATATTAAGGTTAAGCCCTCTGACAAGGGAAAGGCAAAGATGATCGGTTACTGAGTTTAACTAACCCTTTGTAGTGATGACAAGGAAGGAAGGAAGGAAGATGATCTGAAAAGTGATGTTTTGAATTATAGTATAGAGACAGAATAGCTTCCGCTGAAAATGTAATATTTTGGGTTGTAATAACTCTTTATTATCATTTCTTTTAGTAATTATTATATGAATGGATGTGTGGTTATCTTTTCCTTCTTTTGACGAAGCCCTGATCCAGTGAGGGATTTTGGGGTCATCACAGATATGTCGCAAATGACAATATCATTTGCGTTGGGTCTCTTAAAGGTATGTCACAAATGACATTTATCATTTGCGTCGGTTACTATAAAGGTGTGACGCAAAGGACAATGTTTTGCGTCATCTCTTTAACCGACGCAAAATAGTCATGTTTTTGTGTCTCCACCATATGCGTCTCCTGTTAACCAACGCAAAATAGATAATTTAACCGACGCAAATGATCAGTTTTGTACTAGTATCTTCAGTCGACAACCCATATAAATTCATATTTCACTTTCAAGAGTAGTTGTTCAAGAAAAACTCAAGAATCTTAACTTCTTCTTAAGCTAAAAGAGGTAGAGCACTATATTAAAGTCATGCTCAGTTTTGCTCTGTTTTGTCCTTTTATTCATACCATGTTGTTTACTCACTTCTAAAAGTATTATTTAAAACGTGCATATAATATCAGGAGTTATTAGTTATGTATGCTAAAAGTTATCCAAGAAGAGAATAAGAAATATTGAAGAACACCCAATATATAAAACTATTGTTATATCAGTTGTTAAAACTGTATAAAGGCACCATGTTTATGTCTTGATCAAATAGAATTTTTTTGAGTTTAACAGTTGTTCGTAAAGATAAGAAATAAGGAAGAAGACTCAAGTTTTTCCTTTTAAGTCTCTTAGGATAAAGTAAGATTTCAAGGACTATAGAACTCTGCAATCACGAACTGTAGTAGATTGCAGTAGTGTTGTTACCTATGTATGTGTGTGTGTGTGTGTGTTGTTGAGAAGCAATATCAAACACTACTGGAGAGATGTTGAAAAAGTGTCTTTGATAAGATTTATCTATTAATGACAACACTCATTAGTGAATGAAAAAGTCATCCTCTATATCAGAGAATAATTTTTTGTTAGTCTCTGACAGTGCAAAACCTTAGTCCCTAATAAGCTTGACAAAAGTCATCCCTTGACGTCCAATATTTTATCCTCTAATGATATTATCCCCTGATGAGGTATATTTTGACCTTTCACAACCTTCTTTTTTTTTTGGGACTTTGGCACTCATTGTAATTTTTCCAACGACTTTGGCACTAGTTAGATGACTTTGGCGCTAGCCAGGTAACTTTGACGATAGCCAGGTGACTTTGCGACAATTTTGGCACTATTGTTATGAGTTAAACGCTGAAGAACTTAGCGACGATTTTGGCGATAGTCAATAGACTTCGGCGCTATTCATTTTGAGTCCACTAACGATCAAAAATTATCCCCTAATGACTGTATCCACTAATGACCAAAATTATCCAATGATGGACAAGTTATATCCCCTGATGATCATTTTATTCTCAGATGACCACTTTTATGACTCGATGGCTATTCACGATGCGCAATCTATCTTTGAGGTGCAAAATTTTGTTTTGTCACAAATAATTAAGGAATTGTTTAAGATAATAATAATTAATTGGTAATTCTCAATTAATAATAAATGATTTATAAATTCACTTAAGCTAAATTTTATTTAATAGATAATTAACATACAGTCTCTAATAACTCAAATGAATTATATAAGAGCCTGTAAGTGACTAAATATCAATCTGAAAAATCTCTCAGACTTGGTTGGAAGTTAAAAAGCAATCCCAATATTTTAGATGTCAAATTAAAATATTTAAGATATAAGGACATCACATGTGTGCATCTTCACATCTGTATTCCAGACATGAATTTCTCATGATAAGATCAATGTACATGTTATACAGAGTGCTCTCGTTCACAAGTAATTTGATTTAAGAATAGCTAAGGACAAAGACAAGTACATACTCACTCTACTTTTTTCATTTAATAATTATTATCATTCATTTGATATACGTAAGCAACCAATGTTATGTTATATTCTATTCAAGTTCAATATTTTCATGAATGAGTAATGCACAATCCATTGATCTGATGTACGTGAAAATGTTGTATTAGAATCAAGTATTCTTTGGGCGACTATTAACTATTCAGATTCGTTAACACGCCAAAATAAATCTTGTACAGATATAGAAAACTTATTTTCACCTCATACTTGTAAAGTATATATCTATGTGGGTAACTAAAGGCTAGTGAGATACACTTGCCTGGCACCCCAGGCCTAAGATTTTATAGGAGACGAAAATTGAGGCATCAGTAACCGAATCCTTGCAGATAAAAGATTTCTGCATTGACTATGTATGTCTTTATGATGAAATCAAATGGTGGTCGGGCTGACTAGCTGATATACTGTCTGATATGGAATCCTTAAGGGCACATGCGCCAAACAGACGTGGTTACATGGCACATGTGAATTATTCAAGATTCTTTCAAATAAATGGTCAAATCTCTTGATATCACTCGGAGACCCTAAAAGTTATATTTTAAAATCTCTTGATATCACTCGGAGACCCTAAAAGGTATATTTTATTCCAATTTATCAAGAGGTGTTGGCATTGTTTCCACCCAACCTCACAAACACTTAAACCGTATAAATTATCTATCTTTCAAGGCTCACTCAATGCATGACTATATACTTGCTGAGCGTAAATCACTCATATTGTAGTTATCAAATATTTTACAAGTTATGGCGAGAAGGCCGAACCGTCTGATAAGGGTAAAGCGAGAAAGACATGATGAACATTTCCTGATCGCTCTCCTATGGATGACTTTTAGAGGAAGAGTGAAGTATGAGATTATTATAGAGATGTTTAGAGTTTAAGGCCTGTATAAGCCCTTCACAGACTTTCGTTGTTAGAAATTTATTTTTAAGAATGTAATAGAGACCAAATTTTCTCTTAATCAATGTTATTTATGCTTTGATGTTGTTATATTGTGTTGTCAATTATTGATGATACCCAAAGTCCGGTATAAGATTTACGGGGCCGCCACACATGAACCAAAAGAAGCCATTGAAAAACTTGATGAATAGCTCGTGAAGACAACGAACATGAAAGCGGAAAGGATTAGGTTTTCACTATTCTTTTCTATACGTTATGATAGTATATGAGTATTTGAGGATTAGGAAAAACGATAGTCATTAGGTTCCTATAATTTGCCTTTTATAGATAGAATAATGGGACCAATCCTAATGGGTCAAATCCAAAACTTTCCATCAAAGTTATGAGCCAAAGTTTTATTAGTCATTTATAAAATACCTAAATAGGTATATTGGATGTTTTAATTAAATATAACTTAAGTGCTATTTATATATTTAATAATTAAGCCCATGTCAAATTTAGATAATCAATTATGACCAATAGGTCACATATAATAGACAAATGTTTCTAAAAGGTTATTGAACATGATTTATATCTATTTTGAGAATTTTAATGTAAGTAGCATAAGTCATATTCATACATTAACATTTTCCCAAGGGCAATTAAAAATAATTTGGTAAGCAATTTTTTTTTTTCAAACACCTTATCAAAATCAGTTTCTCTATATAGGACATAATACATATACTTATAATTTTTCCAATATATATATATATACACACATATATGTGTGTATACATATATTCGGCAATTTGATTTTGCAAGGCGAATGTGTTGGACTTAATATTACGACATTAAGTCGGTCCATATTTTAAATACATTTATGTCATGATATTTACAGATGATAAAGAAAGGAAAATAAAACAAAATTTAAAAGTTGAAATTTTGATTATCAATAATAAAAATCGCATGATTAACTACTACCTTTAACACCTAATTATGAAATATTAATATTAGCAATTAAAATTTCGTTTTATATTTTTTCCTACACCTAACATAATAGTATAACACTGAAAAAAATTATATTGATTTTTTGAATTCATTATAAGTCTATTAAATTAGTAAAACTACTCTAATAAAACTGAACAGTGGAAAAACATAACTCAGAATATTTTTTTTAATTTTATTTTTGAAATTTAAGAATTTTGGACAGATTTAACACATAATTCAACAATTTTTAAAAATACTTACAAGTTATGACTAAACTAGGAATAATTATCACATCTGAATAGAAAACTATGGACCTTTGATTCTTTAAATTTTACAAAATCAATCAACATCAGAGAGCATGAAAAAAAAATTATTTTGGATTTTTTGAATAAAAATAATATATAATAGACAATTAATATTATTGTAGACAGTGAAAATTAATAATTCGACACATGAACAGAGATCAAATATTTTTTTTAATTTTATATTCATAATGTACATTTTTTTTCCAGTGGAACTGGAGATTTTTGTGCTTTTTGGATAAAAGCACAAATTTAAACAACAATTTAAGAAATTATATTTATCGATAAGTTAATGACAAAGAAATTACAACTCAACAAATCACGAACTTAAAAATTGGAATATTCGTACACAATATTATGATCCTAAAGAAATAATTGGAATGAACTTTGCGCATCGTATGAATTTTTTAAGCATAAAATGATTAATCTAAAGTATAAATAAGCTATTAATTACATGGATGCACAATTTTAAAATAAATCGAAACATAAATTGTACCTTAATGATGAAATTACAAGATTTAGAGGATCCCCTTTACAATTGAATGTAGTTGGCACGAATAGGGTATTTTCTCTTCGCATTGGATATTTTCCAATATTTTAAAGTATTTTTTTATTATTATTTGATGATAATGGTAAAAGTGAAGTATTTTCTTAAGAGAGAGGTAAAGAATACTCATAAGTGTGTAAAAGTTAAAAGAGGGGTTGAGTATTTCTAGAGGATCCGTACGATTTTTACATTTAAATTAGGAAAGTAACTGGTGAAAAAGTTAAGTAAAAATTGGGGAAAAAAAATCAGAAAAAATCAGCCATATGCCACCTAGGATGCTTCTGAAATCAGACTAGGCCGATTCAGATTGGGCGGGTCGGATCAGATTGAGCGAACCAGCCAATATTATTTTTAAAACTGTCCGCCCCAAAACGACGTCTGTTGGGGGGTGTTTGTTGCCCGAGTTTAGCACCATGTGCAGGTGCTTTATTTCCTTTTATTTTTTTTTCTCCCATGACATGATGCGACATGGGAACGGTATATAACTTTGTGGCAGGTTGAGGATCAGATACAGGTTGAGAATCAAATACGATAATATTAGGAACATCCTTCGACGAGGATGTCAGACTCTTCCGGTAGGGTAGTTTGTTAGCCCTTAAATAATTGGACCTGGTTATGGCATGCAGGGGCGGACGGAGGGTAGGTCCAGTGGGGGACCATGCCCCTCAAATTTATGTTTTTTTTAAAATACAGTTGTCAACCTACACCAGCTCTTTGACTATACCTCTCCTCAAATATTTTTTTTTAAACTAAAACTGTCATTCTGCCAACCCACAACAGCTTCTTGACCCACGCCAGTCCTCAAATTTATTTTTTTTTAAATTAAAGCTGGCCCACACTCTTAGGTAAAAACCCACCAGCTCCACTTTTGCATCAGCCGAAAATCTCATTTTAGTTTCAAACAACAGGAAGCAGGAAGTCAGGAACAAGCAGAAAAAAAAAACTTAGAGAAGCAAAAATCACAGAACGAAAGATAGCTTGCAGCAGTGCCACCGGTTATATTAGTCAGCCACCAATCTATTACCCACCAGTTGTACTCACAATAATACTAAAGATACGACCTAACTGAGGTTAGTGTTTTGAATTTTGAACTATTAAATTTTAGATTGGTGTAATTTTTTTCAATTAATTAGTAATTAAACTTTGAATATTTAGTATATTGTCCAATTTGTTTATTTATTACAATAAATTTGGACTACTGTGATTTTGTCATTGTTGTATGATTTGGGTTAATTTTTAATTTGCCCTAAATCCTAAATTGTGAAAATAGTTTGTTTGAGTCCATTGAATTGAATTTTTTTTTTTTTTTTGTTTTTTTCTTAACAGTTATGGAAAATTTTTTTAGTAAAAAAAGAAGAAGTGAGTCTACTGATGAATCTAATTTTCAACAGTCCAACACCGTACAACAACCTCAGCCATCTTTAGGTATTCAACAAAAAGACATTAATTTTGATGAGCTTCCAGTTGACCCTGCAAATAGAAAAAATATTTTTGAGTTTGATGTAAGTGTTAGAGAAATTGTTCGAAGATTTTATTTACAAAAGGGTCCTTGTCAACCTAAGAATCACAAATTTCCTTTTACTAAATGTGGAGGCAAGAAGCGTAGATTTGTACCTTCTTGGTTTAATAATCATGCTAGTTGGTTGGAGTATAGCATATCTCAAGATGTTGCATTTTGTTTATGTTACTATCTTTTTAAACCGGAACACGGAATTCAAGGAGGTGGTGACATATTTGTTAGTGGAGGATTTTCAAATTGGAAAAAAGGTCCAGAAAAATTTAAGGAGCATGTCAGAAATCACAAAAGTATTCATAACAAATGTTTGAAGGCTTGTGAAGACCTTATGAATCAAAAGCAACATATAGATGTTTGTTTGTCTAACCAATTTGACCAATCTCAAAAAGATTATTGTGCTCGCTTACTTGCATCAGTTACGTGTATTAGATTTCTGCTAAGTCAAGGATTGGCTTTTCGTGGGCACGATGAGTCTAAAGATTCGAGCAATAAAGGAAATTTTCTTGAGCTTCTAGCTTACAGTGCTGAACTAAATGAGGATATTAAGAGAATTGTACTTCTCAATGCTCCTGAAAATCATTAATTAATAGCACCATCAATTCAAAAGGAGATTGTAAATGCAACTGCAATTGAGACAACCAATCTAATCATTAATGATGTTAAAAATGAGTTGTTCTCCATCTTAGTTGATGAGTCTCGTGATAATTCTGTAAAAGAGCAAATGGCAATCGTTTTACATTACGTGGATAAACGAGGATTTATCATTGAACGTTTTTTTGGCATGGTACATGTTCATGATACTACTTCTTTATCACTTAAAGTAGCTATCAAAGAAATGTTTGTCAAATACGGGTTAAGTATGTCAAGTTTACGTGGGCAAGGATATGATGGAGCTAGTAATATGCGAGGTGAATTAAATGGACTCAAGAGTTTAATTATGGAAGAAAATTCATGTGCTTACTTTATTCATTGTTTTGCACATCAATTACGACTGACACTTGTAGCTGTTTCACAAAAAGACAAGAGAATTGCTACTTTCTTTAGCTTGGTAAGTATGTTGTCAAATGTTATTAGAGGTTCGTGTAAGTGCAAAGACATTATTCGTGATAAACAAGTGAAAAATTTGTTTGAAGGAATTTCTAGTGGTGAAGTTGAGACGGGACGTGGATTAAACCAAGAAATGACCCTGAAACGTGCAGGAGACACTCGTTGGAGTTCTCACTATCATACACTTTTGAGTTTGATTTCCTTGTTTTGTTTGGTGGTTGATGTGCTTCATTTTATTGTGGAAGGTGGAACTAATGAACAACGCGGAGAAGAAAATTTACTATTGAGTCAAATACAGCGTTTTGAATTTGCTTTCTTATTGCATTCATTGAAGAATGTTTTGGGAATCACTAATATTTTATCACAGGCATTACAAAAAAAGGATCAAGACATTGTAAATGCAATGGAGCTTGTTGATGTTACAAAGAAGCAACTCTAAATGATGACAGACAATGGATGGGAGTCTTTGTTGCATGAAGTTTCTATCTTTTGCAATAAATATGATATTAATATTCCTAATATGGAAGAAAATTTTGTTGCTCCAGGAAGATCACGGCGCCGAGCTGAAGAAATGACAAATCATCATTACTATTGCATTGAGATTTTTTATGGAATGATAGATTTGCAGCTTCAAGAGTTAAATAGTCGTTTTAATGAGGCAAACAAAGAGATGCTTTTGTGCATGTCATGTCTTAATCCAAGCAATGCATTTTCTGCATTTGATAAAGAAAAGTTGATACAATTTGCAAAATTCTATCCAAATGACATTTCTTCAATTAAGTTTTTAGAGTTAGATAATCAACTTGAAAGTTACTTTATGGATGTAAGTTCTAATACCAAATTTTCAGAACTTGTTGAAGTTGAGGAGCTTGCTAAGAAAATGGTTGAGACAAGGAAGCATTTGATCTATCCACTTGTATATTTGCTTTTGAAGTTGGCATTAATTCTTCCCGTAGCAACTCCTAGTGTCGAAAGAGTTTTTTCTGCTATGAATCTTATCAAGACTTATTTACGTAATCGGATGGGAAATGTTGGTTGAACGATTGTTTGGTGACATACATTGAGAGAGACATATTTAACACTATCGATGATGAAACTATCATTCAACGCTTTCAGAATATGAAGAATCGTAGAGGAGTGTTATGAATCCATTGTAATTTTTAATTTATTATTATGTAATGAATTTAATATTAATGAACATATTTTTATTCTGTACTTAAATATTTTTGCCCCCCCCCCCCCCCCATTGTCATAATCCTGCGTCCGCCACTGATGCCATGCCATGGCATTGGTGAAGTCGAGGAATGGCTAGGCTTAGCATTTTATCAAACATTTGGAGCCAATTATTATGACTCTTTAGACAGTATTTAGCTATCACATTGGCATTGGTGGGGCATGCCTATGGTGACTTTGTTGAATGATAACACAAGGACTTGGCATTGGTGTGGCAAGGGTGGATTACTCAGCACACAAGAAATGTTGTATGAACTTCAGTAGTTGCTTCCATGGCTTTGAGGAGGCATAAATTGTTGGCACAGTGGCAGTGTCAGCCGCGTGCAACTCCTTGGGCAAGTGTCGCACATTGTGAGAATCCAATTATGGGCGGTTAGCATGGCTTTGTGTGGACACTCGTGGCTTGGAAAAGTTCCAGAGGCGCTCGATATAGGTTGAATTCATGGGGAAGCTTGATTGTTGGTTGCATATGTTAATTAGATTGTGAGTGACAGTTACACAGGCGGTTACCAAATTAACACTTACTCTCTAGGAAACATAAAGGCGTGGGGGCTGGTCCAAATTCATGAGGTAGGCGCAAGAGCGAGATTAAGACAAATGTTGGTAGTCAACTATCATTGTATTTTGTTGACTTTATTTATACATTGTCTTGGGTGAATTTGCAAACATTTATATAGAGGGATGTCTTGTAAGCCCTAAGCACTATAGTATTCCTTTTTATTGTGATGATATAAAGGTTGGGCATTGCCTCTAATTTATGTGTGTTTGTCTTACATTTCTATGGTTTCAATAGTCATTATGTGTGAGGTGTTATTAGCCAACTAAGTTGCAAACTTAGGCCATCACTGGGTATCGAAAATTGTACAAAATTTTGGGGCGATTTTAATCCTTGTGAGAATTGCTATTAGAACACTTAGCATCAACCAAAATGTATGGTAACCTAACATAGAAGAACATCATCATTAACAATCCTCGTTGCCATACTAGCAAGTTTGTTGATTAGATTTGGCCACATGCCAGTCAAATTTACATGAGCACGCATTAATACTATAAGGTATAGCGTGCAAACATCTTACCATGGGAATGAGTATTTCATTCTCATATCCATGATACTTATATTTGAATTTATATGCGAAAGAATGAGATATGATTAATGGGAATGAAGAATACCCACATAATGTGGGAATCTGAATGTGACAGCCCCGATTTCCAACTATAAATTGGAGTTGTCGGTTTGTTACCAACTATAGCGACTCCATCTTACAGTGGAACACCAAATCATCAATTGGACAAAAATAAGCAACCTTACATATATTACAAATACAAATACTGTGTCAAAAGAATCTAACAGTAGATAACGTAATAGGATCTCTACTATAATACCAAAATTGGATTCATACTTAAGAGCCCTTAACAGTCAGTCCTACCGGTACATCTTTTCCTTACCCTTGGAACTTTAACCATTCTCGCATTTAACTGAAAGAGAATCAAAGCAAGTATGAGCAATAAATGCTCAACAAGTAATATAATATATGGCAAGTGAGAAGAATAAAAGTTCTGTAACTAGTTTAGGTAAACTATTTCTAGGCAAAGTTAAGAAATATGAATAAAATAAAGACTTCAAATAAATGGATTCCCGACGCAGATGGGGTAAATCCATATTTTCAGTTGAGGGAAAGTTGACAATTAATACCACTGAATGAAATTTCACATAAGCATTTAATATCTTTCAGTTCATGACTTACTAGATCGCCTTAACTCTGTTTAGTACTAGGACTTACTGAGAATACTTCTTACCATTTGACAATAGCAGGCCAAGCCATCTCAATATGGTGTGCGGTGTACATACGTATGATACTTAAAGTAGATATAATTCTATCTATAGGGCCTGACATAATAGAATAAATTATTCTCAACTCCGGGGTGTTCCGTCATCAGCTTATATAATGAATTAATTTCTGACACCATGGTGAAGGTCATGAACATTGATGAAATCACAAGAGTGCAAAGGTATAGGATTTAGAAGAGTTGAATTAAATCACTAATTCAATATATCATGAAATAGATAATATACTTGCAATTTGGATACAAGTAGTCAAGCATTTAACAGTAAAATCTTAGCTCAGGGTGAATAAACATATTTTATCCTCTATCAGTACGTATACGAAACAATTATGTATACGTAAGAAGAGAAATATAAGCACTTGCATATCGTATCATAACATGTCATTACGCAGATCGAATCAATTGATCATGCGTCTAATTGCAATAAGCACCAGATTGCATATATATACTTGCAAAATTACGTATAACAAAATAATTGAGTTATATGTTGAAAGAATAACAAATACATTACTTGCCTTGATCAATGTGGTAACTTATATTGAGTACAAGTGTTCCTGCGAGATATATTTTATGATCCATAAAGGAACAAAAGTTAGAATTATAACTATCTCTAAAGCAATATGACTCTTCATGTAATGTCTATCAGATTGTGTATCATAATTTATTAAAAGTATCTCATTTCAGTTGTTATGCATTTATATTTTAAGAGATGACTGAACCCAGGTTGTTCAACTTATGACAACAAGATGTTCACTATTTATCAACTGGTGTGCAATGGCTGTAAATGCCAACAATTACTGCAGAATCATTTGAGTTAAATAAAACTTTTAGCTCATAATTGTCACACTTAAATACATCTTATGGTGATGCATATACTTGAATTTGTTAGTTTTGTTATTGTACAATAGCTACTAGTGTGTTTTATAACATCAGTAGAATAATATTTAAAAAGTGGATTTTCTTCAAGTATTATTATCATCTGATGAGTTATTTGCTCATCAGTGGCTAATAGTTGGGTTCAATGAATATTGTGCTTCTGAGGGTAAATTACACATTAGAGGATAAATTATGCATCTGTAGTTATTGTGCATTAGAGGATAAAATATGCATCAGTAGTTACTGTACACTAGAGGATAAAATGTGCATCAAATGATAAATTGCACTTGAGGGGATAAACTATGCATCAGTAGTTACTGTGCATCAAGGGATAAATTACACATCAAAGGATAAACTATGCATCAAGGGATAAATTATGCATCAACAGTTACTGTGCATCAAAGGATAACATGTCCATCAGAGACTAACATGTTCATCAGAGGATAACTAGTCCATTAGAGACCAACATGTTCATCAGAGGATAGATTTGGCCATCAATGGCAAGTTTGATTATCAGAGGATGATATCATTAGAGGATAATATCATCAGAGGATAAAATTGGCCATCAGATAATAATTTTAGTTAAGTTTATCAGAGATTGAAGATTTGCCTCTCAGAGACTAAGATTTTTGCTTTCCGGAGACTAATATTTTTTTCTTGTCGAAGACTAAGATTTTTAAGCTGTAAGAGATTAAGATAAAACTACTCACTGATACAGTAAAGAGTCATGATTAAAGATAAGCTGAAGCTTTCTAACATGACAGAGTTTTCAGAAGGAAAGAAGGATCAGATTACAATAGTAATTAAAATTAGTTACAAATTGAATTCCTTTCTTAATTGTAAGTTGGTATATCAACCATTCTAGTTGATAGAAGCTGTATAGAGCATTGAATAACATAGTACAATATATCTATGTTGAATATATAAAAATGCTCTTGAGTATTTTGAAAGAAAATAGAGATTGTCCATGTAGTATGTTACTAGGGAAAGATTACATTGAAAGGAATATGTTTTAATTAACCATAGTATTTAATAGTTTCCCACTCTAGTTAAATGATCAAGCAAACACATATTTTTATCTCTCATGTTTCTCAGTCAAATTAAATAACTAGTTAAGACTTTAAAATTACCTTACAAATCTTTCAATTTGTAGCGCCCACTGTGTTTGAAAGAGTTTTTGGAAAGAAATAATGGTAATACAAGGGTCTTTTTTATATAAGAGAGCTTGTGAAGATGTATGTCAAGTGTGGGGGTTTCACACATCTAATTATCATAAGACGTGAAATTAACTAAACCACCAATTCATTAAATATAATAAACTAATACTTGATCAATCCACTTACACGTATGTGTGTACTTCTCAAAAGTAACGTACAATAGTAATCTGTAGTATTGATATATCAGCAACTTAAATTACTTACTCATCAGTAAAAGAAAATCGGGCAAAATAGTTAATTAACCCCCCTTTCTTTGTATTAGTAATGGTAATAACCCACACTAATTCTACTATTACATATACTATTACTGACTATGATAATAATAATATCTTAAACTGAAATTTGGTCCTTTCAACATCATAAAAGAATATTTGAACACAATTGCCAACACATACTCCTAACTAAAATTTATTTAATTAATATTTTGATATTATAATAATATTTACAAAAGTATGGGGCTTCACACTGAAACCTACCATGCAGTGTGGTATCTAGGTTACCATTAATAAGTAATCTAATCACAATAGTATTAACCGCTACTATCACCACCAACTGTCGCCACCATCAGCATCGCTAACCACCACTACCACTATCACCACCGCCAACCACCACCACCATCACACTCACCCACTACCGCTGACCCCATCATCACTGTTGCCGACCACCACCACTATCACTCCCAACCATCAATGTAGGTCGCCGCCATCGCCACCATCAACGTTGTCGCCGCCATCGCCACCATCTCGCCATCACCACCATCAACTACCACCATACACCATCGACCAGTGCCAACACCACTAGCGCCAACCACCATCATAATCACCACCACCACCATCGTCACCGACCACCACACCCACCACTCTAATTTATCTACCACCACTCTAATTTATCTACCACCACTCTAATTTATCTACCACCACTCTAATTTATCTACCACCACTACCATCACCACTCGATTACGTACCACTCCACCACCACCACCCTACCACTGCCACTACCCTAATAATGTTGCCACCACCGCCACAATACCATCATCATGATCACCACCCTACCCCAACTGTCACAGACATTATTACTACAACCACCAGCCTACGCAATCATCGTCTTCCCCCACCCCTTAACCACCCACCCAACTATCACTACCACACCCTACTTTTGCTCAATCATCAAAATCATCACCACCTTACCCAACCATCACCATCATCACGTCAGACCCAACCAACTCTATCACTATCATATCCAATCAAGTCACCGATTTTAGTAAAATTAAGAAAACAATTTCCAATACGAATAAATAACAATAAAAAAAATTTTAAATTTTTTTTTTCAGAGACATCTTGTGTGGCGCCCCCGGAAATTCCCCGAGCCGGGCCCCGGACACTGTCAGCAATTTGGGTGACAGTCCCCGAGATCCCCAGGCTGGAACTTCGGGCTGCACCAGAAAACTACAACACAACATCATAACAGCAAAACAGATAACACAGCCAAGCCTTAACAACATACCTGTGGGGAAATATATTCCCAAATACATCAATAAAAAAAAAACTTAAGGTCCACATCATCTTACAAAAATCTCAAAGCTTGAAAAGAAACAAGCTGCAGTGGAAACAAAACTTAAGATGGCTCATATGGCCTTACAACTATAACACCCTTAAGTCATTCTCTCCTTCCCTTTCTTAGGGGACTCAGCCTTCACGACATAACCTGAAAAACATTCATAGCATTCCACATGAGCGTTTACGCTCAGCAAGTATATATTCATTCCACTTTCTTTCTTACTGATTAAGTAAAATCATTCTGGCATTATTGACTACCAACCCATTGAGTTACAACCAAATTTGCATTATGAAGAAATGCCAATACAAATTTTGGATCGTCAAGTAAAGGTTTTGAGAAATAAAGAAATTGCATCTGTAAAAGTTTTATGGAGAAACCATAATGTTGAAGAAGCAACATGGGAACTAGAAGAAATAATGATGCAAAAGTACCCTCAACTATTTCACCAGTAAAGTTTCGAGGACGAAACTTATTATAAGGAGGGGAGAATATGACGACCTGGAAAAAAAAAACTTTGTGTATCTATAAATAATTTATTCACTCATTTTATTTTATTTTATTTTACGTTATTTTCTTATTAATATGAATATGGTTATTATATGACGCTTTTGGTTGTATAAATATTTTTGGACCCATTAAAGGGGCTATAGTTGTTTGATGTTGATTGCAAGAATAAACAAATGATGCAGTACCGTTTTTTAAGCTCTTAAAAGAAGCTTGCGTTTGTTAAGTCCTCTAAAGGACTCAAGAGCTTAAGTTTGATGACATCAGTGCTTACGTATACTAATTAGATTAATAAGCTGCTTATGTGTCATCAAGTGGATTAAACGTATGTGCATGAAGGACAACAGGCTTATTACGATGTTTAGTAGCTAAGAATCATGATGAGCAACCGTTTTACCGTCCAAATTAACCAATCATTTTATTCCAAAGCTTAATCTCAGCCTACTATAAATACCTCATTCGGAGGAACATTTCAGATTCTTTTCCAAACATTTCCTTTCCAAAGCTCTTCTTTAAACCTATCATCTCCGTTCAGTTTCAAGTTCTCTCTTTTGGACAATCACTTTCAAACAAGCATTGATTTCTTTCGTCAACCCAGGAGGTAAGAATCTTAAGTTCTCATTTGCCTTTCTTTTTGCTTAGTATCCGAGAAGTTTAGCTATAGGAGCAAGTCTTTAAGAAAGAAAAGAAAGGATTATATCCTTTTGTGTCTAAAAGTGTTGCTTATAGCATAAAGCATGTCGAGAGTTGATTATGGAGTTGTAGTTGAGATCACCACCCTCGGAGAAGTGAGGAAGACGACCCTGTATCTGAGATAGCTTCTAAAGTTAGTCTTCGACTGTGTTCATAGTAGTCTCTGATGATGTCATCCTTAGTCTCCGACAGGCTAAGTTTAGTCCCTGATGATGTCATCCGTAGTCTCTGATGAGAGATACGTTAGTCTCTGATGAGAGATACGTTAGTCTCTGATGATGACGTCAGCATTAGTTCCCGACTGTGTTGATGTTAGTCTCTGATGACGTCAGCATTAGTCCCTGATGATGTCATTAGTCTCCGACGGGTTATTTACTCTCGGATGACGTCGGCTTTAGTCCCCGATAGGCTAAAGTTTAGTCCCTGATGACGTCATCAGTCTCTGATGAGTTGTTTAGTCTCTGATGACGTCATCCTTAGTCTCCGATAGAGTTAAGATGACGTCATCAGTCCCTGATGAGATATTAGTCCCCGATGACGTCAGGCTTAGTCTCCGATAGAGTTAAGATGACGTCATCAGTCCCTGATGAGATAATTAGTCCCCGATGACGTCATCCTTAGTCTCCGATAAGTAAAGATGACGTCAGCAGTCTCTAATGAGTTAAATAGTCTCTGACGAGTGAAATTTTTCCCCGATAAGGCAACCTCATGCCCTGATAACCATTTTCTACATGAATAGCCATTTATTAAGTTTGAATTTCTCATGATATACCCATGATGATGTTATGCAGAAACTTATTTCAACCGATATAGTGAATTTTAGCTAAGGACCAAGGCAAGTATATATTCATTCCACTTTCTTTCTTACTGATTACGTAAAATCATTAATTCGATTTACGTAAATGAATGATGTTAATGCTTATGCATGATGATGAATTCTTTTATGATTAAGTAACGTACGATCATTGAATCCGATGTACGTGAAAAGATGTTAATGATTGAACTATGTGTTATTGGGTGGTTGCTAGCTGTTTAAATTTCCTAGCACACCAAATGATGATAAAGATGATGTTTGGGTGTTACAAGTCATGGACTTGTATGCACACCAACGTAACTTCTGTATGGATATATATAGTTCCGTCTGTGATGATCACTGTCTTTTAATTGTTGAGCACGCCAATATGTGTTGTTGGCAGTCGCTGCTTTTAATTGATTAGCGCATCAAGGCTATTCAAAATTGAGAAAAATTTTACAAAAAGATATATCCATATGGAAAGTTAAGGGGCTGTTGAATACTTTCGCCTGGTATTCTGGCCAATGATGATAAAGAATGTTAAACCGAGGCAAGGCATCGGTAATGAGATTCTTTTTGCAGACCATATGCTTTCTGCGAAGGACTATGTATGTCAAATGATGAATCAAATGACCAGGCTGACCAGCTGGGATGAAATTTGATTATTTATGGAAGTCAGATAATGATCAGTCTGGTCAGGTGATGCATTATCTGATAAAGAGAGGGCGAATCAAGGTTTATTTGTTAAAAAGGGATAACCCATTGATATCACTCGGGAACCCTAAATGACACATGTTGATTGATTATTCAGGAGGTGTTGGCATTGTTTCGCCCAACCTCAATGAATACTAAAGCTTTTGAATTATCTTTTCTTCCAGCCTATGAATATATATTTGCTGAGCGTAAACGCTCATGTGGAATGCTATGAATATTTTTCAGGTTATGTCGTGAAGGCTGAGTCCCCTAAGAAAGGGAAGGAGAGAATGGCTTAAGGGTGTTATAGTTGTAAGGCCATATGAGCCATCTTAAGTTTTGTTTCTGCTGCAGCTTGTTTCTTTTCAAGCTTTGAGATTTTTGTAAGATGATGTGGACCTTAAGTTTTTTTTTTTTTTTATTGATGTATTTGGGAATATATTTCCCCACAGGTATGTTGTTAAGGCTTGGCTGTGTTATTTGTTTTGCTGTTATGATGTTGTGTTGTAGTTTTCTGGTGCAGCCCGAAGTTCCAGCCTGGGGATCTCGGGGACTGTCACCCAAATTGCTGACAGTGTCCGGGGCCCGGCTCGAGGGATTTTCGGGGGCGCCACATCTTGCATCAAGGAGTATGAGAAAATCTTAATTTGAATTTTTTGGACTATTGTTTATGGAGAAAATTTAACTATATGTCATAAACGAAGTGTTGAAACAATTTTTTAAATTTTAGATTTGAAATCTATGAATTGTTTCATTGCGATCTAGAAAGTTTGCGAATTTGGAGGAGAAGAAGAAGAATACGAACAACAATTATGTAATAAATTTATGTTTACCAATTAATTAATAACTGTTAGAATATAAATCCAAAAATTACGAAATTTGAACTAAGATATCTACATGATAACACGAATCTAACACAACAAGCAGATCATAATTTCAATATCGTATGAATTTTCTATGAATTAATGAAGAAACAAACATATATAAACATAAATAAACACAAATGCGTGATAATTAGATGTGCGAATTGTAAAAGTACATTAATGTGACGAATTTACGGGAAAAAGATATATCCTTTTATGTTATTAAGCCTAAATGTGAATCGAATTTTGACTCTTCACTTGTAGATATTTAAAATATCTCAAAACTAATTACAAAAGAGAAAGAATTGAAAGAGAGAGAGAGAGAGAGAGAGAGAGAGAGAGAGAGAGAGAGAGAGACTCAAATTTTGGTGTGAAGAACAATGTAAAGGTTATGAGTATTAATAAGAGAGCTCCTAAGGTTATAGGGAATTAATTCTAGAAATTACTTGTACAAAAAATTGATCCGAAATTGAAAAGAAATTACAAAAAAATAAATAAATTTGTAAGTTGTTGGCCACCTATGGTCCGGTTTGGACCAATCCGACTAAACTTGTTGGACTTTCCCTTTTATTTTATTCAATCGCCACGCCGAACGACATCATTTTGGGCTTCACGACATGGTTTGGCGTGGCCCTACGCATTTGTGTTGCTACTTCCCTTTCTCTTTCCTTTCTGTTTTTCTCTTCGCTGTGTAGAAGGCGTTGGGGGTAGGGGTCGAACAATTAATATTGTTTATTATTATCTATATTATATATTATGTATTGAAATATTATAATATTGTTATTCTATATTTTTATTTCATATTTGACTATTATTTTTCATAAAAGCAGTAATTAATATAATAATTTTACATTTTTATTAATAAATACTAATAAATATTATAAATGGAGTTATCCTAGGGTAATATATATTATAATATAAAACTATATACCTCTACCCTAGCTCGACCACTTATTGGATGGAGGTAACATATCTTTTCTTGAATAAATATAATGGCCCCTTCAAAATTCGTATTAGGGTTATCTATTATCAATTACTATTTACTAAAGGCATAAGGCCGATCCAATGTTGAGTTAATTGGGCGGAGCTATTGATATTCGCTAAGAATCGAAACTGTCTTCACTCTGCTCCGATTTTTCCGGCATGAAATCTAAGCTAAAAAATCTGCTCCGATTTTTCCGGCATCTTCGGCGCGGAATCCGATCCATAACTCCAATCTGCTGTTGGCTTTCCGATTCGAAGACTTTAGCAAAACAATCGGGAAAAAGCATAGAGCAACAAAATCTGCAGAATCCAACTACAACAATAATAGAGAAATCTAACATAGAGAATCGAAGAATAATCTATTTTTTACTTTTGTATTTTATTTTGAAAATTTTTAATTTTACGGATTGAAAAATTATACAAAAATAATGAGAAATAATTTTTTTTATAAGATCTAGTATAATAACCATACAATATTAATGTATTTTTTCGTTTAAAAAATTGTGTTTTTGTTTGGTTATAATATATGAACTAAACATCACAAAAATTTCAAAAAAAAATAATATTTTTCCTTATTTTTAAATAATCTTTCAATCTGTACAGTTAGAATTTTTTAAAATATTACAAAATATAAAAAAAAAAATAACGTGTATAGAAATTTTTATGCCTAGCTAGACATCTCCCTATTTTTCTAAATAAAATTACAAACAAAAATATCACAAGTGCACGGATATACTTAATGTGAAAGTTAAATTTGATGCAATTTAATGAAATGCATATTCACCAACAACTAACTTTATTTTAAAAGCCTTGGCAGAATAAATTTTTATACCAATTTCTATAAACTTTCAATTTTAAGAGAAATAAATGAAGTATTTTACCTAACTAGATAATATTAGATAATATTGGTATTACAGTTGATTTAAGATACTCATTGTCGTCGATGATGTTAACTGTTAATGCGATATGAATTTAGCACGAAAAATAAAACAGAATAATACAATTTGCATGATGATTTTTATACTAAAACTTTCAGTGTACACATTCTCGGGTCGAAATAGAATTGTACACATAAATTTTGAATTAAATATATTTAGGCTTTATGTAAAGGATTATTCGAGAATTCTAAATCATATTAAAAACTATATTCCACATCACAACTTCGTATAAATATGCTTTGTTTTCTTTTAAAAAAATTAATACCTTAATCTTAAGGAAATCAGAACAAATACATTTAAATTAAATAACTAAATAAATATGAACACTTTTACAGTTTTATATAAAATAATTCAAATAAAAAATATACTAATTAAAACACCAATTTAAACATTAAAAATATCATATGCTATATCAATGAAAATACATTTCAAAAATAATAGAAATTAACAAATAGTACCTAATAAAATATAATATAAAATTTATTAAAAGTTTGGCCCATGGTGTACACGGGCTACGCAACTAGTGTATTTAAAAGCACCAACATATTTTTTTTTATGTTATAATTCTGCACATTTTCTTTCTGATATTACCCTCTTTAAATTTATTTTATTCCATTATTATCATTTCATAATCTACTTCTACTTTCATCAAATATTCCTAATTCACTTTTATTGTTCTCAATTCCTACTTCTACTTCAGAGTTACGAAATTCGTAATTAGAGAATTTTAAAATAAAATATATGAATGTAATATAATAAATAACCTTATATGTGTGACTAATGGAATTATGAACAAAAAATTAAATGTGATATTTGATAATTTAATTAACATAATTATCATACCTATTTATAATTAATTTCATGAAATAAGTACAACAATTTGTAAGTGTATATTAAGTAACTTTGAAGTATATATATTATCATAATTAATTATTTTGAAATAAATATATATAAACATATTATAAATTATACAAATAAAATCAATAATTCAATTAAAATTATATCGTTTGACTCAAAATATTATTTGTTTTATTAGTTGAACTATTTTTGTGCAGTTATTATATTTTTGGGGTTACTAACATTTATCATCATTATTTTGTTACAATTATTTTAATTAACATCTTCAATTATAATCGATTAAATTATGATTTTCTTAATTAAGTTTATTCGTTTAATAATTATTCGATGGATTGTGTTATATCTATGTATTATATTTTTTTTAGTTAATAATTGTTAAGATTTACCATATATTTCAATTTTATTTTCTAAGTAGTTTGTAGTTTTTAATATAATTTTAAAACGTATTCTCTAATGATATAAATGTTTCAAATATTTTTTATATTTTATGTGATATCTCTAACTTTGTATTTGAATGTCTGGAATATGTTTTCAAATTTATAATTAACATAATATTTATATATATGAGTAAGTGTAAGATAATATATTTTAATTAGAGTTTGAATTATAAATTATGTTGACTTCACTTTAATTTAATTAAAATTTTTAATACAACTTAAAGAAATATTAATGAATAATCTAAAATATAGTGTTAGATATTATATTTATTTCAATTCTTAAGTACTATATTTTATTTTATTTTTTTCTTTTAAATTTTATTATCAAAATTATAAGTTTTTTTTATTGATATTTTAAGTTCTACGCGATGAAATTATTAATGAATATGTTACCATTATATTGATAATAAAGTGTATAAATATATATATATATATATATATATATATATATATATATATATTAAATATTAATAAAAATATATGAGAATAAATTTGAATTTACAAAGTCAGTTTAACTTGGTGAAATCATGAAATTTGTAATACTTGATATATGTGCTAAAATATTTTTGTATCGTACGATCAAAATTAAATTAATTTATACAAATTTACTATTAAACAACAATTAAATATATTTTATATTAATTTAAAATATAAAAAATATTAAATTACAATTAATAAAAAAAATATTTAACTTAAATAATAAAATAAAAACAACTCACGACTTGCACAAATTGTGAGCTAATTATATTAAAATCTAAACGACCACTACAAGATCTCACTAAATCGAATTCTTGATTACCAAGATTGCAAAACCTTTCTAAAATTAAACTATCTATAATCACTACCATATAATTAGCCGGTCCAAAATTAATTTCCTTAAATTGTCTTCCCCTTCAACTATAAAATGATCTCAAAACCTAAAGCAAACAACATTAGAAAACCATAGGAGAATATTTATAAAAAAAAAAAAATGGCGATTTGTATTATTCATACTACTATTTCAAGCTTCTTGCTTTCTATTTTCCTATTCATCAGTCTTGTATATGCTGATCAGGGTTTGATTAATAAAATTTGTGCTACCACCCTTAACGTAGATTTATGTAAACATATTTTCAAAAATTCTATCCACGCCGATCCTCCCACTCTCGGGCAGATCGCGATCACCTATGCAATGAGTAGCACAAAATTTGCGAATGCTCTTATCGGCCACGCCTCGAAAGGCGTGACCGATCCGAGGCTAAAAAGCCAATACGACACGTGCCTCGAGGAATATGATGATGCCTTGGACAACTTGAATGAGAGTAGAAGTGACTTTGCTAGAAAAGATTTTATTAGCGCCAATGTGCATGTCTCGGCCGCCTTGACCGATATCACAACTTGTTTTGATGAAGCACCAGTACTGCCTAGCAACATTAAAGTATCAGGACAAAGGGCAGGAGTTTATATTAACATAGTATTATCAGTAACCAATTTTCAGTCCTTGAATTAATTTGCAGTTTTGCAAATACAAAATGTAATGAGTCGATGGTTTTTATATAGCCTATTAATGAGATAAATGAATAGTTTTATTGACTTGTTTTTTTTTTTTGGCCTACAAATTTCTTGTTAATAAAACAAGGTAAAAGGAAAATAAAAAATTACAATAAATTAAACGAGGTGGCTTTAAGTCTATGGCACTTATTATGATCTTGAGTGAACAAGTTTTTATGCTAATTTTTGTTTTTTGTATGATTTTGTCGTATTAATTCCTTCTTTTCGTTTGTCTTTTTTCTTATTTTTGGTTACACATGCAATCCACTATAACGTTTGATATATGGTAGCTGAGAAGATGAATTAAATATTACTTAAAATCGTCAGGCTGTTTAACCCCCACTCCACACCCCAAAAAGGAAAAAGAAAAAAACTAAAAACTAAAAACTAAATGCTAACACAGAGAGTAGTTCACTATCTTCTATAAATTATTCTGTTAGATATTTAAATTTAGAAAGAAAAATAAACATAAAACAGTTGATCAGGTTATGCAATAAAAAGTATACAATTATTCACCTATCTTACATATAACATCAAATAAATATATGATTGTTGATCTAACTTTAGTTTATAGTTGAAGACAAAAAAAGATGCATATTTATTTATTTTGGCAAAGGTGAAAAATTTTATAAACTTAGAAAGAAAGATACACATATATTGAGTTCACTAATAAAGTTTAAATTTTATATAAAACAGCTTAAAACCTTGAAATGCCCGCTTACAAATAATAAATCTCTTGGCAACTTCCTAGCACCATGCGACAGAAGCTGTGATTTGCCTAAATACAAACGTCAACCAAAAAACCAACTGTCAAAGATAACATTATAAATTTTCAAGTTCTTGTGCTAAAAAATTTGAACATACCGACAAATTATCTGTGATACGATAAAATCGATAAATCTTTGTGATTAATTTTTCCTCTGTAAAATCAAATGGCCACCAAAAATAAGATTATGATGATTGGAGTTGCGTTCTTCGTGATGATGGCCGTGGCTCAAGAACAAACTGTGAATGAAATTAGAAGTTCAGTTCCTCATTGCATGTCTTTGTGCTACCCAGAATGCTTACACATGAAGATCTTCACAGACATTGAATGTAGGAGAGAGTGTTTTGTTGTTTGTCAACAAGCTGCTGCACGTCGAGACTATGAAACTGCGACGAAAGAAAGTTCAAATTCGGAAAATGCCGCAGAAAATAACATGGTCGAGTATGTTAAGACTGAGGATCCATGACCATGTAATTCCTTTTATTTCTTTGGTTTTACTTTTGCTTCTTGTTCTTTGTGTGATACTGATTTGGTTTTGGACTGCCAATGACCTTGTTTGGTGACTTCATTTCAAGTCTTGTAATTAGAATTAACCACTAAGCTTTAACTAAATTTCAAAGTCACAGCTATGTATTCAATCAAAGAAGAATACTCACCATTGTCTTCTTTGCCTCAAAACCTTGCTTCAGCAATTTGATTTTAATAAAAAATAAATCATACACTTTGTTTACTCCAGTTTTAGTTTTTATTATTTGATTTCTGATGCAGAAGAGGCTGGGTATTGTAAGGAATGAATAAATGAAATAGAAAATTTTTGCAGAACAAGAAAATATCATAAGAAGAAATGAGTGGAACATTTACATAGTCAAGAATCTATGGCATTCCAGATCTAGTACAGGCACAATCTACATAATCACCCTCCTTTTTCATTGCATTGAGTAGAGTAAGAATATTTGTACTAATGCCTTTGGCCATGTTTGTAAATGAATCCAACTGTACAATAACTTTCCAAAAAAAGGGAAAAAATATAGCAGTAATTGTCATGCACAGACATGTAAAGCTAAATGGCAGAGTTAACTGTATTACACATCCCTGGGTGTCTGATACACCATAGTGGTTGAATGGGTTCAGCTCCAATTCCCCTGTTCACCATTCTCTGTGTCCATTCCGCTAATCTATCTGTAGCCTCTGCATACCTCTTCATTCCTGACTCATCCCGATTACCAGACCATAACGCTTCAGCCATTGCTGAACCTCTTGGCCAAATCCGTGAATCGAGCACCGTGGGACCAGCTTGCTCGCTCCACAATGCTACCTCGCCTCCTAACACCAACTTTGCCTCTTCTTTAGTCAAATTATATGTTATGTCGTAGTCATAAATCGTCTGCCATGTTTTGAATGGCGAACACCAAGACCCGCCATTACCTTGGTCAGTTCCTGGTTTTTGATCATACTGACTGTCATTCCCGACAAACCCGCCATGCCCGCAATCCAAGTAATAATAGTCTGCTGACGACACAATGGCCCGGTACCCAGCAGAAACTATCCTTTTGGTGTTATTTGGACCATTGTTCCAGGTCTGCAGAATGGTAGTTTCCCGAGGAAGAAAACGGGGATCTACCTTGATTTCAGCATCCAACATAACATCCTCCCAGTAGACAACAGTACGATTTTGAGAGACAATGTAAGGGTGGGTAGTGTCAACAAACATCTCAAGGACCTGACTGAGGGTTTTGTTTTTTGCGAGGAAAGTCTGAATGGTTGGATCAGCTTTCCAACAACCTGGAATGACCTCATCAGCTCCAGCATGGAAGAATTGCTCAGGAAACATTGCAGTAACATCAGCTATGACATTTTTCAGAATCTTGTAGGTTTTAGGGTTTAATGGATTTAGTTGACCGGTTCCAGGTTCGGATGCTAGTCGCTTGGCCCATGCAGTTCCGGCAGGCCACCAAAACAGGTTAGCACAACTGACAATTTCAGGATAAGCTTCAGCCCATGATCCTGTATGACCTGCAATAATAAAAGGCAAACAGAATACTGTAAAGATACGTGATGCTGAACATAACAAGGCAAAACAATCATATGGCAATGTGGCTTAAGCTATCATTGATAAGGCTTGTATGAAAAAAGTTGGGAATATCAGATTCATAGTCCAAGTCCAATGCTTGTCAATATTTTGAGTCAGACACGTACCGGCTATCGATACTCTGAACAGTTACTAGCAGATGTCTTCAATTGCATGTTTCAAAGCATTGCTGATATAGCAAGTTACTCCATCTCTTCTAGAATTAGAGATATAGTTGACAATTTTATGTCAAACATCAGCATATTAAATTTTAAAATTCGAGTGACTCATACATTTTGGAATATAAGTATTGTGGCCAATAGTTTTTGTTATAAACTATACACCTATAATGATCATCAACGTTACACTAAATATGTTTACATCAATTTGAAGTTTTATATGACATCTAGAAAAGTCAAATGTTTCTCTTGTTTCGGAAAGGAGGGAGTCAAACCAACCTGCACTAATCCTCTTTAAAGATTGGAAGTATATACCTACAAGGTCTAATGTATCTCTTGTTCATTTCACATATTTTTATTATACACGATAGCAAGTAAATAACGATAATTAGCAGAGAGATGGAGTTTTTTTGGGGTGGCGGGGGTGGGGGTGGGGGGTGGGGGGTGGGGTGGGGGTGTGTGGGTGGGGGAGATGGGCCACTTAACTTATTAAACTTTTTATTTATTTTTAATATTATTATTACTATGACTACCATTACTATTATATATATAGGGGTCTGTGACTTATTGTTCTCAATTATAATACTTAATAAAACATAAAATAAAACCTAGGAAGGGCTATCTAACCCTAATTTACATTTTTTTAATTAGTGGCCTTAACCAATTTGACTAAATCATCAGAAAATATTCCTCTTTTCCTATACATACATACACAAATACACACACACACACACACACACATATATATATATATAAACTATTTATTTACTTCTATTTATAAATTTTGGTGGATGGTCTTCGGAGCGCAAGGGACAGGCAAGTTTATTAGATGGACCATCTGAAGTCCAGCATAAGTTATAATGGGATTACACTGAGACTACTATTAAAATAATACTTTTAGAGGTTGCTTGTCAGTTGTCATACAATTTTGGAACTTCAAGTTCTTATCTTTAATTAATAATTATATAGAACTATTGTCAAAAGACACCATGTTAAAATATTAGTAATGTCTGTTAAGCAAAACTTTAAAACAGGCCTCGACGCATATGCTAGTTGATGTGCATCTGAATATGTAATGATACCACTTTTAATGGTCTGTCCAGCTAACTTGCTACATGCATAGCAAGTTACAGACCAAAAGTTGCTAAGGAAAACCTGAATAGCCCAAAGATTACTCCTTTGACCACCATATGAATCAAATAGACAAGTCTTATAGCTTACTTCATTACAGACCTTATTAAATGGCTCATTGAAATTCCAGAGTTCTATTAACATTTTTGCCAGTGAACAACCAAGGCAACAAGACAATTGAATGAATATTCAATTGAGCCATCCTAGAGTAACAAGAACAATCTAGAGGATGAGTGATGTCTAAAACCTTGAATTCTAGTATTTGTATATGATCTATTAAGATTTCTAAACATCATAATGGAGATGCAAACTCTTATATAAAATAACTCGGAAGAAACCGCAGTTTCCAGTTTTCTACATTGGATACTAATTTTACTTTTATGTAGCTATTTATCTGACAGTTTTGTTTCGTTTAATCTAGACAGATATATGTATATACGATAAAGATTTAAGATCCATAACAACAATTTGATGCAGAGTATGCCACTTCAATTCTTGTGTTTCTTTTTTCTAGAAACCTGATAATTATGAACTCATTTAAGATAACCATACTATATCTATATGAGAAAGAATTGAAGGTTCATGCTGATACAGAGATTTAGTGCATCATTATTATTAAAATAATGTTTCCTCCCCTTGCTTCTCTTTCTAACTCAAATATATCTTCTTGTTCTTTTCTCTCTTTGATACAAGTCAAGCATTTAGAACAATTATCAAAATAGTGTTGACCTGTTGCTATAAATCATTCCGTATATACGACTTACGAGAACACATTTGTTTGTAGGATTGTAACATGGATCGGAATATTTAGTCCTATTTTAAAAATTACTCCCACATATGTTTTGTTATATTGGATTGAGTTAGTTATCATCATACTAAATAGTAGTACGTTTTTTTCACACATGGTAATGGACGGAACAGTCTCATTTATAATATTGTACCCCATCTAAGGGATCAACTAAGGAGGGAAGCCTTCGATTTCATAATCCAATCCGAAAGTAATAATAACCTAATCCCAAGTAATTATCAATCCATTCCTACGATACTATTAATAGGAAGGACTAATAAACCCACAAAATCTTCTCCCTCAAACAAACATAAACATGCCATACAATGACCTATTAGACCAAAAAAAAATATAAACAATATATATATATATATATATATATGCTGATCAATGAGCTTCAAAGTCTCTCTAACTAAGTTTTTGTTAAGGAGATTCAACTTTTACTTCCCTTTTCTTATCAAAAAAAACTTTTACTTCCCTTCAAAGTTCAGATTAAACTTGGAAAAAGGTAATATTTTGGAAAAGCAATGCAATATATTAACTGCAAATTGAATAGCCTTCACATGCAAGCATTAAAAAACACTATAAACAATTTTTAAATTTTTATGGGGAACAGTAACACTACCATAAACAAAATTAACTCATTAATTCAGTTAATACAAAAAAAAAAAAAAAGATAAGAAAATGTACCTGGCATATCAATCTCGGGCAAAACTCTAACCCCATGTTCAAACCCAAACTTCACCACCGTCTTCACATCCTCCGGCGAATACTCCATTCCGGCGCCATACGATCCCTTCGCCGACAAATCGGGCTCCGATGATATAACCAATGGGAACGATTGTGAATCTGTAATGTGCCAATGAAACACATTCATTTTATTCATACTCAAACCCTTAATCAATCTCAACAATTCATCAACAGGGAAGAAGTTTCTAGAAGTATCCAGTAATACTCCTCTGTGTTCGAACAATGGATAATCCGAAATGAACACTCCCGATGCTACTCGGGCCGGGTTTCCCCATACCAGCTGCGAGAAGCTCTCCAGCCCTCTCATGGCACCCCACGGCGTATCCGCCGTGAGACGGGCGGAGATGCCGGCGGAGGGGACGGTTAGGTTGTAGCATTCCGACACGCCGTGGCGGAGCGGGGCGGCGAGATTGGTGATGGTGATTTTTAGGGATTTTAACGGGAATGGTGACGAGAGGTTAACAGCGGGAGTGAGTAGGGGGTGGTGGTGGTGTTTAAGGATTTGACGGAGGTAACGGTTAACGGCGGGAGTGAGGTGTTGGTGACTTGGGGAAATGATGGTGAATGATGGGGAGAGAAAGATTGCCTGTGGGTGAGACCACGAGAAGGTTATGGGTTTAGGCCATATGTTAATGGGTGATCCAACGGCTGTGATTGGATTTAATGAAAATAAAAGGAGGACAATGAGAGAAAATGTGGGAGATGAGAGAGAAAATGTGAAGCTTCCCATTTATCAGGTTGTGTTGTTATGAGGTAGTAGTTACTAGGAGAGAAGACTATTTATATGTGTAAAAGAGATTTTTATTTTATTTTATTTTTTTTTTGTTGCCTATTGTTTGGAACTATTTGCTTGACTTGACTATGGAATTTATGTGGATTTGGGGTGCATGGTAGAAGTAATTGGAGAATTTTGTATTGCTTGAGATTCTTTTTATTTTTTGTTGAATCCAAGAGCTAATATAATAAGTAATCTTTCAATGATTTTAAGTTTAATAAAGTCAACCAATGAAACAAAATCAAGGAATGATGTCAATAGGGTTATAAGTTCAGTTTTAAAAGCAGACTGAAATATACAATAGCAAACTAATATTGTTCTTCTAGGGACAATTTTTCCAAAGAAAAACAAAGAATTGAACTTTCGTAAGAAAAAAGTTGGATACTTTTCTTTTGTAGCCAAATCAAATGAAACAGA
>CM025786.1:39009465-39032320 GCA_014636745.2 Centella asiatica
AAAAAAGTTGGATACTTTTCTTTTGTAGCCAAATCAAATGAAACAGAAGAGAATTTTCTTACTATCATTTTTTAAAAGAGTTTAAGTTGTTTTAGTTGAAGGTCAGAAAATATACGCTAATTTATACATAAATTATCGTAGTTATAATGAAGACTATTGAATTTGAAGGAATTAATTGTTGAATTAAGTGGATTATGGTGCATTAGGTATATTTGTGCACATTCATCTACTTATCATGTTAATATTATCGTACTTATATTAGTCCGAATTTGTTAATTTCATTAGTTATAAATGAAAAATGCTAGGTGAGCTTTAAAAGTTTTATGATTTTTAGCATAAAATTTAAGGAGTACAAAATATTAACCGTCACTTTTTAACGGTTAAAGATATAAGTGAGATTACTAAAATACATAAAGAAGAGTTTAGTACATATAAATGTAAAATAATAGTATAGATCACCACAATTTTTCCAATAAAAGAAAATAGCAATTACTTATTTTTCATTTTTTTCTAAAACTTATATGTAAATTACGTTTGGGCTCGTTCAAAAAGTTATAAGTTGATTTTGGAGGAACTAAAAATTAAGAGCCACGACGTAACGAACATATGTGACCAAAATTAGATACGTGCCATTTAATTAGACACCTGCTCCATTGGCAATTCGAGTTAAGATTAATCAAATATTTTTATAGACAAGTTGAGTTGTGTTTAGCCTGTAATACTTAATAAAAAAAAACTTATGTTTAAAATCAAATCGTTTAACTATTTGAATGAGGTAATCTAAATCTTTCTATGAATATAAAAAACCAACCAAAGATTTTATCCCTATAAATTCTCTAATTTCATTCAATTTGGTTCAACATTACTTATCTTTTCCTCAATTAGAATTTAATTTGTAACCAACTATATTTCTTATGTAATAAAACTAATTAATTTGTAGTACTGATTTTTAATTTTTAACATAATTATTTTAATTTTTTTGACAAAATTTCAAAAAACAAATTATATTACATGGCATAGAAAAATAGTTTTTAAAAAATATAATATAATATTTTTTTGGTGCAAACACAAGAAACATTACAAAAAATAATAACATTTACCAATCCCCATATAATATAACTATAACGAACTATTATGATTGAATGAACTAATTATAAACTATACATCTATTAAAATATATTTCATTTCTTATGGCACAAGAAATCAACAATATTTTAATACACGATTAAATAAATAAATCTTATTTTTTAATTGAAATATTTTTTTAACAAATCTTCACGTAATATAATGATACCAAAAATATATTAAAGTACGACTTAATTATCTTTGTATTTAAATTTAACTAATTATTGGTTGCAAACTTATAAAAAAAATATTATCATTATCATATAATATAATTCTTAAAAAAATATTATCATCGTCATGTACTAAATTATCGTACTTCACACACATTTAAAAGGTAGTCGAATGAAAAAAGTCATTAAATTAATTATATACATCTAAGTTTTTCAAATTTAATCTGAATCTTGAATTCATCCATTGCTCTTGGAGCGTGAAATTTACAGCCCCAAACTCCAAATTCATAAATAAAAACACTAGCAACGTGAATAAAACAAAAGGGCCAAATTATCTCACTAACACCAATTTATAGACGTCTAATGCTTAATCTTTTTGACTGTGCAATAACAGAGTCTCGTTTAAGCTCCACTCCTATTAGAAAAAAAGACTTTACGACTGATGCCGGAAACGAACGAATCAACTCGATTTCGACCAGAGCCGAATTTATTTATTTTATGAGTTAAATTAAATATGTATTATTTAACAAGTAAAAAATTGAGTTTGAAATTTATTTAGTTAAGTGATCGTATCTAGTCAACACAAGTCAAACGGTATAGATTAGTCGAGTCGAGTCGAGTTGAGTTGAGTTTTATAACTTTGAGTCGAATCTAAATTATTAAATGAACAAAACAATTGTGTTCATGATCTACTCATTTAATAATTTGAGTCGAGTCGAATCAAATTTTAAACGAGTTGAGTCGAGCCGAACAAACGAATAACTCAACTCATTTATAGCTCTTTTTAGGACATATGTAATTTTCTTTCTTTACTTTTATTCTAAAATTTATTACCGATTGATAGTTTGATACAATAACGGATTTGAAGAGAATTTTTCAACTTCTTTTTTCTTTTTAAATTTTAGATAACAAAAGTGACTCTCTTGTGTAACAATTACCGCATATATCAGTAGTATTTCAAATTATCTTTGTTTTTCACTACCCAAAAAAAATCTCTCTTTTTCTCTATGTGTTTACACCTCAAATTTTATTTTAGGCGTATATCCATTTATCATTATTATTTTGAGTGTGTAGAAAGAAAGCTACCGGCTTGCCTGCTTTTTATAATTTGTGAATTACGTAGTAGCTTCTGACCCTCAAAACTTTACATAAACTATGCAGTTTCAGAATCTCTAATGGAATTAATTTAGTTACATAAAATTTCAACATTAATTTAGAATTTATTCACAAATGAGTTCAAAACTATATATAATCACAATGTGGAATCATTGCCGTCTGTTGGAGGGAGATTAAATTTTAAGAATGAATAAGTAGAATGGGGAGTCTCATTCTGTAACATTTTATAACTCAACAGTGCACATCAATCTATGCATGTTTTCAGCACCATTTGTCATGATTTATGGCTTATGAGAATCCAACATATGTCAGTTTCGCAAATAACACATGTTTTTTTATTTTTATTTATAATTCTACACAAACCAAGACTTTTAGGCCAACTATCATTTTAATGGACAATTGTCTTTTATATTTACTACTTCCTCCGTTCAAGTTTTTATGTTCTATTTGATATTTTTGTTTATTTAAATATAATTATTATGCACAATATTCAAAAAAAAAAATTAAAAGAGCAATTTTCTATATTATTATTACATTTAATACATTAATTTAATTTTCAATATTTATAACAGTTATTTTGTAAAAAATCATAAATAGGTAGGTTTACAAGGATATCTAAATTTTATTCTCTTTCTAAATTTGTGTTAGAGATAAATGTGCAACTGTAAATACTCAAGATATTCTATAAACCTTAGTATATTTACATGAGTTTTTACATTCACTAATAGTCGACTTAGTCATCAGGGGATGAACTACACTGCACTGGACGAGTCATCAGTGTTTACTTAAACGGACTCGATAGTGTCAAGGAATAGTTGTTGGTACTTGAAAAGATAAATATTCTGCACAACAGACATTCTAGGAAAAGTCAACAAAATATTGATGATCAAAAGGATAAGTATTTTTAAGAGACATCGGTAAGAAGAACCCATCAGGGAAAACCTAAAAATACTGTATCAAGTCAAGCGATGACATCGTCAAGGGAAGCTATTAGGGGAACCCGTTAAGCAATGATTTTGTCAGGGGAAGCTGTCAAGCGAACTCATCAGGGGATAACCTAGTCAGGAGAAGCCATCAGGGGATGACCTCGTCAGGGGAACCCATCAGGGGAAATACTTTTGTGTCCAGACTTTGGTGACAGCATACCTCTCGACGAGTTTGGCGATAGCTAAATATGACTTAGGCAATAGTTTATCTTGCGATGAGTTTGGCGACAGTTATTTCTATCCACTGACGACGAGTTTGGCGATGGCTAACACTGACTTTGGCGACAGTCATTGTTTATCCACTGACGACAAGTATGACAATGACTTAACTTGCCTGACGAGTTTGGCGATAACTTAGATTGCCCGACAAGTTTAGCGACAACAAAAGATCAACTCATCCGTGGAACCCTTTGGTGGATAACAAGCAAGTCATAACATCAATGAATAAATGAAGTGCTGATCAAATCTTCATTAGAGCTTGACATCGGTGAACAAAGAAGCACTGATCAAGTTACCTTCAGTAACTTGTCATCAGTGACCAAAAGCACTAATCGAGTCGACATCAGGGCTTGACATCGGTGGATTGTTATGACTTAATCCACACGTTAGCAGTACTTACACGCAGATCGTTGATACTTGGCACGGAAGTAAGGGGTATAACTAGAAAGATATTACTTGAAGTTTGGTTAACCAATAACAACTTTCAAGCATTAATTACATGCAGATCAGGGGATGAAAAAAAAAGCAATAAAAGTCAACAGCTGTCTCACATAGCATTCCGAAAGGACCTTGATGTGACATATATGCAGCTATGTTAAAAAAGGAGCACGTCCAACACATGGGTTCACAAATTAATCTGTCATATATACAGAAAGAGTTGTTACACGAAAAATCAAGCGAAGAAAGAAGAAGTCACACAACAAACACTAAAAAAAAGATTTGTAATAGATCTAAAGAGAAATATTCAAAGAAAGAAGTAGCTAGTGAGTGTGAAAAAAGAAGTTGTAATTTTATTACAGAGAAACTGTAAATCGGTACAGAAATTGTAGCTGTTTTAATCACGTTTGTGATTAAACAGATTTTCAGAAAAACACCAAATTTTAATATAACTATTTTAATTTGAATGCTTGTGTGTTTATTTTAAATTCATTATAGTTTTTCTGATCTTGTAGCTATTTCTGGCCGTACTTAAAAAGTTTTTAAAGAGTAAAAAGTTTATGATGTTTGTATTCAACTCCCTTTTATAAATACCTGAGATTATTTTGTTCAAACAATTTGTTTTTCTTTTATTGTATAAACACCTGAGATTATTTTGTTCAAACAATTTGTTTTTCTTTTATTGTTTTCTTGCGCGTTACGCAAAATTTTTATTATTTTTTTTATGTCTAGTTTGCGAAGATGATCTTTATTGACACGAGTCGTTCGGTGCACATCGTAATGAGTACTGAGATGATAATATACATTTAAAAACTTGTTTTAAACTTATAAACGTGAACTTTTGTATATTATAATACCCCATTTTATTTATCATTATAATAGTATAAAAGATATGTCTTTCAATATTTATGTCTAAATATAATAATTCTTCTTTCTTCAGAGAGGTGTCTTAAAAATACTTTAAAAAATGTCCTCAAAATAATATCTAAAAATATCAGTTTTGTCTTCAAAATTTAAGTATTCTTTTATAATTTTTTTATTACGTACTTGATGGACACCATATTCTTTTAATTGATGGACACCATACTCATTGGTTGACCAACTATATAGTAATTTCATAACATTAATTTTAATAATTCTGAATAGTTGTAATATTAGTAATTTTATATAGTGAGATTACAAAAAATATCAAAATATTATTAGTAATTTTAGTAATTATAGTAATTTTGAGTAGTTGTAATATTAATAATTTTATAAAATTTGTGAACCTAAAAATAGTGAGATTATAAGAAAAATTGCATTGTTTTCAAGTACAAATATGAGTTTGAAATAATAAACTCATCTGCCGGTTACAATCAATATTTCAGCCACTCAAACATATATGAGTTTCAAAGTTAGTAATACATCCTTGCTTATTATATTTGCCTATACTTGTCTATTAATATTTATTCTTAATAAGAAATAGTGATGATATAATATAATTGTTATTATACGTGTAAGTCAGAAGTAGTGATGATATAATATAATTGTTATTATACGTGTAAAATGACTTAGAATTTATCTAATTTATTAGGTGGATAATTAGGAGAATTAGGAGTAAAAAGGTATTTAATCACCATCCTTAAACAAAGTTGATGAACTCAAAACTCTGCTCAAGACTATTTGTAAGCAGAATATCTCGAGAAGTAAAATAATCCAAGGGACGTTTTGCTTACAAAGGACATAAGCAAAGAGTAAAAACAATAACGAATCATCATCCGAAGGAATCAAGCTAAGTGTTGAGCAAGCAACCTTTTTGTCAGATAAAATGATCTTTGGAAGCTTTAGTTAATCAACTTCTAGAAACAATTTTAAACAATATTTGAAAATAAAATAACAATTATTTTTTTGACTAATTAGAAAACAACCGAAAAAATATAAGTTATTGTCAAACAAGTATAAATTTTTTGTTCTGTACAATTTCTTCTCAAGTAAACGAGAAAAAAATGTTGAGTAGATGTGACTGAATTACTATTAAAATTTTTGTTCTCTTTACTTTGTGTTTACTATCGCTTTCGTGCTTATTCCTTTCCACACTTGTTTAGTCCTTGTTAATCTCTTTAGCAAGAATTTTATCAGTATTCCTATTTAAATCATTTTGATTTCTACTAAAAATTACTACTAACTCTTTTTTGAATTAGGCAAAAAAAATATTTTAAGAAAGAAATTTTATAATTTGTTAAAAAATCTTAAGCAGTGTTAAAATTTTTAAAAAATCATATTCAACCCCCTTATTCTCCGCTTTGGATCTAACAAACTTCACAAACATTATTTTTCTCATCTAGTACTTTTTCTCTTTCTTTGCTGGGTGAATTTTAATTTGAAATTTGCTTTGTTATCTACTTTTATAGAAATGTATATATACTATTGATGATTATTTTTCATTTCACCAGTAAAAGGAGTGATAATTTAGTTAGAATTTATTGAAAACACATAGTTCAGATGTAGGTAATTTGATGTCAGTGAAACTCCGACAAACAATTTTGCCGGAGAAGTGAGGTTCACTACTGGAAACAGAGGAATTGCAGTTGTTAATGACAGTTACAGTGGAGGAATCATTTGAATCTCCCGCAATACTGTCAAAAAAAATCGATTACAAGCCATCTTCTTTGGGGAAGTCGAACAGGGTCATCAATGTGAACTGATTGTGGTTATAATCCACATGTTTAGGTGGTTATGGTGGCTGTAGCAGCGGGGCCAGAGATGTGGCGACACACCGGAGAGATTTTGGATAGAGAGCTTTCGGGAGGGAGACGACCAGAAAATGTAAGAGAATGGTGGAGAAACAGAGGAGAAAAAAAAAGTTTTTGACTAGAGCGGAAATATAAAAATAATTAAACACCAAAGTGAAAGATATATATATATATATATATATATATATATATATATATATATGGGAGCCGATCCATAACTAACGTTAGCTGTGGAGTTTTTCGTAGTTAACACATTAATTCCTTCCGCCAGTGAGACTGCGGAAAAAAAAAATTGGCCTTTTCTGCTAGTGAGAGTGGCGGAAAGGGCCAAAATTATTTTTTTTTTCCTTTTCACCAGTAGGATTGGCGGAAGGAAAAAAAAAGTAAAACAAATTTCCCCTTTCCGCCACTCTCACTAGCAGAAAGGGCCAAATTTTATTTTTTTCTTTTTCCCCTTTGCATGACTAACGTTTTTTCTTTTTCCGCCAGTGAGAGTGGCGGACAGGGGAAATTTTTTTTATTTTTTTTTTGCTTTCTCTTGCCTTCCGGCTGTCTTGTAAAAGTAACAGTACAATATTTATTTTTTTCCTTCCTTCCTGATATGCTATATATTATGATAAAAAAAACCTAGGTCAAAAAACTATGTTATTCCACCGCATGTAAGTTTCCTTCTTCGTTGTCTCGTTTCAGTTTCTTTTTTCGTTATCTCGTTTTATGAATAATTTTTTTTTTGAATCTAACTCATTTGTTAAAAAAAATTTCTTTGTTACAGATCAAATAAGCATATCTCAGGTTGACATTTTTATCAGGTTCTTCCCTCTTTACCTTTTTCATTTTAAAATGAGTGATGACGATAGAATATATGATGCTGATATATTTTTTGATGATTCGGATTCTGATATTAGTATGAATGTTGAGAACGAAGAACATCATATTGATGAAAAAAATAATTTTGAACAACAAAATAATTTGAATGAGAAAGAAAAAATAAATTTAGACAGTGATGAGATTTGTTCTCCGTATGTGGGTCAAATATGTACGAGTATATTTGAAGCTGAAAAATACTATAATGCATATGCTCTTAATAGTGGATTCAAAGTCAAAATTTTAATTAGCAGAAAACATTTGGGGTCAAATCAATTAGCTCATAGATTATATGCATGTAGAAAATCAGGTAGACCTACTCAGAAAAAAAAATTGTTTGAAAATGAAAATGATGATGAAAGCATAATTCAGAGGAAGAGGGATAGTATTGAACGCACAATGTTCAAAGCCAGAATGTTTGTTGTTCATAAAGTGCAAAATAATAATTGGCGTGTAACAAAACTGAAATTAAATCACAATCATTCAATAGTAACGCCTAGTAAAATAGATCTCATGGCAACACACAAAAATGTAACTGTTGCCAATAGAGAGTTAATCAATCTACTCTACCGATCAAAAATCAAACCGAGTTTGATCATGAATGTGTTGAGTACAATGAGTGGTGGAAGGACAAATGTTAAATTTAGCGTTGAAGATATTCGAAATGTTATACGCAACTTGCGACATAACGCATTTGATGCAAATGATGCACAAGAAACTTTGACGATTTTAAAGAGATTGAAGTCAAAAAGTGCTGAAAATTTCTTTTATAATATAAAAGTTGACTAAGGAAATCGCATTGCATGTATCATGTGGGTGAATTCTCGTTCAATTATTTGTTATAGAAATTTTGGAGACGTAGTGACCTTTGACACCACTTACAGAACAAATAAATATGAGATGCCATTTGTTCCAATTACGGGAGTTAATCATCATTATCAGTCTATTTTGTTTGGGTTTGCCCTTATCAAGGATGAAACGGAAGCTACATTTGTTTGGGTGTTAGAAAATTGGCTAGAAGCGGTTGAGAATAAAAGGCTGTTGACAATCATAACTGATTAGGATAGAGCAATGAACAATGTCATTGCTACCGTATTGCCTTCAACCAATCATTTGATATATACGTGGCATATCAGTAATAAATTTTTGGAGAAAGTTCATCATTTATATAATAGTTACGAAACGTTTAAGGAAGACTTCGACAGGTACGTATATACTTTTATAAATAGTTCATGTGAAATTGTCAATATTTATTTGTTGTTATTTATAATATGTTGTTATTGTAGGTATTTGTATTCAGTGACAACTGCCGAATTCGAGGAAAGGTGGGAAAAAATGGTGGAACAATATGATTTACAATATCACGAATGGCTTCAATCTATATATAATATAAAGGAGAAGTGGATCAGAGCATACTTAAAGTCATATTTTGCTGCAGAGATGACCACAACCGGCAGAAGTGAATCCATGAACAGTTTTTTTGATCAATACGTAAATAATTGTACCGGTTTGAAGGATTTTGTGATTAACTCACAAATAGCCATTGAGAAACAATACTTGAATGAGAGAAAGCAAGATCTTGAAACAGAGTACAAGACAAGAAATTTGCGTAACAGAACTTTATTGGAAAAGCATACGGCACTTGTGTATACGGAGAATATTTTTAAAGACTTCTCGAACGAGTTCTATGAGGGTCAAAAGTTAACGTGTCGTAAGATTCAGAATTTTGGGGTCGGTGGTACAAAGGGATATACTGTGTTCAACGAGGAGGTACCACAAAACCGACGATATTATTATGTTGTTGTTAAACATGGAGACTCTGACAATGTGACATGCATATGTCAACGCTTTGAGCACAGCGGCATGATTTGCAAACATGTTTTGAGGTATCTCACCTTCAAGAGTATAAATGAGATTCCAATGTCTTTGATTTGTGGTAGGTGGACGAGAAATGTAAACAAAATTCATGGTGATCCTGTTCGCATAAATGAAGTAAATGTTGAATTAAATTCTGATGTCGGTGATATTAGTACAATACGTTACAATCATTTGAATAGGGTTTATCAAGAAATTGCAGCAATGGGATCGACATCGCAATCATCTTACATGTATGGTCTTGAAATTGCTATGAAGGAGAAAGTATGGATAAGTAAGTCAAGATTGATTGAAGAAAATGACATGGTTGAAGTCGGAGCGGATCGAAGGAGCAACACATGGAAGGTGGTAGTATTGACGAAAAAGATGAGTATTTTCTACCTCTTCAGTCACAAACCAAGGGTCGTAAGAAGGTCACAAGATTTAAGAGTGGAATTGAACAAAGTCAATTCATAAAAAGACTGCAAAAATGTGCTATATGTCAAGAATACACTAATCATGATAAGAGAAATCATGATAGAGTAATGGAGATGCGTGCACAAATGTCTCAACATAGCACATTAGATTTAGATGATGATGAAGAAGAGTTGTGATCGAGTTTGAGTTTTAAATTATATTCATTGTGATTGTATGACTTTCTGATGTATTTGATCTTAATAAACAATATAATGACAATTACTATTTGAAAATGCCATTAATAAAATAAATAGTATAATATTGTGATTTTTTGTATGTTAAATTATATGATTATTAATTATATTAACTATTATTTATTATGATTATTAATTAATTTAATTTAAAAAAAACATCTCCGCCAGTGTTAGTAATAGAAGGGGTGTATATTTTTAAAAAAAATACCTCTTCTGCTACTAACACTGGCGGAAGGGACTTTTTTTTAAAACAAAGAGTCCCTTCCGCCTGTTAGTAGAAGAAGGGTCTTTTTTTTAAAAAAATAAAACACTGGGTTTTTAAGGGTTTTGAAAGAAAAAAAAGTCCCTTCCGCCACTAGTACAAAAACTGTCTTATGCGTCGCCTTATTTGCGTCGGTTTTTTAATAAAACTGTCGCATATAGTAGAACGATGACATTATGGTAAATAAAACAAAGAGTATTTGCGTCGGTTCTTATAAAGGTCCGACGCAAAAACTATAAAAATAATAAAAAAATAAATTAATAACTCATTTGCGTCGCTTATTTAAAGAACCGACGCAAATAGTGTGAGTATTTGCGTCGGTTCTTTTAAAGGTCCGACGCAAAAACTATAAGAATAATAAAAAAAATAAATTAATAACTTATTTGCGTTACTTGTTTAAAGAACCGTCGCAAATAGTGTTGAGTATTTGCGTCGGTTCTTTTAAAGGTCTGATGCAAAAACTATAAAAATAATAAAAAAATAAATTAATAACTCATTTGCGTCGCTTGTTTAAAGAACCGACGCAAATAGTGTTGAGTATTTGCGTCGGTGGATATAATACACTATGATTATAATACTATGATTATACAGTATAATTAATACTACGATTATAGTAAAATACTATAATTATTATGATTACGAGTTATTGTTTCAAATAATTAAGTACAATAATATTATTATAAAAAAAATACTATAATAGTATGAGTTAAATATAATGTTAATCATAATTATAATATAATCATAATGATAAATAGTAATCTAATATGAGTTAAATACATTATAATCGTAAACCCTAAACCCTAAATCTTAATAAACAATATAATGGCAATTAGTGTTTGAAAATGCCATTAATAAAATAAATAGTATAATATTGTGATTTTTTGTATGTTAAATTATTATGATTATTAATTATATTAACTATAATTGATTATGATTATTAATTAATTTAATTTAAAAAAAAACCCCTCCGCTAGTGTTAGTAGCAGAAGATGTGTATTTTAAAATAAAAAAAAAACACCCCTTCCGCTACTAACACTGGCGGAAGGGACTTTTTTTTAAAAAAAACCTTAATTCCGCCAGTGTTAGTAGCGGAAGGAGTTTTTTTTTCAAAACAACCACTTTGTTTCTTCCGCCCGTGTCCTTGTTTCTTCCGCTCGTAGGTTATTTTTATCTTCTCTTCTTTTTTTCCCTCCCCTTCCACCGCTCCTTCCTTTCTCTCTTCCGAAAAAAATTTCTTCTTCTTCCACCTAAACAACTTCCAAATTTTACTCCCTTCCGCTGCTGAACACTCTTTTCGCTCGATTCCGCTTTTTACCGCCCCAAATCAAGTAAGTTTATATAATTTTGAAATTAAAAATTTTATTTTTTAATATTAATTTTAGTTTTGATTTTTAATATTGATTTTTAATATTTTTAATATGTTTGTGCTTGTATACTTTCATGTATGTATATGTATGCAGTGTGTGTGTGTGTGTGTGGGCGTGCAGTGTATGTGTGTGTGTGTTTTGTGTGTGTGTATGCAGTGTGTGTGTGTGTGCTGTGTGTGTGTGTGCGCAGTGTGTGTGTGTGTGTGTGTGTGTGTGTGTGTGTGCAGTGTGTGTGTTTTGTGTGTGTGTGTGCAGTGTGTCTGCAGTGTGTGTGTGTGTGTGCAGTGTGTGTGTGTGTGCAGTGTGTGTGTGGGCAGTGTGATTGTGTGTGGGCATGTGTATACTGATATGTAATATTTTGTTATTTTTTTGTAGTATGCAATGGATCAATTTGATTATTTCCCGGGACCGGAGGATGATAGTGTCTTGAATGATCAACTGTCTCATGTGTCTTCACATGTTTATAACCGGAATGAGTTTAGGACTTTAGAGGTTGCTCAACAAACAAACCAAAAGTATGATTCGTGGATTCTAAGCGATGAACAGAAAGAAATATTAAATGCCGTTGGATTTCACGCTTTTACTTTTGGTTGTATATGTTCGAGGCACGATGCAAGCCTTGTCACCGCGTTGGCCGAAACGACAATCATTTCATTTGAATCCTGACGAGACGACAATCACTTTGGAGGACATATATTATATACTTGGTTTACCACTTAACGGAAAACCTCTCACATGTGGTGCTTTAAGTAAGAAACATGAAAGGCGCTTATTAAAACAATGTTTTGGTGAAAGGTGGTACAATAACTCATATAAGGAAGCAAAACATGGAGGTGGAATTCGTTTAAGGTGGTTGGTTGAAATGTTTAGTAAACTACCGAATGATCCACCAGCGGACAATGTACTGATCTACACTAGAGCTTACATATTATGGTTGTGCGGTGCAATATTGTTTCCAACCAAAACAAAAGACAGATGCCCGACAAGGTATGATTTAAAGTTACTATAATTTTATACATTTGTTATTAACCCTATTAATTACAAAATATTGAATATTTTTTTCCCTTTCTTATATGTATATGTTTTTTGTTCGAAATATCGAGGACATTGTCAACTATGCGTGGGGGTCAGCTGTCCTAGCATCTATTTATCGAGCACTCCATCACGCATCCCATTTTAAGGGGCAAAATAGGAAAGTTTCTCTGCCTGGAAGGATAACAGGATGCATGATTGTTCTGCAGATTTAGGCATATGACAGGATTTGGATAGGTCGTCCATTTCCACGTACCGGTTCAGATGATTGGTGGCCATGTGTTACCGCGTATGCATATGCCAGACATGCTCCTTACACTGATATGCGATTTGATCCTCACCACAATGTTCCTCTATACAGACACGAATTTGAGAACCAACCGAGGGACAAGATCAATTGGAGGCCTTATAAACATCTTTATAAGGTAGACGAGGATGTTGAGGATGCATGGATGGCACGTTTATTTGCAAATTGTCGCATCCCCCTGATCCATTTTGACGAGGTTGAGTTTCAAATGCCTGATAGAGTTCTGAGGTAGTTAGGCCATTATCAGAGGATACCTGAACCACCATTTGAGCACACTACATTAAGGTTGCCCCTTGAGAAAGATAATCTATTTGATATTGTCGATTATGCAACTCTTTGTGGCCCGTATATCGAATTGTGGAATGATTTTCAGGACAATTTAGTTGGGTTATTGGTATCACAGAATGACAAGGCAAATAAATTGGATATGGATGTATATTATCTGTGGTACCATAAGATCACTCGGAGACTTATTTCAAAACCAGACCCAACTGATCTTCGATATAGAAACCGAGTGATGTTTGATCAAATCAAAATGGTTGACGTGGTACGTAACTAATCCTAGTATTCAATATTGTTTGTATTTTTTGAATGTTTATTGACTTATTTTATAATTATATTTATTGTTTGTATTTATTGTTTGTAGTTGAAGAAGGCCTTTGGGTTATTGTAGCAGTGGGAGAACAAACCACCTCAAATTGAGCAACAGTATCAAGCATTGGTGCATGATAACAACCAACTGCTTACTCAGATACATTTCTCTCATCTAGGTGTTACTCCTACAAACACTGCTCCGGAGGTTCCTCCCCCAACCACATCTACGTCCTCCACTGCCATCACACTCCCTTTAGGTTCAGAGCATCCTTTTTATACTCCCTCATTTACTGATGCTTGGGAACCTCCTATTTTTACTTCAATTCCAACATTTACTTTAGATCCTCCCATTTCTTTTACATCAGATTTTAATCCTTTCACTCAAACTGTCCATCAAAGCAATGATGCAACTCCTACCCGTTTCTCGCAAGAGGCTCCACCCGTCCCTAATCCGGCAAGAGTGTCAAGACACGATATGCTGATGGTTCTGGTGAAAGGGGGCATGGTGAAACCGTTAAACTCTTGGAAGGTGGATTAGTTGACTCAACATTGGTTTAATGGTGAACCAGTCGATGATTCACATTATTGGCCTCGAAAAATTAAAGGTTATAATATTAATCAACAGGAAGCCACAGAATTATCGCCTGGGGCATGGTTAGGCAATACAATTGTGGACGCCTACCAAGAATTGTTGGCAAAAAGAGACGCCGTCATAACACGGGTGGGAAAAAAGTTAAAAAGAAATTTCTACTATCTACCGACTTTCTTCATTGCCGTGGGTCAAACCATGATAAATGCTGGAGTTGAAACTGATATTGCAAATGCAATTGACTTTGTACAGCACTTTGTAGAACAAAATGGTTTACGTGTTTCGGAATGTGATGTCATTTTCATGCCATTCCATTCCCACATACACGAACATTTTGTCCTGGTGATGTTCAATGTTAAGTCATGGGCAATAAAAATCATTGATCCCATGCATCCTGAGATGACTCCGACATAGTTGGATGCGCGATCCCAGGCGGATATTGCAGTTGCGGTAAGTACAAAAGATTTTATGTTGATTTACATATGGTTTTAATTTGTTATTGTCACTTACTAATTTTTATTTTTGAAATGAGCAAAAGACTCTTGTACCTATCTTGCTAAGATTTGCTGACCCCGAAACCAATTGGCCCCCAAGAGATGCAAAACTCGGGAAGAAAGTTGAAGTGGCGTGTTAGGTTTTAGAACATTTGATGATGATTGTCTTTAGATTACTTAGAGTACAAATGTATAGAAAGTGTTAATTAGTAACACTAAAGTTTTGTAGCTAGCAGTTATCTCTTTGTTTGTAATTTATTCATTATTTGTAAATAGATAAAATTATTTCATATTTGTAAGTAACTGCTGGAATGATGTATCAAAGCTTCAGAAAGTCAAGATGTGTATTTGATCCGTTAGAATTTACAAAAAGGCTTGTCGGAGACTAGGAGAATTGGTCAGGAACTAAAAAGATTTTATCTGTCAGAGACTAGTTTTGCCTATCGGAGACTAAGACTTAAAGTCATCAGAGATTAAGTCTAAAGGAGTCGGAGACTAAAGCTTATGTCATCGGAGACTAAAGTTAAAAGCATCAGAGACTAAGCTGACGTCATCAGAGACTAAGCTTTAACGCATCAGAGACTAAACAATTCTATCGAAGACTACACAAGCTGATGTCATCAGGGGCTAAATGCACTAGAGACTAGTAATGACGTCACCAGAGACTAAAGATGAAGCATCAGGGACTAATCGTGATTTATTTCCTGAAAGATACAGAGTTCGAATTAAAAAAGAATGTCTTCCACAACTAACGTTAGCTATGGATTGGCCCCCTCTATATATATATATATATATTATCCAATACAAATTTAAGTGCCTTTGTCCCAATTTGATATACTATGTATTAAATTTGTTGTATATTAATGAACTCCTAAATACATTCTAAATATCATCTCAAGAGCCAACACATATATGGGTTTCATTATATAACACTGGTGATTAGATTCTCCTCGTAACATGGCAAAAGTGTTGGAGTTAGATCATACTTTAATATTATTTATTTCTAATTAGAAATAAGTTTTTTTATTTTCTATTGGGATTAGTTTTATTTTCTATTCGTAATCAGAATAGGTTTCCATTTGGATTTTAGATTTGGTTATTTTTCCAATTTCTTTTGAGTTTCTAACATTATGTTGGGGTCTATAAATACAATGGTTTATTGTGTTTATGCGTAGATCAAACTAAATGTTTTCCCAGTGAGATGACCTAGAACTTGTAGAAGGGGGGTTGAATACAAGTTCTTGCAACTTTTTCGATTTCTTGTTCTTTAAGAAATTAAACTTTTCTGCGGAATATAAAGAACAAGATCAAAACTCTATAAACAATTGCTTTTATTGATTTAACAATTGATTACAAGTTTTCTAACAATCAAGACAAGCATTGATCGTCAGCTTCTATTCTGTATATTAAGAGAATACAACTCTTCTAATTCTATACAGCTTCGTATTGCTATTCTGTAAAATTTTAATTACAGCTTCTAAAACTAAGTTATCAAAAACCTAGTTTCCTAATTCAAATCAAATACAATCTTTCCAATTGAAAGATTTCTAACAAGTTTCCTTGTCAGCTACATCTTCAATAAAGTCTACGTGTGCATGGAAGACTTTCCTTCTTTGATTTGAACTCTAACTCCATCAGTGATTAAGTCCTCGACTAATCTCCGATGGCTTCTTTCATTAGTCCCTGATCACTTCAAGATATCTCCGATGCTTTACTTCGAGTAATCTCCGATGGTTTAGCTTTAGTCGTTGGTGACGTCAGCTTTTAATCTCCGAGGTATTGTTTTAATCTCTGATGACGTCAGCATTAATCTATGACTCTTTAGTTCCAATCCCCGATGACGTAAGCTTTAATCTCCAATGACCAATCCTTCAATCTCTGATGAACAAAACTTTAATCTCCAATAAAGGATTCTTCAATCTCCGATTAACAAAACTTTAATCTCCGATGGGCAAAGTCCAATCTCTGATGATCAAAAACTTAGTCTGTGATGGACTTTTCCCTTAGTCTCCGACAAGCCAAATTCAATCTCCGAAGGACTAATAAATTTAAAACAACTTGTTGAACAAACTCAACAAGTATTCCAGCAGTACATTCAAATGAAATAAATCTATCTCTTTATTATAATGACTAATTTACAAACAAGAGATACTACTGCTAGCTACAATACTAAAGTGTTACAAACCAACACTTTTCTGTACATTTGTATTCCTAAGTATTCTAAAGACAATCATCATCAAATGTTCATAAAACCTAACACTAAATCATAATATTTAGTTCTTTGTGAGTGTCTCTTATAAGGGGGTGAGAATATTATGTAACTATTGAGAGTTTGTAAGGTAGATGAGATATTTCACCATAATTGTATCTTATGGAAAACTTGGATCAATAGTAATAATATTTAGACAGGCTGAACGTAGCCTGGATTTGGGTGAACTAGGGTAAATCTTTGTGTTTTTTTCTGTGATTAAATTATCTCTTTGCTTGCAGTTTGGTATTTGTCAAGGTTTTATTCCCAACATCTGGTATCAGAGATTAGTTTACGCGCAGAGTTTCTGGGATTAATCTGGGTTTAAGATGTTAGCAAATACATCTAGAGTTGAGATTGAGAAATTTAATGGGAAGAGTTTTGAGTTGTGGAAACTTAAGATGGAAGATCTACTCGTGAATCATGATCTGTGGTCGGTGATTGAAGATCCAAAACTAGTACTTATCACAGAAAAAGGGGATGGTAGTTCTTCCTCTATTGTTGATACAATGACAAAGGATAAAGTTGTCGAATGAGAGAAACTGGACAGAAAGACTCGAGGATTGAATCGGTTGTGTCTAGTCGATACTGTTTTGGTGAATGTTGCCGGTGAAAAATCTGCAAAGGACCTATGGACTAAATTGGAGAACCTCTACCAAAGTAAATCTCTTGTCAACAGATTATTTTTAAGGAAAAAATTGTAGATGTTGTGGATGGAGGATGATGGATCGTTCTCGGCTCATCTTCAGGAATTTAATACCTTGGTAAGTCAATTAGCTTCAATTAATTGTGATATGAAGGATGATGACAAAGTCATTACTTTGCTTTGTTGATTGCCAGACTCGTGGGACAATTTGATTGTTGCGATTGGTAGTGGGAATACAGAGATCTTGTTTGAGAGTGTTGTTTCAGCCTTGTTATCTGAGGAGATGAGACGTCAAGGTATGAAGAGTTCCACCAAGGAGGCCTTGATTGTGAGAGGTAGAAACCAAGACAAAAGTAGGCAGTCAAACGGCAGACTAGATCACGTGGGAGATCTAAAAACATTGATCAGTCAAAGATACAGTGCTGGAAATTTCAAGAACTTGGACATGGTAAGAAAGACTGTCCAAACAAAGCAACCAAAGGAGACAAGGGTGATCCTAAGAAAAAGAAGGATGACGGAAACTTGTACTTGGTGGTGGCTTATGTGGCTTAGTCAGATTTTGATATGTAGTATATTGACACTGGAGCTTCTTATCATATGACTTCCCATAAGGAGTGATTTTGCGAGTATGAGAAATATGATGGGGGCAGTGTCTACATGGGGAACAGTGAGACACTAAAGATAGTTGGACGTGGGAAAGTTAGACTCAGAATGAGTGATGGGATGGTGAAGACCCTCCTTGGAGTTATTCATATTCCAAGACTCAACAAAAATTTAATATCAGTGGGCATGATGACAGATGCAGGCATTACCTTCAGTTGCACTAAAGATTCATGCAAGATGACTCGCGGTTCAATGATTATTGCGATGGGCACTAGATATGGTACTTTGTACAAACTGCTAGGAGACACTGTTGAGCCTCAGTTTGGAAGTGCATTGATTTTTGAGACAGAGCTTAGTGATGACACTAGTGTAGCCATGTTGTGGTATCAGCGACTCAGACACATAGGAGCGAAGTGGCTTTCTACCTTAGTCTCGAAATAGCTAGTGGAAGGGGTCCCAAATTGTTCTATGGGATTTGACTTTTGTGAACATTGTTTGTATGTAAAGTAAAACCGAGTAAAGTTTAAGAGTGAAGGTACAAGGGCTACAAGGGTGCTGGATTTGATACACAGTGATCTTTGTGAGTCTCCGGATGAATCACTTGGATGATCAAGGTATTTCGTTTCCTTTATAGATGATTACTCAAAGTATACTTGGATTTATTTCTTGAAAAAGAAATCGGATGTGCTTGAAAAGTTCAAGGAGTTCAAGGCATTAGTTGAAAATCAACTTGATAGAAGGATCAAAGTTCTTCAGACTGAGAATGGTTTGGAGTATAAGTTTGTGGACAAGTATTGTACAGAAGTAGGCATTGCAAGACAAAACACCATAAGGTATACACCTCAACAAAATGAAGTGGCAGAACGACTAAATCGTACCCTCATGGATAAAGCTAGATGTATGTGAAGTTGGGCAGACTTGGAGCCTGACTTCTGGGCAGAAACAGTTGTTACAACATATTACTTGAAGAATCGAACTCCTACTTAAGCGGTAAAAGATTAAACACCATATGAGGTAATATTTGGAAAAAAGTCAAGTATGGGTCATCTTCAATGTGTTTGGTTGTGATGCTTATATGCATGTGCTTAAGGAGAAAAAGGACAAAACTTGACTACAAATCTGTGAAGTGCAAGTTTGTTGGCTACAAAGATGGAGTCAAGGGGTACAAATTGTGGAATCCAGAGACGTAGACTATTGTGTACAACAGAGATGTGGTGTTTAGAGAAACATCAAATGTTGATGTTGTCACTAAAAATTTACCCAAGAAGATTAGTCATGTTGAGTTTGATGTGAGCTCAACAAAGGATATGGAAGATGAAGACCCACATGGTACATCAGAAGTTGTTGATGATGATTCAGATGAAGAACAATCAGTTCAACAGGATGATGATGATAGAGTTGATTCAGATCATGGAGTAGAGGCTGAACAAGAGCCTCAAGCAAAGCCAACATTGAGGAGATCCACATGGGTTAGGAGAACACCTAGCAGGTATTCACTTAGTGCCTCTTATGCTTTGACAATCATTAGTGATGAACCTAGTTTAGTTAAAGAGGCGAGAGCCTTGGATGATGCTAATCTGTGGGAGGAAACAATGAAAGAGGAGATGCGGTCACTTGATCAGAATCACACATGGAAGCTTATGAAATTGCCTAAGGGTAGGAAGGAAATTGGGTGCACGTGGGTATTTAAAAAGAAACAGAATGCAGATGGTAAAGTGGAGAAGTATAAAGTTAGGCTGGTTGCGAAGGGGTATTCTCAAATAGAAGGAGTGGACTATGTAGAGATCTTCTCACCAGTGGCAAAGCTAATATCTATTAGAACTGTTTTATCTATGACAGCTGCTTACGATCTTGAGGTTAAGCAAATGGACATAAAGATAGCCTTTCTTCATGGGGATTTGGAGGAGGATATCTACATGAAGCAGCCAGAGGGGTTTGTGGTCAAAGGGAAGAAGGATTTGGTTTGCAAGTTGGATAAATCCTTATATAGCCTAAAACAGTCACCTTGGATGTGGTATCAAAAGTTTGATAGTTATACTCAACGAATCGGAGTCACTTGAAGCCAGGCCGATCATTTTGTATATGTGAAGAGTTCAGGTGAGCATTTTGTCATTTTGACTTTGTATGTAGATGATATGCTCTTGGTGGGTAATAGCAAGAAGATGATCAAAACTGTTAAGGGATTGCTAGCACAAGAGTTTGAGATGAAGGATCTTGGGGTTGCTACTTATATCTTGGGCATGCATATACGGAGAGATCGGGGAAAACAAAAACTGTGGCTTGGGCAAATAAAATATGTTGAAGGAATTTTGAAGAAGTTCAACATGTCTGATTGCAAACCAGTCAGGACTCCTATGTCAGTTGAAGTTAAAGTATCTGCGGAGCTATCTCCTAAGAGTGATGAGGAGAAGGAAAAGATGACATACATTCCATATGCTAGCGTGGTTGGTAGCTTAATGTATGCAATGGTGTGCACTCGACCAGATATTGCTCATTCAGTGGGAGTATTGAGTAGATATATGTCTAATCTAGGCAAGGAGCATTGGACTGCCGTCAAGAGGGTGTTCAGATATCTTCATGGAACCTCAGATTATGCTTTATGTTTTGAGGGTAATGGAGATAAGGTATCTTTGGGTGTGACGAGGTCAGTTGATGCTAATTGGGGTGGTGACTTAGACTGTCAAAGATCGACAAGTGGTTATCTATTCAACTTGTTCGATGGACCAGTTAGTTGGATGAGTAAGAGGCAAAGTGTGGTGCCCCCGAAAATCCCCTAGAGCCGAGCCTCGGGCACTGTCAGCAATAATGGTGGTGACAGACCCCCAAGGTCCCCAAGCTGGAACCCCGGGCTCCGCCAGGAAACACAAAACAACAACTTAAAAGTGACAGATACATCATAGCCAAGCATTTAATGATCATATGAGAATATATTCTCAAATACATCATGTACAAAACTTAGAAGTTTACAACCTCTTACAAAACCTCAAAACATAAAGATCAACAAACTGTAGCGGAACAAAACATTAGATGGCTCATCTGACTTTACAATCTAAATATTTCTATGACAGCCTCTCGTTTCATTTTCCCTTTAAAGGCCATCCAAAGGAGAGAGATTAAGAAACTCTCATCATGTCATTTTCTCTTTTTCTTTATTAGGCGACTCGGCCTTCTTGACATAGCCTGTAAAACATTTCATAACATTCCACATGAGCATTTACGCTTAGCAAGTATATATTCAAGCAAGAACTACAGATAATTCAAAAGGTTTAATATTCTTCTAGGTTGGGCGAAACAATGCCAACACCTCGTGATAATCAATAAGCATATATCATTTAGGGTACCTGAGTGATATCAAGGGTTAACCCTCTTTCAATAAATCATGATTCGCCCTCTCTTCATCAGATAATGCATCACCTGACCAGCTTGATCATTATCTAACTTCCTTTAACGATCAAATTTCATCCCAGCTGGTCAGCCTGGTCGTTTGAACCATCATTTGACATACGTAGTCACTTGCAGAAACCAATTAATCTGCGAAAGGTTTGATTACCGACGCCTTGCCTCGGTCTATCATTCCCTATCATCATTGGCCAGAAAACCAGGCGAAAGCATCCAACAACCCTTTAACATCCCATATGGAATATATCTTCTTGAAAACATTTTCTCATTTTAAATTAGCATGCTCCACAATTAAAAACAGCGACTGCCAATCACATTTACGTGCTCAACAATTAAAAGTAGACAGCCGATGATTTTTTTCTATATATCCATACGGAAGCTGCTCAGGTGTGCATACAAGTTCACGACTACAACACCCTCGCATCATCATCATCATCATCTTTTGGTGTGCTAGCGACTTTAAATAGCTAGCAATCACCCAATAACATATAACTCAAACACTATCATCCTTTCACGTACATCAGATCAATGATCGTACGTTACTTAATCATAAAAGAGATCATTATCATGCATAAGCTTTATCATTCATTTACGTAAATCGAAATAATGATTTTACGTAATAAATAAGAAATAAAGTGGAATGAGTATATACTTGCCTTAGTCCTTAGCTAAATTCACTATACTGGTTGCAAAACGGTTCTGTAAAACATCATTATTGGTATAACATGAGAAATCCACATATTGAAAGATAAATATGGGAGTACGCAAAATAGGGGATGATCATCATCAGGGGATTAATCATCCGTCAAGGAAAATAATCAAACATCAGTGGGTATTTATTCGTCAAAGACTAATAAATATCTCATTAGAGACTGATGACGTCATCTTAACCCCATAAGAGACTAACGATGACATTATCATCGGAGATTAATTAACTCATAAGAGACTGATGACGTCATCTTAACCCCATAATAGACTAATGATGACATCATCATTGGAGACTAATTAACCCCATAAAAAACTGATGACGTCATCTTAACCCATAAGAGAGTAACGATGACATCATCATCGGAGACTAATTAACCCCATAAAAGACTGATGACGTCATCTTAACCCCATAAGAGACTAACGATGACATC
>CM025786.1:39032330-39047266 GCA_014636745.2 Centella asiatica
AGACTGATGACGTCATCTTAACCCCATAAGAGACTAACGATGACATCATCATCGGAGAACTTGTCGCTGCAATCAGGAGTTCTTCCATGATGAAGAATGATATCTAGCGAAAAATAAACTCAATCTAAAACACCATATTCTCAACGATTTTATTCTTTCCTAAAGACTTAGCATAAATAGTAAATATTTTCGGATGCTACGTAACAAAAATAGAGGAGAACATTAGATTCTTAACTCTTGGGTTGACGAAAGAAATCAAAACTTGTTTGAAAGTATTCGCCCAAAAGAGAGAACTTTAAATTATATGAAGATGGTAGGTTTAAAGAAGAATTTTAGGAGATAAAATATTTAGAAAAGAAATTGAAATGTTACCTTCGAATGAGGTATTTATAGGAGGCTAAAATTAAGTTTTAAGAAAAAATCATTGGTTAATAAAATTGCTACTCATCATGATACTTAACACTAATACAAATAATAAGCTTAACACTAATACAAATAATAAGCAGTTGTTGTCCTTCATGCACATACGCTTAGTCATACAAGCAGCTTACTAATCTAATTAATATACGTACACATGATGTAATCACTCATACGTAAGCTATTAATTTCTGCATGGACCCCTATACACAAACATGACTGTTACCATTTATTTGTTCTTAAAACCATCATACAAAATAAAACTCTGAACATATCATAACCTTTTTAATGGTTCCAAAAAATATTTAAACATTCAAAAATCGTATATTAACTCTACAAGAGAATAAAATATGAGCAAATAAGATAAATTAAATATATATATATATATATATATATTTTTTTTTTTTTTTTTGGGTCGTCATATTACTCCAGGACAAAACATATTGACATTCAATATCACTTTTTCTAAGAAAAAGTGGAGGACAAAGTGGTGCACTTGGAGAAGGTTGACACAGTAGCAAATTGTGCGGACTTTTTAACAAAACCGATTACTTTGGAGAAATTTCAGTGGTATACTTCTGGAGTTAGGTTAAAGACTCAGGGTATAGGAACTGCTACATTGTGTGTGAAATATTCACTAAGTGGGAGAATATTGGAGTTGGATCATACTTCAATAATATCTATTTTTAATTGGGAATAGGTTTTTCTATTTCCTATTGGGATGTGTTTTATTTTCTATTCCTAGTCAGAATAGGTTTTCATTTGGGTTTTGGATTTGGTTAATTTTTCAGTTTCTTTTGAGTTTCTAGCATTATGTTGGAGTCTATAAATATAATGATTTATTGTGTTTATGGGTAGATCAAACTAAATCATAATATTTAGTTTTTTGTGAGGGTCTATTATAAGAGGGTGATAATATTATGTAACTATTGAGAGTTTGCAAGGTAGATTAGCGGAGTGTGAGATATTCCACTATAATTGTATCTTGTGAAAAACTTGGATCAATAATAATAATATTCAGAAACGTAGATCAGATTTAAGTAAACCAGTGTAAATTTTTGCGTTTTTTATATAATTAAATTATTTTTTTACTTACGGTTTAGTATTTTTCAAAGTTTTATTCCCAATAAAAAGGATATTCAATTCATTCTCGCAGTGCATAATGTCAAAAATCTCTGTCATTTGTTTGATCCAAGTTTCTTTTATACGTAGATCAGACTTTACATAATGTTCAATTACTCTCAGTTCTTTAAACTACTTTACATAACCTTTTGTACGTTGCCTACATCTGTATACTATATTTAAAAACACAAACTTTTTTATTTTATTTCATAGTTCTGCATTTTTATTTTCAATATTATCCCTTTCTAATTTATTTTTCATTTTAATCCTTTCCAATCTTACTTCTATAAAAATTATAAAACTCACGATAACTTTTTTCTTTCATCGTAATATTTTCCAAATTCACTTCTATTTATTAATTTTTAATTTAATTAGAAATTAAAAAATCAATAAATATATATATACACATAAATTTATAGTCCACTAATCATCTCCAATTCTACATCTCAATATTTCTCACAATTTAAACATGTAAAATCCTTTTTTTATATATCAAAAACATTTATTTTTATTTTTCTTAGAGGTACCGATAAATAACGACAATTAATTATCAAATATATGGTGAGTCTTTTTATTTTTTATTTTGTAGTTGTAGTTATTGATATTTATTTATTTTATCAATAACATTGATCCACCATACAAACAAATAATTATCATGTGATGGTTGAATTTCTTGTGATAGTAAATTTTGTATTAATCACAGTTATTAAGTTAAATAACTACTAGGTTATCTTTTTTTTTTTTTTTTTCGTAAATAGCATTATCTCATCCTTCAAATTGATTACATACATGGGTTAAACTTTTTATAAAATTAAATTTACATTATTTCTTGAAGCTATTTAATTAGTAAATCACTTGTACTCAAATGTATATTTATAACAAAATCATGCAATAGTTTATATAGTATTTTGTTATAGCGAATAAGTTGTTTTAGTAATTTACGTATATTTAAACTTTTACACTTGATGGTGTCAAATTATTAAATACCTATTAATTTTGTCGCTCTTAATTTTCATTTACTCATTTTTCATTTATGATTTTGCTTTATATTACTTAGTATTTCATACTATTTAATCATAATTTTAGTAAATTGAATATATCAATATTATTGTTTGAAATTCCTCCATATAAACATTGACAATTTTTTCAAATATTCACATTGTAATAGTATTGAAATTTAATGCGTTGAAGGTTTCACTTCTTTTTTTGTCATTTAATATTTTTATGTGTCAATGAGATTATTGTTGATTATTTGGGCAATAATTATTCTTTAAAAGTACATACTTTGATGTTCAATTTATTTTATTATTTAATTTTTAGTTATAATAATTTTTAATTAAAAAATTAAATTTATATAATATTGTGAGTGACCCATGTCTTGCACGGAGTTGCAAACTTGTTTTTACCAATATTCAAAAGTAGTACGATCTTGTGCTTTAATTTGTAAGGATTCAGACATGATCTTGAAAACTTCATTCATCGTATCACTAGCAACATTATTTGTAACTAAGGTCGATTATTTGCCTCTTAATTTTCGTTGTTTGTCTCCTGATTTTATACCTTCGAATTTTCGACCTCGCGATTTCTCCTATATAAATTTTTTTATGCTAGGACGTTAATCTCCTATTTCTAGAATGACATACTTGTAACAAATAAAATAATAGTTTAAATAACGAATTTAAAAAAGGCTCTTTCTGAAACTTAAACTTAATAAATTAAACATAAGAATATGTCAGATTGACTCATCATAATTCGTAAAGTGCTAACTTATTTACTCAATAAGGAGTTCTTATTAAAAGTTAGCAAATACTTTGTTTATTCTCTTGTTTAGCAAGCGTGTGTGACAAGTACTTCTTAGTGACCAGTTGTAATGAGGACTAAGTATACTTTATAGTTTGTGTGAATTATTAGATTCCTTCTCTAAATAAGAAGAGTCGAATAAATTTAGCTGAACCACGTAAAATCTCTCATCTCATTTATATTCCCTAGCCCTACTATATTTGTTTTACTTTGCTTATTCATCTCTCATTTTGCTTAGTGCTCACTATATATCTTTAGCAAGAACTTTATTGTGAACTCTACATTAGTTCATTTCGAATTTTGGTAAGGATTAATTTATAAATTTCGTTACTAACATTTTTTAAACTTGAATAAGAAACAGTTTTAAGCAAGAAGTTCTTATAACGTGCTAATATTTCTTAAGCAAGACTTATATTTAAAAAAATCTTATTCAATTTCTCTTATGATATTTTTCTTTTTGGAACTTAACACATTCCATTAGTCGAACTATTAGTCATTCATTCCTTTGGTATCTTGCTTCCATTCTTATTTGTTAAAAAGATATTATAAAATAAAAGGGTGAATACGTATGGTCCAAGAATAGTACACTGTAGATAAACTAGTAATTTTGAACATACGTCTATACTTGTATAAATTCGTTAATTTTATGTACATTTATATATGTAAATATTCATGATATGATCAAATTATTGAAAGGAAAAAAGATAGAAGACAATGGAGATTTAAAAAATAAGTCAAAAAAATTCCTATAATATAATAGGTCTTAGGATTTTTTTTTAAAAATTATTGTTGTATCTATTAAAAGTGTAATATTCAAACATAGGAAAATGGGGTTAGGAGAGAGAATAACCTGCCTTTTATTTTCCATTTTAAATATTGTTGTCACAACTTGAACGTTCAATATTTACGTTAGTAGAAGCGAGATAATATCAAATGTTTCATATCTATATTAGTTTAAGCGAGTCAATATCAAATCAACAAGAAGTTAAGAAATAACATCTAAATTATTAGATAACATGAAAAGCTAAAAAATATTCATTATTACGAAGCAATAATAAATATCATAATTAACTTACTATGTCAGGACTGCGATAAAAAAAAATTCTCGGACATCTTATAGGAAATGAATATAAATATTCAAAGCTTATATTTGACAAGGGAAGTGTAAAATAGTCAAATTATGTTGTGTCAACATCTCATATTCTTACTATAAAACTAGTGATTATGATCTTATTAAGTCATGTTGCATCATATGTTGAAAATATAATAATAATAATAATAATAATAATAATAATAATAATAATAATATGATAAATATTAATTATATTTTATTAATTAATATTATTAATATTATTAAAATTAAAAATGTATATATAAATATAATTATTATTATTATATATATATATATATATATATATATATATATATATATATATATATATATATATATATATATATATATATATATATATCTTTTTCGGGGTAAGGACTTAGTATTCCATCAACATACACAATATCCTTTCTAGTTTTTCATAATTTTATTAATTAAATTATTGTTATTTGCCTCCTTAGTCTAATAATCTTGAAACATTATAAATTAAAGAACAATAAAGGGAGATTATTGACTAGTTTGACCGCGATCCGTTCGGATTGTACGATTGCAACATCTGCTTTGGGTTCGATCTTGACACCGTTGCTGTAATTTTCTACGACAGGATCACTGTTGGTCACGATATATTATTGTTGCTGCGATTTGTTCTTGTTTTGACTTGATCAGATCTGGGTTTCTTTGTACTTGGCAGTGATTAGACATTACTCTCACAATTTGGGGTTTCTTTCTATGACTAGCACGAGGTCACTAGTATTTTCGAGAAATTTAATTCCCAGAAAACACACCATTTTTTCAATATTTCCGTTCGTGGCACGGTTTTAGATTGGGTTGAATTTATTTTACTCTTTATAACTACGATTTCATTAAAATAAAATAAAAATTTTAATTTGCATTTGACAACTGCGATTAGATCTTAGGAAAAAGAAGAAAGAAGTAGTAGGAATTCACAGTTGATAACTATAAAATTAGGGCTGACATTAGCAGAAATTTGATCAAGAGAGCATATTAGTTTCTCTTTTATATTTTACTTGGATACGTTTTTATGCTATTAGCTATTCTATTGATTCTTTTTCAAATAGGAACCACACTTTGTAATCTTTATATTATGATGTTAGAAAGGGAAGAAAAGAGTTAAGCTACTAAACTCAAATCGTTTAAAGTATCTGAAATGGTTTCTTTCTGACTTCATCATCTGGCAAAAAAAAGGCATTTGCTCGTGTTCCAAGAATGGATGTTCCAGAAAGAATGAAATGCATGTGTTCTAACATTACGGAAATTCCCTTTTCTGTACAATTAATTCTTCCTTATAAAGGAAAATGATAGTTAAATCTCATAATTTGTCACGTTTTATCATTCACTTTGTTTGCCCATGTTTCCTATTCCACGCCATCACTGAAGTTTTTAACCAACTATTTTATAGTGGAAGTTGCATTTCTTCCCTTTCAAAGAAGTCAACTTCCTCTATAAATGCACCTATTCTTTTGTTGATTGCAGGAGGATTGAACTCTCCCCATGAGTCCAGCTCTCCGAAAACAACGTTCGACTTGTATTTGTTAAGCATATAGCTAATGTTCCATAATTAATAAAAAGAATAGTTTAAGTGAAATAATTAATAGCTAAGATTTTACTAATTTATTGAATTTCTATGCATGTAGAATTTATATTTTATGCTGTGAGCCTGTTTAGGGACATGAGGCACTAAAAAAAGCTTTTATTCTTTCAACTATAACTATAAAAAGTATATCGGCGGAATGGGAGCTGTTCTCGTCCCTTTGTCTGATTTGAGTAGAGTGGTCGTGTGGGCATCAACAAATAAGAGAGGTAATAGAGTTATTATTATTATTATTTTCAAATTTAATATTAAGAAGTAAGAGAAAAACAAAATAAGATGCTTCACATCATTTTTTTGTAAGAGGTAAAAAGTAAAAAGTAGTGAAATTGAGCAAGTAGTTTACTATGACAGTGTCAAAAGTCTGTCACCACACGGTTCTTAAATCAGTCCCACCTCAAATCTGCGTATTTATGTTCGGTACATTTTGCAGTTAATAACTGCGAAATCAAGTGATTTTTTTTGCCAGTGTTTAATCGCATTTATCAACTGCGAATTGAAGTTTTTTTTAATGAAATCGCAGTTGTAAACTGCGAAAATAATTCAACCCAAATTAAAATCGTGCTAGGAATGGAAGGATTATAAGAACGGTACGTTTTCTCAAAAATGTTACTGACCCCATGTTAGACAGAGAAAGAAACCCACGATTTGGCCTATGTTTTCGTAGCCGCCATTGAATCGAAAAAACTTAAAAGTAATTTTGATCTATTTTAATTATTTTGGACGGTGCTTTTGCTTCAAGTTTTTAACTTTTGTTGAGTGATTTTTCGGCTTTCCTTGGCCTTTTGTTTTTGGATGTGTTTGTACTTGTTACCCGTGAATTAAAAAATATTGATTTCTAATTCTTGTCACTAGTACAAAAATTGTCTTATTCGTCGTCTTATTTGCGTCGGTTGTTTAATAGAACTGTCGCATATAGTAGCGTGGTGGCATTGTCGTAAATAAAAGAAACGCTTATTTTAAAGGACCGACGCAAAATATGTATAAATAATTAAAAAAAATAAAAAAGAATTTGCGACGCTTGTTTTAAAAAACCGACACAAATGTTTTGGAGAATTTGCGTCGTTTCTGATAACGGACCGACGCTAAATCTTCAAAAATAATAAAAAAAAATAAATTAATAACGAATTTGCGTCGCTTATTTTAAAGAACCGACGCATATTCTATAATATTGGTAAAGTAGATAAGTTATAACTTTTGCTACGTTGGGTTCGTAAGAGAGGAGGGAGAGGTAATTCGTCTTCAGCGGGTTGCTTGACTGAGTTTTGCAGGTTTCTTTCTTCCTTGTCTCCGACCCGACAGACTGCTTTGTACTGTAAGTCATTGTTAATTAAAATAATACATTTATTACAGTCATTATTTAAAATATCAGTATGTATGCTCGAACTATTGTATGTCCGCATCTGATTTATCTATACAATCGTTGTGCTTACTTAATTATACATGGATCGTCAAACATGGATGTACAATATATTGCGTGCCGATGACGCATATATGAGAGGGGTTAACGAGTTTATTACATGTGCGGTTGAACACCAAAAAAACAAAAAGGAACAGGGAAAAGAAAACTTGATTGTGTGCCCGTGCCGCCTTTGTAGTAATTTAAAAAAATATTTTAGCGCAGAGACAGTGCGTGAATATTTATTTCGTCGGGGTTTTAAGAAGGGTTCACTAGTACAAAACTGATCATATGTGTCGGTTAATTAATGTATTTTGCATCGATTAAGAGGAGACGCATATGGCGGAGATATTTTGCGTCGGTTAAAGATATGACGCAAAAAAAAAAATTTACGTCGGACATTTATAAAGCTGACGCAAATAATAGTGTCATTTGTGTCGGTTCTTCAAGATACCCAACGCAAATGATTGGTTTATAAAAAATTCATTTTAAAAATGAATTAATAAATTTGCGTCGTACTTTTATAATAACTGATGCAAATTATAGGATCATTTGCGTCGATGCTTAACTAAACCCTACGCAAATGATTGTTTGATAAAAATTCATTTTAAAAATAATTTAATCTATTTGCGTCGTACTGTTAAAAGAACCGACGCAAATGATTTGTTTTTTTTAAAAAAAATTTCATTTTAAAAATAAAATATCCAACCTGTAGAAGCAAAAATAGTACAAAATTCAACCACTTCAATATTTGCAAAATAGGAATCTATGCAAATCTAAATTTACAAACTGTTCAAAACAGAAATATTTACAAACTGTCCAAATGTACAAACTCTTCAAATATGCAAAGGTCATATACAATAACTCATAAAATATTCTGCAAACAGATCTCTAATTTCATATATATCAAACTGAGTATATGAGTCTTTTGCAGTCAAACCCTGTAGAATATTATAAAAAAGAAACAATTAAGCATATAATTAAAACCAATATACAAGGTACTTTGTTATTAGATTGAAATAGTTAATTGCATGCATATAATTAAAAACAATATACCTCAGTCCATTTTGTATATGGAGCCCATTGATGTAACTTGACGATGTCATACATGTACCTCATGACATAGTAGCCGCATTCAACACTTTCTTGTTGTTGAGGACACTATATAAATAGTCAAATTGATTAAAAATTTAATAAGAAATTATATTATAGGAACCAACAAACTCAACTTTGTTTAGATAAGTTAGCAAGTATTTTATACCTTAATCTTTTTTTTATACCAATGCAACTTATTATTTCTCTTCTTGCCACCGTGAGCAACATATAATCGAAATGCCCTACAAAATTATATATAGTATTATATATGAGTAAATAAATATGTTAAAAGAGTTTTACACGTTTAACTTATATTAATAACTTAGGAATTAATATATAATTTACTTACACTGCAAATGTTGTCTTGATTGGCATATTCCTTTCCTTATTCAATGAGTCGAATACATATATTGCATTTTCCTCACAAGATATAAGAAACAACATCCAATGTTCCCTACATTTTTACAAATTAAATAACAATGTTAAATTATATCAATGAACAAGCTAGCTAGAATAAATTAAGCCCACCATTTTTATGTTCTTACTGTTGGAAGTACGACCCTAAGATGAATTTGGATCCTCGGCAACCTAGAAAAATATCCGCAATGTATCGACTTGCGCCATCTGGATCATTTACTGCATTTGCCACTTTTTGAGGACACAAGAATCCAAAGGCATTAGATCCCTTAGTCATCTCCTTCAGGTACCTTAAATATAATATACAAATTACTCATTAGTTAGTTTATAAAATAAACTTGTATAAAAAAAAAAAGATAAATGAGAATGTATGAAAATTATAGTCTCACCTCATGAAAATTTGTACGACACTTATATTCAACCATTCCATTTTACAGAATTGAATTATATCTTCACTCGTGACGTATATCATGTCTTCAACTTCCTTTGGAGTATCAATGCATGAATCATAATCTAATGACACTGAAATTACGTCGTCTGAGGAAGGCAACGTCATAATCAATTGATCCACATTAGTAGCCAACCCTTTGCTACGAACTTGATTATTTTTCGCGAGGGGGGGTGGGTGGGGGGACCCAGACTCTTTACCCTTATCCGGTAAGATGGGATCCTAATTAGATATAAAGTTAAACAATAACATTTACATGAATTAAATGAATTAACAACAATCATTTATAATGTTTACTTGTTAATTTGAAATTTGTTACCTGCCCCAACATTACAAGTTATTTAGGCCACTGAACAAAGCTACCCGTTACGTCACCTACTCTTGTATGTTCATGCGTAGGCACGAGAAGAAGGAGCTTGTTGAAATTCAGGACAAACGTCATCAACAGATACTCTAACATTGTTGAGCTCCATTTGGTGACCATGAACAACATCACCCGACGCATTCAGTGGAAAAACAGTCCCAATAGCCACAATCACTTTGCAGATTTCAGCAAGGATCACACAGGGACGACATGGAGTTGGCTTCTATGTTAATTATATAAAAAAAAAATTCAGTTAGGATCATATAGGGCACTTATATGATAACTTATGATTGAAAGACATAAAAAAGAGAAAAAATAAGTATACCTTTATTTCAAAGAATGATCCACCGAGTAGGAGTTACTTTGAATCACGTCAGTTGTTGGAGTTTGTTGGGGCATAGGCATTCTCATCTGGCTCATGTGATTAAAGATGCCCGCAATCTGAGCATGCAGTGAACCAATCTGGTCTTTGTATTTCATATCCATTTCATTCATTTGAGTTTGGTACTCCTCCCGAACTCGATTGGTCACTTTTCTTTCAATTTCTTGAGTTATCATAGACAACTCATCCATTGATATTACGCCTTTACGGGAGTTGCCTCTGTCCGTCCCGAATACATCTTTCATGCGCACTGTTCCTCCAACCCCTCTTACACGCCCGCCGTGCTCCTTCTTTCCAAGTGCACGTGACAATATTTCATCATGCCCGTGAGGAGTCCATGAACCTTCAGAGGCTTTGTTTTTCCGTTCCACCTATTCCAAAATCAATTTAACGATTAATATTTTAAGCATAACTGTAAATATAAATATTTTTAAATGAACAAAATACTCTTACCATTTTTTGAACAACATCCCTAGTCTCGTCCTTGGGAAAATAATAACCTTCACCTTGATCCCTCTTCCTAACTCTCGCTCGAATCCAATCGTAACTACGATCAGTTCAATTGTTTGATACAATTGATGAATTAACTGATTCGGACGAAGGTAGAGAATCAATCGAGTCATCAACCATCCACGTAGTTTTTTTCGCTGCATATCCAAGTCTTCCCAGATAATGTGGATACTCATTAAACTTCTGGTTTTCATGTGCCTTCTCACTTTTAGTCTGTTAGAAAATAAAACAATAATATGATTAAACAATCCCTGTTCTAGTCAGTGAAATTAAATAATCATATCTGAAAACCAATAATAATATAAATATCAAAATAATATACTTGAAATTCTTCACTTTGATGATCATGAATGAATTTATCCCATTGCTCTCGAGTTATGAAGTCATATTTCTCGCAAGGGTCCTTGTCTACACGCAAGTATCGACAGACTAACCTTGACTTGAAATCCCTCCAAATTTTTCCTGCAGATTTTAATACATCCTTCCGTCTCGCATCATCCGTTATATTCCACTCAGTCTGAAATAGTCAAATCATGCATATAAGAAACTTGTAATAAAATTTGAACGTCAATATATGTTAAGACAACTAAATATTCTTTTCAATACATACCTTAATATCTTCCCAAATTGTATCCTTTAGTCCATCATTGACTAGATCCAAACTCTGAATATTAATGTCAACTTGAACTCTAACTACTGTTCCTATGTATGACTTGAATGCAACAACATATGTTCCAATGGGAACACCAAGATTATCATCAAACTCAATAACTTTTTGCACTTATTTATTTGCAGACTTTTCTTTCAATTTTTTGCAAGATGTTGGACCTCTAGTTTTTTTAGTAGGTCTCTCACTCGAATTTCGGTGGTCCATGATTATTGTAAACTACAAAGTAGAACAGAAAATGTCAAAAACATCACATTCAAAAATATAAATTAATAATATAAGAATTTTAGTGCATTACAGTGCATTAGAAAACACTTTGGGGCTTCCATTTTAATTTCAGGTATAATGCATTCGTAGTGCCAAAGGAAATCTTTGAATTAAATTTACAATTACAAGAGAGAACAGAAAACATATATCACAAACATAACACATATATCACAAGACATACTTTGGGGTTTTAAAATATTTATGTATTAAAACAAAAAACAGAACAACAATGAAAATCGCAGTTCCATTTCAATTTCTCAATAGACAAAGATTATTTATTACCAACACATAGTGGTATAAGTTTACACATTTGCTTAACCCTACAACGCAGAAACATAAAAATAGCAGAAACAGAATAAACGCAAAACAACATGTTTAACCCTACAACATAGCTTCCATTTAACACTACTGAGCTTCCAATGTACATTTTCATTAAAACAAAAAACAAAAAAACAATTTAAATCGTGCAGTTCGCATAATACCTCTTTCACTTGTAACAAATCTGAAGCCGAAGAGTTTGTATTCGCGAGAAACTGAAATGGAAATACTTGATTTCCGGTTTGCCAGAAGCTGAAGAGTTTGTATCTTGATCGATTGAGAAAAGCAAATAGAAATGTATGCAGCTAGCTTATGAAGATTCAGGGCAAGGGAAATGAAAAGGATTAAGAGTTCGTCTTCAAAAAGATGACAAATAAAAATATGCCGCGCAATGGAAATAAAAAGGCGCTAAAATGTATTTTTTCCCAAACAGTGGCATATTCGTAATTAAACTAAACTCATTTGCATTGGTTCTTTTAAAGACCCGACGCATAAAATCAACATTTGTGTCGGTCTTTAAAAGGCCTGACGCAAATGAATTAATTTTTTTATTTTAATATACTATTTATTTTAACTCATTTGCGTCGGTTCTTTTAAACAACCGACACACACAAGTTTTTATTTTAATATTCTATTTATATTAATATATTACATAATAATATAAAAGAAAACTACTATAGTGATTAATTCAAAAATAATTAGTTAATTAAAACTATTATATATATATATATATATATTAAATGTGATATATATTATAGTTATTTAGTTAATCATTATTATTTTTTACTTATTTTTTATTTCATAAGTATAATATATGTTATTAACGACTTTCAATAAAAGTAAAATATTAATTTAAAGTTACATTGGTATATAATAAATTAACATAAATAATAATATAAATAAAAACATTAAATCATTTGCGTCGGTTCTTTTAAACACCCGATGCATAAAAGAAACATTTGCGTTGGGTGTTTAAAAGGACCGACGCAAATGATTTAATTTTTTTATTTTAATATACTATTTATTTTATGTGACGACCCGAAATTCTTTTGAGGTATGAGGTTTGGATCTTAAATGTTTGAGTATTATGTCCATGTGATGTCCAAAATTTAATGATCTCAATTTCCTTTGTAAAATCATCAAAGGGATATGAATATATTAATCTCAAATCTTTATGAGATTAATTTAATCAAGCATGATTAAGAACTGCAACAGAAGGAGGTTTCCCTAAGAACACCCTCAATTAGTAAAGTGTTATTCCTTGGACGTTTGGATATTTTTATTATTTTTGGAACCACTTAAGGGTTATGATTTTTGGATTTATGAGATGAGAACAAGCAATTGGTGTATTTATGTTGTTAATGATGTTCATTAATTGCTTAAAGGAATGCAATTGTGAAGGTTAGCAAGTTTCATTCAAAGCAATTTGAATGGCTTACGTAAGGGAATGATCTCATAAGTACGTATGATGTTGTTTGGGTTAGTAAGCTACCTGGGTGTCACTATTTGACGAAGCTTATGTGCATGTGTGACAGCAGCTGTTTATTACGTTGCTAGTCATGATGAGCAGCCGTTTTACCGTCCAGATTAGCCAATCATTTTATTTCAAGGCTTAATCTCAGCTTGCTATAAATACCTCATTCAGAGATAACATTTCAATCTCTTTTCTGAAGATTTTCTCTTCCAAAGTTCTTCTTTCGAAAAATTATTCTCAGACAAGCTTTGATTTCACCCTTAAGAACGAAGAGGTAAGAATCTTATGTTCTCCTCTATTTTTCTTTCTTGCATAGCATCCGAGAATTTTAGCTGTGTGTGCTAAGTCTTCAAGAGAAGAATAAAGTTTTTAAAGAATATGTTGTTTTATGAAAAGAAGTTTATGCACCACAGAAATGATGATTTTGCATCCTAGATTTGAGTTTCTACGTGATGTTCATCAGTTTTAAAACACCATGCTTGGGCCTTGTCAACTTGAGTTTTGAAGCCTAAACTGTGTCTGCAAGTTTTAGTAGACCCCAAGAATATTGTGTCGTATCACTGAAAAGATGATGAGAGTTGACTTTAGTGTAGCTATGGTTGAGAACACCACCCATGAAGGAGTGAGGAAGACGACCCTGTATCTGAGACGAGTTCCAACTTTGTCTCTGATGGGTTGGAGTTAGTCTCCAATGAATGAATTGTTAGTCTCTGATGAGATATTCGTAGTCTCTGATGAGATATTGCTAGTCTCTGACGAGATAATTTTAGTCTCTGATGAGATGTTGTTAGTCTCTGATGATGACGTCAGCCGTAGTCTCCGATAGGCTAAAGTTTAGTCCCCGATGACGTCATCAATCTTTGATGAGAAGTTAGTCTTCGATGACGTCACTCTTAGTCTCCGATAGAATTAAGATGACGTCATCAGTCCCTGATGAGTTGTTAATCCCTGATGACGTCATTCCTTAGTCTCCAATGGGCTAAGCTCAGTTCTTGATGACGTCATCCATAGTCTCTGATGAAGGAAAATTTCGTAGTCTCTGATGAGGAAATTCCTTAGTCTCCGATAGAGGAAATTCCTAGTCTCTGATGGGAAAAATATGTTAGTCTCTGATGGCCAAAGATATTTTTCTCCGTCAATCAGAACTCATTCTCCTGTTGGATGTGTGACGGTCTGAAAATCCCTCAGGCTTGTTTAAAATGATTTCATTAAAAGTCAAGAGATTAAAATGCTCGGACATCACAGACATCACGTTTGTTCATACTCACATTTATTTTCTAAGCATAGATTCTCATGCTATACCAACTGTTTTCCCAGTGAGATGGCCTAAAACTTGTAGAAGGGGGGTTGAATACAAGTTCTTACAACTTTTTCCGAATTCCTGTTCTTTAAGAAATTAACTTTCTGCGGAATATAAAGAACAAGATCAAAACTTTATAAACAATTGTTTTTATTGATTTAACAATTGATTACAAGTTTTCTAACAATCAAAAACAAGCTTTGATCGTCAGCTTCTATTCTGTGTATATAGAAAAA
>CM025786.1:39067120-39077785 GCA_014636745.2 Centella asiatica
TTCTATCTCTTCTCCTGCTTATCTTTTATATTGCTTCCTTGCTTTGCTGTGCTTTGCTTTAGTCCTGCTGAACTTGTTCAGCAAAGACTTACTATCTTTGCTACTTCAAGCCATTAACTTTTGATACAAAACCTAAGGGGTTCCTTGCTTAAAGCAAATTCCGTTGCTAAATTCTTTGAAAATCATAAGAAACTTTTTTATAAGCAAGAAGATTTTTAATTCAGTAAAGTTTTCTAAGTAAGACTTAATTTTTAAAAAACACTATTCAACCCCCCTTTCTAGTATTTTTACCCTTTGGGACCTAACAAGTGGTATCAGAGCTTGACACTCTTTGCTAAGCCCTACAACTTGAGAGGATCCAAACTTAAAACTTTCTAATGGCTTTAAGAAGTGATTTTGGTGGCAAGCCCCCTATGTGTACCAGAGATAGATTTGCTAACTGGAAATTGAGAATAAAGGTATACATGGATGTCATTGATGAGGAACTATTTGAAGCAATAAAGGTTGGACCCTACATTCCAGAAAAGCTATCTGCTGATGATCCAAATAAGCTCATTCATAAGCAGAGAAAGGAATGGACGGATGAAGAGAAGAAGATGGTTGGATACAATAAGAAGGCAATGAACATTCTCTTCATGGCTCTTGAAGAGGAAATGTTCGAAAGTGTATCCAACTGCACCTCTGCTAAAGAGGTATGGGATGCCTTGCTAGTACTCAATGAAGGAACAATTGAGGTCAGAGAGAATAAGCAATCCTTGCTTATTCAACAATATGAAATGTTCAACATGCAGCAGGGGGAGAATCTCACTGCTATGTACGAGAGATTTACTGTCCTGCTTAACAATTTGCGTGCTCTAAGGAAGACCTATGACACAAAGGACATTAATCTTAAATTCATGAGATCCTTGCCAAGGCAGTGGGATCCTAAGACCACTGTTTTCAAAGAGTTGAGGAATTTACACACTACTGATCTCCAACAACTCTATGGAAACCTACCGACTTATGAAATGGAGTTGGCTCAGAGAGAAGCTACATCTGAGCCGAGGAGGAAAGATAGAGTTGCTTTGAAGGCTGCTGAGTCTAAGCAACAAGTAGATTCTGACTCTGAATCTGCTGATAGTGATGAAGATATGGCTATGCTAGCCAGAAAATTCAGAAGGTTCATGAAGAAGGATAGAGGAAACTTCAGAAGAAACACAAGCAGCAGTAAGAGAGATTCATCTAAAGATCTCTGCTATAATTGTAAAAAGCCTGGTCACTATGCTGCTGACTGCCGAAGTTCAGCAAGAGAGGAAAAGAAATTCCCTGCTAATGACAAGAGCAAGGGAAAAGAATATTACAAGAAGAAGTACCAACAGAAGAATAATTCAAACATCAAGGACAAGGGACTTATTGCTGAAAAGTCTTGGAGTGAAAGTGAAAGCGACTCAGACTTCGGACCAGAAATTGTCAACCTTTGCTTAATGGCAAAGGAATCCGATCCCAGCAAGGAGGTTGACCTTACTGAGGTATTTGACTTTGACTCTCCCGACATCACTGAAGCTGAGTTGCGCTCCTTGCTTAAGGATGTTGCATCTCAGTGGCATAAATATAGAAGATTGCTGAGAGTTGCTTCAGCAGAGTCTGAACAACTCAGGAACAAGAACTCTGAAATCTTGCTTACACTTGAAAAGGTGCAAACAGAGAATTTGGAGTTACTTGCTGTTGATGATGAGAGGACTTTGCTTAGACAGCACCTCAGAGACTCTCAAGAGAGAGAGTCTAAGTTATCCTCCCAAGTTGAGGAATTAACTATTACAATCTCCACTTGGAACAAATCAGCTTCTAATGCATGTGCTTTGCTGAAAAGTCAAATAAGCATGCTAGACAAAAGTGGAATTGGATCTGGGACTTGCGAAGTCCTTGCTGAAAGTAGTGGAGAAAGTGATGCTGAATCTATTAGCAGAACAATCTCTGTGCATTCAGCAGAGTGTAAAACTCCTATAACCAAAGGTAATAGAAATGTTACCTTGCTAAAGAACAAATTCCCTGCTAACCGTAACTATAAGCAGGGACATGGTACTAAACAGACCAAGGGTGGAAAGTATAGCAAGAACCATGTTCCTCCTGCTTATAATTACAACAATGCAAGGAATTTGAAATTTAGCAAAGGTTGTGATAGGAGCAAACACTGGAAACAACCTCAACCTAAGAGAAGAGATAAGCAGCACACACATCACAACATGATGCATCTGAGATGCTATCGTTGCCATAGGATTGGCCACATAGTTTCTCTTTGCCTTGCTGACCCTTACTATACTGGTTGGTCTCAAAAACCAAAATTGAGACAAGTACGGGTCCCCAAGGGTACTAACCTTAATGGACCCAAGTCTTGCTGGGTACCAAAGTAATTGCTTATGTTTTGCAGGTTGTGAGCAAGGAACAAATTTGGTACTTGGACAGTGGATGTTCAAGACATATGACAGGAGATAAAGCCTTGCTCACTAATTTCAAAGAGAAGGATGGACCACAAGTGATCTTTGGAGATAATAGTGCTGGAAGGACTAAAGGATATGGTTCAGCAGGGAATGGATTAATCTGCTTCAACAAGGTTGCCTACGTGGAGGGTCTCAAGCACAACTTGTTTAGCATAAGCCAGTTGTGTGACAAAGGGCATAAGGTCACCTTCCTAGACAATCAATGTCAGGTAAGAAATCTTCAAACAAATTCTCTGAAGCTTTCTGGTTCAAGAAATGAGAATGTTTATGTAGTAGATTTGGGTAAGTTAAGTCCTGCTGAAACAACCTGTTTTCTTGCTAAAGCTTCAGCAGATGCTAGTTGGTTATGGCATAAGAGACTTTCACACTTAAACTTTAAAACGATTTCAAAACTCGCTGCTAAAGATCTTGTAAAAGGTTTGCCTAAATTTTCCTTTGAAAAAGAAAAACCTTGTAGAGCTTGTCAATTTGGTAAGCAAACAAAACAATCTTTCTTAAGCAAACCTGAAAAATCAAACTCTATGCCCCTCCAGCTATTACATCTTGATTTGTTTGGCCCTATAGCAAGTAGTCTTGGTGGAATGAAATATGTATTCACTATTGTGGATGATTCCACTAGATTTACATGGGCATTATTTCTTGCTCACAAGAATGATGCATTAGCAGAGTTTGAGAAATTCAGCAGACAAGTGCAAAATGAGAAAGAACTCAGAATCAAGTCAGTAAGAAGTGATCATGGAAGAGAATTCGACTTTGGAGGCTTTACTGAGTTCTGTGATGAGCAAGGAATTTCTCATAACTTCTCTGCACCAAGGACTCCACAGCAAAATGGAATGGTTGAAAGAAAGAACAGAACCTTGGAAGAAGCTGGAAGAACATTGCTTGCTGATGCTAGACTTCCTGAGTACTTCTGGGCAGAAGCAGTGAACACTGCTTGCTATACTCAAAATCGATCACTCATTCATCCAACACTTGGCAAAACTCCATACGAGCTATGGAAGGGGAGAAAACCAAACATAAGCTACTTCAGAATCTTTGGATGTCCCTGCTATGTTCACAACAATGGTAAGGAGTACTTGACTAAATTTCAAGCAAAATCTGATGAAGGTATCTTCTTAGGATATTCTACCCACAGCAAAGCTTTTCGTGTCTTTAATAAAATAATTCTAACAATAGAAGAGTCTGTTCATGTTGTATTTGATGAAACTAACCATGAGGAACCAAGTGGTTCACTCCCTCTTATAACTGAGCAGGAACCAAAGGAGAATCTTCAAGTCATAGAGACCAAGGAAGACCCTACTGAAGTACCATCAGAAAGCACTGCTCCATTGGATAGCACCCATGCTGAAGTAAAAGATCAACCCAACTTGGAGGAACTAAGACAGCAAGATGTTCGAACAGATCTACCAAGAAGGATGAAATGGACCAAGTCTCACTCAGAAGACTTAATAATTGGAAATCCTACAAGCTCAGTAAAGACCAGAAGATCTGCTCAAAATGAAAATAGTTTTTTAAGCTTCCTATCTCAAATGGAACCTAAGAAAATTGAGGATGCTCTTGCTGATGCTAATTGGGTCCTTGCTATGCAAGAAGAGCTTAACCAATTCAGCAGGAACAAAGTTTGGAATCTTGTTCCCAGGCCAAGAAATCATGCTGTAATTGGCACCAAGTGGGTATTCTGAAACAAAATGGATGAAAATGGGATCATCACAAGGAACAAGGCAAGACTTGTGGCTAAGGGCTACTCTCAGGAGGAAGGAATCGACTATGATGAAACCTTTGCTCCAGTAGCAAGGCTTGAAGCCATAAGGATCTTTCTTGCTTATGCTGCTTATCAAGACTTCAAGGTGTTTCAGATGGATGTCAAGAGTGCTTTTCTGAATGGAGAACTTCAGGAGGAAGTCTATGTGGAGCAACCTCCAGGCTTTGCTGATCATGCCAATCCCCACCATGTTTATAAGCTTGATAAAGCTTTGTATGGTCTTAAGCAAGCCCCACGTGCATGGTATGATACTCTATCTTCCTTTTTAATTGGCGAAGGTTTCAGTAGAGGTAAAGTAGACACCACACTCTTCATTAGAAAGCATAAAGATAAAACTTTGCTAGTACAAATCTATGTAGACGATATAATTTTTGGTTTTACTGATGAAAAACTTTGTGCGAGATTTGCTATGCTTATGCAAAGTAAATTTGAGATGAGCATGATGGGAGAGCTGAACTTCTTCCTTGGACTTCAAATTAAGCAAAGAGGTGATGGAATTTTTATCAATCAATCGAAGTACACCAAAGACCTACTTAAGAAGTTTGGGTTAGAATCAGCAAGTCCTATGAAAACTCCTATGTCATCAGCAACAAAGTTAGATAAAGATGAGCAAGGTAAATCCACAGACATAACAAGCTATCGAGGTATGATCGGATCCTTGCTATACTTAACTGCTAGTAGACCAGATATTATGTTTGCTACATGTATTTGTGCACGTTTTCAAGCTAACCCCAAGGAATCACATTTAGCTTCTGTTAAGAGAATTTTCAGATATCTCAAGGGAACTCCCAACTTAGGAATATGGTATCCAAAAGATTCAAATTTCAACCTTGCTGGATATTCCGATGCGGACTTTGCTGGGTGTAAAATAGATAGGAAAAGCACAAGTGGAACATGCCAATTTCTTGGAGGGAGACTTGTTTCGTGGTTCAGCAAGAAGCAAAACTTAGTGTCAACATCCACTGCTGAAGCTGAGTACATATCAGCAGGAAGCTGTGTTGCTCAAATTCTGTGGATGAAAAACCAACTTGCTGACTACGGGTTTGATTTCAAGTCTATTCCTATATTCTATGATAATACTAGTGTTGTTGCCATTGCTTATAATCCTGTTTTACATTCTAGAACTAAACATATAGATATAAGGCATCATTTCATTAGAGATCGTGTTCAGCAAGGTACCATAGAGATAAACTATATTCCAACTGAAAATCAATTAGCAGATGTTTTTACAAAACCCTTGGATGAAAATCGTTTTAACAAGTTGATAAGTGAATTAGGCATGTTAAATTGTGAATAGGCATTTTGCTACTAACATCTTGTTTGCTTAAGCAAGGACCTTAGTTCTTAGCAAGATAATTTCAGGAGGAAAAGCACTGCTGATGTCTCAGCAGATCTTCCTATCCTTGCTGATGACGTGTCAAACGTTGCTGAACGAAGACCTGCTGATCAAGTCCAAATGCTGCTGAAAATTCCACATCATCCTTGCTGAAAATTTTGAAAAAAGGGGAGACGTCCAGAAAATAAGCTCTCAAAAACTATGTGAATCCCTGCTGGAACGTCAATAATCCTTGCTGGAACTTCCATCATCCCTGCTGAATAATTTTGAAAAAGGGGGAGACGTCCAGAGAAAACTGTTGTTTCAGAAACTATATTAGTCCTTGCTGTCTCTTTGAGCAAAGGACATTCCTGCTGTAACATTCAAAATCAGCAAGGATACTATTCTTGCTGATTCCAGCCCTACCCTTTCACATCAGCAAAGATGTGCTACAGCAAGTCTAATCCTATCCACATTTACCGTCGGAAAAGTAGGTCATCATATCAAGCCGTAATTTTTCTCTCACCTCATTAAATGTCACTCTGCTCTATGATCTTTTTACGGCTGCTGTCCTTTAGGTAATTAATTCTCACTACTACCCATATTTTTCTCCCACTAACTCTTCACCTTCTCAAAGCAGTTACCACTCTCTAAACCCTTCAACTTCCTTTACCTCCTATATAAACTCCTTTTTAACCCTTCTCAAATTTACCGAAACCACAGCTCTGATCTCTCTCTATATTCACTCTAATCCCTGCTGAAAACTGCTGTAACCTATCTCCGACTACTTTTTCCGACCACTATTAGCAGACATGGCCAACTGGTTAGAGAAAATTGAATTTGAGTCTATCATCGACTTAGATTCCTTTGCTGGGGTTCAAGACGCTGAGATAACTGAAGTTATATCCCTGCTGAGGAACAGTGGGGTACATTATGTGATCTCTGCTGATACTCCCATATATGGGGAAGTAATCAGGGAATTCTGCTCAGTCATGCAAGTCCGAGACCACAGCATAATTGGACGAGCAAATGGTCAGCTGGTTCTCATCACTCCAGCAAGCATCGCCAAAATTCTTCAGATGCCAAGTGTGGGCTTGCTGACTCCACCCACCGTAACCCCTGCTGTGCTGGAAGAGCTAGGGTATGTTAGAACCCATGTCAGTAAGAAAAGAAAGGATTTCCCAAGGAAATGGGACTTCCTCATGGACATACTTCACAAGACCTTGCTGTGTAGGTTCACCTCTCAAGACGAAGCATCAGCAAGGGTTATATCCTTGGTATTCCTGCTGAAGAACGAGGAGCCAATCAACTGGGCTCAAATCTTTTTCGAAGTCCTTGCTGAATCCTTCTCCAGCAAAAGGAAAACGAAGATTCGCCATGGACGAACCTTGTCCCTGCTGCTCAAAGGCATACTTGGAGAACACTTTCCAGCAGGGACCCAGGCCAAAAAGCTTATGTACAACAAGGTGATCAATCCATCCCTGCTGAAAAATTATGGGCGCAACCCTACTGCCCTAGCCAAAGCGGCTGTAGCAAGGAGAGCTAGGGGACCAGCAGAGGGGCAAACATCTTTAACCCCAAACGCCAGAAGTGACGAACGCGTCCCTGCTGGTAAACCCAGCAAGAAAAGGCGAGCAGTGAGTCAAATTCACAGGCCCAAAAAGAAATCTAAGGCAGTGCCTGCTGAAGTTGACTTCTCGACCTTAACGGAGGAGGAGAGGGAAATCTATGATTTTTACATGGAACTTGTCGATGAAGATTTGGCTGCTGAAGCCATTGCTGCTGGAGGATCCGATGTGGAGCCTCCCTCTAAAGAAGATATCCCCACAGCAGTCCCTCTCACCCCGGAGTCAGTAGGGGATGAAATATTTGAAGAAATTGATAACTACATCCCTGCTGACTCATCTCCCATCCCTGCTGATGAACAACAAAGATCATCCTCCGAGATCTTCAAAGAAATCGATGAGATTACGGAGGTGGCGACTCCTACTGAACCTATCCCTGCTGACACTACAGCAAAGGAGCCTGCCACTCCTACTGAAGTTCTGGAGCTTACAGAAACCGAGTCTGTTAACACTCCAAACTCTGTAAATGGACCTGCTGAAGTGGAGATTGCTATCCATGCTGCCAATAAAGCCAATCCACCACATCCATACTACACTGGAGAAATAGATAGATCAGCAGTGCCCCTAGAGGAGCCATCAGCAGAGACGGTTGCCAAACCCTCTGCTACTCGAAGACTTGTCCTCCCTGGCTTTACCATACATTCTCCTGCTGACCCAACCCTTCCTCAAAGAAGAAAACATGCTGCTGTTAGGGCAAAGGGAAGGGAAAGCAAACTCAAGCATCCAGCAGCAGTGACAGTGACTCTGATGATGTTCCTGCTGTACATGCAAAGGAAAAACAATCACAGGAACTCATCAGGTCCCTGTTGAACGAACATGCTCTTGCTGCCGGCTTGGATCCTGATGAGCACCTTGCTGAGAACATTCAAGAAAGACCCAGCAATCTATCTCCAGCAAGGATACTAACTAAGGGGGAGCCCACTCCTGCTGAGTCATCTGCTGAGATGCTAGCCATTGAGGGGGAGGACAAGGACACTCCTGCTGAGAACGAAGCTAATTTTGAAGAACCTGCTGGATCCGACCCACAACCAGCTGTCAGCAAGGACTCTCCTACTTCACAAAAGCTTGCTAAACTTGAGGCTCAACTAGCACAAGTTTTAGCGAGGTTGCCTGCTGAGAGCACTCCTGTTGCCGGAACCTCTGCTGATCCTGCCTTAGCCTCCAGATTATTGAAGATGGAGCAAAAGCTTGAAAAGCTACAGCAAACACTGAATAAGCTGATTGACTTTCTCCCCATAATGGCTGATGATATCAAAAAGGGGAAGAGAGGTCATGAAGCACAACAAGAACATGCTGAACAAGCAGAACAAATTATCCCTACTGATCCTACTCCTGCTGATAAGATCCTTGCTGCTGCTCCAAGAAAAAGGCTTCCCAAGCATATCCCTGAGTCTGTTGTGCAAATTTTGAATCCATCTCCGTACATGAGACTTCAGAAGGCTCTTGAAGAAGCTGATATCATTTCAAAGAAGTCAGGGCCTGCTGAAAGTCTCAAGCTAATAGCAAGCATAAAGGAATCCGAATCAAGGATTAAGCAGTACGAAGTGGAAATGAAGCGACTCAGGGTACAGGAAATGCAGTTGGAGTATGATAAAAAGAAGGAAAGGATGTAGAGGAGGAAAGAAGAAAAGGAAGCAAGGAAAAGGGAAAAAGTGGCAGCAGAGGAGAAGCGAAGGCAAGACTTGCAGAAGTTTGGTGAGGGTGAAGACCAGTAGAGTTCGGATGAACCTGCTGATGTATAATTTCTTTTGTTTTGTTGAGTAATTTCATTTTAACTTGTATTTCTTGAACACTTTGAAATAAAATGAAATTGTTTTTGGTTCTTGCTGTGGTGATCAAAATAACTCGTTTTGACATCATAAATTAGGGGGAGATTGTTGTTGCACCCCTGCTTATATTATCTTTACTTAAACTTTCATTATGTGTTTGATATATAAGAATTGATGATGTAATATAGTCCTTGCTTAGACAATGTAAAAGGACTTAGAAAAATATCCAACATGTTAAGTGGATATAATTTGTAGTTAAGCAAGGACCTTTGATCACCATTGAAGTCTACTGATAAGCCTGCTATGAAGGATTCTGAAGACGAAGAATTTTCCAAGTATAGTCCTGCTTAGAATGGAAATAAGCAAGGACTTTAGTAAGCAAGATCCTTTGCTTATCAAAGTGAAGATTGTCAGAAAAGTTATCTTAACCCTTGCTTAGTCAACTTCTGAGAGACTCTTCTGAAGGGCACTAGAAGACAGAAAAACGGCTAACTTTTTGAACTAAGCAAGGACTGCTGAAAAGGTACAAGTCACATTAAGGACAGTACACTCCAACGGATCTATTTCAAATCTCCAACGGATAGTTCTTTTGGAGAAGTATAAATAGAAGTCATAAATTTCATTTATGACTAACCAATGAACCAACTACCTCCAACTGAACAAAACTCTCTGACATCTTAAAGACTACAACAAGACATCATAAAGCTTGAACAAGTGCTATCTATCTGCTCAACCAAGGAGCCATATACTTGAAGATAACAAGCAAGATTTTCTGAAATCTTCTTAGTGTCTGTGTGACAAAATTGGACTAAGTATCCTGCTAAAGTGGTCTAAGTGACCCATTGTAAATTGGACTAAGTGTCCTCTTGCTGATTGTTCTGTGTGAACAAATTATAGTGATAGCCTTCTCAAGTAAAAGGGAAGAAGAGTGGAGTAGGATTATTCCGAACTACTATAAAAATTCTATCTCTTCTCCTGCTTATCTTTTATATTGCTTCCTTGCTTTGCTGTGCTTTGCTTTAGTCCTGTTGAACTTGTTCAGCAAAGACTTACTATCTTTGCTACTTATGTCTATTTATGTCTCAAGTGAGGATGTACAACAATTTTGTAGAATGGAATGGTTGAATGTAAGTGTGATACAAATTTTCATGAGGTGAGACTATAATTTTCATATAGGTACATTTATCTATTATTTTGATACAAGTTTATTTTATAAACTTACTAACATTTAATTTGTGTATTACATTTGTAGGTACGTGAAGGAGATGTCTAAGGGATCTGATGTACATTCCTTTGGATTCATGTGTCCGAGTCAACTAGCAAATGCAATAAATGATCCAGATGGCACAACTCGATACATTACAAATATTTTGCTAGGTTGTCAGTCGAAGAAATTCATCTTAGCGTCGTACTTCGAACAGTAAGAACATAATTTAACATTGTTATTATGTAGATTCCTTTCCTAGCTTGTTCATTAATATAATAATGTAGGGAGCATTGGATGTTGCTTCTTATATCTTATGATCAAAATGCAATATATGTGTTCGACTCATTGAAGAGGGAAAGGGATATGCAAATCAAGCCATTAATGACAGTGTAAGTAAATTATATATTAATTCCTAACTTATTAATATAACTTAACCGTGTAAAACTCCTTTAACATATTTATTTATATATATATATATATATATATATATATATATATATATATATATAT
>CM025786.1:39092430-39132071 GCA_014636745.2 Centella asiatica
AAATCAAACACATAAGCAAAGATAATATAAGCAGGGGTGCAACAACACATCAGATAATGCATCACCTGACCAGACTGATCATTATCTGACTACCATACATAATCAAATTTCATCCCAGCTGGTCAGCCTGGTCGTTTGATTCATCATTTGACATACGTAGTCCTTCGTAGAAAGCATATGGTCTGCGGAAAAACATTTGATTACCGATGCCTTGCCCCTATCATTCTTTATCATCATTGGCCAGAATACCAGGCGACAGTATTCAACAGCCCCTTAACTTTTCATATGGATATATCTTCTTGTAAACATTTTTCTCAATTTTGAATAGCCTGAACGTGCTAATCAATTAAAAGCAGCGACTGTCAACAACACATATTGGCGTGCTCAACAATTAAAAGACAGTGATCATCAAAGGCGGAACTATATATCCATATAGAAGTTACTTGGGTGTGCATACAAGTTCATGACTTGCAACACCCAAACATCATCATTTGGTGTGCTAGGAAATTTAAACAGCCAGCAACCACCCAATAACACATAGTTCAATCATCAACAACTTTTCACGTACATCGGATTCAATGATCGTACGTTACTTAATCATAAAAGAATTCATCATCATGCATAGGCATTAACATCATTCATTTACGTAAATCAAATCAATGATTCTACGTAATCAGTAAGAAAGAACTGAAATGAATATATACTTGCCTTGGTCCTTAGCTAGAATTCACTATATCTGTGGAAAAAAGTTTCTACATAACATCATTGTGGGTATATCATGAGAAATTCATACTTAATAGATGGCTATTCATATAGAAAATGGTTGTCAGGGCATGAGGTTGCCCATCGGGGAAAGATTTCACTCGTCAGAGACTATTAAACCCATAAGAGACTAATGACGTCATCTTAACTCATCGGAGACTAAGGGTGACGTCATCGGAGACTAATTAACTCATAAGAGATTGATGACGTCATCTTAACTCATCGGTGACTAAGACTGACGTCATCATTAGAGACTAACATATATCTCATCAGAGACTATGGATGACGTCATCAGGGACTAAACTTAGCATGTCGGAGACTAAGGATGACGTCATCAGAGGCTATTTAACTCATCAGGGACTGATGGTGTCATCTTAACCCCATCGGAGACTAAGGATGACGTCATCATCAGAGACTAACAATTCCTTCATCAGAGACTAATTATCTCATCAGAGACTGATGCCGTCATCTTAACTCATCGGAGACTAAGGCTGACGTCATCATCAGAGACTAACATATACACAGTCGGGGACTAATGCTAACGTCATTAGAGACTAACATCAACACAGTAGGCGACTAATGCTGACGTCATCAGAGACTAACATCAACACAGTCAGAGACTAACTACATCTCATCAGAGACTAAGAACGTCTCATCAGAGACTAAGTTGGACCTCGTCTCAGATGCAGGGTCGTCTTCCTCATTTCTCCAAGGGTGGTGATCTCAACCACAACTCCATAAATCAACTCTCAACGTGCTTTAAGCTATGAGCAACACTTTTAGACACAAAAGAATATAATCCTTTCTTTTTCTTTCTTAAAGACTTGCTCCTACAGCTAAACTTCTCGGATACCAAGCAAAAAGAAAGGCAAAAGAGAACTTAAAATTCTTACCTCCTGGGTTGATGAAAGAAATCAAAGCTTGTTTGAAAGTGATTGTTCAAAAGAAAGAACTTGGAATTAAACGGAGATGGTAAGTTTAAAGAAGAACTTTGGAAAAGAAAATCTTTAGAAAAAAAACTAAAATGTTCCTCCGAATGAGGTATTTGTAGTAGACTGAGATTAAGCTTTGAAATAAAATGATTGGTTAAACTAGACGGTAAAAACGACTGCTCATCATGATTCTTAGCAGCTAAGCATCGTAATAAACCTGTTGTCCTTCATGCACATACGTTTAATCCACTTGATGACACATAAGCAGCTTATTAATCAAAATAACATACGTACACAATGATGTCATCATACTTAGGCTCTTAAGTTCTTCATGAGATTTAACCAGTCTGGACGCAAAGCTTCTTCAAACAATTACGATGTCACCAAACATAAATATCATTGCTTATCCTTGCAACCAACAATCAAACAACAATAACTCTTTTAATGGGTCCAAAAATATTTAGATATTCGAAAACATCATATATTAACTATACACGTTAATATATATAGAGGAAAAAAAAATATGAATAAATAAATTATTTATAGATAAACAAATTTTTCGGGTCGTTACAATATCTTTACTCCAAGTTCCTTTCTCACTTCAATTAAAATTAATCCGTTTAGATTTATTTTATGTATAAATAACTTTGCTATACCGTTTACTATGGAAATATTTAAGTTGCTACGATATTTGTGCTATGACTCAAATTGATATAGTATTGTGATATTTTAATATTTATATTACCAACTTTGAAAGATGTTTTCTTATATTTTTTGTCATATTAGTAAAATAATATTTGCTGATATCACTGTAATTTTCTTATTTTATAAATAATGTATTATTATCTTGATTTATCTGTGGTACTCTACTTATATTATTATAGACTATTATAACTACCAAACAGATATTATTATCGAAGATAAAATTTTGTTTCTTTTTGCCGAAACAATTGTAAATATACTCAAATAAATCTGACAAGAAGTATACTATACTAATGATTAGTAAAAATTTACTGTATTCGTTTTACAAAAATAACAACATTTGGATTTTTGACAAATACTAATTTTATATATTTGATTAAAACTTAAATACATAAATAATAATTTTTTCTTATGAAATTTGTTAGGAACGTTCAATTAAAAGATTGTAGTGACAAATTTTACAAAATATGGCGTTATAATAAAAATTTTATGTAAATGTTGCTTTGTTTTTACAATAACTTTTATTTTCGAATGTTATTTTTTTAAAAAAGAGAGGGAGTATGTATTTTGTTTTGTTTCCCATTATTTTTAGTTTTATTTTTCTTACTATCTATATTTTAGTTGTTTATGTACCTTTGTATTATTCATATTGACAATAACTTACTTGCATCTTACTTCTACTCGGAATGGACCACGTATGTTTGGCATCTTTTCTTTCTTGTCCCATCATAAACTTATTGTATTCCTGTAAATAAGGTTAGTTAGCTCTTACTTTGACCAGATAAGTTTTAAGAAAAAATAGTTCCCAAAAAAAGAAAAAAAATCTAATTAAGAAATATTTATCCCTTCTCAGGGCAATCTAATTAAGTTAAGTTTACTATTTGATTCCAATTGGAAAAATATAAAATTGAGGGAATGGAATTTAGGGTGCTTTTGATTTGTAGTTGAGATGTGAATTTGATTAAATTAACTTATGGAAGGTAAAATGAAGATGGAAGAAAATGATAATAAGAAAATTAAAATTTGAAATGATAAATATGATGGGTGAACTTAATGTATTTATGAGAATTAATTACATCATCAATGTTTCGTTCCTGATTGAAAGCATTAGGATTAAACTATGTGAATTTAGTTAAAAAAACGAGAAAAGAGTATGTGTCGTGAGCTTAAAAAAATGATTCGATTCATAGTTGGAGTTACATAACACAGTATAAGAGTAAACTAAACATTAATCAAATATTTATTATAAACTTAAAGGAAAAGGCTTGTTATTTTAATATATAAATCTTAATCAGACATTTAATATTAATATTCGTCAAAAATTTATTTATAATTTTTTTATGTGAAAAATCCTTTAAGTTTGATATTTTGTGCATAATAGTTGACTATATTTCTAAAAAAAAAAAAGAAAAGGAAAAGCATAATTGCCTCCAGGGTACCAAATCATTGTCCTAGACAAAAAACAATAGTTTTTCTAATTATGAGTGCTGTTTGTTATGATTCGAATTACAATCAACACAGATCTAGAACTTAATTTATTTATGAAATAATTGGATAACTTTATGAACATGCACATCAGCACATGTATTAAATAGTTAAAAAGATGTGGCTTTCATTTCTTATCTATTGTGTTCAAATTCAACAACTATCTTTATATTATCAACTAACCCTGACTTTTGCTTATAACAGGTCAATATAGCCTACAAAGATCATCCACTTCTCACTGTCCAAACTCTGCTTTATTATTCAGCTTTCTGATTGGAAAACTTCAGAAATGGGAAATTCTCTCAATAGAACAAAGAAGCCTCTGCCAATTGACACCATATTTAAGCTTCCAAATCCTATTCCCACTTGGCCTCCAGGTAATCTCATTCCACATCACAATCATCATACATCTGTGTGTTCTTTTGTGTGTGTGTGTGTGTGTGTGTGTGTTTTGCTGGAAAAATGAAATTGGAATTTTCTTATGCTTTTGTCATTTTGGAATTTTCTTGTTTTGATTTGTGTTGGATAGTGAAAATCTTTATAAATTTTAAGTAAATTTTTTGAAAATTAAGATCTGGTATGATTTTAGTGTTGATCTTGAATTATATATAAATAGGTGAAGGTTTTGCAAGTGGAATTATTGATCTGGGGGGATTACAAGTGTGTCAAATCACAAGTTTTAACAAAATTTGGACCACACTTCGAGGTGGACGAAATGATCTTGGTGCAACATTTTATGAGCCATCTTCAATTCCAGATGGGTTCTTTATGCTTGGATGCTATAGCCAACCCAACAACAAGCCACTATTTGGATGGGTTCTTACAGCTAAAGATGTTTCAAGTGAAAATTCTGAAAGTGGTAATATTTTAGAAAAGCCAATTGACTATACCCTTGTGTGGAATAGTTGTGATCAGTCCTCAAAATTTAAGGTAGATAATGTTGATGGTTATATATGGCTTCCGACGCCACCCGACGGCTACAAGGCTGTCGGTCATGTCGTGACGACCTCGCCAGAGAAGCCGTCCGTCAAGAAAATCCGGTGTGTCCGATCCGATTTTACCGAGTCCAGTGAAACTGATTCATGGATTTGGGGGCTTGATAAGGAGGCTGATCCAAGTGCATTGAATATATATGGTTCAAAACCATTACAAAGGGGGACCAAAGCTTTAGGTGTCCCAACAGGTACATTTATTGTACAAAATGGTGGGGTTACAAAGTTGTTGGAGTGTTTGAAAAATGTCCAAGCTAATTTATCAGCAATGCCTAATTTGGACCAAGTTGAGGCTCTTCTTAAGCATTACTCTCCTTTGATATACTTCCATCCGGATGAAGAATACCTTCCTTGTTCAATCAGTTGGTTTTTTGAAAATGGGGCATTATTGTACACCAAAGATGAAGAATCCAACGCTTGCGCGATCGAGCTCCCGACGGGCTCAAACCTTCCACAAGGTGGAACAAATGATGGCAAGCATTGGTTAGGCCTCCCCGTCGACATAGAAGTCCACGAGAAGTTCAAGAAAGGAAACTTGCCAGAATCCGAGGCCTACGTGAACGTTAAGCCGATGTTCGGGGCCACATTCACCGATCTAGCTATATGGATTTTTTACCCTTACAATGGACCTGCAAGGGCTAAAGTTGGGGCTATTAATATCCCATTGGGAAAAATTGGACAACATAATGGTGACTGGGAACATGTGACATTAAGGATCAGTAACTTCACTGGTGAGCTAAGAAGTGTGTATTGTTCAACACATAGTAAAGGGCATTGGGCTTGTGCATCAGAACTTGACTATGAAAAGGGCAACAAGCCCGTGCTCTACTCGTCGTTGCACGGGCACGCGATTTTTCCCAAGGCAGGCCTTGTCTTGCAGGGGAGTGGGGGAATAGGCATAAGGAACGACACTGCGAAAAGCGACCATGTGATGGACACCGGAGAGAAATTTAAGGTGGTTTCGGGCGAGTACTTGTCAATAGAGGAACCACATTGGTTGAATTACTGCAGAGAATGGGGTCCAAAAATTAGCTATGACATTGCAGCTGAGATTAAGAAGGTGCAGGGGAAGTTGCCAGAGAGGTTGAAGAGTACATTTGAGCATGTTGTCAAGTGTCTTCCTAATGAAATGTTGGGTGAGGTTGGACCAACTGGACCTAAAATGAAAAGTAGTTGGAATGATGATGAGAGGGTGTGATATATATTATGTATATTGTAGCTATTTTTTGTATCAAATTTGGATGAAAATAAAGTGTGCTCTTTTCTATTTGTATTTAATCTATGAATAAGTTGATGACAATTGTTGAAAATCTTCTTTTACTAAATCATAAGTTTTCAAAGATGGATTTTGGGAAAGTTGTATAAGAGAATGTTGATTGGGTTTTTTGTTTGAATTGTAATGGTTTGAGTGAACAAAAAGGTATATATGTGGAGAATAATTTTGCTTTGGCATTATCAAGATTTTCGTACTTTGTGGAATTATCCTTTGCTTTTGGAAGACAGAAGACAAATTTGGGGTGGCAACTGGTTCTGCTTTTACTCGAAACTGTTTTCAAGAGTCCTATAACCTGCATTTGATTTAGTGAATGTTGTTACAATTTAGGTTACACGAGTTCAGTCTAATATGGCAAATTTAGTACTCCATCTGTATCTAAATTAATGATATGTTTGATTTCATACTAAATAAATTTGTAAAATTCTATTTTGTATAATTTTATTCAAAATTAGAGTTTTTTAATTCTAATAAGTTTGAAGTGAAATATTATAAAACACATAAAGATTATTATTAAATATAAATTTTTGTTCTTTTATATTATATATAGAAAAAATGAATATGTATCTGATACACGCATAAATTTTATGTGTCTCTAGTTATAAGTTTTACTAAAAAGATATAGTTTCATCTCTAATAGTTAAGTGTTCATTCATGAGTTTTAAAAGAATAATCAAAATTATGTTGTTTTGATCGAAAACATATTCTTTTACCCTTTCATAAATTATTTATAGAACTAATGAAAATATATGATTTCAAAATAGTAACATATCTTAGATTTTGAAATGGAGGAAAAATATGGTTGATAAAATAGATTCAATTCTGGCACGTTTGAATTTTATCATCATCTACTTCATTCCAACTTATTCGCAACATTTGATTTTGCACAAATATTAAAATTAATCTTCATTAAATTATCTATATTATCCTTCGCTACGAGTGATAGAGAACAAATTGATTTGAAATAAGTGAAAGTAGTACAAAAATATAATTATTAAAGTAAAAGGGTATAAAATAAATATTGCGGAATAATTTGTACAATTAAAAGTTTGACTTTTTAAAAAAGCAAATTGACATCTCCAAAAAATATTAAAAATAGAACGAAATGAAAATAATATAAAACTAATAATATGTTCATGAGTTCTTTTTTTGACATAAAAGAAAAGAAAAGAAATGAAAAGAAATGAATGAAAATTTTTAACTTTCTATGTTTTTAAGTTTTTTGAAAAACAGAAAAGAAAAGAATTGAATAGAAAAATTGACTACTTTTCTTGCCTAACTTTTCATTACAAAATTGACAAGATTTTGATAAAAAACTTATTAACATTATTTCACATGTTATAAGTTCAATATTAATTTTAAGTTATAAATACAATAAAAAATAATATTTAGGACAAGATGGACATTTACCATCTAACTTTTTTTTCTATCAAAAACTCATAAGCATGGCGTAAATGAAGTGCCTAAACCAGCCACACTCTGCAATGGGAGAATGATAGGTGGTCACAATATAGGGCCAAAATAACATCCAAGTGATGTATTTGTTAAATCATTCCATCCAAGTATTTTTCATCACTTCTTTTCCATATTTGCCATTATAAATATTTAATAATAATAATAATTACTATTATTATTACTATTAATCAATCAAATACTGCAGTCACCACCTTATATATATTGGTCGTTGGTCGTAGCTGATTGTCGGTCACCGCCGCCGGTTACCGCCGATCTCAATTAATAAGAACTATAATAGTCACAAAAGTAGACTATTTAGTAATATAAGTAAATCTTTTAGTAAAATAAACAAATTTTTTTTAGTAATATTAGAAGATTAATTAGTACAATATTTAGAAGATTTTTAAAAATAAGAAGAAATATGAGAGGGAGAGTATGAGAACAAAGTTATAAATATATCAGTCACAATCATTGTTATTATCATAAATAGATGAAAATATGAGAAGAAATTAAAAAAAAACATATATATAAACAAAAAAGAAATGAAAATAAAATATATGCATAAATTTTATTTTGTTATTAATGACACAATCTCCATTAATACTATTACTCTTATACCCACCACAAAACACGATCATTGCAAATTTGATAAAAATACTTACAACCATACTAACTATTTATAATAATCTAGTTAATGTTTCTTACACACGTAATAAAATTACTAAGAAAATGTTCTAAACTTACAGACATCACTACTAAAATTACATAAGTGCCAGTAATTTTTATAACATTTACCAAACAGATTTGAGCCAAATTAAAAAAATGAAGAAAACTACGAAAAAGATATCTAATACACATATGTATAATCTTACCATATCCACCTTTAATATCACGACTACCTTCTCCTCTTCCAATATCACCACCAATACTATAACTATTACACTTAGAAAACAATAACATTTTAACTAGAAATTGCCTTCGAACACCCCTAACTTGTTGTATGGACTTTGAGAACTCTAAGATCACTTTGGTGGGGGGGTGGGGGGGCAAGTGTAGTAAGAGATCGAGAGCTTAAAGAATCAAAAAATGGCTAAGTATGAAGAATCAGAGGCCGCCCCCTATCTGGAGACCTTGTCCTTCTCCTTCCTTACTTGTCTTCATGTGCATTGTCCTTCCTTTGGTCCCCTTGAGTGCCTTTTGCTTGGTGTAATATTTAGAGAATCTTGGAATTTTCACCATTAGAGTATGTAAGGCTTAAAAGCAAAAAAATTGGCTAAGGGGAGCCAAAGGCTACCCCTATGGATGGCTACCTCTTGGGTTCTCTTCCTTCTTTTTTGGCTAGGTTGATGTTGTCATTTGAATTGGTCCTTAATATTGTGGGACACTTGAACATCATTTGGGCACATTGATCATGTAAATATGGTGAGATTATTAGCTTCCCTTACTAATTTCTTGTGAGGTTGGTGCCTTGAGGGGTTTCTAATTCCTTGTTGTTGCTCTCCTTGGGGGTATTGACCCTTGACTTGTCATCCTGGTACTACAATATCCATGTATGTGTGGATTGGGGGTCATATACTTCATGGTATCCTTTTATGCCGCTATGCTCAAGTTGCCTCGCTAGTCATTCTCCCATACTTAGTCAAATTTAGATTAAGTTGGGGAGTTTTCATACATGGCTTTAGTAATGTGTTACACCAAGTTTTCTTCAATCAACTTGTATATGTGATGGGAGGTTGTAGAAATAACATGGGGCTTGGTAGTGTTTTGTCTCCAGAGGCCTTCTATGACACATATACCATGACTTTCAGACTTAGAATTATTTTGGCCTTGTAAGACCTTTGTCAACACTTAGCCAATTCTCTTTTTCATGGACATAGTTGCATTAAAGGTTGATCATAAGCTTTCTTAGGCATTCTTAGGACCAGTTGCCTTGAAGGTTGAACATAAGCTTCTTTGAGCATTCTTAGAACCTCATGAGTTGCTCTTAAGGTGTTGGGATGATGTTGACACATTTTTGAGGTGTTAATGACGTAGCATCCCGGTGGAATCCACATGGCCATTCTTTCACTTATAAAAAGGCTTTTGACTATAGAATTCCAATAGTTCTCAATCAAAAAGTCCAAAAGTGAGTTTAAGAATCAACATATTTGTGACTTATTTCCAAACTCTCTTATGATGTCTTAAAGATGAAACTTTTGACTCTGCAGGTGGTAAAGAATATGACAAGCCCAGGTCGACCTGTGGGTTTTTGTTTGGAGAAAATGCTATGCACTTAAAGTAAGCCCCCCCTTCATATTGATAGTTTCAAAATGTAAACAAGCAATGCACACATACTTCATACATGCATATACATTCATACATAGCATTAAACTTGAAAAGTTATCTGTTGTCATATGATAAGTGTTATCCATACATGGGATCTTTATAATTCTTATTATGTTTGAGCATATGTATTAGTATTGTTTAATATGCATTAGATATTTTTCGTTGTGCCTTGAACAAGATTATTATGCATGAAGAACAAAAACTTTCTTTAAAACATGCAAGCTGCTTTCCGTCATTCAGCCCAAACACTCATAGGAAGAATTGCAATAACTCACTCTGGAGAATACCTTTTTGATTGATTCTTTTTTTTGTTAGAAACTAGACTCGTGTATCTTTCTAATCATTTCCCTGTTCCCTAATTCTTTTTATGTAGGTGAGGTCATCTTTTGAACATAGGTCAAAATCTTGATCTGAGACCCTATTTAAGCATACAATCCACGAGATTGATTTGATGAGACCGCTCTCATATCTTATCCAAATGATTTGATTCTTAATTTGTTAGAAATCTTGTTAAGTCCTCTATAATGTTTTAGTTTTGAGTTTGGAGATATTTCATTTCTAAGAAAGTCGAATTCTTTGTTCAACCTAACTGTCCTCCTGACGACAGTTTACAAAAACTGTCATATTAACTTTATTGTTTCTCTCTCATTTCTTATCCAAATTGATTTATTATTGATATCTTGAAAACCTAGTTAAGTTCTATATAACTTTGTACTTTTGTGTTTTGAGAAATTTTATATCTAAGAGGGTGGAATTTTGTGTTGAACTCAGCTATCCTACTGAAACTGGTAGTAGTTTACAAAAACTATTATATTAAATTAATTGTATCTCTCTTATTTCTTAAGAAAATTGATTTATTCTTGATGTCTTGAAAACCTTGTTAAGACCTCTCTAACTTTTCAGTTTTGTGTTTTGAGAGATTACATCTATAAGAGGGTGGAATTTTGTGTTGAACTCATATATCCTCCTAAAACTGATAACAATTTACAAAAGCTGTCATATTAAATTAATTGTATCTTTCTCATTTCTTGTCCAAAATTGATTCTTGATTTTTTTTGGAAAGCTTGTTAAATTCTGTATAATTTTGTAGTTTTGTTTTTGGAGAGATTTCATCTCTTAGATGGTCGAAGTTTGTGGTGAAAAAACCACCCTTCAATGTCCTATTTTTGTCTTATTGGTTGTAGGTCCTATTTGGAGTGTGTGTGTATGTGTGTGTGTGTGTGTATATTATGTTTAGACCATCTTTTCTCTCATCTTCTTCCTTATAATTTCAGAGCACTACCCTAAACCCCTTTTATGTCTATTTTAAACACAAAATCATAACAATTCATATAATCAAAACCAAGGATCAAGCAAAATAAAGATTGAAGTAAAAAAGCAAGCTCTAGTTATTGCACCGATTAGTTTCTTCAATTTTTTCACTTTTTCAACTTTGAGATTGGGGTAACTTGTTATAAAGTTAGCGTTATTCATGTATATGAGTTCATAGGATCATTCCCTACATGAATATATGGTTGAAACTTCTTTGTGAAAGTTCAAAGGATGTTTTAAGCCGAAAGAGCCACTTTCATGGTTTTGACATATATGAGTAACTTTGATGCTTCAATTTGATTATGGATGACATACTTGTTACCTTGAGACTATTGTAACCTTAGAGTTACATGTTAGAGTATTTTATATAGCTAATTTCATAAAAGTTATATGTTGTCCTTTTGTGTACACCATGTGTTTGATTAAATGCCTTGCACACATACATGTTTAATGGTGCAACTAGTGGCGTCGTGAGTATACTAGGCATGCATCTACATGTATTAATTGTTATTCATGACATATTAATATCGATATAGTTGATGACAATCCACCTTACCAAATATAGACATATCATGTGTATGTGTTATTTGTGATGCATAAGCGCACGTGATATCACTTCTTATGGGTGGAATTCTACCACATATGCGGTTATATTATGTGAAGGGCCGAGAATTGCGAAGACCATATTCCTAGTGTATCAACGGGGTACATTGGATAAAGGTGTCTGTAGTGTTTGTCCTCCATCCATTCGATGAACGGATTGTGAAAAGCTACTAAAAAGGAATTAATAGGCGATTGAGCTATGCTTCCTCGGGTACCGTTTGGCTAGGTCCCCTAGAGGGTTGTTGACTTAAATTTCGGACAGTACCTTGTAAACAAGTTGACACATGATAAGGTGAGAACTTTATTTTACATAAAATTTGGAGATGTATCTCGGAGAATTGAGAAGGTATAGTTATCATCTCTTATGTAACGTATGTGCATACTATGTAGATTGGAATGGTAACTACCTTATATGCTTTATTGTTGCTATCCAGATATTGTTGTTGCATTATTTATACATTGTTATCTTTGCACCACATTCATATTACACTCATACTATTGTCATCATATCTTGCATCATATTATCTCCTACTTAACTTTTGCTAACCCCTTTCATGTTTCATATCATGTATGTTGGAGCTATGTAGAGTAATCTGAATTCTTCTAACTTGTGCAAGGTAGTTTTGGGAGTTTTTGAGGTGTAGCCTTTTTGTAGCTAGACTTTTGTTGTTCTTAGCCTTATTATTTTTGTAGTTGTATATAACCTTGGAGGCTTGAGACATGTATGACTAAACTTATAGTTTGTAACTTATGTTTTTCAAGCTCATGGTGATGATATTATAATTGTTTAGCAAATGACTATGCTTTATTTCCATTATGTTTATTCCACAAAAGTTTAAAATTCATGTTTTCATAAAGTATAAATGTTATTGATACAACAGTGTGTCACATTCAGATACTGAATATAGTTTGATTGACTATCAGGTTGGGAAGTGACACTTAATCCTTTATTTTAGTTTTTGTTAATAAAAGTTTAAGTGATGAGACATTCTTTAAAATTATGATGTCACTAATTTCTTTGAAATCTATAGTAATATTTATATAATACTCACTAAAATAGATGATTAATAAGACTCAAATTTTCCATCCAATAAGAATGCTTATTTAGTTTTATCAGAATAAACGCTCCCTATGTGAGAACCCAAAATTTCAAATGAGTTTTGTTATACAATTAATTCATTTTATAATTTATTTTATGCATGGAGGTTCAATTTCTTTTATTCGGAATGAATAATGAAAGTGCAATGACAATGTGATGTCCAAAATTCAATGATTCCAGTTCCTTTGTAAAAACCATCAAAGGGATATGAAGTACATTAATCTCAAAATCTTGTATGAGATTAATTTAATCAAGCATGAACAAAGATTGATGTTATGGAATATGAGTGTGAGATTAAGTAACTTAGCTTGTACGGAGATGGAAGGAATTATGTGTGAAGTTACTTGATTAGTAGGCAGGTTGTGTGACAACAATTGATTAAAGACAAGTTGCATGTGTGACAACAGTTGCTTATTATGTTGATTAGCTGTTTAAGAGTTATAATGAGCAGTCGTTTTACCGTCTAGACTAACCAATCATCTTATCTCAAGACTTAATCTTAGTCTGCTATAAATACCTCATTCGGAGGTAAAATTTTAATCTCTTTTCTAAAAATTTCTCTTCTAAATTCTTCTCTAAACTTACCATCTTCATACAATTTTAAGTTCTTTCTTTCGGACAATTACTTTCAGGCAAGTTTTAATCCCTTCCGTCAAGTCAAGTGGTAAGAATCTTATGTTCTCCTCTGTTTTTTTCTTTCTTGCATAGCATTCGAGAGTATTAGCTATGTGTGCTAAGTCTTCAAGAGAGAATAAAGCTTTTAAAGAATATGTTATTTTGTGTTTATGAAAAGAAGCTTATGCACTGTAGAAAAAATGATTATGTATCCTAGGTTTGAGTTCGTTCATTCTGGGCATCATTCTTGTTCTTGAAGATCTTCTTTTATAGTAGAAACAAGTTCTAATGTTAGTCTCTGACGAGATAACCTTAGTCTCTGATGAGATAGATGTTAGTCTCTGACGAAGGATTTTCTTAGTCTTCGATGAAGGAAATGTTGTTAGTCTCTGATAACGTCATCATTAGTCTCTAACAATCTAAGTTTAGTCCTTGATAACGTCATTCATAGTCTCTAGTGGGCAAAGTATGCTAGTCTCTGATAACTAAAGTTCTTAGTCCCCGAGGAGTTCAGCGATGACTTATCAAGTTTGGCGATGAACAAATCATCCCCTGACAGCCGAGAGAGTTTGGCGATAGCCAACTGAGTTTGGTGTTGAGCAAATCATCCACTGATGAGTTCAGCGATAACTTAATGAGTTCGGCGCTGAACAAATTGTCACCCGACGAGTTTGGCGATGAGAAAATTATCCCCTGATGCGTAAGTCATCCCCTGATGACTATTCCCTGATGGTTATTCCCTGATGTCGAGGGACATCCCCTGATGGTCGAGGGATATCCCCTGACGGCCGAAGAGACATCCCCTGACGGGTAATTATCCACTGATGTCCAATCATCCCCTGATGACTAGTTATCCCCTGATGCACAATTTGTCTTCAAAAACTATAAAACATTATTTTCCTTAAATTATTTGAGGATGTTATTCCTTTAACCTCAACGGTTCTTTTGTCATATTTGAAACATTAAAAATTTAAGGACATCACATATGTATTTTCTTTCATAATTCTTATTAAGATATTAAATTATCATGTGATATGCATATTTTACAGAATCTTTCACTCACGAGTAAATTGAATTTGATTTTGTGCAAAGGATTGAGGCAAGTATATACATTCAATCTGATGCTTATTTTGATTTAACGCAGTATAATTTGATTCGATATGCGTGCAAGACTTTGATTATATGTTTAAATTTCCTTGTGAATCAGAATGTTATGCTTTAATTTCGCTAGCATGATAAGAATGATAGTACATGGATATAACTGAGATTTGATTTATCAGTTATTTTCAATCTTATATATGTGCTATTAAATGAAAATGATATGTCCCTTAAATGGGTTATGTCACATGGTTAGCTAGAGGAAAGGAAAGGTGCTGATTTGTTCTTCACCTGACCTAGAGGAATTATAAGTGACTACGTACGTTCACACAAGAAGGGGTCATAGGGTCACAGTTAGGCCAGCTGTATACCGTATGGTTGTAGATCCAACGGGTTTAGCCCCCGATGGATATTTTGAAAAAGGTTGCACACAGGTGAATACCTGTCTTTTTTCAAGGAGGATTACACGTTGTTTATCATCAGTGATCCTAAAGACTCTTCAAAGATTTTCGAGGCATTAGTATTGTTTCACTGAGCCTCATAAACAGAATTGAACTTCCATCAACATTTCCAGATTTGTTTCTCTGATTTGTTTATATACTTGTTGAGCATAAATCACTCATTATTGTTGAACTTAATGTCTTACAGGACATGGTCCAAAGGCTGAACCCTCTGACAAGGGGAAAGCAAAGATGTTTGGCTATTGAGTTAGCCGCTAAAGAAGGAATGAGGATGTTTTGAAGTTGTGATATTATGTACTATAATATAGAGATAGAATAACTTCTGCTGAGAATGTAATATTTTGGGTTGTAATAACTCTTTACTATTTCCTTGTATCAATATTTATATTATGAATGAATGTGTTGTTATCTTTTTTTTTTTTAACGAAATCCTAGTCTAGTAAAAAATTTTGAGCTCCTCACACCCTAACATTACATGCTTAATTCACAAAGTCTATCTTCTGTTTAAAGTTCCTAAGGATAAACGTGAATATTAACTTCCCCAACTCCCCCCGCCTCCACCCCTTCCCCTCATGTTGACATACATTTAAATTGAATTTTAAAATATTGCACATGCTAAATCTCTCAACTTCTTATTAAAATGTAATATAATCATATATTAAAATTTTGTTTAGGTATATATATATATATATATATATATATATATATATAGGTATTGTTTTCTAGTACCTCTATTTCTTTGATCGTTGAGTTACTAATTTACAATCATTTGTTCTAAAATTAAGTTTTAAAATTAGAGATATTTATGAACCTTTTTGAATTAAACGATGACGTATTAAGCTCTAAATTTCTTAAGTTTAGTTTATTAAAGTTGATAAAACTATTATTTTTTGAGATTTGTAACAAAAAGTTTTATTACAATATAATTTGTATTTAAAATTTTTATAGAATACATTAATTTTGATGTTCAATATATTGTCGTTTGATCAAAAAAATCAAAATATATGTTTAATTTTGGAACAAGAAGATTAATTTTTATTGGATAATTATATATTAAGGAGTGACAAATTACGAAAAGTATATTTGACATATAACATGTATTTAGACTTTAAATTTTGAATTTTCGTTATCAACAATTTCTCTTAACAAATGATTTATACAAGTATTAGTTTAAACTTAAATACTCTTAATTTTTCTACCAAAAAAAAATTCTCAATTTCACCAATAATAAAAAGCTAAATAAATAAATGAATGTTTCAGATTGTGCCACAGATGCAACTCTTCCAACAACATAAAACACTTGTGGAGTCCTCAATTTAGCCAACTACCTGCCACCATCCCCATAAATTAATAAAATGACGTGTAAATGTATAGATAGTGACTTTAATAAAACTTGAACGTTGCTTTACGTTTTTATGCGTTCATATTATTAATTCCTGTTGTCTTTTTTGTCTTGATCACATACCCACATAATTAATGTACTCCACGAAATCAATTATTTAGGATACAATTAAGAACTGAAGCCATCAAGTAGTATCATTCATCATATTTTACATTTTCCATTTCTAAGCCTCATGATAACAAGTAACGAGGTCTTCAACTTTGTCACTTCAATCTCAATTCTCGATTGTTGTGCGAATATGTGTTCTCTTTTATGCGCATCTTGTTTTTTATGCGGATCATGTTCATATATATCCACACATAGTTTGTGATTATTTATGATCTTCCTGTTTTCCTAAAATATTTTAAACCATATTTTACTTTGCACTTGCTAAGATTATAGAATTAATAATTTAGTGGGTAAGGCCTTTTTTCTTTGTGACTTAGAAATTATATGTTCGAGTCTATTAAACAGCAAAAGAAATTTTGAGTGACATGTTCAAGTATATGTAGTAGTAAGTAAATAATATTTTATTGAAATAAATAAGGTAACTTGTTCCTTATACTACTTGTAATAGATTACAAATATTATAAAAAATTATAATTTAAAATTAAAGTTATTTTTTAAAAAATTTTTACTAATTTGAATGTGCATTGTCACAAAGTACATGTCGATTATTATATATTTCATCCGTCCCACTCCATTTACAACAAAATTTTGAATGTGTGGTACGAACTTTAAGACATTATAAAAATATAACTAGATTGAATATTTTTTAAAACATTTTTACAAATTTTGACATGTTAAAATGTTAAATGTATTATAGATATTTTAAAAATATTTTAATTATATAAGATTTTTAATGTATTAAATTCGTGCATCACATATTCAAAAATAAGTTACAAATGGAGCAGAGGTAGTACAAATTTTTATATTTTACAAATTCATATGATAGTGCAAAGAAAGAGAACATATTCGTCTAATCTTGAAAGTTGAAACTAAATTGTAGCTGTTAGCGTGAAAGATTTAAGTAATTATATCAATATATTTCAATCCCTTTACACATGGATGATATATGTTATGTGCGTGTATATAAAGATAAATATGGATAATCATTAACTAAGGATTGTTCTTTCGCTACAATAATGATATTCGAATATATTACATTTTACATACACATTAAAGCGAAAGGTTAGAAGAAATGTTTTCAAATTCGAATTTTTCTCCAAACTCAAAAGGCTGTTGGCCAACGATTCACTAGTCTCATATGTCCTCAGATCGTTACTAAGTGTTAACATAAATATATTTTTTATAAATATGTATCTATGATTTTTATTAAAAGTTATATTGTAATTTATATTTATCAATCTTATTATTATACTCATTTGAAAAACAAGCCCACCATATAAATGTCTAACTTATCTAATTATAATATATAAAATTTATATTTAAGAGAAGTAAAATGTACAAACTTAAAACAATAAATTATAATTAAAGTTATTAATCTAGTGAATCGATAACTGGTTTAGCAGATCGAATAGTTCAATTGATAATTTATTAAATCAAAATGAATTTTACACAAAAACTATTTTCAACGATTAATTGAACTGATGATTTGACCGATCAATGGTCCAATCGGCCAGATCAACCGATCTAATTTGAATTTCAAAAAATTGCTTAGAAGTTAAAACAAGCCCATCTAAATCACTTTCCCATACACATAAATATGTATAGAAGTGTGTGTATAACATTAGGAGAGAGATGAATTAAAAAGTTTTGGTACAATTTGTAATCGCTCGACTAAAAGTTTGATTCGTATTAGTTTTTAAAAGAAAATGTTACAAACTACGAGTACTTTTTAAAAAAAAGTTCAATAACTTGAAGGAAAATAATTTAAGTATCGTAATACTTGCTTGATTTAGTTTGTGAATAATTCAATTACTTTAGTTACATATTAAAATATCATAGTATATATAAAATTATGATATTAGTTGTATCTTAATATTTTTTATAATTATTAGACAAACTTGTGATTTACTATGATTACGATGATTGTATGTAGGGATGAACAAACGAACTAATTAATTTATATCGAACCAGTACTTGAAAAGACTAACGTTGACCAATTCGGTCTTGGACCTATTATGAGTCGACCAGGCCATGGTTATTGGTAAAGTGAATAGCCATTTCTTGAAATCTCTCGTCTGTTTTAAAATCGTGGTATAACATATATACTCCCTTGTTCTGGTCATGGAATAGATGAAATAAATCAAAAAAATAGATTTTTGTTCAAGAATAAAATCTTATTGGAACTGGCCATATCCGGTTCCGGTTCATCCTTCGGAACCTTATCCCATCCCGGCTATGATGAAATATGATGAATCAAGATGGTATTTTGTAAATATGTAATTATCTTGAATATATTAACTATTTCCTTCTTTTTCCACTGCCTCAAAGGGACAAAAGAAAGATCTTGTCGAATAGCCAATTCTGATACAATAAAAAGAGGATTATTGATGATTTCAAGCTAAGTTAGTCCTAGACTGGACCGGTCCTAAGTTGGTCTTAGTTCGATCTTATTCTAGTCATTTATTTTTCTTTTATAAAGCATAAATTTATTTATTTTTTAAAAATAAAATATTAAAATCTAACTTTTCTATTTTTTTTTATCAAACCGATATGATTATAGTTATCACAAACCAATTCTCCATTAAAAATATACAAATTTTAAATAAAAGCACCAACAATTTAGAGTAACTTTATAATTATTTTACTAATATAAGCTTTCCAACTTTGCATGAAAATTTAATATACATTTGAATTGTTGAGAAAATGATAATAAATTGTAAAAAAAATTCATAAATTATGATTGTAATATATGAAAATTTTAATAAGTCCAATCCCGGTCCCAATTCATTCTCATCCAATCCTAATTGTAGTCTTGGATCAATTTTTTTGTTATTACGTACAAATTGAGTCAGACCAATATTTCACCTTAATATTGCGGACTTTTAAAATTTTGTAGACTAATTTTAGACCGGTCTGATCCCTTAATAGGCCAATTTTTATTAAGCAGATCTCAATTCCATTTCAATCTGAAATACAATACCTATCCTTTTGTTCATCCCTAGTTGTTAGTAAAACTAATTATAACATATGAAATATGCTGTAAAATAAAATGAAAAGCTAAATTAATACTCTTTACGTTCCGATTTATTTGCAACACTTTCATTTTTTTGGATATCACATTCATTTGCAACATTACCATATTTAGAAAGTTTTTTCATCTAATTTATCCGAACTATCTTTCTAAAATTTATTTTATGTCATATTATTATACTTTAATCATTTACTTTCCCAATGTTTTTACTAATTTTAAATTAATTTATTTTTAATCGATCATTTCGAAGGACAATATAAATATTTTAATCAAAACTATATTTTTCCTTAATAATTGTGAAACGTGGTTGCAAACCAGATTAGATGCAGTGAATATAATTTTTTTTTTCTGAAAATGATCAAACAAATATTCATAAGTAATTTATATTGGAACAAAATAAAATGTGAGTATTCATAATTTATTAGATCAAATACTTAGTGGAACGAGACGACGTGACATACTACGGACGTACAGAAACTTGAAGCGTCTCTACAGCTCCCGTTCCCTCCAATTTGCTAATGTTTATTTATATCCGATTCGTTTACACGTGAAGTATATATATTATGAGTAGTGTTACTCCAACGTACTCTATTTTAGACGGAAATAGTATATACGGCTGTGTATACCTTCATATTTATATTTTGCAAATATCCACATCCTCTGTTGCAGAGTGAAACTTTTTCTATCCAAAAAAAATCAAAATTTGAAAGCACAGATTTATAAAGAATTGGAAGATGCTGAGTAGGCTGTTATTAGCGTTTTCCATATAAAATATAGCGTGTGTGAGTGTGAGTGCATCTGCGTTTGTGTGCACGGTCAGTTGTCCTTTGCTTTGTAATGAAATGTGAGGTTACATTTCATTGTCCACCTTTACACATTTACTATATAAAATTATATTCCTGTACATCAAATCTTTCCCATCTTTCCCCATTCTCATTTTCTGGTGCCTTGCCTTTTCTTTGTTTTTTCCCCCTAATCCTCCACAATGATGAAGATTCAGAAACTCAACCCAACTTCTATTCTCATCATAATTATGGGGTAAGTAAGTCACTCCATAAACTTCTTGTTAATTTCGTCTATTTTTATTTCCTTATTTATTGTAGTCCTTTGGTAGTTGTGTATTAGAAGTTATTTGATATTTGAATTTTGTCTCAATTAAAAAAAAATAATAATAATAATACTTAAGGAGCGAAACATATAGTGAGAATTTTGGCTTACTATTCAGCGAACAAATAGTTGTTATGAATCATCTACTCGTTGTACATATATTTTTATGTTGAATAACAAAAGAGTATATAAGGACGGAAATTTCAACTTTATTATTCAGCGATCAAACAGTTGTTATGAATCATCTGCTCGTTGTACGTATATCTCTTAGTCGATTTAACATGCATTTGGAATGTGTATATATCTTACTTCATGGCAATCATATTCTTCATCCCTGTTGTATTTATCTGTTTCTTCAGATTATGTTTCACTGCTTCCACAATGGTGGACTGCCGGCACCACTCTAGACACAAGAAAAGCATCAAGGCAGTGCCCATTGAAACCAAATTCGAGCTTCCTGCACCAATTCCCAAGTGGCCTTCAGGTACTTCATTGCCTGAAAATTTTATGCCTCAAAACACTTCTACTTGCACAAAGAAACTGTATTCTTTATTGGTTTTACACCATTTTGTGCTAAGTCCCTTATAATGTCTACAACCAATATCACCATATCTTTTAGGATATTAAGACTAAGGAAATCATACTTGTATTTCTAGTAGCACAATAATCTCAGTGTAAATTTATATGAAATTAATTTTGTTTGAACAAATGCAAACTCTAGGTGAAGGTTTTGCAAGTGAAACAATTGATCTAGGAGGACTACAAGTTTCCCAAGTTTCATCTTTCAAGAAAATTTGGGCTGCTTATGAAGGCGGAGCGGATAATCTTGGTGCATCATTTTATGAACCAACTTCAATTCCAGATGGATTCTTTATGCTTGGTTGCTATAGCCAACCAAACAACCAGCCACTTTTCGGATGGGTTCTTGCTGCTAAAGACATCACAGACGATCCTCTTCGACCATCTCTAAAAACGCCAACTGATTATACTCTCGTCTGGACTAGTGCGTCTAAAAGACTAAAACAAGATGGGGTTGGCTATATTTGGCTACCAACACCACCAGATGGTTACAAGGCCGTTGGCCATGTTGTGACGACCTTACCTGACAAGCCTCCCATCGACAAAATACGTTGTGTACGATCAGATTTGACAGAGCCTATTGAAATTGAGGATATAATTTGGGGACCAAAAAGAGGGTTGAGTGTATATAGTTCAAGGCCAGTAGTTAGAGGAACTCAAGCTTTAGGTGTACCTACAGGAACATTTATAGCTCAAAAGGGTGGTTATGTAACCTTTTTGTCTTGTTTAAAGAATGTCAAAAATAATTTATCTGCCATGCCAAATTTAAGCCAAATTCAAGCACTGGTTGAAGCTTATTCTCCAGTGGTGTACTATCATCCCAAGGAACAATATTATCCATCTTCAGTCGGTTGGTTTTTCGAAAATGGGGCATTATTGTACTCAAAAGGCCAAGAATCTAGTCCAGTTCCTGTTGAACCCACAGGCTTGAACCTCCCTCAAGATCCATCAAACGATAGTGCCTATTGGTTAGACCTCCCAATCCACAGAAAAGCTAGTGATCGTCTCAAGAAAGGCGATATTCGAGATGCTGAGGCCTATTTACACATTAAGCCTATTTTTGGAGCAACATTTACTGATATTGCAGTATGGATTTTCTACCCTTTTAATGGGGCAGCAAGGGCTAAAGTGGAGTTTGTGGAATTTTCATTAGGAAAAATTGGTGAACATGTTGGTGACTGGGAACATGTGACACTAAGAGTCAGCAATTTCAACGGGGAGCTCAAAAGTGTCTTTTTTTCACAGCATAGTAAAGGGACTCGAGTGAGTGCCTCAGAACTCGAATTTGACACGGGTAACAAACCCGTTGTCCACGCCTCATTGCACGGGCATGCGGCGTTTCCGCGGGCCGGACTTGTGTTGCAAGGGAAGGCAGGGATTGGAATAAGAAATGACATTGCTAAAGGTGAGAAAATGATGGACACTGGGGCAAGATATTTGGTGGTCGCAGCAGAGCATTTGGTGCCATCAACAATTGTTGAACCACCATGGCTGAATTATGCTAGAAGATGGGGTCCAAAGATTAGTTATAACATTGACAATGAGCTGAAGATTGTAGAGAAATTATTGACTTGGAACCTAAAAGAGGATTTTGAGGAAATTTTAAGAAATCTACCTCCTGAAGTACTAGGTGAGCAAGGGCCTTTTGGCCCAAAAGTAAAGGATAATTGGAGTGGAGATGAATGGTTTTGAAGTTAGAATTATGTCAAATAGTTAGTTATTCTTTTACAAAAGTGCACATAATGTTTATTTTGCTTCTTTGGTATTTTGATGGTTAATCTTGGTCAATTTTTTGAGTTGTATACATTACAGGCTTGGTAAACCTTGTTGCCCTTGTTAGATACAGGTTAGTTTGTGAAGGGTTTTGTATGCTGTTGTATATAATTGATCATTGTATTGATTGAGTTTTTCATAGTTGAATATAGTTTTTTTTTATTCATATTGATATTTCTTGTAAGAAATTATTTTGGTTATAATATTGTTCTTTTCCCTTTCTCCACATTCATTCCCTTTCTACGATTGAGAAATACAATAAAATCTCTATAAATTAATATTCGATAAATTAATAAACTCTCTAAATTAATAATTTTATCATGTCCCGACTTAGATCAACTATAAAAATTGTAAATTTCGATAAGATAATAAAATAATAATTTTTTGAGAGATCTCTATATAAATATATGGTTCCAATAAAACTATAAATTAATAATTTTTCAAAATTACAAATATACCTAAAGACAATTTAGGGAATTATGATCCTAGTGTTGCTTGCTTTTTCTTAAAATTTATATCTAATTGGATCTCATCTCAAACTTTTCTTATTACATCCAAAAGTTTTGATGTTGTTATCTCGAATTGCATTAAAAAAGTTGTGAAGAATCCTGGATGCGATGAGTGCAATGATTTTTTGATGTAATTAAAATTCAACTTTATTACAGTAAAACCTTTATAAATTAATAAATATCAATTTATTGATTAATTAATACCTCTCTAAAATAATAAAATTCTCCGATGTCAACATTATTAATTTATAGAAATTTTACTATATATTAGTATTTTTTCCATTGCACTGCCAAATTAATTAAAAATGGGCTCCCATGTAAAACAAAAACTCAAATACACAAAGGGTTACACATTAGATTTGTCACCGATGATCTATCTTCCTTTTGCCCTGTTTCAAAAGAAAAAAAAAATTTTGACTTTAACAATTATTAATTTTATATTTTTAACTAAAAATTAAATGTATAAATAATAAGTTTTTCTCATAAAATTTGTTATGAATTTAAATTATAATGAGATCTATAAAGATTGTTACTACTTTTATTCCAAAATGTATGACATTTGATTTTTTTTTTTACATAAATTTAGGTGAAATTTAGTCAATGTTAAATATTTTATATAATTGTAATTTTCATATAATATTAATCTTCATTTAAAATATTTTTGGTTTCCAATTTTTAATTTTAAAAAATAAAATATTTAAAATATATTAAGTTTCATCTAAAAATACGTATAAAAAATCAAACGTCACACATTTTAGATTGGAGGAGAGTAATTGAAAGTTTTTTAATTTATAACAAAATAAGAAAAAAACAAATTAAAATATACCTTTTTTTTAAAATAATTTTTTTTCTTAAATATAACTCGTTTTTTAGAGCGAAGCAAGTATCAATATTGTCGAATGTCTATTAATATTACTCCAACGAAAATTGTGTTACATAATTCTATGCAAGATAAGAATCTTATATAGCATAACATACTGAAAATTACATGTGGGCATATAATTATAGTATTACACCAACAAAACAATAATAACCACAAAATGCACAACCCTTGATTAGTTTCTTTTTTAAAATATAATTTATCTTTATATAAGCTCATTTAAAATTAGTTGATACGACTGTGAATCTTCTTTATCACGTATAATCTTCATTATATAAAGCTCAAATCTTACTTATCAGGTTTGTTGTCCTTATCACGCACCAAAACCTTATCACGCACCAAAACCTTTCATCTACCAATTAAACCATACTTGGTACTGTAGATAAGTCTATTCACAAATAATATACCATATCCATTTCAAGAAAAACAGATACTCCGTATAACATTTTTTGTGCATTTAATTTGATAGAACATAATAAGATAAAAATCGGATTTATTAAATTATTTATGTATAAGATTGATTCATTACTTCAGTATTTTTTATAAAATTAAAATTATGTATTTTTAAACTCTATCATCCTAGATGAAATGTGTCTATTATATCACAACCAAAATTTTGTACACAATATACTATTTCATTTAAAAATATTACTCTCTTATTTAGAGCTGAGACATAATTAATAATTGTCAAAACTTTATAGAAAGAAGATTGACAAAAAAAATATCAACATACAATTTTCTTAGACATAAAATTACCTCATGATTTTCCATTGCAGCAAACTCCTTTACCTGATGTAGCCTGTAGGCAATAGTTAAATAGGGAAGATAGCTCAACAGCATTCACTCCCATCTCTTTCCTTCTTTTTCTTGGTTTCAATACAAATTGAAATTAATGAGCATGTTACGATTCCTCGGCCAAATTTTACAGATTGGAGACTGAAATTTTAAATTGAAAAACCTCCGTTAATACCGCATTCAAATGAATCGCCGGCTTGAGTCCGATGAGTTGCGCCTCACAGCACCGACCGGCACGGTTATCGATATCAATATCTATATCTGTATATGAAACTCTCAACGACAATCTTATCTTAAGTTTACTCAGTTGAAATTAGTATGACTTAATTAATTTAGATACTATTTTTATTCTACTTTTTATGACACATAGTTTTTGTTTATGTTTTTCCAATCAGGTTACACCAATAGTTTTGTACATTGTGTCTTGAGACGAGTCTATGGTAACCGAAGAGACCATTGGTTCAAACTTCAGAACAACAAATATACAATCCCAAATAACTTGAATTATTTTCAAAATACAATCACTAACAAAATCACTAATTTCACAAGAAAAATTTAGTCCACTAAATCATCCACCTCATCAAAAATATAATTTTAAATCTTAACAACAAAAATGAAGATCAAAATCAAAAAATAAAAATTTATTAATCACACCACCCAACATTAAAATAAGTTATAAAAAATTTGAAAGTCAAAAGATGAAAATAAAAAATTATAAGTTAAAAAATGAACCCAACATTAAACGAAGGAACAAATCTAAATTTTCCTTCAAAATTTTTAAAAAGATAATTTTGTAAATGCATAAAACCAAATCACATGGATAAAAATGAATTTCTTAAAAGAACTATTTATGATAAAACACGCCAACCCCAAAATTCACATAAATGTGAATAAAAGATTTTAATCAACATAAATATTTTTATAACTATCTCTTGATCAAGCAGTTCAAGTTCAATGAATTTTAGTTCGTTACTGCCTCTAAAAATTGAATAAAAGTTTTATAAATATTACACGTATTTTAAACAAATTACAATAAAATCATATAAAACGACACGTACTTGCACAGACAACGGAACTATCACCCATAATAATAATAATAATTACCGATTTGATCGATTTTTACGGAAGATTTCAGTTTTTAGACTAATAAATGAAGTGTTTGAAATTAGTTGAATTGTTTCATTTCTTATTTTATCTTGTATTTCATTTCTTAGAATTGACAAGTTACCTATTATTCAATTTTTTTTAGTTAAAAACCAAACTCTAAAATGACACGTGACAACCTTACAAAACGTGGAACAAACAATGGAATCGATAACGAAACAATTCTTTTCATTTCCTAATAAACGAATATCAACCCGTCATAGTCAATTTTTTCGGTTTTCAGTTATTTGGGATGCGCTCTGTTAAGCCGAATTTCCATTAAACTAACTAAATCAAAGATTTTGGTTTGAGACTTAAAAAAATCAAAACCAGACATTTATAAAAAAAATATATAAATTTTATGAAATGATAAGTTAATTTGAAGATCAATTTTCAATTATTAAATTATAGAAATTTTAAATCAAATAATATTATAATAAAATTCTTATAATTAATCTGACCTACTACTGTGAGTTGGTTACTAAGAAATTATATCAAAAAGTCTAGAATTTAAGATGAAGAGGACCTTTACTTTTCAGTCATAGGCTAGTTTTTTACCTCTAGGCATTTTCGCAATAAGATTATGTTAGGTTCTAAAAAGAAAAATATTAGAACGATGGTTAAATAGTATTTTTTAAAATTTAAGTTTTGCTTATAAACTTTGCAGTTTTAAAACACTTTTTGCTTATTAAAAACCTTTCTTATATTTTGAAAAGAGTTAGTAGCGGAAATTATAGCAAAGAACCCCTTAGTTTTTACATCAATGGCTTAATGGAGCAATGTCAGTAAATTTTTGCTAAATGAGTTTACCAAAGATTGAGCAAAATAAGAATAAAGGAAATGAGTAATATAAAAGACAAGCAGTAAAGTAAAGTAAGAAGGAGAATTTTTATAGTGGTTCAGTCTAAAACTACTCTACTATTCTTCTCTTTACTTGAGAAAACACTCACTAAAAATGTTCACACAGAACAATAAGCAACAGGACACTTAGTCCAGAATTACAATGGGTCACTTAGACCAGATAGTCATACAGACTAATAGCAAAATGATGTATCTTGCTCATTATCTCTAAATAGTAAGGTCCTTGTTAAGCAGATTAGATAACACTTGTTCAAGTTTGGATTTGTGTCTTACTGAACTCTTAAGATGTCAGAATGTCAGAGCAGTTTCTTTTTTTTTTTTGTTCAGATTGTCATAAATGAAATTTATGACTCCTATTTATACTATTTCAAAAATTTATTCGTTGAGAATTTGAAATAGATCCGTTGGAGTTGTACTGTTGATAGTGACTTGTATCGTTATAATTGTTCCTTACTTAGTTCAAAAAGATAGTCGTTATTTTGTCTTCTAGTTCTCGCTCAGTCTTCTAGAAGTTGACTAAGCAGGGCAAGAGGTAAAGTCTTTTTCTGATAATCTTGTTTGGATCAAGGTAATAGATCTTACTATATCAATTCTTGCTTATTTTCATTTTAAGCAGGATTATCCTTGAACTTTTTTCCACATCTTCAGCACCATTTCTGGTCGATAAGCAAAGTTTTCATTTATGATCAAAATTCTTGCTTAACTAGCAGAGTATATCCACCCAACAAGTTGAATATTTTTCTAAGTTATTTTACATCATATAAACAATGATTATATTATATCATTAATTCTTATATTAGTAAATATAATTTTTTAAGTAATATTAATATAAGCAGGAGTACATCAACAGGTTAAGATGATTATTCTATTCTTTGAAGCAATTTTGCAGGAGGAGAATTATTTTGAGGCATTTTTGCAATAAAAAATTTCACGAAAAAAAAAAAACGAATTTTCCAACGAATGATGCTAAAAATATACTCCCAAAGTGTTTCTTTTCTTTTTTCTTCTTCAGCACATACGTACATAATGTATTCCACGAAACAAGTTTGGATAAATTAAGAAGTGGAGCTGTCGTATATTCCTTATGCTCTAAACTTACACAAATATAAAACTAAACGAAAAGACAATATATTAAAATTTTAAATTAACTTAAATTTATTTTTGAAATTATAATAATGGCACCACTATTTCCAAAACTGTTATATAGGATTTTGTTACATTTCAAAAGTTAAACATGTCATTTCATTGATTAAAAAAAATCAAATTTTTATCCCATTCCATTTCTCATCTTGTTTCATATTTTTATTTAGAATTGTCGCATCATTCTTAAATTTTAAATCTTTCAATAGAAAAAAATACGTATTAGTCGTACATAATATCATGTATAATGAATCACCAAAGGATACCAAGAATTTGAATTGCATTTCATTAGTTATTTTGAAACATGAATTTTTGACGAGAGATTACTTCATTTTTAAAATATTTCTACATATTACTTATAAGAAAAAAAAATTGAATTATAACTCATTTTTATAATCTTACTTAGTCATTCTATGTTTTGATTTTGAAATATATAAGAAAAATATAACAGTATGAATTAAAGGGCATTCAAAAATAATGCAACAAGAAAACTTTAAATTTTTTCGAGCTGATTTACGTAGTTTTCATAATCATATAAAAATTAATAAATCTTAATGCTTGAAAATACATAAATTTTACATGGTCATGAAAATCATATTATACACCACAAAAAGATGAGCAAATTTATATACCCTTCTATTTTTTAATTTACTTTCAATTTGTATGATTAAAATTTTCAAATAAGTTGTGAATTTATAGATATAAAACTACCAAATAAAATAAAAAAAATAAACTATAACTCAATTACTCAAATTCCTACTCATAAAATAAAACATAAAAAATGCAATATTTGTAGACGTGACTCATCATTATGCTAAAGTACACGAGATCGTCGACCCTTCAATTTTCAACTTTGTTCGAGTTTATGTTCTCTTTTAATACGGATCTTTGCTCCTATATACATTATTTGATATAATTGATGTAATATTTTATTACATATTAGTACATCTCATTTCTACCACAAACACACACGCGATATATAGCGTGTTTATGTGCGAGTGCGATTCCGTTTGTGTACACGGTCAGTGGTCTTTTCTGTTTTTTTTTTCCTTTTTTGTGGGGGTTGTCCTTGTATATAATTTATTGACTAGACTATATATCTATACATATATATATTTATTTATATGCGCCAAATCTAATAATTGTTTCAACTCTTTTATTTCAGGATTCTGGGCTACATACAAATCCTCCATAATGCAGAAGCTGAACCAATACTTCTCCATTCTAGTTATAGTCATGGGGTATGTGACTCTCGGACTTTATTCTTATATTTCTCATTTAGTGTAACACTATAATATTTCGGGCTCATAAATTTGAATTGAATCTAGAGTACAAAAGTAATGAGAGTTATGGGAATTGAGTACTACAACACTCAATTACATAAAAGTTGATGACTCTCTTACTTTCTTCATGCCCCATATTTCTTTTGAATTTTTGGAATTTCATGCTACTCAAGAAACGATAATTGTGGACTATAATTCTGTGTATTTGTCTGTGTGCGCATGTATTTGCTTGCGCACACGCGTGGGTAAAATACGCTTGTGTGTGTGTGTGTGTTACTGTCTATTTATGCATTTCATATGCAATTCATAATGAAAATATTGTTAATTAAGAAGAAACAATGCCATTCATCAGTCTGATATATGAAATGCATTTCAGAATATGAAAATGTTGTTAATTAAGAAGAAATAGCATCATATATCATTCTGAAACGTGTTATGAAACTATAACAATCTACTTTTCGCATGTGAAATTCATTCAAATTGAGATCTTAATTATCATGTCCCAATCCATTACCACTATATAATTAAGCATAGAGGGATGTTACATTCATCCGACCTAGCTATACATTTTTCCGGTTGGTTCAGTTGATACACAATATAAATTAAATAAATAACGAAGCAACAATAATTTTATAAATAATAACGTAAATAATCTTATAGTCATTCCCAAAAGCAATCAAATACTCTATTTGTTCTAAAATTAGAAATACGCTTTTAAAATGACGATTTTTAAAAACAATTTTTATGTTCCAAATATATCTATATTATCATGTTATTTAATAACAGTGAGAATTATGATAAAAACCACCAAGTAGTAGTGGATGTAGTGTAATTAATTGAAATAGTAGAATTGTGAAATAGTATTTAAAGAACTCTATTATTTTTTATAGTTAAAAAATAGATATGTAACTCTAATTTAATACTGAGAGAGTATAAATAAGGAAGATGATCATATAAGCCATATAAGCATTAAGGTCCACAAGATTTTTCATATCCTAAACTAGATATATAAAAGAATTACCAACGCTTGTTGGTCCCAAAAACAAAGTAAAGCTCAACTAAATGCAGAAAATCTAAAAGTAAGATAACACATGGCTACATAATTACTGGATGCATTATACGTATATTCGTGATCTTAAAACATTTTGCCCTTCACATTATGAAAATTGAAAATTATATTCTTTTCCGTGCCTATTTCTTTAGTACATTGCTCAGACCGTTGTTCTGCTGTTCTTGAAGGGTATGTTTCACAGCTTCCATAATGGTGGACAGCCGGCTGCTACCGTCTTGTGCAATAACCATATTCAAGAAATGTAGCAAGCCCTTGCCCATTGAAACCACATTCAAGCTTCCTGCACCAATTCCCAAATGGCCTTCAGGTATGCCCGCCCAAGATTTTGAACCTCAACTACCTCAAAAATACTTCAAAATATCACGCTTCACTTCACAAAGAGTTGTATGCTGCAATAGTACTTGAAAGTGTTTTCAGAAGATTCACTTGCGAAAAGTTCAGAATTTTCCTTCAATATACACGATAATATCACTGATCCACCATCATCATGCCTTCATTGGTTTAACACTTACAGGTGAAGGTTTTGCGAGTGGAACAATTGATCTAGGAGGATTACTAGTAGCTCAAGTCTCAACTTTCAACAAAATTTGGGCTACTCATGAAGGCGGACCGGATAATCTTGGTGCATCATTCTATGAGCCAACTTCAGTCCCAGCAGGATTCTTTATGCTTGGTTACTATTGCCAACCAAACAACCAACCGCTATTCGGATGGGTCCTTGTTGGTAAAGACATCACAAATGATCTTTCACAAGCAGCACTAAAAATGCCAGTTGATTACACTCTTGTTTGGAGTAGTGAGTCTCAAAACATAGAACAAGATGGGGTTGGCTATATATGGTTGCCAACACCACCAGATGGTTATATGGCCGTCGGTCACGTGGTGACCAACACAACTGAAAAGCCTCCCCTTGACAAAATACTCTGTGTCCGATCAGATCTAACGGACCTGATTGAAACTGACACTTTGATTTGGCGGCCAAAAAGTGGGCTGACCGTCTATAGTTCAAGGCCAGCCGCCAGAGGAATCCAGGCTTTAGGTGTATCTACTGGAACATTTATAGCTCAAAAGAATGGCGATAAAAACCCTTTATTTTGTTTGAAGAACATAAAAAATAATTTATCTGCTATGCCAAATTTAAGCCAATTTCAAGCATTATTTGAAGCTTATTCTCCTGTGCTATACTTTCATCCCAATGAACGATACTATCCGTCTTCAGTAAGTTGGTTTTTCAGAAAGGGGGCAGTATTGTATACAAAAGGGAAAATATCTAACCCAGTTGCTATTGAACCCGGTGGCTCTAACCTCCCTCCGAATGGGTCGAATGACGGTGCGTATTGGTTAGACCTCCCAATCAACAAAAGGGATAGTGAACGTCTCAAGCAAGGCAAGTTGCAAAATGCTAGGGCATATGTACATATTAAGCCTATGATTGGTGCAACATTTACTGATATTGCAGTGTGGTTCTTTTACCCTTTCAATGGGCCATCTAGGGCTCAAATTTGGTTTGTAGATATTCCTCTGGGGAAAATTGGTGAACATGTTGGCGACTGGGAACATGTGACACTAAGAGTCAGTAATTTTAATGGGGAGCTAAAAGGCGTTTATTTTTCACAGCATAGCAAAGGGTCCTGGGTTGGTGCCTCAGGACTGGAGTTTCAAAATGGTAACAAGCCCGTGGCCTATGCCTCGTTATATGGACATGCGTCGTTTCCACAACCTGGAATTGTTGTGGATGGGATTGCAGGGATTGGAGTAAGAAATGAAATGAACAAAGGTGAATTTGCAATGGACACGGGGGCAAGATATTTGGTGGTTGCAGCAGAGTATATGGAGCCATCAGCCATTGTTGAGCCCCCATGGTTGAATTATGCTAGAGAATGGGGTCCAAGGATTACTTATCATATAGATTATTGGCTGAACATGGTAGCAAGATTGTTCCCTTTCATGCTAAAAGGGGAGCTTGTGGATATTGTGGAAAATCTACATGCTGAAAGATTAGCTGAGGAAGGACCTGTTGGCCCAAAAATAAAAGATAATTGGAGTGGTGATGAAAGGGGTTGACATTAGAATGTATGACACATTAATTCGTTTTTTTTCCTTTTACGCAAGTGTATATAATGTTTTGTTTCGCTTCGTGGGTGTAGTTAGTATTGGTGAGTTTCTTCGGTATTTGTACATTTCTTGGGTATTTTGATTGCATGATGGTATCAATTTTTGTCAGTAACTATAACTAAAAATACTAAATTAAACAAATCTCTAACTGAGGGAGTTTAGGAGCAGGCTACAAACGTCCAGTTTTACTGTACCAAACAACGATACATCACCGATAATATTCCATCCATCAACCAAAACCTTACGATGACAACCCTATGATACATCACAAGTAACATTCTATCTGACCAACTAAAACCTTATGATGACAACCCTGTTATAGTGGTGATATGTCATGGTTTGGTACAGGAAAACTCAATTTGAAGAGACCCCCTTACCTCAACCCAAATAAGTGTGTACTACACTGGCCTAGTTGCCTCTTCCTTCATAATTTCTCAATTGCAATTATATAAGCAAACAAAGAAATAGCAATAGTGATTATTATAATTTTGCCAATTTTTTCCGAATCCAAATCACTTATCAATTACAACCCTTAGATCTCCAGTAAACCTAATAGTAATTTTCACATCAATAAAATTCACAATTCATGAACCTACTGAAAATTATATGTTCAAAATAACAACCAAAATCTTCTAAAACAGAAGATTACCTCATACATACGATTAAAGTCTGAAAGAAAACTCTGCAACATTCACCTTCATCTCCATCTTTAAGAAACTGCTTCAGCTGGAGAACTTAAGAACAAATGAAAGCGAAGAAAAACTTAGAATAGATAGACGACCGTAGACACACCAATTAGGGTTAGGAGTCAACTGCTCCCCGATAAAGAGGAACAGAGATGGTCTTATTTCTTCTTTTGTTTGCTGGGTGGAAACGACAAATTGGGACTTAGCCTCTCTCCATTACCTCTTTCCCCCAATTTCCTTCAATGTATGAGTAGAATTCATTTAACATAATTTTAACTACACAAATAACGAATACTAGTCAGGTTGATATTTGATTCAGCTAAAACGAAATTAGATTACTACATAGCCTTTTACTTGCTACGTAAAAATTCTGAAACTTGAAGCCATTAAAATTTACAACCACATGAGAACACCAAAGAAAAAACCGAATAAATAACTTCACTTCTTGTACATTTGTATCGAAAACCGAATTCAGAAGTTAAACAAAATTTCTGAAACATATCACTCAATTCCCAGCTCTGGTTTATAGCAACGAGGAACAGAAAAAAAAAAGGCTATGATATTCTTAATCCTACAACAATGTCCGTATATCAAGACATGGTAAGCAACCCAAGAGGGCAATTGATAATTTGATAGATCAAAACCTTTCAGCCAATCGGGCAGTGACCGCTCTTAGTTTTGAATACACTTTCCCAGCAGGGGAACCTAAGATAAGACTGCATAGAGAATCCCTTGCAATTTTAATATTGGCAAACGATCCTAATATGTGAATCTTTGTATCCGCAATGACAATACGGGTCTTTGTAGAGTTCTCAATAGCAAACTTGGTCTTACCTCCTTTGCCAGACAGCCTTCCAATTGCACGAGACAAGTGTTCACCTCGGAGGGTTTTAACATCCTTGATTTCAAAAGATTCAACATAAAGCTCATCCAAACGCAAAAGGGCAACAGCGTCTATCACATCAAAACCAAGCATGAAGGCATGAACAAAATCAGCACATTTTTGAAGGTTACTAATATCTGGGGTATCTGATCTTGTCTTCAGTTCAACTTTGCGTGCCTTAAGATTCATACGGATGTCAACTTTCATTTGCTCATATACTGGAGTGTAAATTTCCATCCAAGCTTTCTTCAGAGGAGTATAACGGTGCGGCGGGGCAGAAACTTTGCGAAACTGTACTTGGCCATCAGATATCTCATGAGCCTTTAGAGGCTCAAAATTAGGCTTTGATGCAAAACATACCCGATTTGCTTCAGATAGGATCTTTTCAACTTCCATGGAGGTTGGGCCATTGTCAGATTGCATCATAAGTTCTTTTGAGGTGCTGGTCAAGATTGAAACAATCTGTTCATAAGCTTATACAGTCTACAATACATATACGAAAATATAAATAAACGTGTGTAGTGTGTGTGTGTGTGCAGTGTGTGTGTGTGTGCAGTGTGTGTGTGTGTGCAGTGTGTGTGGGTGGATGAGTATACGTTTGTGTGCCTTTATAAATGTTTTGATAAAAAAGACCCATGTTAATTGAAAAACTGCGGGCAAGTTCATAATAAATAATCACACGCTTCTAATTATTCTTCCGTTTATCAGATTATCCAAATCTATGCTAGCTATGGCATTATCACATGGCTAGAAAATATCAAAATGAAAAACAGAAAGAATATGCTTGCTCAAAATCAGTCATGGTTAAGGTCGCTCTCGTTTTTTCTCACAAAGACCAACTCCTGTTATATCCTACTTTATTGTAATAACACAGACATAAGCTGGGAAAACATTTCGTCATTAAGCAGCCAAAATTTTACATTAATAGAGAAACCAATAATTATAATAAATAATCTTATTCCCTGAAAGTCATAGATTACAACCATTACTAGGAGCATCATACTACTGTATGCAAAAGTATATTGCTCGACACTTGAAGGGCATCAATTCATTGACACATCAAGGCATACAAAGTCAACTCAAAGTCATAGGTCAGATCAGGATGTATTTCCTCCGTTCCAAAATTAGATATAAGTTTTGACTTTGGGTCAACCAATGGCATATTAAACTTTAAAATTAAAGTAATAAAGTTCAAGATGCACATTACATTGGGATTAAAGGTTTTTATTATAAACCATAAGATTATAATAGTTGTATAAACTAAAATCAACACTAATTTTGAAGTTGAAAATGGATATCGTTATCTCTACTTTTGGAATGGAGGAGAGTAGCTGGCAAAGGACTGAATAAGGAGAATTGAAAGAGGAAGAAACTGAAATAAGAGAGGACGATGGAAAGTGGAAACTGAACAAATTCTGCTACTTTACTGTCAATGCTGTTGATTCTGCATGACTGCATCCTTGATTATGGATCTTTTCTAATTCTAAAATTAAATCAATTTAACTCATGTTACCTAAATAAATTTTTGGGGTAAAATGTCTTCACAAAATTATTGTGAGGGAGTATATTGTAGTATTATTGTTGTCACCCCAAATCACACAGTTATTTGACAAAAACTCAAAGGTTTATGAAAATTAAGTTAGAGTTTGAAACTGAAGAATGACGTATCATCTAAGTTCAAGAATGTTTCAATATAGGAAATTAACTCAATCAAATATCAAGAGTCAGAAAACAAAAACAACAATAATAATTAATAAAGTACAAATACGCTATATTAAAGCCTCAAAAATATTAAATCCAGTAGAGAAAAATTAAGTAGAGCAGATTGGTTATGGTATATTTGATCAAAGAGCGGTGAAACAAAATCACAAACATCAAAATTTGCAACAATCGATACAACTATATACAGAAGAAAGAGACGACTACATATAAAACCGGTTATATACAGAAGAAAGAGAAGAATACATATAAAACCAGTGTGTGTGTATGTCGACTAAGGTGAATGCTTAGAGCACTCACACCAGAACCTCTTAACAGATTCTCTATTTTACAAATTCAATTACACTTTCTCACAACTTTTAAAATCTCTATTTTTTTTAAACTCCAAGAGCATCCCTATTATATAGATTACTATTCTAAAATAATAATAATAATCAGAACTAACTACTTTTTAATTTCTATACTATTTAAGCCACCATATAGTAGAGTAGTTATTTATATACAAATCGAATATGTTAGTATTAGTTATCACCAATTAATTATAAAATAATAAATAGAACTGCATTAAAAAAATATAGAATTTAAATTAGCTATTATGTTCGACAATATCTCTTTTGCTGAGTTAAAATACTACTAGGCATCTATTAAGTAGAGGTGCACACAAAATCGGTCAAACCGTCCAAACCGAATGAAACCAAGCCGAAAAAAACTAAAATCGAAAAAAACAGAAGATTGATGGTTTGTAGTTTAAAAAAATCGATATAGGATTTGTCGGTTTTGGTTTTAAGTTTTAGAAAACCGAAACCGACCAAACCAACCGTTTTAAATTTAATAAATGTAAGATTGGATATATTTATATATACATGAATTGTAGTTTTGTAGTTATTTTGTGTAATATCATTAATAATTTAAGTTTGTAAAATTATAATAATAATTTTTTTTACTATCACTACTTATTCTTTTATGTAAATAATAAACTCATACCAGATATAAGAAATATTACAAAGTTTTAAGTATTAACAAAAATATAGTGATAGAAGTTTTATACTACTAATATTAGAATTATAATCTTTATAAATTTGTTAGTTTGTAAAAAAAACCGTTCTAAAAACCGACTTATTACTATAGAAAACCAAAAAAACCGAATAGAAATGGTCGGTTTTGGTTTTATTAGTTTCAAAACCAAAACATTCGGTTTGGTAATTTTTTTAGGGGAAAACTAACCAAACCGACCGTTGTGCACCCCACTATTAAGCCAAGCTACGTAAATAGTTCTATCAAAACTTTTATCAAAGAGAAACCTACAAATAGCAGGTGATTTAGTTCAAAGAAACAATTGCAAAGAAGAGAATAATTATACAAATTCGAAATGAGACAAGATTAGGATAAAAATGTAGAAACATCACTACTCTCCAATAGTTTCAGAAATATCAGTGATCTATCCAGCTCTAAAGTTCTTCAATCAATATTATATATCACTAGTTGCACCAAATTACGGGGTACAAAATAGAACACTTCAAATTCTATATTTCCAGCATATCAACAATGCATATCATCCGTTAATTAACATGACACAATGAATAGGAAATGATTATCAAAATTATCAAATTCAAAACTAGGCAATAAGCTGCAAGAAATAGAAGACCATAAATAGAAAATGAGAATATAGTTTTTTTCCCTGACGGCGAAGAGCATTTTATTAAGTAATAAAATGAGATTACAAAAGGCTGATGTCCAAAGGTATTTGAACAAACAGCAAATCAACATTTTCTTGAAATAGCCACACAAATTCAAACAAACAAATTAGTCCACTCTCATCTTAATCCTCTGTTCTACATACCACCATTATAATTTTACCTACACCACAACTCTTTCATGACTTGCAAACTGAAGACACTTTTACCATGCATTCCCAAAACGACTTCCATTAATTTTCTATAAACCATGATACTGCACTGGATGTTTAAATCAGATGAAACCCGGGAATGTCTACACAATTATTTGTTCAAGCCTACATCAAATGACTTACTGCACAAGCCATGAATTCGCCAAACTACCACCGACGGCCACTCATAACCACCAAAAACACACAATACTTCTTCTATACTGTCTCACCATTGGCATCTAATATCATGACCATGTTGTAGTTTATCCATCTTATTATCAACTGCAGCTACATAACCCAAGTATTTACCACACTTTCAAACATAGTTGATACTGTACTTTAAATTACTATCTAACAGTATTCAATTTTTTAGATTCAACTAAAAGGTTAATAAAGCATTGTACCTGCTCGGAATACAGCTGCAATAAATTTTAATCACGAAGCAGTGCAAGTGAACCGCATTTGTGTTAATTATTGGGATTTCTTCACAGAATCGCAGGTTAGAAATTAACTTGTATTTCAATTGATCACTTTAGAAGAATACATATTGGAGAATTAATAACCCAACTAAATATATTGACTAATACATCCCAAAACCCCAATTATAAGGCACAAATGATTGCAAATGTGATGATCAGTACAAAAAAACCTAACAAGGTCAAGCTTAATAAAATCACAACACAAACAATAACCTCGGATTAATTGAACATGAAATTGCAGAAACTTGTGGAAAGGAACCCCAACCTTCAAGCACTATTTGGGGAAAGTAGATTGTTTCGTCTGTTCCAGAACGCGGGACAAAAAGGAGTGCTTATGCTCAATAAACAATTAACTGTTCTTCTACAGACCATGAACAGTCGATCTGTTCATGATAGGAATTTGAAACATAAAGTAGGGAAACTGGAGTGGAGAGCTAAATTCGAATTAACTGTTCTTCTACCTAAATTCGAATTCTGAGAGAGATACACTAGAGTTAAACCTCGATAGATAACACGGTTGGACCCAAAAACATATTCATTTAACCAGATTATTTATTTATTCTATGAATGAATAAATTATTTATTTATTAATAAATTAATATTTATTATCTTAGAGAGAATTTTTTAATATAGATATATACATTGTATATCATAATAAAAATCAAAAGTAATATTTGAATTTAGAAAATTTCAAAAGTTTTAGTAAAATTTATTATTTCTAAAAACTAAGTACATGTATATAGTAAATGAAAACTAATATTTACCTATATTATTTAAATCTAGAAATATTAAATATTTTTAATGAAATGAGGCATTTTAAGTCATAGTTATCTTAAGCAACTATTTGCTACAACATGGACAAAATATTCCTGAAATTGTGTATGATATACAAAAAATTAAGGATGGAATTCATTTTGATTTAGGTGGTAAGGAAAAATAATTACCTATAGATACATATTTTCAAAAGATATTATTATTATAACTGTATTGTAAATGAATTGAAAGATTTGGTTTATACAATTTATATATATATATATATATATATATATATATATATATATATATATATATATATATA
>CM025786.1:39132081-39145711 GCA_014636745.2 Centella asiatica
ATATATATATATATATATATATATATATATATATATATATATATATAATTCAATAATTATTACTTTATATTTTTATTGGGTACTTAAGAATTTAATTTTTTTTATTATTATTACATACATTTAACGAGACTCGAGTCAGGACCAAAAAAATTATTATATAATTAAAATTATTATTTTATCGATTATTACTTTACTGAGATTTAGGGAAATTTGTTTGGTGTGAAGATGATCTCTCTCTTCCACGCCTCTCTCCTAAAACCCCGGATTGTGGGCTTAGTGTCACGGCCTTAGAATTTTCCCTCTTCTAAGTTCCAACCGTGTTGGTCTCTAGTACTCGTCACCCCTTATAATCTACTAGAGCAGCCTACCAATAAAACTTTTGAGCAAGTAAAGTGGAAGCGGAAGCATACCAAAGAATTAGCAAAGGAAGCTTTTATTAAGAAATCTTTGATACAAGAGAGAATACAATACTTAGAGACTTTTTTGGATATTTACAAATGAGGGAGGTTCCCCTTATTTATAGGTCTCACCTCCTCTAAGAAGTTTCTACACAACCTCCACTAAGGAAGCTTCTAAACTCCCCTTTATCTAGCCTATTCTAGATCCTTCTAAGTATATGTATACAAGTGAATATTCTAGACCTACTATTTACATGATATCTCTAGAATATTCTATACAACTATTGAAGTATCCAATCTTCTAGATACTTCTACATGGTTTTAGAATATTCTACACAGTTCTAGAATATTCTAGATAGTTCCTCATGCTTCTAGAATATTCTAGATACTTCTATACGGTTTCAAAATATTTTAGATTGTTCTATATGGTTCTAGAACCTCCCAGAACGTTCTAGAACCTCCCAGAACGTTCTAGACCATCCCAGAACGTTCTAGACCCTCCCAGAATGTTCTAGACCCTCCCAGAACGTTCTAGACCCTTCCAGAAAGTTCTAGATCTTTCCAGAACATTCTATACCCTTCTAGAAAGTTCCGGAATGTTTCGCAAACAAAAATCACATGGGCACCTTAACTCTCCTGAGGAATTTAGCCTTGATTACGCATAGTGCCTGTCAATGTCAAGCAAAAATTTAGCGGGGCGTGACACTCTCCCCCACCCATTCCAGAGACGTCCTCGTCGACTGTTTGTAGTCATGTATTGCCTTATTGAACTACCACAAGTCTTGCTCACTTGCCCATGAAGCTTCGCTTGCAGGTAGTCCTTTCCATCTTACTAAGTATTGAGTAGTTGGAGGCGTCCCACGGCGTCTAACTACGCGATCAGCTAACACCTCTTCCAGCTCCTTCTCAAAAGACTTTATCATCAGTGGAGGTGCCCTTGATGACTCACCCCTTGATGGGTCTTCCACATCCTTGTGATATGGCTTAAGTATGCTCACGTGGAAGACGAGATGTATCTTCATGTTTGGTGGGAGTTTTAACTTGTATGACACTTTGCCAACTTTTCCTACCACCTCGAACAGTCCCTCGTACTTGCGCACTAGTCCTTTGTGCACCTTGCAAAAGACCTTGAACTGTTGTGGAAGAAGCTTAACCATGACTATGTCTCCGACCTGATATTCCATTGGTCGTCTCTTTGCATCAGCCCACTTTTTCATCCTCTTGGCAGCCTTGGTTAAGTATGCACGAGCCATTTCAGTTTGTTCTTCCCATGACTTAGCCATATGTAGTGCGCCCAAACTTCTTCCATTAGGCTCACTTAGAATGGAGTGAGGTGTCAAAGGTTGGCGCCCAGTAGTAAGCTCAGAAAGACTCTTATTAGTTGCCTCACTCCTTTGCAGGTTGTATGAAAATTGAGCCACATCAAGCAACTTGGGCCAATCTCTTTGGTTTGCTCCCTCAAAATGCCTTAAGTAGCACTCAAGTAAGGCATTCACCCGTTCCGTTTGCCCATCAGTTTTGGGGTGAAAGCTGGTAGAGAAATGTAACTCGGACCCCAAGTATCTGAATAACTCCGTCCATAGGCGCCCTGTGAAACGGGGGACACGGTCACTAATAATGGTTTTAGGCAGCCCCCAATGCTTAACAACATTCTTAACGAAGAGACAGGCTACCTCCTCAGCAGTGTAATCCGTTGGGGTCGGAATGAATGTCCCATATTTAGAAAATCTGTCCATCACTACCATGATGGAGTTGAACCCCTCGGACTTAGGCAATGCAGAGACAAAGTCAAGAGAGACGTTTTCCCACGGTGTAGATGGAATAGGAAGTGGCTCCAATAGCCCACTTGGCTGCTTGTTCTCCACCTTGCCTTGTTGACATACAAGACATGTCCTCACATAGGCCTCCACATCATCCCGTATTTGAGGCCAAAAGTAGGAAGCTTCAAGGAGTACATAAGTACGATGTTGCCCTGGGTGACCAGCCCACTTTGTATCATGACACTCCTTGATTAGTGTCCTCCTCAAGTTGTCCCACCTAGGGACAAAGATCTTGCCTCCTTTGACATAGAGAAGGTTGTCTTCAACCCAAAATCTTTTTGTTTTTCCTTCTTTTGCCATTTTCATTAGTTGTTTAGCCATAGAGTCGTGTCTCATCCCTTCTTTGATACGCTCTTTTATGTTGCATTTGGCTTGACTCATGGCAGCTAACTCGGCTTTGCGGCTTAGGGTGTCTACCACAACATTAGCCTTGCTCGGCTTATACTCGAAGGTGAAGTCAAACTCCGCCAAAAAGTCTTGCCAACTAGCATGTTTTGGTGAGAGTTTCTTTTGAGTTTGGAAGTAGCTAATGGCGACATTATCGGTCTTAATGTAGAAGTGTGAGCCAAGCAAGTAATGCCTCCACGTGTGCAAATAATGTACAATGGCAGTCATCTCCTTTTCTTGCATTGTGTAACGTCACTCCGTGTCATTGAGCTTACGACTTTCGAAGGCAATCGGATACCCTTCTTGCATAAGAACTCCTCCAATGGCAAAATCAGAAGCATCGGTGTGTACCTCAAATTCCTTAGTATAATCTGGAAGAGTGGGGACCGGTTACTCGGTTATGGCCTTCTTTAAATTCTCAAAGTTGCGTTGACACTTGTCAGTCCACTCCCATGTTTTGCCTTTCTTGAGAAGGTCAGTCAATGGTGCAGCTCGAGCTGAATACCCCTTAATAAACCGCTTATAGTAGTTAACAAGACCAAGAAAGGATCGTACCTCATTGACTTTAGTAGGCGGCTCCCATTCGTTGATTGCCTTGACCTTGCTGGTGTCCATCCTTAATGTTCCTGCCTTGATGACGTGTCCCAAGAATTCCACTTCGCCCTTGGCAAATAAGCACTTCTCCTTTTTGATGTAGAGCTCATTGTCCTTCAATGTCTTGAGCACCACCTTTAAGTGCTCGGCATGCTCTTCCAAGGTGTCACTATATATCACGATGTCATCAAGGTAGACAACCACGAACTTGTCCAAGAATGGATAGAGGATCTCATTCATGAGTGTACAAAATGTGGCTGGGGCATTGGTTAAGAAAAAGGCATCACCAACCATTTATAGGAACCATAGCGTGTGACACAGGTGGTCTTGGGCTCATCCCCTTCGGCAATTTTTACTTGATAGTAGCTCGACCTCAAGTCCACCTTAGTAAAGTATTTGGCTCATCCCAACCTGTCAAACAAGTCAGCAATCAAAGGTATGGGATATTTATTTTTAATAGTTACTTTGTTGAGCGCCCTATAGTCAATGCAAAGCCTTAGCGACCCATCTGCTTTCTTTTAGAATAGCACTAGTGCTCCATAAGGTGCCTTTGAAGGCCTAATTTGCCCGACATCAAGCAAACTCGTGAGTTGCTTCCTTAGCTCCTCCAATTCAGGTGGCGCCATCCTATAAGGCGCCATAGCTGGTGGTTTTGTGCCCGATTCCAATTCAATCTTATGGTCCACCTCCCTCCTACATGGCAATCTTTTGGGTAGTTCGAGCGGCATAACATCTTTGTTTTCTTCCAAGACATGTTGAATAATGGGAGGAATGTCTACATTGATGTCCTCCTTGGTGTCATCCTCAACCTTGGCCACCGCCAAGTACGTCTCTTCGCCCCTCTTTATGCCTTTGGCAAGTTGCATAACTGATAATGTCTTAGTAGGCATGGTTCCTTGTAGAGCCGGCACCATACATGTGGAACCCTTTTCCATAATGCACATAGAGTTATAATAAGGCATAGGTATAACATTAAGGCACCTTAGAAACTCCATGCTAAGCACAATCTTAAAATCATCTATAGGAGCGACGGAGAAATCCACTTTACCCGTCCATGAGCCAATACGTAGCCTCACGCCACGTGCGACACCATCTAGTGGTCTTGCCTTGGCATTGACGGTCTTTAGCGATCTGCTCCCAGTTAAGATAGTCAAGTCAACCCTCTTGGCTTCGTCTTTGGTAATAAAATTATGAGTTGGCCCCGTGTTCACCATGACATGGGCAACCTTGCCATTTACCAATGCTTCCACATACATGAGCCCACTACAAAAAAAATGGCCTTTAGTGACGAAGATTTTAGTGAAGAACAAAATTTTGGTCACCAAAAGTAACCTTTTGTGACTTAATTTTTTTTTGGTCACCAAATTTTGGTGAACAAACAAATTTAGTGACCAAGACAAGAAAGTGGTCAATAAATTTTTCTTTAGCGACCGAATTTGGTGACCACGTCTTGGTATCGTCAATGAATTATCCTTTAGTGACTAGAGATCCTGGTCACTAAACTTCTTGACCATAGAGATGTTGGTCACTAAATTTTTTGGTGAAAAAATATTTTTCACTCTATATAATTTTATGATATAATAACGTATAGTAATTTTTTTTACTGTATAATAACATACAATTTTGTGATATATTATTTTTTTGTTGTGTCATATTAGTGATAACATTTTTTTTTTAAAAAAAGAACTATTTTTTTTTACAATAACTCTCCATATTAAGCAATTTTTTATCATTTCTATTTTAATTTTATATTTGTACTTTATATTATCATTTCTTTTTTTTTTTACTTTATATTTTTTTTACTATTTTTTCCATTGAACCTTTAAAGAGGTATACACACTGCTATTTTATTTTTACATTTATTATCATTTATATTTACACCATTGTGTAGATAATAATTTTCAGTATCATTTTCATATATAGCACATGTTTATAGCATCTATGGTTTAAGAGTTATTGATTTTTAAAGTTTAATAAAAAAAATAAATAAAAATTCAAGAAATAATTCGAAGAACCCTAGAACCCGAACTTGATCCAATCCAAATTCTGGCCAGATTACATGTTTTTTTATCCAAATTGATTTTATCAAATTTTTTCGGCACTTGTAACGATTGTTTTGCCCCAAATAATTTGAAAAATTATAAAGTATTGTGTGATTTCTTGTTCGGCCAAAAGCTTCAAAGACCCAAACGAAAGATTTCTATTTTTCTTGCGATTTAGTTGTTAAAACTTGAAATTGATTGCATGAATGAGTTTTTGGAAGTCCCCGAATTCAAATCCATACTTGATTCGTCAAAAATGGTGAAGGATCGTGGTTTGGGAGCTCGGCCGTTAATGGCGGGCTCGCTAATGACGGCGAGCTTGCCGGCGGCAAGCTTTGAGTTATTGTTCGAGTGGTTTTTAGGCTACGGCGTGAGAGGAAACGGGGTAATCGCCTATGGTGATTGTCACGGTGGTGCCTCTACCTCGTTTCATTGTGTGTGTGTGCATGAATCGGGAATCAAAGGCTGCGGCCGGGCACTGCTGTAGAAACCCTATGGAGGAAGAAGATGGGTCGGTCTGACCTAGATCCGACCCGGATTTGACCCAATGTTGACCCAATACATTTTAGTGACCAACTTACCCTCAAGCTTAACTTAGTGTCCACCTTCAAAATCGTGGTCACCAAAGCCTTTAGTGACTGAGCTTTCCTGACGATGAGTGACGATCCTTTAACTGGTCACGAAAGGTCTGCAGTGACTAGGTCCCGTCACTAAACGTCCTTTTGGTGACCAAAATGTGATCGTCACTAAAGGCCATTTTTTTTGTAGTGGCCCCTTGCTCCCTTGTGTTTGTGACATTAGTTTTACCTCAAGAGCGTTCAAAAGTTGAAGTGATCCAATGTGTGCATCAGAAGCTTGATCTATCGTTCTCTCTTGTTGCTCCACTATGGCTAAAAGAGAACAAAGCTTTGGACAATCTTTCATTTGATGTGGTCCTTTGCACACAAAGCAGTCCCCCTTAGGCACATAACTTTTCTTTGTGGCCTCACAGTCTTTCCGACTCTAAGGTGCCTTGGCGTCACCTTTCTTAGCATGATAATCCTTCGAGCTCCTTTCTCCCCCACCTATAACATGGTTAGTACCCTTAAAATATGGCTTTTGTTTTGAGGACTCACCTTGTTAGAACTCTGTTAATGATTCGGCAACTGTGATGGCTTCATCCACATCATTTACATTCCGGCGTTGAAGCTCTTGCTTTGCCCAATTTTGCAAACCGTCCGTGAAGTAGAAAAGAAGATCCTCACTAATCATGCTGGGAATTTGAAGCATGAGAGTGGTGAACTCCTTGACACACTCCCTAATGGTTGTCTTCTGACGAAGTTCCCTTATTTTCTTCCGCGCCTCATATATGACATTTTCAGGATAGAAGTGGCGCTTAAGTTCTCTTTTAAAGTCCTTCTATGTGTCGATCTTGCATACGCCCTTTTGTATGTCAGCATGCTTTCTACGCCACCACAAAGTAGCCATATCAGTGAGGTAACGAGTAGCGGTACGTACCTTGGCATTTTCATCAGAGATGCCTGCGCCCTCGAAGTATTGCTCTAGATCCCATAAGAAGTTCTCAACTTCCTTAGCATCCCTTTTCCCATCGAATGACTTGCGCTTAGTAAGATCAGCCCTAGACACATCACGTGTCGCCATGCTTCCTCCCAAGATGCCGACTTTTATCTTCGAGAGTTGAGATTGAAGTGCCACAAACATGTCGGTCATCTTGGTTTCCATGCTAGAGATCCATTCCTCCTTCATCACATCATTATTTTGGAGCTCTTGAACGTCCTCTTTGATGTTATCAATCTGCCCAAGCATATGATTTTCGAGGGCTCCGATGTCATGCACTAGGCGCTCTAGGCACCCTCTCATTTCTTCAAAGTCCCCTTCAAGGATAGTAACTCTATCCTCTAGTGCACTAATGTTAGAGTGTCGAGACTTACTTGGGTCACGGGTCTTCTTCTCATGCCTTGGAACGATGTTCCTACCCCTTTCGCCAAGCCCTTTGTTGGCATCCTCGCTCGAGTTGATGACTTCCTTAGCGTTGTTCGACATGGTGTCTTTCTCCCATAAGATTACGCCCTTCATAACCTATGCTCTGATACCAAGTTGTCACGGCCTTAGAATTTTTTCCTCTTCTAAGTTCCAACTGTGCCAGCCTCTAGTGCTCGTAACCCCTTGTGATCTACTAGAGCAGCCTACTAACAAAACTTTTGAGCAAGTAAAGCGGAAGCACACCAAAGAATTAACAAAGGAAGATTTTATTAAGAGAGCTTTGATACAAGAGAGAATACAATGTTTAGAGACTTTTTTGGATATTTACAAATAAGGGAGGTTCCCCCTATTTATAGGCCTCATCTCCTCTAAGAAGCTTTTACACAACCTCCACTAACGAAGCTTCTAGACTCCCTTTTATCTAGCCTATTCTAGATCCTTCTAAGTATATGTATACAAGGCAATATTCTAGACCTACTATTTACATGATATCTCTAGAATATTCTATACAACTATTGAAGTATCCAATCTTCTAAATGCTTCTACATGGTTCTAAAATATTCTACACAGTTCTAGAATATTCTAGATAGTTCCTCATGGTTCTATAATATTCTAGATACTTCTATACGGCTCTAGAATATTCTAGATTGTTCTATATGGTCCTAGAACCTCCCAGAACGTTCTAGACCCTTTCAGAAAGTTCTAGATCCTTCTAGAACATTCTAGACCCTTCTAGAAAGTTCCGGAATGTTTCACAACCAAAAATCACACAGGCACCTTAACTCTCCTGAGGAATTTAGCCTTGATTACGCGTAATGCCTGTCAGTGTCAAGTAAAAATTTAGCGGGGCGTGACATTAGGCTCCATTCCTTATCGGATAAAAAGCAGTCAAAAGTTACTTGTTACTATAATTTACTGTTTACCTGTTCGTTTGTTTTTTAAACTTAAAATTCAACTTTAATCTAAGAAATAAAAAGTAAGTTTTTCTTACTTCCAGATTCTTGATGGATTCAAAAATATATTTTGACCAAATGGAAAGACCGAGATACCCCTCTTTTAACTTTTAAAATTACCAAAATATCAAAATGAAATTATATAAGAAAACAATTATCTACAGATAATGCATTTCGAGCAGCAGAGTTAGAAGATTATCAACCCGAGACGACCTCAATGGTGATGATAGTGAACACGGACAAACTAGTGGAACCAGTTCAATTAGTAATGTCTTACAAATGCAGTGTTTAAGAGATGAAATTGCTTTAGCAATATTTAATTCGTGACATTATTGTAATAAATGATGGAATAATATTATAACTATGTAATACTCAGATAATATTAGTTGTATTGAATTGTGAGAAAATTTGATGATCTACTGCTTCTAATCATTTGACCTAGAAATGACTTCTTTTAGACATAATTTCATTTAAGCTTCTAATGAATTGCATGTATTCTAGTATATGAAAAAGAATAGGAAGAAAATAAAGAAAATAAAGATATTGGATAAAAATACATTCTGAACTTTGTGCATATAATTAATAGACAGCATTCAATGGATTAATAGCTACAGAGCACAAATATAAGCTATAAACAAGATGTACTTACATTGTTTTCAATGTTAAATATATTATATAATTTTAAATTTCTATTTTCTTTTGTTACGTCTATTTTAGAAATTTTACGATTCATTCTAGTTAAAAAGTCATTATAAAGCTAAACACTTTTTAACTAAAATTTTGACTTTAAGTAAAAACTGATGTAAAATACTTTTTAATTTTTCCTTTTGATTTTTTACTTACTTTAAGTAAAAAAGTCAATTATAACTTTAATTTATAATCGATAAGCCGGAAACGAACAAACTCTTAATAAAAATATATATGAAATTACTAGATTTCTTTCAAGTCATTTTTTTTTTTCATTTATGTAATAGAAGTATTAAAAAATCTATAACTATACATGTGTGTGTGGGTTTATCCATAGTTTGCGTTAACTATGAGTCTCCCACAACTAACTTATTTTACACCAATGGATCACTATTCGGATGATTATGATTAAATGGTGAATATGTGTCCATCACTATTAGGGGCGGATATATCCAATCTACGCCACTAACAGTGGCGATTTGAAAAAATAAAGCTACGCCACTAATAGGGGCAAGCATGTAATAAAATTGTATATAAAACACAGGCGCCTGTATTAGAGGTGTGATTTTCATTAAAAAAAGAAGAAGAAGAAATGTCCGGCATAAACATAATGTATTGTTAGTCAATATTAGGGTTTTTTCAAGTTTCAAAAAGCTCTATCGCCTCCTCGCCTCTTTTTACTTCGCTTCGTCTGATATTTTTCTTGCCTTACATAGTCTGAACTTATCCATTTTATCTTGGCATATTTTCTCGATGACTTCCTTTAATTTTAACATTGAATTAGATTTTGCATCTATTATAATTACAATTTTTGAACAAAATGATCAACAAAGTAAATTTAATAATACAAATGTTGATGAGAAGGAAGACATTATACTATTTTTAGGTCAAATTTTTAATTTAGTTGATGAAGTTTTTACAAAAGATATGCTATAAAAAATGGATTTTATATAAAAATTGAAACTTCTCGTAAACATACTTATACAAAAAAATCTTTATTCTAGACTTTTTACTTGTAAGAAAGTAAAAACTCCTAATAGAACGTAAAAATATTGGAGATGAAAATGTTCAGGTAGAAAAGGGTAAATGACAGAGAGATTGTGTCAGTCGTTGTATATGTAAAGTTAGAATGTACGTTGTTTATAATAAAAGTTATGAAGCCCCAGACTTTTGTAAATATTATTATAATATTAAAGTATTAATTAAAATAAATTTTAGTTAGAAGTATGTATTTGCAATTGTGTTCAAATATTCTTCTATAAATGTTGAAAGGTCCAAGTTTCAATGTAAGATATTATTACCATTATTAGGGTCAGTAATAATAGTAGATTTAGTATGGTTTTGTGTTACTATTATAAAAGAAATGGGGTTAATCAGCAAATTTGACAATTTGACACTTAAGGATGAGTGAGTAATTTAACTACTGCTACATTAGTACTACAATTACTTTTGTATGACAATGTTATGAGGTACAACCTCCACTATACACATACGTGTAAGTGGGTTGATCAAGTAATTGTTTATTATATTTAATGAATTAGTGGTTTAGTTAATTCCACGTCTTATGCTAATTAGAGATGTGGAACACCCCAAGCCTGATATACGTCTTCACATGCTCTCTTACATAAAGAAGACCCTTTTAGTATAGCTCCTCTTTTCCAAAACTCTCTCAAACTCTAAAAAATATACACACTGTAATTGCTACAAAGTGAAAGTGATGTGATAGGATAATTAACTTATAGTTAGTTGTAGTTTATTTATAGTTTTATAGTTTATTAGGTGATATTGGTGTGATAAAGTGTGCATCAGGGACTAGCATAACCGAGAATAGGCATCAGGGGATGTCAAGAGCAGGCATCAGGGAATGCTGAGAGAAGCGTCAAGGAATAATAATAAACATCAGGGACTACAGGTGTCAGGGGATCCTTAGTCTCCGACAGTACAAATTTACTGTTAGAGATAAATAATGATGAAAATGTTTAGAGAATAAATTGTGTATCTATAAATACTTAAGCTATTTTATAAACCTTAATATATCTGCACAAGTTTTGCATCCACTGATGATAAATTTAGTCATCAGAGGATGAATTGCACTTCACTAGGCAAGTTATCAGTTGGAACTTCTAAAGGATTTGATAGTGAAGATGAATGTCTATTGTTACTCAAAGTCATTTAAAGTATTCTGCACATCAGACATTCCAAACGAAATCAACAAAGCTTCAGTGATTAAAATCGTCAAGGTATGGCAGTGGCAAGCCAAACTCATCAGGGGGAAGACACCAGGTATATCAGTGTCAAGCTAACCTATCAGGGGGAATGCTTAGCACTGCATCAGTGGAAGCCATCTGTGTATGCCTTGAGTCCTAACATCAGGGGATCAAGAAGCACTTGGATAACTTAAGTGAAGTTTGAAGCACTGATCTAGTTTTTGACAAGACTTGTCATCAGGGGATCCAGAAGCATTGAACAAGTTCACATCAGGGCTTGCCATAAGTGGATAGTTATGATTGCATACACCCGTCATCAGATCTTACACGCAAATCAATGAAGCTTGTTACAGAAGCAAGAGATATAAACTGGAAAAATAGCTCTTGAAGTTTGGTGGTCCAATGATAACTCTGGATTATTAAATGCATGCAGATCAGGGGATGAAAAAGAAGCAACAAAAGTAGCAGCAGCCTGACACATAGTTCCTAAAGGACATCGATGTGATATATATGTGGCTAGGTTGAAAAGAGCAGCACGTCTAAGCACGTGGGTTCAACTACTGATTTTCTATATATGCAAAAGAGTTCTCATTACAAAAAAAAAAGGGAAGGGATCAATCCAACGGATCAACCAAAAACATTAAAGCACACAAACACACTAGAGAAGCTTTGTAATATATCTTGAGAGAAATATTTCAAAGAAAGTGAGAAGCTAGTGAATGTGAATATTGAAGCTGTAATCACTTACAAAACTTGTAGCTGATTAATCACATTTGTGATTAACCAAATTTCCAGAAAAACCTCAAGTTTTAATATAACTATTTTAACCTGAATGTGGGCGTACTTATCATTATTTCTTTAAGTTTTTCTGATCTTCCAGCTTGTGCAAAAAGACTTAGTAAGAAAGAAAAGTTTGTGGTATTTGTATTCATCTCCCCCCCCCCCCCCCCCTACAAATACTTTAGGCTATTTTGCTTTAACATTTACCTGTTAGGGGATAGTTAGTCTCCGACAGTGTAATTTGCTTGTCTGGGGATAGCTAGTCTCCAATAGGCATATTTGGGCCGTCAGGGGATAATTAGTCTCCAATAGCTCAATTATCCGTTGACAGTTTCGGTTATTATTTTTCATGTGTTTTGTTTAATTCCGTATTTGTTTTGTGTTAGTTTCCTAGTTAAAATAGGTCTGTTTCCTTTCCTTAATAGATTAGATTTCTTTTCAATGTAATATTCTTTCCAATTAGGTTTAGGAATTCTATTAGCTTATAAATAGCTGCTTGTATTGTATAGAAAGGCATAGATTATTGATTAATAAAATTCAGAATAGTGTTCTGTATGATTTCTTTTTGTTTGTGAGATATAAACAAAACCCTATTCGTGTGATTCGAGTAGTATTGAACGTGTGATTCGTTCAAGATCCTTAAGTCGACTTCTTGTGCAAATATCAACAAGTTGATTTAAACTATCCGAGGCTAGCTGTAGGCTTAAATACCCTACATTAGAAAGTTTTGCAAGGTAATTCTAAAACCTTAATTAGTTATTTAATATGACTGAGAAACATGAAATATAAAGTCTATGTTTGTCTAATCATTTAAGTAGAATAGGAACCATGTTAAATACTTTGGTTAATTAAGATATATTTTATTTCCTCGTTCTGTTTCAATGTAATCTCCCATAGTGATAAACTACATGGATAACCTCTATTTCTTTCAATTACTTTAGAGTTTTTCTATGTATTCAATATGAATATATCGTATTTTATTATGCTTTACTCTATATAGCTTCTATAAACTAGAATGATGGATATACAACCTTACAATTAAGAAAAGAATTCAATTTCTAACCAACTATAATTGTTGTTGTAATCTAATCCTTCTTTCCTTCTAAACCCTGTCATGTTGGAAAGTTTCAACTTATCTTTAATCGACTTTTTGCTAAGATTTGGGATACAAGTTTTATCAGTCCTAATGCGACTTTGTTTTGAATCTTGATTGACTCCTTGCTTAGAAACTTCAAAACTTTATTTGCTGATGGTTCTTATCAGCTGATAAAATTATCTGCTAATGAGCTTATCTACTGGTGACCAATTATCCACCAAAGAGCTTTCAATCCTTATTTGCTGACAAGCTTATCTGTTGATGAACAAATTAACTGTTAATGACCATTTACCCTCTGAAGCAGATTATCTGCTGATGAACAAATTAACTGCTGATGACCATTTACCCTGTTAGAACTAAATAAGCTCAAGTGTTTGTAGAAGGGGAGTTGAATTCAAACACCACAAACTTTTTTCTCTAAACACTTGACAAACAAAAACTATAATAGCTATATTGTTATCCCCTAAGGAGGATAAACACAGAAAAATAGAACTAAAATTAAAATGAACACTCAAGGATTCAAGTTAAAATAGTTTTATTATAACTTGGGTTTTTTTTTGAGAATCTATATAATCAACAAGTGATTAAATAGTTACAATCATTCTTTTACAATGTGTTACAAACTTTGCGTATATATGAAAACTGTTTGCCCCACAAGATGGTTTTGGGCTTCGGGGGGGGGA
>CM025786.1:39158467-39178922 GCA_014636745.2 Centella asiatica
TCAGGGCCTAAGCTACTTAGAGATGCCATAAAGACAACCCACTTTCCAACACTCGTTAAAGCTGTAATTGATGGGAAAGTGGAGCTGGTCTACCCTCAGGATAAAAAGCTCGTGGAAGCTGATGCAATCTATGCACAACAATTTCAAGAAGAAGAAGAGAGGGAAATGGCAAAGGAACAGGAGGAAGCAAAGAAGAAAAAGAGTGTCAGGACCAGGACCTTCAGGAATCCTCAGCAAAGTAGAGCTCAAAACCCGAAAGGTGCATCAGGGGATAAAATTCAAGAAAAAACCAAAGACCCTGATGCCACCAAACCTAAGTCATCTGAAGCCAAGGACCAAGCATCTTCTCCTATTACCACAACATACGGTCCACCCACTTTAGCTGAATCCCTCAAAGAAGAAAGGCGTAAAAACCTAACATTTATGTTCTCCATAAAAAGCATAGATGTTAGGTTCAACAATAAAAGGGATCAGTTGATAACAGTACAACTTAAGAGTGGGTCACAATTCAATGTAACAATGGACTAGTTTAGGAGAATGGATGCTGAATAGCTGGGATTAGTTCTGAATCTAGTCTCCAAATCTTCAAAGGCCAACAGAGACTTGAGGGGGATGATTGACAAGCTGAGGAGAGCCATCAACGATGAAAGGAGCCTACCCACAACCTTGGAAAGACCACTGAAATTATTCTATAAATCCACTGATGGGAAGGAGAAAAGCATAAGGATCAAAGACGCTGATGGCCTCGACCTGGAGGAAGCGATGCATGTTCTAAGCCAAATAGCTTTTCACAAAAATGAACATGTCATCCAGTTCAGAATCTTGCTGATTCAGAAGGTAGTGAAGGAGATTGAAGAAACCAAAGTTGATGATGGGAACACTACAATAAGGGATGTGGCACCAGTAAAGGGATTTAAAGAATATCCAAAAATAATCACAAGCCCCATGGGTGTTCAATTCAAAAATAAAAAGTGGGAGATCATTACCTTCTACTGGTCACAACTTGCTACAGCCAATATTCAAGAAATAAAATCTGTCCTTGAAGCTTTGGAATCCAGCAGCAATGTCAACATTGTCAACTTCAGAAGGCTTCTTCAAAAGGAGTTGGATCAGCTGCTTGCAGGAGGAGAAGACAACAGACTCAGGATTCCTGATCAAAATCCAGATCAAAGAAAATAAGGCCTTGGAAGTGACTCTCAACCGATTGAATCAAGTCATCCATTGCCCTTTGTCTCAGCAAAAAGGAAAAGGGATCCTGATGTCTAAATCAACATATTTTTGTTGTTGTAATAGATATAGGAAAATAGTTGTACAAAAATTCTTTTATTAGTTCATACATAATTCTTTCTTGTATTTAATATTGGTTTTGACATCATCATCAGTGCATCTAGGAATTTATGGTTATCAAAATGATAAACATAAATAGGGGGAGATTGTTAGAGTTAATTAATGATGATGATGTTTAGGAAATAAATTGTGAAACTGTAAATACATAAGGTATATCATAAACCTTAAGATCAACACAAGTTTTGCATCCATTGATGATTATCTTATTCATCAGGGGATGGTTAATCACTTCACAAGACAAGTCGAAATATGGAACATTTGAAGGACTTGACAAAGTGAAGAAGAATGTTTGATGCTACTTCATAACAGTCAAAGTATTCCGCACATCAGATATTCTAAACAAAGTTTTGTTGATTGAGAACTGTCAAGGGAACCCATCAGGGGGAACCCATCAGGGGAAACTGATCAGGAGGAACTTGTCAGGGGATGACGAAGGCAGACCAACCCGTCAGGGTGAGACTTCAGGGTATAACAGTGTCAGGCTAACCCATCAGGGGAAATGCTCAACACTGCATCAGTGGAAGCCATCAGTGTGTGTGTAGTCAGTCATAACCATCAGGATCAAGAAGCACTGAGTGAAACTCAAGTGAAGGTCGAAGCCCTGATCCAGTTAATAAGCATCAGGGGATTCAGAAGCACTGATTAAGTTTATCAGGGCTGGTCGTCAGTGGATGATTATAACAACATGCACCCATCATCAGATCTTACATGCAAATCAACATAACTTGTTTAAGAAGCAAGAGATATCAACTGGAAAGATATTTCTTGAAGTTCGTTTTGGTCCTATGAGAACTCTTACGCATTAAATGCACACAGATCAGGTGAAGAAAAAGTAGCAACAAAGCATGCAACAGTTTGACACATGGGACAGCGATGTGACATACTTGCGGCTAAGTTGAGAAAGGCAGCACGTCTCAAGCACATGATTTCAACCACTGATCTTTACATATGAAAAGGAGTCCTCACTATATATAGAAAAAATTCAACAGATCAAAATACACACAGAAAAAAGAAGCACACAAATCACTGGAGAGAAGCTTTGTAATAGATCTCGAGAGAAATATTTCAAAGAAAGTTTAGAAGCTAGTGAGTGTGAAATAGAAGCTGTAATTTCATTACAGAACTTGTAGTTGTTTAATCACATTTGTGATTATACAGATTTCCAGAAAAACCTCAAGTTTTAATATAACTATTTTAACTTGAATCTATGTGTTCGTATTATATAGTTTTTCTGTACTTTGCAGCTGTTTTCGGCAACTATTTGTGTAAAGGTTTAAAAGAGCAAAAAGTTTGTGGTGTTTGTATTCATCCTCCCCCCCCCCCCCCCCCCCCCCCTTGCTACAAATGCTTGAGCTTATATTGTTTTAACAACTCACAACAAGACCCCATATGAGCTAATGAGAGGGAGAAAACCAAACATCAAGTTTCTACATGTTTTTGGATGCAATTGCTATGTGTTAAGAAACTTTGGTGAGAACATAAGAAAATTTGATCCAAAAGCTGATGAAATAATTTTCCTACGTTACTCCCTAACATTTAAGGCTTATAGGGTTTATAACAAAAGACTCCAAGTGGTGATGGAGTCTATAAATGTAGCTTTTGATGATCAAGAGATTTCTAGACTTGAACACCTTGGTTTTCATGAAGAGCTGAGATTTGAAAATGAAGATGATTTTGATTGTCAAGAGTATGAAGCTGATGAGTGCAGACAAATGAAAAATTTATTCATCCCTAATGTCAATCCAAACAACATAGAATCCCCTATAGTAGATAAAGTTAACTTCCTGGACAACAGATCAGGGAATACTCCATCAGGGGATAATCCATCAGGGCATGCATCATCAGGGGATAACGTACTTTAACCCTGATTTAAGCATTAATTCAGGGGGAGTTTTCTTAGAAGCTGGTAGCACAGACTTGGGGAGAAGAGATGATGATCAAGCAAGCTCATCAAGATACATCTCTAAGCCCAAATGGTCTAGGAGTCATACAACAGATTTGATTATTGGTGATCCAAACAAAAGAGTGCAAACCAGAAAAGCATCATCTAAAGAATGCCTATATGCTTGCTTTCTTTCACAAATAGAGCCAAAGAAATTTGATGATGCCATTCAAGATGCAAATTGGATCATGGCTATGTAGGAAGAGCTGAAACAATTTGAAAGAAATCAAGTATGGAAGCTTGTAAATAAACCTAAAGACAGAGCCACAATAGGTACTAAGTGGGTATTCAAAATAAGATGGATGAAACTGACATTGTTGTAAGAAACAAAGCAAGACTGGTTGCAAAGAGATATCTTCAAGAGGAAGGGATTGACTTTGATGAAACTTTTGCACCAGTAGCCAGACTTGAGGCTATAAGAATTTTCTTAGCCTATGTAGCACATTCAAACTTTAGAGTTTTTCAAATGGATGAGAAAAGTGTTTTTCTAAATGGGAAATTGGAACAGGAGGTATATGTTCAACAACCTTCTAGATTTGAATGCTCAAAATTCTCAAATCATGTGTACAAATTGAAAAAGGTACTTTATGGTCTGAAGCAAGCTCCAAGGGCTTGGTATGACATACTGTCAAAATATCTGGTGGATAACAAGTTTACAAGAGGTATCATTGACAAGATATTGTTCTTCAGACAACACCAAGGTCATCTGATCATGGTACAAATATATGTTGATGATATCATTTTTGGATCCATTGACACTAGACTATGTGAAAAGTTCTCTAAACTCATGCAAAACAAGTATAAAATGAGCTTGATGGGTGAATTGTCTTATTTCTTGGGTCTGTAGATCAACCAAGTCATTGATGGAATTTATATTCATCAGACAAAATATGCCAAAGATCTTCTTAAGAAATTTGATATGGAGGACTCAAAAGTAGCAAAGACACCTATGTCCACAGTAACCAAAATTGACCCTGATAAGAATGGAAAGAAAGTTGATCTGAAGACTTATAGGGCAATAATTGGATCATTGTTGTATCTAACAGCAAGTAGGCTTGACATTATGTTTGCAACATGTCTTTGTGCAAGATATCAAGCTGATCCAAGGGAGTCTCATCTCAGTGCAGTGAAAAGAATCTTGAGGTATATCAAGGGCACTACAAAATTAGGACTTTGGTAACCAAAGGAGTCGGGATTTAAATTAGTTGGATATTCTGATGCTGACTTTGGAGGATGCAGAATTGATAGAAAAAGTACAACATGAAACTGTCAATTTTTGGGAGGAAGGCTTGTATCTTGGTTCAGTAAGAAGCAACACTCAATCTCAACATCTACTGTTGAAGCTAAATACATTGTAGCTGAAAGTTGTTGTGGACAAATCCTATGGATGAAAAATCAGTTATTGGATTATGGCCTGAATTTCAACAAAATTCCAATTTTGCGTGATAATACAAGTGCCATTGCAATTGCTGAAAATCATGTGCAACATTCTAGAACTAAATATATAGAAATCAGATATCACTTTATCAAGGAACATGTTTTAAATGGAACCATTGAACTTCAGTTTGTACCAACAAGCAAGCAGCTGACAGACATCTTCACCAAGGCACTTGATGAAGCCACTTTTTTCAATATTGTGGGAGAGTTGGGCATGTTTAATTATGCAAAATAAAATTCAATAACATTGTTAGAAACATGTCAGAAAGAGTTGGAATAATTCAAACTATCAAGTGCTTAGGCTCTGGTATTTCTAACTTATCTCATGAAATTCTTGATAAATTTAATTGATGTGTGACTATATATGTTAAATATGTAAATATGTACATATACTTATGTGTTTTTGTTTGTTTTTGTTCGTTTTTGTCTAATGTATCAGGGTCAGGGTCTCTGTCGAGAAGCATCAGGGACAGGGTATCCTTCCCGCATTTCTGGGTCAGGGTATCTATTCCGAGCATCAGGGACAGAAGCATCAGGGTCAGGGTATCCTTCCCACACTCCAGGGTCAGGGTATATTCATTGAACATCAGGGCCAGGTAAAAGGCTTTTGACTGCATTAGGGGATTGTGTAGAGTCTGTGATAATAATTCATCAGCGAATTCTCTTGTCCCTGATGACGTGTCACCACAAAATTGATGTGACACCCTGATAGCGTGTTTTCAGGAACGGTTTTCAAAAAGGCGGATATTTATACTTCCTCTCTCTCTCTCTCTTTCTAAAATACCTCAAAACATTTAATCTGTCTCTGAAATTTGCTCTAGTTTTCCTTTTCTATCTCTCTTATTCGTAGAAACCTTAGAACCTCAAATCTCAAACAGATCAAATGGCACCCAACAATGTTCAACAAATCCCAAGGAACCTAGTGATCTCACCCACAAACTATGTGGGATTTAAAGACATTGAAGAGGTACATGATTGCTTTAAGCCTATAATGAACTATGTACTCAACTCTGAGTATAGTAAAGCAATCTTCACCGATGAAGAAATGTCTGGTGAATCAATCTCACAACTTTGGACAAGTGCAAAATTCATGTACTCCACAACAGGCCTGAAGTGGTAAAGGGAATCTCGTTCAAAATTTCTTCTGAAAAGGGTAAAATAACTCCTTTCAGAATTAATTCTACACTGGGGCTACCTACACAAAATTTTGTGGAAATACCAAGTGATGTCGATCTGCTTGACTTCTTGAGGGAACTGGGATATAACGTGTCAACTTCTGTAGCGTTGAAGTTCAAAGACCTCAAGAGGGTCAATGTAAAAAGGGAGATCTCATATCTCTTTGACACAATAACCAAGGTGTTCTCACGTAAGTCCTCTAACTTTGAGGTAATAACATCTTTAACTTTAAAAATAGCTTATACCATGATTAGAAATGTAAATATAAATATAGGTCAATTGATCTTTGATGAACTTGTAAGTAAAATGGGTACTTATACTTCTAGAAAACAGGAAATTTACTATGTTAGATTTCTGTCAATGATTATTAAGGATCAAATTTCTAACCTTTCTTTTGAAAATGACATTTTTGTATAGAGTTATAAATAAACAAAGAAGTTATTTGTAGAAATAATAAAGAAATCCTATACCGTGGAGCCATTTGCACTTCCATTGCATATGGCATAGGTATCGAGTACTCTCCCTTCTACTTCTCAACCTATTATTTCTTCTCCTTCAACTACTATGGCAGAGATCACTAACACTTCTCTACCTACCCTTATTAGCCCAACCAGTTTCAATACAACCACTCTCATTAGCCTAACCCTTAGTCTCGTAAAAGACTAAGGGTACAAAAAGAAAACCCTCTGAAGTAACTGCAACAAGTGAGGGGAGCAAGGAGAGAGAGTGATTGGCTTAATGGGAACGAAGAAGAAAAAGGTAGCCAAGAGAGTGACCCCACGACCAGATCAGGCAGTATCCTCTCAAAAGAAAACTGCTTTTGATAAGGAATTACACACATTTCTAACTAGTTCCTCTAAAAAAAATTAGTTATTGAAAATAGTCCTCAACCAGGGACACAGTTGAGTGAGGCACAAACAGTGACCATAGCCCCTGATGAAACTAACATCAGGGTCTGTGAGAGCCACTTGCAGATATCTGACACTGTGAGCGCACACACAACTTTATTTGATGGATCACCTCCTCATTCGATGATCTAGCCAACACTCCCATCTACACCTCTCCCATCTTTCTCAATTCCTCAAATTTCTTTAGATATCATGACACAAACTCTAAGTGTCATGACATCAGATTCTCCAATTTCACAATTCTTAGAGGAGCCAACACTCACTGACACAATGATTGATAATCAACATGTTCAAATGGTTAATTCCTTTTTAAATGATTCAATCACTGTGACACAGTCTTGGGACAGCAATGCACCTGTATATACTACTGCAATAAGCATTTATGTTCCCCCACATGTAAATATTTCTTCTATAGAAACATATACTTCTCTAATTGTACATACACAATTGACTTCCACTCCTTCCCCTATCACTTCTATGGAACTATATATTGTACATAATTTACTTGAACTGGTGACAGTTGCTGATCTCACAGCCCATAGGAGCCCTTCTAGGACAATTTTGAGTGAGAATACTTAGTGAAGAAAGGCAAAGTCAATCCCCTGAGAGGACTTTGGCAAAAGGAGAGAATAAGAGTACTGCCTTAAAAGGAAAAGAAAAAGGAGAGTCTTCGAGAGATGCCTTAGAAGACACAAAAAAAGGAGAGATTGAGGGACATAAGGATGAGATCCTTGTAAATAAAGAAAATAGAGAAAACATAGATATTGTATATACTTCTAGTTCTTCTGAGAATGATAAAGATGACACTTCAATGGATGACTTACCTCAGTTCATTGGAGTTGATTTATACTTTCAAAAGAATCAAATGGTCGATATTGTACAGTTACTTAAACAGGAGCTTTCAAGGACCATAGATCCAATTTTGACAAAGGTGCTCAAATCACAAATAATGATAGGGCAATCTGTGGATGTAGAAAATCAGAAACTCTATACACACTTTACAAACAAAATAAATAATGTATAACAAGTTGTTGACTCCCTTGTTAGTAGCCAAACCATGCTTAGGATGAAGAAACTTGCTGACAATGTTGACAAACAACTTTCTGCCTTCTCCAACAAGATAGCTAGCATGGAGTGTTTGTAACTGTCTATGGCTGACACTCTACAAAAAGTTCTTCAAGCCACATCCCACCTCTCAACTTCCACTGATGATGCTATCAAAAAGGGGGAGAAATCTTCAGGGCCATCGTCAGGGGTTGTTGTAGAGAAGCCCTCAAATGATCAACCATCATGGGATGTGTCTATTCCTACTCCAAAGGATAAGGGAAAAGGTATCTTGATTGAGGAACCCAAAAATAAATCATATACTCAATCAGGGCTTAAGTTTCTTGGAGATGCCATGAAGACAACTCACTTTCCAACACCCGTTGAAGCAGTAATTGATGGGAAAGTGGAGTTTTTCTTCCCTTAGGACAAGAAGCTTGTAGAAGCTGATGCACTATATGTACAACAACTTCAAGAGGAGGAAGAGAGGACTATGGTAAAGGAGAAGGAAGAAGAAGAAAAGAAGAAAAAGAGTGCTAGGCCAAGATCCTCCAGGAAACCTCAGCCAAAGAAATCTCAGTACCCCAAGGGTGCATTAGGGGATAAAGACAAAGAAAAACCAAAATCCCCTGATGCCACCAAATCCAAGTCATCTAAAGCCAAGGATTAAACACCTTCTCCTATACCATATGGACCACCTACACTAGTTGAATCCCTAAGAGATGAAAGGCGCAAGAACTTGACATTTATGTTCTTAATAAAAAGCATAAATGTCAGGACTAACAACAAAAGGGAAAAGCTAATCACTGTACAACTGAAAAATGGGTCGCAGTTCACAATCACCCTTGACTGGTTTAGGAGAATGGATGCTGAACAATTAAGGTTAATCCTGAACTTAATTTCCAAATCAACAATGCTAAATAGAGACTTGAGGGGGATTGATAAGCTGAGGAAAGCCATCAATGATGAAAGGAACTTGCCCACAACTTTGGAAAGACCATTAAAGCTGTTCTTCACAACAACTGATGGGCAAGAGAAAAGCATAAGAATCAAAGAAGTTGATGGGCTTGACCTGGAGGAAGCGATGCATGTTCTAAGACAAATTGCTTATCATAAGAATGAACATGTCATCCAGTTCAGAATCTTGCTAATACAAAGAGTGCTAAAGGAGATTGACGAATCCAGAGCTGATGATGGGAATACAACAATAGTAAGGGATGTGCCACTAGTAAAAGGATTCAAAGAATATCTAAAGATGATCACAAACCCCATGGGTGTTGAATTCAAAAATGCAAAAGGGGAGGTCATCACCTTTTACTGGTCACAACTTGCTGCAACTAACCTATCAGAGATTGAATATGTCCTTGAAGCTCTGGAATTCAACAAGAATGTCAACATTGTCAATTTTAGAAGACTTCTTCCAAAAGAGTTGGAATAGCTAGTAGCAGGAGGAGAAGATAACATACTCAAGATTCTAGATCAAAACCTAGATCAAAGAAGACAAGGCCTTGGAAGTGACTCTCAACTGATTGAATCAAGTCATCCATTGCCCTTTGTTTTAGCTTAAAGAAAAGGGGATCCTGATGTCTGATATGTGTATTTTGTAATAGTGATAGGAAATAATTGTACAGTTACTTTCTTAGTTCATACAAGTAGAATAGAATAGATCAATACAATTTTGTTAATTTTCTGCTGATAATATAAAGTTTTGGTTTTGACATCATCGTCAGTGCATCAAATAGATTTATGGTTATGAAATTGATAAATCATAAATAGGGGGAGATTGTTAGGTACAAATGATGATGATGCTTAGAGTTTTCATTGTGCATCTGCAAATACTTAAGGTATTCTATAAACCTTAATATATCTGCACAAGTTTTGCATCCACTGATGCTCAATTTGGTCATCAGTGGATGAACTGCACTACACTATACAAGTCATCAGTGAAAACATCTAAAGGACTTAATAGTGTAGAAAAGAATGTTTGAAGTTACTTACAACTTTTGAGTATTCAGCACATCAGACATTCAAGACAAAGTCAACAAAGCTTTAGTGATTAAAACCATCAAGGGAACTCGTCAAGGGAACCCATTAGGGGATGACAATGGCAGGCAAAACCCATCAGGGGAACACGTCAGGGTATGACAGTGGTAGGCCAAACCCATCAGGGGAACGCGTCAGGTTATGGTAGTGACAAGCCAAGCCTATCAGGGGAACGCGTCAGGGCATGATAGTGACATGTCATCCCATCAGGGGAACTCATCAGGGTATGACAGTGGCAAGCTAACCCGTCAAGGAACCCATTACTGCTCAACATTGCATCAGTGGAAGCCATCAATGGATGTTATAAGTCTTAACATCAGGGGATCAAGAAGCACTTGGGTAACTCTACAACAATAGATTAACTTGAGTGAAACATGAAGCACTGATCAAGTTTTAAATAGGATTTGTTATCAGGGGATCCAGAAGCATTGATCAAATCCAAATCAGGGCTTGTTATCAAGGGATAGTTATGACTGCATACACTCTTCATCAAGTCTTACACGCAAATCATTAAAGCTTGTCATAGAAGAAAGAGATATAACTAGAAAGATATTTTTCTTGAAGTTTGGTGATCCAATGACAACTCTCGATCATTAAATGCTCGAAGATCAGGGGATGAAAAAGAAACAACAAAAGTCATCAGTAGTCAACACATCATTCCAAAACGACAACGATATGACATATATGCAGCCAAGTTGAAAAAGCAGCATATCTAAGCACATGGGTTCAACAACTGATCTTTTATATATGCAAAAGAGTTCTCATTACAAAAAGAAATATATCCAACGGATCAACCAACAAATAGAAGCACACAAACACTAGAGAGAAACTTTGTAATATATCTTGAGAGAAATATTCAAAGAAAGTGAGAAGCTATTGAGTGTGAATTTGAAGCTGTAATTTATTATAGATTGTAGCTAATTAATCACATTTGTGATTAAACAAATTTCCAGAAAAACATCAAGTTTTAATACAACAATTTTAACTTGAATACTTGTGTGTTCATCTTAATATTCACTATAGTTTTTTCTGATCTTGTCGCTATTTTCGACAATGCGTAACAAGGTTTTTAAGAGCAAAAAGTTCTGAGTGTTTGTATTCAACCCCCCCCCCTCCCCCCCTCACCCCCACCCCCACCCCCCCACTCTTCTACAAACACTTGAGCTTATTTAGTTCTAACAAGAATTAATATGAATAAAATATTTAACATAAAAAAAACATCATCTAAACTTGCGTGCAAAAAATTAGAGTGATAGTTATTATGAACCGAAGGGAGCATTTTTACTTATCTCATGTTTGGTATTTTTATTTGTCTAGAGATAATTGTCGACCACATTATTCAAAGAATTGTACATTATTCAAAGGTTATTCAAAGAGAATCTTGAAAAATAATTGTCGAGCACCTTATTCAAAGAGAATTTTACTTTTTTATATTACCATCACATTTAATCCACTAATTTAATTTTTAATCTTTATAACATTTATTATAACAAAAGGTAAATATGTAATTTTATAGCAACATTAAATGAAAAATAGTGGTATTAATATTATTCTTAATAAGTGTGTACATACTTAAGCTGACAAATAAATCTATATAAAGGGAGTACCATTTTAGTTAAAATTTTGCTCAATTTTACAGTACGAAAGTTCAATTTCTTTCATTAAAAAGAAGGTTTTACAGTATTCTTTCAAAGTTGTCATTCAATTAGTTATACATCCATAAGTAAAATATTGTCTCCCTAGGCTCAATACTATTAATTTTTATATTTGTATTCTTTCTAATATAGTCGCCTTATGTGGTGGGAGAAAAATATAATTGTATTACATTATCTTTTTCTTAAATATAAAGATTCTTATTAGCAGAAGAGGCTTGTATGTATAGTTGATCAATCAGAAACTAGTAAGTTTCTTAGCATCGAATCATACACTCTCCCGTTCATGATTCCTGTAAATATGAAAGCCATCAAGTGCACTATACAATAGTCCAAGACTGAGATTTGCTTATGCACTACCCATAAATCAACTCCAAGCAACTATTTAGTGTTATTTCTGGAAGAGTAAAAAAACATTACGATCTTAAGAGAGAGCAATCAAAATGCTTGAATTTAGATTTATTGGTCAATAATTTTTTGTAAGAGAACCATTTTCATGAGTAACAAGAAGTCAAAATCTAGCAACTCGAGTTCAATATTTCATGCTTTATCGGATAGAGAGTAGTTATAGTTATCTTGGTTCAGGTGTAAAGTCCTCCTTTACCGGCAGCGCGAGAAATGAAGCAAAGTCATGCGGTATAAAGATGAGATGCATAACACACCCGAATGGGGTTGATGATGATCAAGAAGGTTCATCGCCTACGTTAGTGATTTCTATTGCACTTTGGAGGGACGTGCCCCTAAGGTCATCATAATTTGTGATGGTAGGGCCCTGTGCGCCTAAGGTCTACCCAAGTGGCGGAGCTTACATAATAATTTGTAATTTGTGGTAGTAGGGCCCTATGCCCCTTTCACTCAAACTCAATATTTTTTCTGACCTGAATTGCTGGTGTTTTGGATGTGGTCCAATTAGCATAAGAGGTTAAGTGTTGCTGGTTTGGCTCATTAGTGCCTGGTAACGTCATTAATCAACCAACAAAAGAGAAAAAAGAAAAGATGAATAATAACGGATGAACACTTATAACATTCAAAGCTTGGTACGGAGCTCTTTGAAACAAAAATCACATACAAACATTATTAAACTAAGATAGCTCCTAATATCTTCCACTACACTTCTTAATAATACACAAGATGTGGGCTTATAAATTGGGTTCTGATATGTTGACAAAGGCACTAGCACGGGAGAAGTTGAAGATTTGTTGTTCAATCGCCGGGATGACAGACCCTCTTTCCAAATAGTCAGAAAGGGGGAGATTTATTGGGTATTTTTCTTTCCTATCTGGATTTTGGATGGTCGGATCTTCTAATTTTTGGACAGCAGCTTCGCAACGTCTAGTTCTTGATTTTGAGTGGTGGAGATCATTTTTGGAGGTCCGAAAGTGTGCATTTTTGGGGTACGAACATGCTACCTGTTTTAGGTAATATTCTCTGATTTTGTCTCTGTTTTTATTCCATACTTCTTGACGTTTATTCCAAGAAATTGTGACAATATATTCTAAATTTGTGTGCCTCTAGTTTAACTAGGGAAGGCTTGGTGTATCACCCAATTATTTGTAATAGTGGAATTTTTTGGTGGACTACAGTCCCATGATTTTCACTCCTCGTCTTTGAGGGAATTTCGACATATAATTCTTGTGTGTCTTATGGCTTTTGTTTTACAATTTTATCATTTTATTCTTTCTTTACTTAATTCTTTTCTCAAAAGTTTACAAGTTTAGGGGAAATTATTATTCAGTTGTGGTCAGTTTTTCCCAACAAATTAGCATAAGAGGTTAGGTGTTGCTAGTTCGGCTCATTAGTGTTTGTTAATGTCATTAATCAACCAGCAAAAGAGAAAAAAGAAAAGATGAACAATAACCGATGAACACTAATAACATTCAAAGCTTGTTACGGAGCTCTTTGAAACAAAAATCACAATACAAACGTTCATTAAACTAAGATAGCTCCTAATATCTTCCACTACACTGCTTAACAAAGCACAAGACGTGGGCTTATGAATTGCCTCTACTGCTATGTAGAATCAGAGCACATGACACACGACTAAGGCATGGCTAACATAAGAGAATTAGGCAATCAATAATCAAAAAACAAAATAGTTATCAAATTGGACTAAGACGTGGCAAAACTTTTCAAATTAGATCTCCGGTGTTTGCGGGTCTCAGTAAAAATACACCTTTACATTCATATTTAACATACAAGTAATATCGCAGTCATCAATAATTATATAAAGTTATAAAAGAGAATTTAAATAACAAAAATATGAGCGTAAATAATTACAAATCAACTTTTATTTTAAGTAAATTTAAGTGAATATGAAGTGGAATGAAAAATATCTAATAATTATGTACAATTAATTAATAAAATCTACATATAAAATAAATGTATAAAAAAAAATTCTGAAAGAGAATAATATTTATAAATTCTTTTAAAATTGTAATTAACATAGATAAATTTATAATTTTTTTCTAGATTGCTCAAACAACTAAATTTTTATTACAAAATAACATAACATATATAAATTCTTGTAGAAATTTTCTAGAAATATAATTTTGAATACAATTACTTTTATTAACTAAATAACTTCAAAAGAAATATTTAAAATTTTTACAAGCACATGTTATTAATTGGGTTGTCATATAAAATTAATACATAAATAGATAGTAACAATAACTGCCACAAAATAAAATACAAAAATGTAATAAAAAATAAAAATAAATTAAATAAAAAATATGTAGAAGTAAATTAGTGAAATGATTATAATAGAAAATATATATATATATATATATATATTTATGAGTTTAGTAGCTATTGTAGAAGTAGGAATTTACAAAAAGTAAAAGTGAATTAGGACAGGGTTATAACGAAAATAAAACAATTAGGATAGACTAATAGTGGAAGGAAAAAATGTAGAACCATGATGAAAAAAACCATGTATGTTCTTTTAAATATAGTATATATAGATATGAACTACTGATCCCGTATTGAAAAAACAATACTTATTGAAAATTAACAATAATACATACATACATACATACATACATACATACATACATACATACATATATATATATAGAGAGAGAGAGGTTATAAGGGGTACTCACGAACTCAAGCAGAAAAACACAATGTGACTCAAAATTCCATAGCAGATGTAGGCACCGTCAATAGAGGAAAAAATAGATAACATAACATCCATACATAATTGAAACTAAATATTAGTAGTACATCATTACAAAAATTTAGAATGATAAACTATCAGCGGAAGTTAAATGGTTTGTAGGTCTATAAGTGTTATATAAACTTCTAATTGCCTCTTCTCCTTAGTTGCTACCCCCAACATCAATGTCCTGTCCCGTCATCCTTTCCTTTCCCTTGTAAGAGGGTTCAACCTTCATTTCATACCCTAAAAATCATTAACTTAACAAGAGTGAACGATTTACGCTCACCAAATATATAAACACAAAGAAAAATATGGAAGTTCTGCAATGCTTAATAAAGGTACAATTCTATTTGTGAGACCCGGTGAAGCAATACCAACACCTCAGAATTCTTGTAAAACTTTTTCTGAGGATCATAGGTGATAAAATAACGTATGATCCACCCTAAAGAAAGACAGGTCTCTACCTGGGACGACACATTTTGTTAGGGAGATAGATCGAGAAGCCTGGATCAAAGCTACAAAAGGAGGAGACCTGTGAGATAGTGACCATCATTGCGACAATCAACGTATGTATTGTATATATTATGATGCAAAAGTTGGAAGCCATCTATCCTATGAAAATAAAAATAAAAGAATTATGAGTTTATGATTGTTATAATTAATTAGAATATTTTCTGGTCCTTTTTAAAATTCTAACATGATATACCTATCAATAAAAAATATTAATAATTTTATTTTACGTTAAAACAATAATGCAGAACTACATATCTAATGCTAAAATATTTTCCACAAGAATATTATTATTGTCAAATAATAGTTTAGCTAAAAATGATCACACCGTGCATTGCGCAGGCAAAGTGGCTAGTATCAACACAAACTTCTCAAATACTTTTTAGTTGCTATACAAATTCACCATGGCGATTATTAGGAGGCTTAGCCTCATAATATAATATATAGATATAGTGTCGCGGCCTCGAAAATCCCCCAAAGCCGAGCCTCGGGTACTGTCAACAATTTGGGTGACAGCCCCAAGATCTCCAGGCTAGAACCCCCGAGCCCCGTCAGAAAATGAAGATAAGTCCACAAAACAATGACAAAAATATCATAGCCAAGCATTTACATTATCCCAAAGAAACATACAATCTCAAAACTTCATTATAAAATCTTAAGGTTCACATCTTCTACAAAACCTCAAAGCTTGAAAATAAACAAACTGCAGCGGAAACAAAACTTTAGATACCCCATCTGGCCTTTCAACCTAAACATTTCTATGACGACCTTTCGCTTCACTTTCCCTCTAAAGGCCAACCATAGGAGAGAAATCAAGAAGCTCTCACTATGTCATTTTCTCTTTTCCTTTATTAGGTGACTCGGCCTTTATGACATAACCTGTAAAACATTTCATAACATTCCACATGAGCATTTACGCTTAGCAAGTATATATTCATAAGCTAGAAGAACAGATAATTCAAAAGCTTTAATATTCATTAAGGTTGAGCGAAGCAATGCCAACACCTCCAGATAATCAATAAATATGTATCATTTAGGGTTCCCGAGTGATATCAAGGGGTTGACCCTCTTACAATAAATTAGGATTCACCCTCTCTTCATCAGATAATGCATCACCTGACCAGAATGATCACTATCTGACTTCCTTTAACAATCAAATTTCATCCTAGCTGGTCAGCCTGGTCGTTTGATCCCATCATTTGACATACGTAGTCACTTGCAAAAACCAATTAATCTGCGAGGGTCTGATTACTGATGCCTCGGTCTCTCATTCCCTATCATCATTGGCCAGAATACTAGGCGAAAGCATTCAACAGCCCCTTAACCTCCTATATGGATATATCTTCTTGTAAACATTTTCTCATTTTGAATAGCCCTGGCGTGCTTAACAATTAAAAGCAGCGACTGCCAACAAAATTGGCGTGCTCAACAAATAAAAGTAGTGACGACCAATAGCATAACTATATATCCATACAGGAGTTGCTCAGGTGTGCATACAGGATCACGACCTACAACACCCTTACATTATCTTTATCATCTTTTGGTGTGCTAGGGCTTTAAACAACTAGCAATCACCCAATAACACATAGCTCAATAATCAACATATTTTGACATACATCATATCAATGATCGTACGTTACTTAATCATAAAAAGAGATCATCATCTTGCATAGGCATTAACATTATTTATTTACGTAAATCAAAACAATGATTCTACGTAATCAGTAAGAAAGAAAGTGGAATGAGTATATACTTGCCTTGGTCCTTAGCTAGATTTAATATATAAGTTGTAATAGGGTTCTGTAAAACATCATTGTTGGTATAACATGAGAAATCCATACTTTGGAAGATGATTATACAAAATAGAGAATGATCATCAGGGTACGAAGTTGCCGTCAGGGAATATTTACTCGTCAGGTGATGCATGACCCATCAGGGGATGCATGCCTATCAGGGGATAATTTACCCATCAGGGGATGGTTCACCCGTCTGGGAATAGTCATCAGGGGAGGACTTACCCATCAGGGCATAATCTTGTTCATCGCCAAACTCATCGGGTGACAACTTGTTTAGCGCCGAACTCCCCAAGTCATCGCTGAACTCATCAGTGGATGATTTGTCCAATGCCAAACTCCTCGGTAGATAAATGTTCAGCGCCAAACCTATTGGAGACAAATCATAAATGTTCATCAGAGACTAACATCATTAGTCATCAGAGACTAACTTCATTAGTCATCAGAGACTAACTTTGTCTTATCAGAGACTAATGTTATCTCGTCAGAGACTAGCATTAACTCATCAGAGACTGATGATGCCATCTTAACCCATCAGAGACTAAGGCTGTCGTCATCGGAGACTAACGTTAACTCACCAGAGACTGATATTATCTCGTCAGATACTAACATTATCTTATCAGAGAATGATCATAGAACTTTTCTCTGATAAAAAGAAAGTCTTCCATGATCAAGAACGATATCTAGCGAAGAACAAACTCAATGTAAGATACATAATCATCCTTTTAATAACTCAAAACACCATACTCTTAGAAAACTTTATTCTTTCCTAAAGACTTAACATATATGGTGAATACTTTCAGATACTACGTAAAAACAAAAAGCAAAGGAGATCATATGATTCTTACCTCTCGGTTGACGGAGGATAGACAAAACCTGTCTGAAAGTAATCACCCAGAGAAAAGAACTTGAAATTATATGGAGATGGTAAGTTTAAAGAAGAACTTTAGGAGAGAAAAATCTTTAGAAAAGAGATTGAAATGTTACCTCCGAATGAGGTATTTATAGGAGGCTGAGATTAAGCTTTGAGATAAAATCATTGGTTAATAAATGACGACCTAAAATTTTTTTTATCTATAAATAATTTATTTATTCATATTGTTCTTTTTATATATTAATGTGAATAGTTAATATATGATGTTTTAGAATGTCTAAATATTTTGGACTCATTAAAGGATTATGTTTGTTTGGATGTTGGATTATAAGATCAAGTAATTTATTTTACTTGAAGGAGTCAAGCATTTAGATCTGTAAATCTCTTGCTAAACAAAATGGCACACGTAGGAATGATGACATCATGTGTACGTATGAAAATTTGATTAGTAAGCTGCTTTAGTAGCTGGCTTATTTGCATGAAGGACAGTAGGCTTATGACGTTGCTTAGCTGCTAAGAATCATGATGAGCAGCCGTCTTACCGTCTAGATTAACCAATCAATTTATTTCAAGGCTTAATCTCAGCCTACTATAAATACCTCATTTGGAGGAACATTTCAGTCTCTTTTCTAAAGATTTTCTCTTCTGAAGTTCTTCCTTAAACCTACCATCTTCATATAATTTCAAGTTCTTTCTTCTGGGCGATTACTTTCAAACAAGCTTTGATTTCTTACGTCAACCCAAGAGGTAAGAATCTTATGTTCTCCTCTATTTTTGTTACGTAACATCCGGAAATATTTACTATTTATGCTAAGTCTTTAGGAAAGAATAAAGTTGCGGAGAATATGGTGTTTTAGATTGAGTTTGTTCTTCGCTAAATATCATTCTTGATCATGGAAGATCTCCTTGTTGCAGAGACAAGTTCTCCAATGATGATGTCATCGTTAGTCTCTTATGGGGTTAAGATGATGTCACCAGTCTCTTATGGGTTAGTTAGTCTCCGATGACGTTAGCCTTAGTCCCCGATGGGTTAAGATGACGTCATCAGTCTCTGGTAAGTTAACATTAATCTCCGATGACGTCACCCTTAATCTCCGATGGGGTTAAGATGACGTCATCAGTCCCTGATGAGTTAATTAGTCCTTGATGATGTCATCCTTAGTCTCCGATAGGCTAAGTTTAGTTCCTGATGACGTCATTCATAGTCTCTGATGAGATATATGTTAGTCTCTGATGATGACGTCAGCCTTAGTCTCCGATGAGTTAAGATGACGTCATCAGTCTCTGATGAGTAAATATTAGTCTCTGATGATGACGTCAGCCTTAGTCTCCGATGAGTTAAGATGACGTCATTAGTCTCTGATGAGTTATTTATTAGTCTCTGACGAGTGAATTTTTCCCCGACGGGCAACCTTATGCCCTAATAACCATTTTCTAATCTAAGTGGTCATCTTCTAAGTATGAATTTCTCATGTTGTACTAACAATGATGTTTTACAGAACCCTTTTGCAACCAGTATAGTGAATTTAGCTAAGGACCAAGGCAAGTATATACTCATTCCACTTTCTTTCTTACTGATTACGTATGTTGATGCACCCCTGCTTATATAATCTTTGCTTAAATGTTTATTTATTGTTTAATATATAAGAATTGATGATGTAATATAGTCCTTGCTTAAGTATTGTAAAAGGACTTAGAAAAATATCCAACTTGTTAGGTGGATATAATATTTAGTTAAGCAAGGAGTTTGATCACCGTTTGAAGTCTGCTAATTTGATAAGTCTGCTATGATGAAATCATTGGTCAAGAAGGATCCTGAAGATATGAAGAAATTTTCCAAGTATAGTCCTGCTTAGAATGAAAATAAGCAAGGACTTAAGTAAGCAAGATCCTTCGCTTGATCAAAGTCAAGTTGTTAGAAAAGTTTATCTTTATCCCTGCTTAGTCAACTTCTAGGAGACTCTTCTGAAAGGCAGTAGAAGACAGAATAACGGCTAACTTTTTGGACTAAGCAAAGAATGCTGAAAAGGTACAAGTCACATCAAGTTCAATACACTCCAACGGATCTATTTCAAATTCCCAACTGATAGATTTTCTAGAGAAGTATAAATAGGAGTCATAAATTTCATTTATGACTAATCTCCAACTAACTGAGCAAAGTCTGAACAACCTCTCTGACACATTAAAGAATTCAGCAAGACATCATAAAGCTTGAACAGTGCTATCAATCTGCTCAACTAAGAAGCAATCTACTTGAAGATAGCAAGCAAGATTTTCTCAAATCTGCTTAGAGTCCGTGTGACTAATTTGGTCTAAGTGACCTAGTGTAAATTGGACTAAGTGTCCTCCTGCTGGTTGTTTTGTGTGAACAAGTTTTAGTGATAGCCTTCTCAAGTAAAAGAGAAGAAGAGTGGAGTAGGCTTAGTCCGAACCACTATAAAAATTCTCATCTCTATTCCTGCTTATCTTTTATATTGCTTACTTGCTTTGTTCTGTGCTTTGCTTAAGTCCTGCTGAACTCTTTCTGTAATACCCCAGAATTTATTACAACATTAAGACTATTAATAAAAAA
>CM025786.1:39188922-39219117 GCA_014636745.2 Centella asiatica
CAATTTTCCACCGATTCTAAGGTTGGAAAATGGGGCTGTCACACTTTCAGCAAAGACTTACTATCTTTGCTACTTTTAGCCATTAACCCTTGCTACAAAAACTAAGAGGTGCTTTGCTTAAACAAATTCCGCTGCTAAACTTTTTCAAAACATAAGAAATTCTTTTATAAGAAAGAAGTGTTTTAATCAGTAAAGTTTTCTTAGCAATACTTAATTTTTGAAAAACACTATTCAACCCCCCCCCCCCCTTCTAGTATATTTAACCCTTTGGGACCTAACAACGTAGAATCACTATTTCGATTTACGTAAATGAAGGATGTTAAAGCTTACACATGATGATGATTTTATTCATGATTAAGTAACGTACGATAATTGATCTGATGTACGTGAAAAGATATTATTGATTGAGCTATATGTTATTGGGTGATTGCTAGCTGTTTAAAGTCACTAGCACACCAAAAGATGATGATGATGGTGCAAGGGTGTTGCAGTCGTGAACTTATATGCACACCTGAGCAGCTTCCGTATGGGTATATAAAAAAATCATCGGTTGTCTACTTTTAATTGTTGAGCACGCCAATATGTGTGACGACCTGGAAAATTTGTTTATCTATAAATAATTTATTCACTCATTTTATTTTATTTTATGTTATTTTATTTTCTTTTTAATATGAATATGGTTATTATATGACGCTTTTGGTTGTATGAATACTTTTGGACCCATTAAAGGGGTTATAGTTGTTTGATGTTGGTTGCAAGAATAAATAAGTGATGTTATATATACATGCAGTACCGTATTGTAAGCTCTTAAAAGAAGCTTGCGTTTGTTGGTTAAGTCTTCTGAAGGACTCAAGAGCTTAAGTTTGATGACATCAGTGCTTACGTATGATTATTTTGATTAATAAGCTACTTGTGTGTCATCAAGTGGATTAAACGTATGTGCATGAAAGACAGCAGGCTTATTATGATGCTTAGCTGCTAAGAATCATGATGAGCAGCCGTTTTACCGTCCAGATTAACCAATCATTTTATTTCACAGCTTAATCTCAGCCTCCCATAAATAGCTCATTCAGAGGAACATTTTAGTCTCTTTTCTAAAGATTTCCTTTTCCAAAGTTCTTCTTTAAATCTACCATCTCTGTATAATTTCAAGGTTCTCTTTTCTGGACGATTATTGTCAATCAAGTTTTGATCTCTTTCGTCAACCCAGGAGGTAAGAATCTCAAGTTCTCCTCTGTTTGTTTCTTTTTGTTTATCGTCGGAGTGTATTAGCTGTATATACTAGATTTGCAAGGAAGAATGAAGTTTTAAAAAAAAGACTGTATTCTTCTGCATATTCATGAGGAAACCTAGGTTGAGTTTGTTATTGTAAGATTTTCCATTGAAGCAGAGACAAGCTTTATGTTAATCTCTGATGAGATGTTGTTAGTCTCTGATGAGATGTTGTTAGTCTCTGATGATGTCAGCATTAGTCCCCGACTGTGTTAATGTTAGTCTCTGATGACGTCAGCATTAGTCTCCGACTGTGTTGATGTTAGTTTCTGATGACGTCAGCATTAGTCTCCGACTGATGAAATGTTAGTCTCCGATGACGTCACCCTTAGTCTCCGATAGAGTTAAGATGACGTCATCAGTCCCTGATGAAGTGTTAGTCTCCGATGACGTCACCCTTAGTCCCCGATAGGGTTAAGATGATGTCATCAGTCTCTTATGGGTTTAATAGTCTCTGACGACGTCACCCTTAGTCCCCGATAGGGTTAAGATGACATCATCAGTCTCTTATGGGTTTAATAGTCTCCGATGACATCACCCTTAGTCTCCGATAGAGTTAAGATGACGTCATCAGTCCCTGACGAGTTAATTAGTCCCTGATGATGTCATCCTTAGTCTCCGACAGGCTAAGCTTAGTCTTTGATGACGTCATCCATAGTCTCTGATAAGATATATTTTAGTCTCTGATGATGACGTCAGCCTTAGTCTCCGATGAGTTAAGATGACGTCATCAGTCTCTTATGGGTTTATTAGTCTTCGATGACGTCATCCTTAGTCTTCGATGAGTAAAAATGACGTCAGCAGTCTCTGATGAGTTAAATAGTCTCTGACAAGTGAAATTTTTCCCCGATGGGCAACCTCATGCCCTGATAACCTTTTTCTAATCTGAATAGCCATCTTTTAAGTATGGATTTCTCATGTTATACCAACAATGATATTTTACAGAACCCTTTCTCAACCAGTTTAGTGAATCTAGCTAAGGACCAAGGCAAGTATATATTCATTCCACTTCTTTCTTACTGATTATGTAAAATCATTAATTCGATTTACGTAAGTGAATGATGTTAATGCCTATGCATGATGATGAATTCTTTTATGGTTAAGTAACGTACGATCATTGAATCCGATGTACGTGAAAAGATGTTGATAATTGAAATATGTGTTATTGGGCGGTTGCTAGCTGTTTAAAGTTCCTAGCATACCAAATGATGATAAAGATGATGTTTGGGTGTTGCAAGTCATGGACTTGTATGCACACCCAAGTAACTTCTGTATAGATATATAGAGTTCCGCCTGTGATGATCACTGTCTTTTAATTGTTGAGCACGCCAATATGTGTTGTTGGCAGTCGCTGCTTTTAATGGATTAGCACGTCAAGGCTATTCAAAATTAAGAAAATGTTTACAAGAAGATATGTCCATATGGAAAGTTAAGGGGCTGTTGAATACTTTCGCCTGGTATTCTGGCCAATGATGATAAAGAATGTTAGACCGAGGCAAGGCATCGGTAATGAGATTCTTTTTCGCAGACCATATGCTTTCTGCGAAGGACTACGTATGTCAAATGATGAGTCAAATGACCAGGCTGACCAGCTGGGATGAAATTTGATTATGTATGGAAGTCAGATAATGATAAGTCTGGTCAGGTGATGCATTATCTGATGAAGAGAGGGCAAATCAAGGTTTATTTGTTAAAGAGGGATAACCCATTGATATCACTCGGGAACCCTAAACGATACTTGTTGATGGAATTTTTCAGGAGGTGTTGGCATTGCTTCGCCTAATCTTAATGAATATTAAAGCTTTTGAATTATCTATTCTTCTTGCTTATGATTATATACTTGTTGAGCGTAAACGCTCATGTGGAATGCTATGAATGTTTTTCAGGTTATGTCGTGAAAGCTGAGTCCCCTAAGAGAGGGAATGAGAGAATTGCTTAAGTGTGTTTAAGTTGTAAGGCCATATGAGCCATCTAGAGTTTTGTTTCCGCTGCAGCCTGTTTATTTTCAAGCTTCAAGGTTTTGTAAGATGATGTGGACCTTAAGATTTTGTAATAATGTATTTTGGGAATAAAATTCCCACAGGTATGTTGTTAAGGCTTGGCTGTGTTATTTATTTTGCTGTTGTGATGTTGTGTTGTAAGTTTTCTGGTGCAGCCCCGAGTTCCAGCCTGGGGATCTCGGGGACTGTCACCCAAATCGCTGATAGTATCCGGGGCCCGGCTCGGGGGATTTTCGGGGGCGCCACAATATGTGTGGTAGTCGCTGTTTTTAATTGTAGAGGATGCCAATTTAAAATGGGAAGTTAAAGGACTGTTGAATGCTTTTGCCTGGTATTCTAGCCAATGATGATAGAGAATGATAGACCGAGGCAAGGCACCGGTAATCAGATTTTTTTCGCAGACCATATGCTTTTTGCAAGTGACTACATATGTCAAATGATGAATCAAACGACCAGGCTAACCAGCTGGGATGAAATTTGATTGTTAAGGAAGTCAGATAATGATCAGTCTGGTCAGGTGATGCCATTATCTGATGAAGAAAGGGCGAATCATGATTTATTGACAGAGGGTTAACCCTTGATATCACTCGGGCACCCTAGATGATATATGTTTATTGGTTATCATGAGGTGTTGGCATTGCTTCGCCCAACCTCGAAGAATATTAAAACTTTTGAATTATCTGTTCTTCTTGCTTATGATTATATACTTGCTGAGCGTGAATGCTCATGTGGAATGCTATGAATGTTTTTCAGGTTATATCGTGAATGTTGAGTCACCTAAGAGAGGGAAAGAGAGAATGGCATAAAAATGTTTAAGTTGTAAGGCCTTATGAGCCATCTAAAGTTTTGTTTCCGCTGCAGCTTGTTTATTTTCAGGCTTTGAGGTTTTGTAAGATGATGTGGACCTTAAGATTTATAATGATGTATTTGAGAATATATTTCTCGCATGAGTGTTGTATAAATGCTTGGCTGTGTTGTTGTTGTGATGTTATGTGGTAATTTTTCTGGTGCAGCCCGGGGTTCCAGCCTGGGGTTCTCGAGGACTGACATCGAAATCGCTGACAGTGTCCGGGGCCCGGCTCGAGGGATTTTCGGGGGCGCCACAAAACAGCTACTCATCATGATTCTTAACAGCTAATACATGTAACAAACAGATGTTGTCCTTCATGCACATAAGCTTCATCAACTAATGACACACAAGCAACTTACTAATCTAATTAGTATACGTACTCATGATATAGTTATACCTACGTAAGCTATTAAATCTTCATGGAACTTGCTAAACCGAATATGTGGGCTCCTTCAAGCAATTACGAAGGTTACCGAACATATATACATAATTTGCTCATCCTTGTAACCAACATCCAAACAACTTATAACCATTTAATGGGTCCACAAAAATTTAGACATTCAAAATCATCATATATTAATTATACACGTTAATAAGAAAACAAATACGAGTGAATAAATTATTTATAGATAAACAAAAAAAAAATTTCCAGGTCGTCACATATAGATAGATCGATAGAAGAATATAAAACTACTATAAATAATTGCATTCATATAATTTCTAAAATCTGTCGCTACAATTTCTTTGACCATCATCTATTTAGATTCCTCTATAGACAATGAGGATGATGGAGGAGGAAGTAGGACAATATCCTTTCCAATATATTGGTCAGAATCTGTCCTAGTAAAGTCAGGTTCTAACGTGAATTCTTCCCTCATCGACAGTGCGACAGGTGACTCAAAGCCTTGGGGGTATAAAGATGAGATGCGTAACACCTTTCTACATGCTTACCTGGATGGGGTCAATGGGTGATCACGAAGGCCCATGGCCTAGGTTAGTGACCTCCATTGCACTTTGGAGGGGTGCTCACCTAAGGTCTACCCAAGTGGTGGAGCCTACATCATAAATGTTGGATGATGTAAATCAACAAATGTGGGATGCGATTATTTGTATTATGGTTGCAGCAAACATGGGTACAGACGTCTCGTGCCAAACCCTTGCGGTAAAGCAAGAGGCTCAGCACCTTGAGCCGTATAAGGTGTTGGCCTTAGCCAACTGCGTCGCTTCTCTAACGCCTCGGCTTAGCATCTTTTCGAGGATCGATGGCCCCCCTTGGAGGGTCAAGAACGTCCTCTAACCTTCCTTCATATGAGAGTACCGAGCATACCAAGACCCATGTTTGGCCTAGGCCTTTGAATCAGCACCGGCAAAGATATCTTGCTTCCAAGCCTATCTCATCCCCTTTCACCTTTTCATAATATAATAAGGTAAGCTTCCAAAGCTCCTTCCTTCATAGTCATAACCATGGTCGCTAAGCACTCGATAAGCGGATATGCCACTATATACTATCTTACGATCTGAGCGACCAATCGCTTCCCGATTGAGTTGAATCTGCTTCTCTTCCGTATTCCTCAGCTCGACTTTCTGTTGCTGAAGCTGTCTTTCAGCCCTTTCTTTCAAGCTTTCGTGATCTTTTTATTGCAACAATTATTTTGTTTCCCATAGGACCTGACAGATAGTTAGCTAAATGGGTCATAAATGGGTAATGGATAACATTTTAATGAGTAAAAATGCTACCCATTGGCTAACCCATTTGACAGGTATAGTACTGCCGCATTGCCGGGTTCGAAGAATTTTGAACTTTGATCGTGTCCTTGATCAGAAAAGTAGATATTATCCTAGATTATAAGTGGACATGAATGTAGATATGATATAATTAATTGTTATTTCCTGAGTCAAGTTTCATGGTTAGAAGCAGCAGCAGTTATTCTAGTTGTTTCTTGTTGCTATATACTTTTATTGAGGTGGCTGATCTCTAGTTTCTTTGCATGGAATGTTATGATTCCCATAGGTGTACGGTATTGTCATGTATGATCTGTTTGTATGTCAAGCTGTTTAGTGCGTATAGTTCTAAATATTAATTTAAAAAATAATCTGCCTCTTTCCCTTTTTCCCCCAAAAAATTGAAATAACAAGAGAAAAGAAAAGGAAAAAAAAGCTAAATCCAGAAGGTTTGAACATAGATATATTGTTTACAAAATCAGTCGTAGAACCTATTTGAGTAAGAAAATGTCAACATCTAACAGCTTAGCTGCAACTTCATTAACCTTCAGTGTCTTGTCAAACAAAAAAATAACTAAAAAATGAGTTCAGTGAAAATTGATGGTTGAATGAAAGACAAGGACAAATAAAAGGGAGAACAACAATGTAGGACTATGAATAGACCAATCCTCCTAAATACTCAATGAATGCAATTGTCCATGGAATGAAATTGTACACTAAATATTCCATGAATCATTCTCCCACCCTCACCCATAGGTAATCATAAAATTTTGACATCTCACTTATATCTCGTCTATACAAATGATGTTGCAAAATGGAACTCATTAAGAATTAAGACTAGTACTCTTCCTTCAGCTAAGAGAATGTGTTTGTGTTCTTCTGGCATGTACTTGATAAAAAGAACAAGACATGGTTTATTAGAACTATTGTACATACTTGGCGTCATAATACTTGATTAAGGTCAAAAAGTGTTAGATCCAATGTGGCATGTAACATTAAATCCAATTTAGCATATAACATTATATCTACTGATGACCAAATATCATCCGATGAAAAATTTCATCAGTGGATGATATATCAGTACATATTTCCATCGGTGAATAACACATCGATAGATAATTCGATCAGTGAATATCACATCATTAGGTAATTCCTCCGGTGCCTAATCTACTGGTACATATCAGATATGTCCGGTCTAAGTTTCTCATCCATTGGAAGTTACTTCTCACCCATTTATCTATGAATTCCACTAAGAAAATTACTTAGATCTAAAAACGATAATTAAAGTCTTCATACAAAGGATTAATTACCAAGTGTTTATTCCATGAAACATCATCAAGAATTCACATTAAATTAACTCTTAAAGTTTCCATTTTCTAACACATCTATCTATCTATATTAATCTACTAATTCACAAGTGAACACGTTTTAGATGACTCTTTAATTTTATTTATCAATATTAATCTATTTAATTATACAAATTGAGTCTATCATGTCTATGCTAATTTATTTATTTATTCTTTCATCGGGAATTGGAGTGATCAAGTGTAGGTCCATTTACGGACTATTTATATTTATCTGTCTATTTATACTAATTTATATTAACAATAATATTTTATAAATTAGATTTATTAAAATGAACTTATTTATAGACTAAATTACAATCAAATTAATCATAATATAATAAAACTAATTATCAATCTGATTTATATGATTAAATCACTATGATCGAATTGATAACAACAAATAATAATATAATTGACCATGATTAGTCGACGCTAACTAAGTCGCTTATAATATATATTATTAATTAAACTAATCTATTCAAAAATAATAATTATAATTCAATCAATAATAATAAATTACCCTTGTTGAACACGGGTTTTCAAACTAGTTTGGACCATAAATTAAGAGGCAACTACTTCTCTTTCTCTAAAGCTAAACTGCCTCCGTTTCAAGTTTGCATCCCAACCAACAATTTTTCATTTGGTAGGAACTTAAGAACATTTCAAATAAATTGTTGTTGCATCCCAACCAACAATTTTTCATTTGGTAGGAACTTAAGAACATTTCAAATAAATTGTTGGGGTCAGACCAAAGGTCTAATCCCTCCAAAAATAGGCGTATGCCACTGTAAGCGACGAGTACACGGTATTCTTTAGTAAAAGGCGAAAGAATAGTTCGCTTTGTACTCATCACATGGCTCCATAAACTTTAATGTACGTTTCATGCTTCGCTTATATACTACTTGTTGTTGTTCTTTTGTAGGCCTTACGTCCTTGTGGGTCGTGACAAACTCTTTTTTGCACAGACAACTTACACCGCCACCCCTCCTCACCCCTAACATTAAACGGAAACAGAAAATAGAAACTTATCCCTAGTCCATCATAACATCAAAAGAAACATTGCGTAAAGGCTCATGGATATAACTTTCAAGGTCATCTCTAAATATTGTCTTTCTGGTCTAATTGAAATTGAGCCTATATGTTAGGACAGCTCTAAATATTGTCTTTCTAAAGTTTCAGCTTTGTTTCTTTGGAGAAGTTCTGAAATGATTATTATGCATTTAGAAACCAGTTTGTATGTCTTGCTCAAATGGATTTAGGTGCATGATGTCTTCGTCGTCGGGCCCTGCAGATAACTCAGAGAAGATTAAAAAAGGCTAAGAAACTAAACTGAAATTTTTATTTGTTGGTTTACGCTGCCATTGGTGTGTCTTTTCATATTGGACTATTGTATATTAGACCTTTTAATTCACTCTCTACACCTGATGTGGACAAATCACAGTCACAAGTTAAACTTAACAAGATAGATGGCGATAATAGTTAGTAGAACAGTTCAAAATTTAAAATTATTGATTCAAGACGTAAATGAAGATCAGATATCATGTGGAGTTGCACAGCTGAGTTTTCTGGGTGTTATTTGTGCTTCAAGGTTCCCATTACCGGCGACAACTATTCCGTTGTAAAAGATAATATAGCAAATAAATGAGAAATTCAAAAAAAAAAAAAATTCTACAAGTGAACTGGGACGGAGGAAGTATTAAACTAGGAAAGCATTGCATTAAAAACAAGTGGAATCAATAATAAGAAATAACAATGATATTAAACAGGGAAGACATTGAATTTAATGTGATAAGCACGGGAGGAATATCATTATTTCATCTCAAAGATTACAGGCAAAGAGGTGTCTATATGTATAGGCATAAAGAAAAAAATAACAATAATAAGAGATAACAATGATATTGATAAGAATACTAATCCTTATTTTATTAACCTAATATTATCCTAAACTAATTGATAACTATTATCTAATACTCCCCCTCAAGTTGAATATCTAATGAAGAAGAACATCTAAACAAGGCTAGAAACCCCACCCCAGAAGGAGCATATGATCGATTAAAAATAATAAAAAAAGAAATTTGTTTTTACAAGATTCACAAGATCCAATTTAGCATAAAACATTACTATTCTTGGACAATTTAATGATCTGGACATGTCTTATCTTTCACTGAATCTAAATTACAATTCTTAGTCTTATCTTCACTGAATCTAAATTACAATTCTTAGTCTTATCTTCACTGAATCCAAGGAATTATTGATCTAATGAATGAAAGCTTCTTTCAGTAGAGCTCTCTGCAATATTTGGATCAGTGGAACTTCAAAGAAAAAATACCTTATTTGCTGCAAATGCTGGAACTGTAACATAATTGAACTTTTATGCGGGTATGAACTGAAGAATCGCCGACTCAAATCTGAAGATAAAGATTAAATTCTAACTAAAATTGGTGGGGTGTGCCTGGCCAGGGCTGTAGTGCAAAGCCGAGGCGACACGCGAGAGCCCCAGCAGCAAGCTACCGTGATGGACTCTCCCCCTAAAAAAATTAATTTAATATCGTGTGAGCCATTGGCTCACATATCAGATATTAAACTGATAAGAACAGATACTACACTTGATCTTAGCCAAAAGGCCGAGAAAGGTATGCTTTCTTTCTTTGTTGGCTTTACATTTTATTCCTTGCTTTTCGTGCCGCTGTATCCAAGTATCGCAGTGTGGGACTATAATGTATGTACGCTTCATCTTTCTCCATCTTATTAGCATATAAGGTAGTAGTGGTAGCTAGAAGCCTTTGGAGGGAGTGAGCAAAGGCTGCGATTTTTAGGTATTGGACAACAAAGTTATGTAAACCTACACATAGTTGTTAACTCTCCCTCATTAAGCTCCTAAACAAACCACACCATACCAAGATTTCACGTACTCCAGAAGTTTGTGTTGATATTAGGAGTGTAATAATTCATCATTATATTAGACTATAGTTCAGAATATGTCATTCTCAGAAATTGTTTAGCAAGCTGTCCAAATCTCTTTTACCTTTTAGTCTGCTTCTTTACTCATCGATGAAAATTATACTCTATGTTCTGCACATTAACCATAAGGAATTGGAGTATAAATTAGAATGGTGTATATGGACAATGAACTCTGAAGGAAAAACAAAATCAACATGTACCTGGTCCTGGACGAAAACTAACAAAAAATTTGGATCATTTCTCGATTTGTGTGTCATCCTTGCGCAGGGGCCATGCAATCTTCTTCCAATTTTATCAAAAGGAAACATAATAGAAACTTATCCCTAGCCCATCATAACATCAAAAGAAACATTGCGTAAAATGCTATAGTTTACGAACAAGTATATAAAGTTAATATGTTTTGTACAAATGTCCAATCTGGGACTTTTTATACAACCTTTTGTTCTCACAGCTCCGGCCTCTTCAAGGGGAATTTCGACTGAGCAATGATCATTTAAACTTGACGAAGAATATTTTATCTGTATCAATTCTCCCTATGATCAAATAAAGAGTTACCTTTCAGAAAGTAATTGAGTACTTCTATCAAATTTGGCATTATTGACTTTAGTTCTATGTTCACGTTGATATATTTGCAAAGTTCAGTTCCTTCGGTTTTGTTTATGTCGCTTTAAGTAGTAATATTATTATCTTTCCATTTCCAAATAATCTGTAACATACTATTGAACTTAAACCTATTTTGTGGCAATTAAAATATATTTATAATTTTGAATAACAGGGAGTAAGACATAATAGTTTATATTTCGCAAATTTCCAAATAATTTATAAATCTTTTAGAGTTGTTAGTTCTTTCCCATTCTTTTACTTCCTCTATTCTACTCTTATTTTCATAATCATCTCACATGTAGGAGATTGAGCTCTCTACTGAATGGGGAAAAAACTAGACAATAACTTCTTTCAAATTCTTTACTCCCCCATCCCATCAAAAGCAATCGTATATTGACATGTAAAATTGATATAATATTACCCAAATAATACTATCACAAAATTTGAAAGCATTCTCTCTTTCTACAACTTTTTTCAATGCATGTAACAACTCTTTTTTGGGGTTAAACCAATCCATTGAAATTAATAACATATCTAAAATATCGACACATCTGAGATCGCCAAATGTTTGGGAGTTCCTCTATTCAATAACTTAACTAAATTGATGGGGTCAAACCAAAGGTCTAATCCCTCCAAAAATAGGCTTATGCCACTATAAGTGACAAGTACACGATATTCTTTAGTAAAAGGCCAAATAATAGTTCGCTTTGTACTCATCACATGGCTGCGTGATTTTGTATGCCTTATGTTGTTGTGAGTTGTGAGAAAACTCTTTTTTGCATAGAAATCTTAAACATTAACTTCTACCTCAAATTATGCTTCCAACTACACTGCCCTTGGCCCCCACCCCCCCTAACATCAAAAGGAAACAGAGAATAGAAACTTATCCCTAGCCCATCATAACATCAAAAGAAACATTGCGTAGAGACTGATAGATATACCTTTCAAGGTCATCTCATTGGGTTTTTCTCTCAAAATATAGAAGTGGTGGTAAATACTGCAAACAAAACATAGTGCAGTCAGAAAATTTTCCTTTAAATATTTGGAACTAATTAAAAAGTTTGAACTCACATTCCATGAAACGTGTTAGGAATTATAGTGTTTGAACTCAAGTCATGTCTCTTTTGACTCTGAATTCCGAGGTCGCAGTGTTAATACTAGAGCATTCATCTTTATTTTCAAAATCTCCTTGAAGAATGTGATAGAAAATTTGTGTAGTTTGTAGACAAAGAATGTGCAAGATAAATTCTGAAAGTAGGGAACACTATTACGCGTACTAAATGACAAAAATTGTCCATAATTTAAGTAGAGGAGCTATGTTTGATTGAAGAAAGACCTTTCTACTTCTTCTTTGATTTGAGTTTTTAGTGTTCTTCATTGTTAATTGTTGTGTTTCAGCTGGTTTTTATCCTTGAATATGCTTGAGGAGTTATTGTAGCCTTGCATGTTTGTTTCCGGGTTGGAGCAGTTTCTATGTTGCAAATTAATGCTAAAGGACTGTTTTAAATTCCGCGGTTTTAAATTCCGAAGTTGTTGTTGTGATTCAAAGTTTCAAGGTTCTTTTGCTCATTTTGGCAGCCTTTTGTTGCTTCAGATGTTGTACAATTTGTTAGTGACAACTACTTTGGGCCTATACTTTTGACTTAGCAAGTGGTGCAAGCAATGAACTTGTATGTAATGGTTTTGTATAGGCATGGCAACGGGACGAGTATAGGATGGAGGAATTATTCCTAAACCCTACCCGCTAAAATTACATAGTCCCCCAAACCCGCGCCGCCCTATTAACGCTTCTACCAAACCCACCCCGCCCCTACCCCGTTACCCAAAATTATTTTTTTTAATAAAATTATTTATTTTTTCCCTTTGTTTTTCTTATATTATTCTCTTACAAAATCTTCTAAAATCATTATACAATATGTTTTACATATAAACGGAACGGAGTCAAAGTTAAATGGGGTGAGATGGTAAATTTCATACTCTACCTTAACCCTATTGGGTTCAAATAATCGGAGTTGAATGGAGTATTAGTGGTTCGGGTGAAATTGTCATTTCTAGTTTTGTAGCATTTTTCAAAGATAGTGGCTATTCAAAGTTCTGGCATTTAAGTGATAAAATTTGAGCTTGGTTGGATAGGGGCTGTGCGAACACAAGCCCCCACTACCACAAGTTATGATGTAGGCCCCACCACTTGGGTAGACCTTAGGCGAGCACCCCTCCAAAGTGCAATAGAGGTCATTAACTTAGGCCATGCGCCCTCTTGATCACCCATCAACCCCATCAAGGTAAGTATGTAGAAAGGCATAACGCATCTCTTCTTTATACCGCAATGACTTTGCTTTGTATGTTGCGTTGTCTATAAAGGAAGACACTGTGGTTTACCAATTCACAATATTTTTAATATGATATTTATTAGATCATTTATCAATAATATTCATTTCTTATTTTATCGGATTCTACTACACAAATTTAGGTACAATATCAATCTGCAACTAACTAACCGCTACTCCACCGAATCATTTACCAACCTTCATGTTCCTAATTTCCAAATTAAGCTTTGGAAGATACATTTCAAAAGTAATTTGGATAATGGGTAGACATCAATTTAGAAAAATAGAATGCCTAATCATCATAACCAGGCTAGAGGCAAGCACCCTTTTTTCAACAAAGGCAAAATGTTTTTATTATTGAAACAATCTTTATTTAAATGACTTGGATAAACCTAACTAAGAGTACATAACACCAAAACCGAAAGAGACTAGAAGAATAAAAAGCACAAGCATCTCAAAACTCGAAAGATCCTAACATAAAACAAAACCCCCCTAACAAGATCTAATGGAAATTTTTTAGCAATTTTTTTTTTTTTTTTGCTAAATTGCGGAAATATATAAAAGGAAAGAAAATACAAAATTAACGAGAGGCATCCCCCTCGACCTACTAGCACATCTCGCTAGCTAGGGAAAACAAGCCAAAAACTATGAGCATAAACACAAAGCAATCAAGTCGGCTGATACAAGGAGACCAAGTAATAATCCCTCTGACGGTAAATCCTTCGCTGGCTAAATTTTTTAGCAATTTTTGGCCATAACATACATATTCTCACATTAAAAGCTATCAAAAACTTAAAAGATAAAAAGTACTCCCTTCCTCTAGGCTCTATCATTTGAATTGTTTGATCCGCCAAAACAATTTTCACTAGATTTGTCCATCGATAAATTTAAGGACATGAACATACATATAGATGACTTATGTGAAGCCCTAAATTTTGTAAATATTATTATAATATTGAAAGTATCAATTAAATAAATTTTATTTAAGATTATCTATTTGCAATTTAGTTCAAAGTTTTTTCCATGAATGTTGGAAAGGACTAAGTTTCGGTTTAAGATTATTATTACAATAAACAGTAATATTAATAGAATTTATGAGATTTGATGTGTCACTCTTACAAAAGAAAGGGGATTAATAAGAAATTGTCAGTTTCACTCCCACTGATGAGTAAGCAAGTAATCTATTGAGTCACTAGTACTGTAGATTACTACCATACAATACCTGTGAGAAGTACACACATATGTGTAAGTGGAGTGATCAAGTAATTGTTTATTATATTTAATGAGTTAGTGGTTTAGTTAATTCGACGTCTTATGCTAAATTAAGGTTTGAAACACCCTACACCAGACATATTTGTTCTCAGGCTTACTTATATAAAGGAGACTCTTGTCTTACTACTCTTCCTTTCTAAACACTCTCAAAACTCAAAAATAACATTCCTACAGTGTGTGTTGCAGATTGAAAGCTCTATAAGGTAATTTTTAAAGCCTTAACTGTTATTTAATTTGATTGAGAAACATGAGAAATAAAGTCTATGTTTGTCTAATCATTTAGTTAGAGTAGAAATACTCAAAGAACATTTTCTATATTTATTCCCTTCACTATAATTTCCCCCTATGATGATAAACTACATAGACAACCTCTATTCTTTCAAAATACTCAAAGAATGTTTCTATATATATTCAACATGGATATATTATACTCTGTTATTCCTTATTCTTTATAACTTTTATCAACTAAAATGGTGATTATTCAATCATGCAATTGAGAAAAGAATTCAACTTCTAACCAATTTTAACCACCTATGTACCCCATTTCCCTTCACGACGTCGCCTGAAACCCACTGGAAAGGAAGATCGCAGCTCGTCGCTGTTGACGAGCCCGCCATTAGCGGCCGACCTGTGAATGCTCGAAAAATCAACCATTTTTGACGAATCAAGTATGGAAATGAATCGTGAGACTTCCAGGAACTCATTAATAGAATAAATTTCAAGTTTTAACAACAAAATCGCAAGAAAAATCAAGAAGAACAATTCGGGTTTTCAAACTTTCGGTTCTACAAGGAAACGAGCTATGCTTTGCCATTTTTGAAATTGATTGAGGGAAAATGAACTTTATAAGTGCAGAAACAATTTCATGTAATCAATTTGAACAAAAATGAATCAATATAGCCTGAATCTCGATTGGAAAAAGTTCGGTTCTTCGGGTCGGCCGAATTATTTCTTGATTTTTTTTATTAAACTTTAAAAATCAATAACTCTCAATCTATATATGCTATAAACATGTGCTATATATGAAAATGATACTGAAAATTATTATCTACACAATGGTATAAACAGAAATGATAATAAATGTAAAAAAAATGATAATATAAAGTAAAAAAATATAAAGTAAAAAAAAATGATAATATAAAGTACAAATATAAAATTAAAATAGAAATGATAATAAATTGCTTAATATGGAGAGTTATAGTAAAAAAAAATAGTACCTTTTTTTTATAAAAATGTTATCACTAATATGACACAACAAAAAAAATAATATATCATAAAATTGTATGTTATTATAAAGTAAAAAAAATTACTATACGTTATTATATCATAAAATTATATAGAGTCAAAAGCATTTTTTAACCAAAAAATTTAATGACTAGATCTCTAGTCACTAAAGCAAGTTTTATTGACAATACCAAGCTGTGGTCACCAAATTCGGTCACTAAAGGAAACTTTATTGACCACTTTCTTGTCTTGGTCACTAAATTTTTTTGTTCACCAAGCTTTGGTGACAAAAGAAAAAAATTTAATCACAAAAGGTTACTTTTGGTGACCAAAATTTTGTTCGTCACTAAAATTTTCGTCACTAAAGGCCATTTTTTTTTTTTAGTGTGACTTTGGCGCTATTGTTCAGAGTTTGGTGATGAAGAAAATTTATCCCTTGATGACAAATTTATCAACTGACGGCCAATTTATCCACTGACAGCTAATTTCTTCCATGACAGCCAACTTATTCACTGATGCACAGTAACCACTGATGCATAGTTATCCTCTAATGTGTAAACCAACCCCTAAAACACAATATCCACTAATGAAATAGTTCATCGTATGATAATAATTGTGACGGCCCCAAAGTTCCTTATCGAACTAAGGCTCCGTCAAAATAGAAATAAAAATAACGTCTCATCCATTCATAGCATAAATAAAGTTTCAAAGAAAATAGTAGCGAGTTATTACAACCCAAAATAGTACAATTCTAGCAGAAGCTAAGCTATCACTATATTATAGTCCATAACATTATAACTTCAAAACATCTTCCTTCCTTAGCGGCCACCGAAAGGAGTCAACAAAACTCAGTAGCCAATCATCTTTGCTTTCCTCTTGGTAGAGGGTTCAGCCTTTGTACCATGCCCTACAAGTCATTAAGTTCAACAAGAATGAGCGATTTACGCTCAGCAAGTATATAAACAAATCAGAGGAGCAAATCTAGAATGTTAATGGGGATTAAATTATGTTTTGTGAGGCTAAGTGAAACAATACCACTGTCTCGAAAATCTTTGAAGAACTTTGAGGATCACTGATGATAGACAACGTGTGATCTTCCTTAAAGAAATACAGGTATCCACCTGTGTATAACCTTCTCAAGATAATATCCATCGGGGGCTAAACCCGTTGGATCTGCTAACCATGTTGTGTACAGTTGGCCAAACTGTTACATCATGATCCCTCAGCGTGTGAACGTACGTAGTCACTATAATTCCTCTATGTCAGGTGGCAGGACAAATCAACACATTTTCTTTCCTCTAGCCAACCATATGGCATAACCCATTAAAGGGACATATCAATTTCATTTGTCTGCACAGATATAACATTAAAGAATAATTGATAATTTAAAGTTCAGTTATATCCATGCACATTTATTCATACCATGCTAGCGGAAATTAAACTGTAGCATACTGACGGTAAAATTAGAAGTTATCAAAGAAAAAAAATTTACAAGTCATAAGGTGACAGCATGATGATTGTAAGTCTTTGCTGGTGACATATATCCTACTTATGTAGATAGCAAGATCTGTTGTCCTTGTTGATCTCTGTTGCCACTGAGGGTCAAATGAGCAGGGAGATTTAACTTGTAAGCAACAAGAACATCCTTTGCTTATGGTATAAGCAAGGTCTTTGACTTAGTTTCTGAAATGACACTTTCATCGAGGAGGCTCCCCTTTTTGTGAAATTTGCAGCAGGGTCGACAATGATTAAGACAGCAGCATTGATGAATGCTGCTAAATGTCAGCACACAACTTTTATCAGTAGACTGTCATTCAGCAGGATCTTGGTAGATTTAAGCAGGACATAACGAGTTGACACAACAAGATTAGAGAGACTGCTTAGCTATAAGTAGGATCTTTTTCTTTACCTGAGCAAGAAGTTTATCATATTGCTAAGAACATAAGTCCTTACTTGAGCAAACAAAATGTTAATATAACAAAATCTTACTCTAAATTAAGCATGCCTAATTCACTTATTAATTTGTTAAAACGATTTTTATCCAAGGGTTTTGTAAAAACGTCTGCTAATTGATTTTTAGTAGGGATATAGTTTATCTCTATTGTTCCTTGCTGTACATGATCTCTAATGAAATGATGCCTTATATCTATATGTTTAGTCCTAGAGTGTAAAACAGGATTGTAAGCAATGGCTACAACACTATTATTATCACAGAATATAGGGATAAACTTGAAATCAAACCCATAATCAACAAGTTGATTCTTCATCCACAGAATTTGTGCAACACAACTTCCTGCTGATATGTACTCAGCTTTAGCAGTAGATGTTAATACAGAGTTTTGCTTCTTGCTGAACCATGAGACAAGTCTTTCTCCTAGAAATTGGCATGTACCATTAGTGCTTTTACGATCAATTTTACACCCAGCAAAGTCAGCATCCAAGTATCCAGCAAGGTTGAAGTTAGAATCTTTTGGATACCATATTCCTAAGTTAGGAGTTCCTCTGAGATATCTGAAAATTCTCTTAACAGAAGCTAAATGTGATTCCTTGGGGTTAGATTGAAAACACACACAAATACATGTAGCAAACATAATGTCAGGTTTACTTGTAGTTAAGTAAAGCAAGGATCCGATCATTCCTCGATAGCTTGTTATATCTACGGATTTACCTTGCTCATCTTTGTCTAACTTTGTTGCTGATGACATGGGAGTTTTCAATGGACTTGTTGTCTTCAGTTTGAATTTCTTAAGCAGATCTTTGGTATACTTGGATTGATTTATGAAAATTCCATCACTGCTTTGCTTAATTTGAAGTCCAAGAAAGAAATTCAACTCTCCCATCATGCTCATCTCAAATTTACTCTGCATAAGCTTAACAAATCTTGCACAAAGTTTTTCATTAGCAGAACCAAATATTATATCATCTACATAAATTTGTACAAGTAGTGTTTTATCTTTATGCTTCTTAATAAATAAAGTGGTGTCAACTTTACCTCTACTAAACCCTTCATTAACTAAAAAGGAAGATAAAGTGTCATACCATGCCCGTGGTGCTTACTTGAGACCATATAAAGCTTTGTCAAGTCTATATACATGGTTAGGATGTGAATGATTAGCAAAGCCTGGGGGTTGCTCAACGTATACTTCCTCTTGTTGTTGACCATTCAGAAATGCACTCTTGACATCCATTTGAAACACCTTGAAGTTTTGATAAGCAGCATAAGCAAGAAAGATTCTTATGGCTTCGAACCTTGCTACTGGAGCAAATGTTTCATAATAATCAATCCCTTCCTCCTGTGAGTAGCCCTTGGCCACAAGTCTTGCTTTGTTCCTTGTGATGATTCCGTCTTCATCCATCTTATTTCGGAATACCCACTTGGTGCCTATCACTGTATGATTTCTTGGCCTGGGAACTAAATTCCACACTTTGTTCCTGCTGAATTGGTTTAGCTCTTCTTGCATAGCAAGGATCCAATCAACATTAGCAAGAGCATCCTCAATTTTCTTTGGTTCCATTTGAGATAGGAAACTTAGAAAACTACTTTTATTTTGAACAGATCTTCTAGTCTTTACTGAACTTGTGAGATTATCAAATCTTCTGAGTGAGATTTGGTCAACTTCATTCTCCTTGGTAGATTTGTTCGAGTGTCTTGTTGCCTTAGTTCCTCCAAGTTGAGATCATCATCTTTTGCTATAGCAGGGGTGCTTTCTATTGGAATATTGCCTTCTAAAGGTTCCTCAACAGGATCTTCCTTAGTTTCTACAGTTTGTTGTCCTTCATCATGTTCCTGCTCATCTATAAGAGGGAGTGAACCACTTGATTCCTCATGGTTAGATTCATCAAATATAACATGAATAAATTCTTCAACTGTTAAAATTCTTTTATTGAAAATACGAAAAGCCTTACTATGAGTGGAATATCCTAAGAAAATACCTTCTTTAGATTTTGCTTGAAATTTAGTTAAGTACTCCTTACCATTGTTGTGGACATAGCAAGGACATCCAAAGATGTGAAAATAACTAATGTTGGGTTTTCTTCCTTTCCATAGTTCATATGGAGTCTTGCTTAAAATAGGATGTATGAGAGAACGATTTTGAGTATAGCAAGTAGTATTTACTACTTCTGCCCAGAAATACTCAGGGAGTCTAGCATCAGCAAGCAATGTTCTTCCTGCTTCTTCCAAAGTTCTATTTTTCCTTTCAACCATTCCATTTTGCTATGGAGTTCTTGGTGCTGAGAAGTTGTGAGTTATTCCCTGCTTATCATGGAATTCAGTAAAGCCTCCAAAGTTGAATTCCTTCCCATGATCACTCCTTACTGACTTAATTCTGAGTTCCTTCTCATTTTGCACTTGTCTGCTGAACTTCTCAAACTCTGCTAGTGCATCATTCTTGTGAGCAAGAAATAATGCCCATGTATATCTTGTGAAATCATCCACAATAGTGAATGCATATTTCATTCCACCAAGACTAGTTGATATAGGGCCAAACAAATCAAGATGTAAAAGTTGGAGAGGCATAGAGTTTGATTTTACAAGTTTGCTTAAGAAAGATTGTTTTGTTTGCTTACTAAATTGACAAGCTCTACATAGCTTTTCTTTTTCAAAAGAGAATTTAGGTAAACCTTTTACTAGTTCTTTAGCAGCAAGTTTTGAAATAGTTTTGAAATTTAAGTGTGAAAGTCTCTTATGCCATAACCAACTAGCATCTGTTGATGCTTTAGCAAGAAAACAAGATGTTTCAGCAGGACTTAACTTAGCCAAATCTACTACATAAACATTACCATTTCTTGAGCCAGAAAGCTTCAGAGAATTTGTTTGAAGATCTCTTACTTGACATTGATTGTCTAAGAAGGTGACCTTATGCCTTTTGTCACACAACTGACTTATACTACGCAAGTTGTGCTTGAGTCCTTCCACATAAGCAACCTTGTGAAGCAGACTATTCCATTTCCTGCTGAACCATATCCCTTAGTTTTTCCAGAATTGTTATCCCCAAAAATTAGTTGAGGACCATCTTTCTCTTTAAAATTGGTGAGCAAGGCTTTATCTCTTGTCATGTGTCTTGAACATCCACTGTCCAAGTACCAAATTTGTTCTTTGCTCACATCCTATAATTCATAAGCAGAGACATTTTGGTACCCAACAAGTCTTGGGTCCATTTAGGTTAGTACCCTTGAGAACCCATACTTGTTTCATTTTTGGTCTTAGAGACCCAACAGTATAGTAAGGATCCGCAAGGCAAAGAGAAGCATTATGACCAAACCTATAGCAGCAATAACATCTTAAATGCATCATGTTGTGTTGTGTGTGTTGCTTACCTCTTCTCTTTAGTTGAGGTTGTTTCCAGTGTTTGCTCCTAACCCAACCTTTGCTAAATTCCAAATTCCTCGCTTGGTTGTAACGATGAGCAGGGAGAACATAGTTCTTGCTAAACTTTCCACCTTTGGTCCATTTAGCACCATGTTCTTGCTTATGGTTATGATCAGTAGGGAATTTGTGCTTTAGCAAGGTAACATTTCTGTTACCCTTGGTTTTAGCAGGAGGTTCACATTCTGCTGAATAAATGGAAATTGTTTTGCTGATAGATTTAGCTTCACTTTCTCCACTATCTTTAGCAGGAACTTTGCAAGTTTCGGATCCAATTCCTCCTCGATCTAGCAAACTTCTTTGGCTTTTCAGCAAAGCACAAGCATTAGAGGATGAGTTGTTCCATGTGGAGATTGTTGCTGTTAATTCCCCAACTTGGGAAGTTAACTTAGACTCCCTCTCTTGAGAGTCTCTGAGATGTTGTTTAAGCAAGGTCCTTTCATCATCAGCAGCAACTAACTCCAAATTCTAAGCTCTCACTTTTTCAAGTGTAAGCAGGATTTCAGAGTTCTTGCTCCTTAGTTGATCAGACTCTGCTGAAACAGTTCTCAGCAATCTCCTATATCGATGCCACTGAGATGCAACCTCCTTAAGCAAGGAGTGCAACTCAGCTCTAGTAATGTTAGTAGAGTTGAAATCAACTACCTCAGTGAGATCTACTTCCTTGCTGGGTTTCGATTCTTTAGCCATTAAGCAGAGATTGGCAATTTCTGGTCTTGAATCTTCTGATTCACTCTCACTGTCACTCCAAGATTTGTCAGCAATGAGTTCCTTGTCTTTCTTGGAGGTGCTATTCTTTTGCTGATATTTCTTGTAGTACTCTTTTCCCTTGCTCTTATCATTAACAGGATATTTCTTCTCCTCCCTTGTTGTGCTTCGGCAATCAGCAGCATAGTGTCCTGGTTTCTTGCAGTTGTAGCAGAGATCTTTTGAAGAGTCTCTTTTGCTGCTACTTCCAATTCTTCTGAAGTTGCCTTGGTCTTTTCTCAAGAATCTTCTGAACTTTCTTGCTAGCATGGCCATGTCTTCGTCACTGTCTCCAGATTCTGAGTCTAAGTCTGCTATTTGCTTAGGTTCAACAGCCTTCAACCCCACTCCTCTGTCTTTCCTTCTAGGTTCAGTAGTAGCATCTCTTTGAGCTAATTCCATTTCATAGGTGAGCAGGTTTCCATATAATTGTTGAAGATCAGTAGCATGTAAGTTCCTCAATTCCTTTACTGCAGTGGTTTTAGGATCCCACTGTCTTGGTAAAGATCTCATAAATTTGAGATGATGTCCTTGGTGTCATAGGTTTTCCCTAGAACACGTAGATTGTTGAGCAAGATAGTGAATATTTCATACATAGCAGTAAGGTTTTCTCCTTGCTGCATACTGAACATTTCATATTGCTGGATAAGCAAGGATTTCTTATTTTCTTTGACTTCTGTTGTTCCTTCATTTAGAACTAGCAGAGCATCCCATACTTCTTTAGTAGAGGTGCAGTTTGACACACTTTCGAACATTTCTTCCTCAAGAGCCATGAAGAGAATGTTCATTGTCTTCTTATTGAATCCTACTAATTTCTTTTCTTCATCCGTCCATTCCTTTCTCTGCTTAAGTATAAGCTTGTTGGGATCAACAGGGTTTATCTTCTTTGGTATGTAAGGCCTAACTTTTATTGCTTCAAATAATTCTTCATCAATTCCATCCATGTATACTTGTATTCTCAATTTCCAATTAGCAAATCTATCTCTGGTGCATATAGGGGGTTTGCCACTGAGATCACTTTTAAAGCCATTAAAATTTAGGATCCTCTCAAGCTGTAGAGCATAGCAAAGAGTATTAAGCTCTGATACCACTTGTTAGCTCCCAAAGGGAAAAATACTAGAAGGGGGGTTGAATAGTGTTTTTCAAAATTTAAGTCTTGCTTATAAAATTTACAGATTTAAGACACTTCTTGCTTAATGAAAAACTCTCTTATATTTAAAAAAGAGTTAGCAGCGAAATTTATAGCAAAGAACCCCTTAGTTTTTTTTTTGACCAATGGCTTAAGTCAGCAATGTTAGTAAGTCTTCAGCATCCTTCTTGATCGATGAGTAGAGTCTCCATTAGTGATCAAAATCCTTACTTAACAAGCAGAATATATCCACCTACCAAGTTGGATATGTTTCTAAGTCCTTTTACATCATATAAGCAAGGACTATATTACATCATCAATTCTTATATTAAATGAATACAATTCTCTAAGCAGGATTAATACAAGTAGGGGTGCATCAACAAGTTACATCTAGGCCAGGTGACCTATAGTTACATCTAGTTCAGATGACAAAACGCATTAGCACCTTCCCTTTCCTCTCGCCAACTACGTGGCATGTTCCATATTTTAAGGAACATAACAGTCTCCTCGCTTGAAACATAACAATTTCATTCATTTGCACAAATATAATATTGAAAAATAACTGATAAATTAGAGCTCAGTTATATCCATGCACTTTCATTCATATCATGCTCACGAAAATTAAAGTATAGGATTTTGATTCACAAGGAAATTCAAACATAAAAGTCATAACCTTGTACACATATTGAATCAATTGATCATGCATTTAATTGAAATAAGCATAAGAGTGAGACTATACTTGCATTTGTCCTTACTTGAGCTAATTTAATTCATTTGCTAGTGAAATACCTTTTCTTAAGCTTTAAAGAAGGAATTGAGATTCTCGTTCTGCTTTAGAAAAGGACAACTACTCTTGAAAAAGAAGAATGGAATTTATGTCGGTGTCAGATTGAGAGAATTTTTGGAAGTGAGGCTAGGATTACACCTCGGGTGATATATTTATAGTGCTTCTAAATTAACTAGAGCAGTTGGATCATTTTGATGAAGAATTCTCAATCGTTGGCTAGAATTATGTCTTTGGGGTGATGTGATTGGCTAGCTTGACCAGTGTAGCGGTTGCCAAAATACTATCCAATCACTTAAAATAGCCGATATTCAGTTGGACAGAAAAACTTTTCTTGTAGGTATCCTTGCACAACAAGTATCCTTTTAACATACAAGTATATGTACAATCAGGTTGGTAACCATGGTTAGACTGTACAGTTAAGTTGGTTCATCAGTGGAGACATTGCATGCACCTAACTTCTTGAAATATTGTGGTTATATTATCCACACACAATAGCTCCTGGTCAGGAATTTAAACTGCCGTTTTTCTCTTCTGCAGTGTCTTTCCCAAGGTCTCTCCTCTTTCTTGCTCCCACTTGATTAGAATAATCAATTAAAAATTGGGATTGATATATTCATATTACCAACTTATAACAATCCATTATTTTAGACATCACATTAACGAAAAACTCATGCATTAAACGTAGGAAATTAGTCCTATTTATACTTTATTCTTATTTAAAATTTTGGGTCCTTACATCCTTTCCCCCTTAAAATAAGTTTCTTCCTCGAAACTTAACTACTCAAAATATGAGGGTACTTTTGCATCATCATCTTTTCCAGATCCCATTTTGCTTCCTTTACATTGTCATTTCTCCATAGTACTTTAAGAGAAGGAATCTCTTTGTTCCTAAGGATTTTAACCTGTTGATCTAAAATTTGAATAGGGAGTTGCTCATAGTTTAAATCGGGTTGTATCTCTATTGGTTGATAATATATAACCCCTTTATGATCAACTCTGTAAGGGCGTAAAATAGATATGTGGAATACATTATGAATATGTCCCAAGGCTGGTGGTAGTGCCAATTGTTATCCTACTTCGCCTATTTTTCTCAAAACTTCAAATGGTCCCACATATTTGGGGCTCAACTTTCCCTTATTTCCAAATCGTGCCACCCCTTCTAGGGTGAAACCTTTAACAATGCATAACCTCCCTCCTCAAGAGTCTTGTCCTTCCTATGTTGGTTAGCATATTGCTTCTGTCTATCTTACGCAACTTTCATTCTCTTTCTGATTATGGTGATCACATTCTTTGTTTGCTGGATTAATTCAGGTCTTTCAAGTTTCCTTTCTCCAACTTCATTCTAGTAAAGTGGAATGCAACACCTCCTACTGCACAGTGCTTCGAATGGTGCTATACCAATGCTGGTGTGGTAACTATTATTGTAGGAAAATTCTATTAAAGGTAGATGATTGTCCCGCTACCCTTTGAAATCAAGCACACAAGCTCGTAGCATGTCTTCTAGCGTTTGTATTGTGTGTTCTGACTGGCCGTCGGTTTGAGGGTGATATGCTGTGCTCATATCTAATCTTGTCCCTAAGTAGGTTTGAAAACTTTTCCAAAATCTAGATGTAAATCTTGGGTCACTGTCAGAAACAATGGAGATAGGTACTCCATGTCGACTGACAATCTCCTTGACATAAAGCTTTACCAATTGCTCCATCTTGTAAGTATTCTTAATTGCTAGAAAATGTGTCAATTTGGTGAGTCGATCAATTATGACCCCTATGACATTTAATCCTCCTACAAAATCCATTTTAATAAATTCCCACTTCCATACGGGAATTTCTCATAGTTGAAGTAGTCCACTTGGTTTCTGATGCTTAGCTTTTACATGTTGACATGTCAAGCATCTACTTACCCATTCAGCGATTTCTCTTTTCATGTTAGGCCACCAAAAATTTTGCTTTAGATCTTGATACATTTTGGTGCCTTCGGGATGAATGGAAAACTTAGAATTATGAGCTTCGTGTATGAGTTCTTGTTTCAATTCTATACTAAAGGGAATCCATATACGTTTTCCATAGCGCAATAAAACCATCAATATGGATATGACATTTGTCTTTCTTCCCTTGAACTAATTTGTCTCTTACTTCATGGTGTTCCTCCTGAGAACTTTTGATGATGCCATGCAATTGAGGTTTAACCTAAACTTCCTCTTCTACTCCTTTCTTTCATCCATGGTGATGACATTAAGTTGTAGGCGTTCTACGTCCTTCCTAACTCCTTCTTGAATGGTCATCATATTGAGCCTTTCACGATGACTCAATGCGTCTGCAACTACGTCGGTTTTTCTGGGATGATAATTGATAGAACAATCATAATCTTTGATTAATTCCAACCATCGTCTTTGTCGCATATTGAGTTCCTTCTGTTTGAATATATACTTCAAGCTCTTGTGGTTCGGTATATATTTCACATTTCTTGCCACATAAGTAATGCCTCCTTATTTTTAATGCAAAACCAATAGCTGCCAACTTTAAATTGTGAGTTGGATATTGTTTCTTGCAATACTTTAGTTACCTCAAAGCATAGGCAATTACTTTTCCATGTTGCATTAACACAACTCCAAGTCCTTTCTTAAAAGCATCATTGTAGATTATAAACTCGGCCTTATCATCGGGTAATGACAGAATTAGTGCGGTTGTTAGCCTCTCTTTTAGTTATTGAAAGCTTTTTTCGCAATCAGGAGTCGAAGTAAATTTTACGATCTTCTTGGTTAGATTTGTCAGAGGTACAACCAGTTTAGAGAAATCTTTGACAAATCTTCGATAATATCCAGCTAAGCCAAGAAAACTCCTAACTTCAGTCGGTCTTATCAGCTGGGGCCATTTCGTGATTGCTTCTATCTTGTTAGGGTCCATAGTGACTCCATTTTTATTGATCACATAACCAAGAAATTTTACTTTGCTCAACAAAAATTCACATTTAGAAAATTTGGCATACAGTTGCTTCTTCCTAAGAATTTCAAGGACAACCCTTAAGTGTTTCTCGTGTTCTTCTATGGTCTTTGAGTGGATCAAAATGTCATCGATGAATGCAATGACAAACTTATCGAGAAAAGGTTTAAATACTCGGTTCATTAAATCCATAAACATGGCGGGTGTATTTGTCAAACCGAATGACATTATGAGAAATTCATAGTGGCCATATCTGGTTCGAAAAGCGGTCTTAGAGAAATCCTTTGCCTTAATTTTTAACTGATGATAACCGGATCGGAGAAATATTTTTCTCCTTTAAGTTGGTTTAACAAGTCGTCGATCCTTGGTAACAGGTACGTATTCTTGATGGTGACTTTGTTAAGTTCTCGATAGTCTATACAAAGTTTCATCGAACCGTCCTTTTTATGCACAAATAAAATAGGGGCTCCCCAAGGGGATACATTTGGATTGATTAGACCTCGGTCCAATAACTCCTGCAGTTGTGTCCTATAAGCTCTTTCAATTCAGATGGTGCCATCCTGTATGGACTTTTGGAAATTGGAGTAGTGCCAGGCACCAAGTCAATTCCAAAGTTTACTTCACGATCAGGTGGTAGTCCTAGTAATTCTTTGGGAAATAAATCAGAAAATTCATTTACAACAAGTATTTCCTCAATTTTCACTTCCTCCTTGGTGTCATGGACATATGCCAAGAATACTTCACAACTTTTCTGAATCATCCTTTTTGTTTGGACTATGGTTAAGAACGGAGATGATTTAACCATTTTGGTGCCATGAAACAAAACCTTTGCTTTCTCTGGGATATGTAGAACAACTCGCTTTCTTCTACAGTTGATGTTGGCTTGGTATTTACATAATCAGTCCATTCCCAGGATAACATCGAATTCTCTTAATGGGAAAGGAATTAAGTCTACAAAGAATTCATGGTGGTCTATCTTGATACCATAGTTGGGGTATACATGGTTGATATTCACAGTTTCGTGATTCACGACCACCACTTCTAGTGGATTTGTTAAACGTTCAGGTAAGACTAACATAGTCTTAGCTAACCATTGAGAAATAAAACTTTGAGTAGCACCAAAATCAAATAGAACATGAGCAGGTAGTGAATTAACAAGTAGTGTGCATGTTACTAAGTCGTTCGAAGCCATTGCATCTTGAACCGTCATGTTGTAAGTCCTAGATGGTGGATAAACTGGTACCGTGTTGGCTCCAGTTAGAGCTGGATTACTTCCTCCTTTTCTTTGGGGGCAGTTGGATGACATGCCCCTCCGCTCAGCAAGTGAAATAAGTTCTTCCATAGGATAGCTGCTTCAGTGGTTGTTGTGATGATCTTGTCTGGAGTGGAATAATGTTGGGGTTCAAGGTTGGACAGTTAAAAGACAAGTGTCCTGGTTGGTGACACCTGTAGCACACATTCTTTCCCATCAGGTATGGATTAGTGTCGTGGTTTCTTCCACACTTGACACAAATAGTTCCTTTATTTTCATTCCCCATTGTGGAGTTATCAATCCACTTCCTTTTGTTACCGTTGTTGTGGCTATGATTGGGGTTGCTTCTTCCCTCAATTGTCATGTTGGTGTTATCTCTGTTGCCATTTTGGTGGTTTCTCTTTTTGCTTTTCTAGTTGAAATCTTGAATAGTCCTATTGTTTCTCTCTGCAATTCTTTCCTTTTCAACTATTGCAGCAAAGGTTTCCAATTGAAATATTGCTACTTGTCTTAAAATCTAAGGGTTCAATCCTTGCACAAATCTATGGGCTTTTCTCTTTTCCTCATTGACTTGGTGAGGTGCAAACCTCATTAGTTCTGTAAATTTGGCCTCATACTCGTCTATTGACATTTGGCCCTACTTTAAATTCAGGAATTCGAGTTCTATAGCATTGGAGATGCTCACAGAGTAATACTTCTCGTTGAACTTCTCCAAAAACCACTACCAAGTGAACTCAGTGCTTGTGTTCCTTGCTACTTCTCTCTTGGACAACTCTATTTGTGGCGCCCCCAAAAATCCCCCCAAGCCGGGCCTCGGACACTGTCAGCGATTTGGGTGACAATCCCCGAGATCCCCAGGCTGGAACCCCGGGCCGCACCAGAAAAACTACAACACATCATTACAACAACAAAACAAATAACACAGCCAAGCCTTAACAACAAACCTGTGGGAAAAATATTCCCAAATACATCATTAAGAATCTTAATGTCCACATCATCTTACAAAACCTCAAAGCTTGAAAATAAACAAGCTACAGCGGAAACAAAACTTTAGATGGCTCATATGGCCTTACAACTTAAACATACTTAAGCAATTCTCTCCTTCCCTCTCTTAGGGGACTCAGCCTTCACGACATAACCTGAAAAACATTCATAGCATTCCACATGAGCGTTTACGCTCAGCAAATATATATTCATAAGCTAGAAGAAAAGATAATTCAAAAGCTTTAATATTCATTGAGATTAGGCGAAACAATGCCGATACCTCGTGATAATGAATAAACATGTATCATTTACCAACACCTAGTGTTGATAAATAAACATGTATCATTTAGGGTACCCGAGTGATACCAAGGGGTAACCTTCTTTCAATAAATCATGATTCGCCCTTTACTCATCAGATAATGCATCACCTGACTAGACTGATCATTATCTGACTACCTTACATAATCAAATTTCATCCCAGCTGGTCAGCCTGGTCGTTTGATTCATCATTTGACATACGTAGTCCTTCGCAGAAAGCATATGGTTTGCGGAAAGAATCATATTACCGATGCCTTGCCTCGATCTATCATTCTTTATCATCATTGGCCAGAATACCAGGCGAAAGTATTCAACAGCCCCTTAACTTTCCATATGGATATATCTTCTTGTAAACATTTTCTCAATTTTGAATAGCCTTGACGTGCTAATCAATTAAAAGCAGCGACTGCCAACAACAGATATTGGCGTGCTCAACAATTAAAAGACAGTGATCATCACAAGCGAAACTATATATATCCATACAGAAGTTACTTGGGTGTGCATACAAGTCCATTACTTGCAACACCCAAACATCATCTTTATCATCATTTGGTGTGCTAGGAACTTTAAACAACTAGCAAACACCCAATAACACATAGTTCAAACATCAACATTTTTTTTTCACGCACATCGGATTCAATGATCGTATGTTACTTAATCATAAAAGAGATCATCATCATGCATAGGCATTAACATCATTCATTTATGTAAATCGAATCAATGATTATACGTAATCCATAAGAAAGAAGTGGAATGAATATATACTTGCCTTGGTCCTTAGCTAGATTCACTATATTGGTTGAAAAAGGTTTCTGCATAACATCATTGTGGGTATATCATGAGAAATCCAAACTTAATAGATGGCTATTCATATAGAAAATGGTTATCAGGGCATGAGGTTGCCCATCGGGGAAAAATTTCACTCGTCAGAGACTATTAAACCCATAAGAGACTGATGATGTCATCTTAACTCATCAGAAACTAAGGGTGACGTCATCGGAGACTAATTAACTCATCAGGGACGGATGACGTCATCTTGACTCATCAGAGACTAAGGGTGACGTCATCGGAGACTAATTAACTCATCAGGGACT
>CM025786.1:39237238-39301707 GCA_014636745.2 Centella asiatica
AAAAACTAATTACAAGTTAATTAACCCTAATTAATCCAATGGATCATCATCAGGGACTAAATAACTGATCAGAGACTAATGACGTCATCGGGGATTAAACTTTAGCCTGTCAGAGACTAAAGCTGACGTCATCCTCAGAGATTAACAGAATATCTCATCAGAGACTACGAATATCTCGTCAGAGATTAAGAATATCTCGTCAGAGACCAACCATATCTCATCAGAGATTAACAGCATCTTATTAGAGATTAACAACATCTCATTAGAGATTAACATTAGAGCTTACTTCTGCTACGATGGAAAACCTATCATGCTCAAACTCAGCTTATGATGTTTATGAAGATGCAAAAGGATAAGAACTTAGCATAAATCTTTAATGCTATGCACGAAAGAACTGAGTAGGGTTCCAAATTCTTACCTCCTTGTTCTTAAGGGTGAAATCAAAGTTGTTCTGAAAATAATTTTCCAAAAGGAGAACTTGGAAATTTATGAAGATGATAAGTTTAGACGAAACTCTGAAAAGAGAAATTTTGGTAAAGAAATTAAAATTTCATCTCGAATGAGGTATTTATAGAGCTCAAGGCAGTAAGCTAAGGTTACGCATTGGAATAAAACAATTGGTTAATTTGGACGGTAAAACGGCTGTTCATCATGACTTCTTGATAACAAACAGCTGCTATCCTACATGCAAGAAAACTTAGCCACCTAAACAATTTCTAATCAAACACGTAATCACCAAAATTACGTAACCCTCTCCTCCCCTCCATGCTGTTCAATATAAATCTTACATGGGATTTGCTAATCCCTTTTGATACCTTTTTAAGAAATTTAACCTCATCATCATGGATATTACATCATCATAAAATTTTCATTGTAGACATGAATTTATCATTCATATTTAAAAGACTAACCTCCATGTAAAAAAATATATATATATAATAACACAAAATAAATTATTTCTTATTATAAAATGCATTTAAAATTTTTCGGTTTCTCACAATATGAATGAATGTGTGTGGATATGATTGAGCTTTGATTCATCAGTTTATTCTTTAAGGTTATATCTGTGCAATTGATGAGAATGATATGTCCCTTAATTGGTTAGGCCACATGGTTGGTTAGAGGAAAGAAAAGGTGCTGATTTGTTTTGTCACGTGACCTAGATGATTTACAGTGACTACGTACGTTCACACACTGAGGGATCATGCTGTTACAATTAGGCCAACTGTATACAGTACAGTAGCAAATGCAACGGGTTTGGGCCCCGATGGATATTATTTTGAATAAGTTATTACACAAGTAGAGACTTGTCTTTCTTCAAGGAGGATTACACATTTTTTTTTATCATTTGTGATCCTCAGAATTTCTTCAAAAATCCCGAGGTGTTGGTATTGCTTCACTGAGCCTCACAAACATAATTTTACCTTTATTAGCCTTTCAGAACTTCCTATTTTTTGTGTTTATATATTTGTTGAGCGTAAATCACTCATTCTGGTTAAGTTAATGATTTTCAGGGTATGAAATAAAGCATGAACCATCTGACATGGGAAAAACAAGGATGACTGGGTGCGGATGTGAATAGTATTTTTGTGGGTAGCAACTAAGGAAAAAAGGCATTTAGAATTTCTGTAACACATTTAGACTGTAGATTTCAAAGACATTTTAGCTTCCACTGATAGTATATTATTCTAAAATTCGTAATGATGTACCACTAATATTTTAGTTTCAATTATGTATGGATGTGATGTTATCTGTTTTTCCTCTCTATTGACGATGCCTACATTCACTATGGGAAATATAATGTTAAATTTCTTTATGTATTTGGCTGCAGATGTTTTGTGCTAAGATGTCAAGGTGAAAACTTAAGAAAATTTGAAACTAAAGTTGACGAAGCAATTTTCCTAGGTAATTCTCTAACAAGCAAAGCATACAGAGTCTACAACCTTGTGCTGAACACTGTAATGGAATCTATTCATGTTGCATTTGATGATCAGAAAATAATTGAAATACAAGATGAAGGGAATCATGAAATCCTAAGGTTTGAGAATGAAGATAAAGTGGATCTTCTAGACTCTTTAGATGACGAAGTTGAACCCTGTTAGAGTTAATTAATGATGATAATGTTTAGAGAATAAATTGTGCATCTGTAAATACTTAAGGTACATTATAAACCTTAATATCAGCACAAGTTTTGCATCCACTGATGATAAACTTATTCATCAGGGGATGATCAAACACTTCACAGACAAGTCGTAAAATGGATCATCTAAAGGACTTGACAAAGTGAAGAGGAATGTCTGATGTTACTCTAAGATAGTCGAAGTATTCCGCACATCAGATATTCCAAACAAAGTTTCGTTAATTAAAGAATCGTCAGGGGAACCTGTCAGGGGATGACTAAGGCAGACCAACCCATCGGGGGAATCCGTTAGGGTATGGCAGTGGCTGGCCAAACTCATCAGGGTGAACGCGTCAGAGCATGAACAAGACATTTCATCTGTCAGGGTAAAACTTCAGGGTATGACAGTGTCAGGCTAACCCATCAAGGGGAAAGCTCAACACTGCATCAGTAGAAGCCATCAGTGTATGTTACAGGTCATAACATCAGTGGATCAAAGAAGCACTGAGTAAAACTCAAGTGAAGGTTGAAGCCTTGATCCAGTCTTTAACAAGACTTGTCATCAGGGGATCCAAGAAGCACTGATCAAGTTCATAAGGGCTTGTCGTCAGTGGATGGTTATGACAGCATGCACCCGTCATCAGGACTTACACTCAAATCAACGAAGCTTGTTATAGAAGCAAGAGATATTAACTGGAAAGATATTTCTTGAAGTTTGTTATAGTCCAATGAGAACTCTCAAACATTAAATGCACGCAGATCAGGGGAAGAAAAAGAAGCAACAAAAGTAGCAACAGTCTGACACATAGTTTCCAAAGGACAACGATGTGACATATATGCGGCTAAGTTGAAAAGAGCAGCACGTCTTCACACGTGGTTTCAACCACTGATCTTCTATATATGCAAATGAGTTCTCATTACACAAAACGAGAGATCAATCCATCAGATCATAAAACATCGAAGCACACAAATCACTAGAGCAGCTTTGTAATATATCTTGAGAGAAATATTTCAAAGAAAGATTAGAAGCTAGTGAGTGTGAATTTGAAGCTGTAATTTTATTACAGATCTTGTAGCTATACAATCACATTTGTGATTTTACAGATTTCCAAAAAAACCTCAAGTTTTAATACAATTATTTTAACTTGAATCAGTATGGTCATATTTTATAGTTTTTCTGTTCATAGTAACTGTTTCCAATCAGTGCCAACTAAAGCTTAAAAAGAGCAAAAAGTTTGTAATGTTTGCATTCATCCCCCCCCCCCCTTCTACAAACACTTAAGCTTATATTGTTCTAACAATTGGCATCAGAGCCTCTTAGCAGAATATACTTGCTAACAACGATCAACATCTATGGCTAACAAAGATGGAAACAGTAAAGTCCCCATGTTGGAAAGGGGAAAATACTTCTTTTGGAGACAACGTATGACAGTTCATCTTAGAGCAATCGATGATGAATATTTACAGATTCTGGAAGAAGGCCCTCATGTTCCCAAAAAGCTCATTCCTTAAGAAGTTGTAAATGGAGTTACTGTTCCTGAAAAATTAGTCCCAAAGACAACTGACGAAATGACACTCGAGGAAAAAGAGAAAGTGAAAAAGGATCTCAAAGTCACAGGGATCCTGTATAATGGTTTAGACGATGATATGCTAAATAGTATCATGAATCTTACAACGTCTAAATCCATATGGGATACCATACAAATCCTTTGTGATGGAACAGAGGAATTGAGGGAAAATAAACTGCAGCTGTTGACACAACAGTATGAGTGGTTCACAATGAAAAATGGTGAAACACTCACTGAAATGTTCGATAGATTTAACAGGTTGGTAAATGACCTAAGATTATATGGGAAGGCATATGTAAATAAAGATGTGAACAGGACGTTCATGAGAGCCCTTCCCATATCATGGGATCCTAAGACGACAGCCATCAGGGAATCCAAGGACATGAATCTCCTAGACATGGATAGGCTTTATGGCACCCTAAAGACATATGAACTTGAGGTTCAACAAAGATCTGAAATGTTAGGGGATGCTAGGAAGCTTAAATCTGTAGCCCTGATGGCTGCCAAGAAGGACAAAGAAGAAGCAAGACCGAGTGTCTTAATGAAGCAGCAACTGGGAGATGCTGAAATGGAAGGGGACAACGAAGCTGACTCCAAGGAAGATGAATATAGTCCTGAAGAGTTAGAGGAGCTGGATGAAACCATGGCCTTTCTTGCAAAAAGGTTTTCCAAGCTGAAATTCCAAAAGCCTACGGGTTCTAAAAGATTTTCAGCAAGGAAGCCTAGTAGTACTAAAAACTTTATTGACAAATCTAGAATAAAGTGCTACAAGTGCAATGAGATGGGCCACTTTGCAAATGAGTGCCACAAGGCCACAAAAGAAGGTGAATCCAGAAATAAGGAAGCTAAAGTGGACTACAAGAAGAAATACTTTGACCTTCTTAATGCAAACAAGAAGGGAAAAACATATATTGCAAAGGGGAAGGACTGGGCTGACTCAGATGAAGAAAATGCTGAAGAATATGTCAACCTAACCCTGATGGCCTCATCCACTGATAGCAGCAACTCACAAGTAAGTCTTGAGATTTCCTCTAACATGTCTAAAAATGATTGTGTTAAAACTGTTAAGGAAATGACTTGTGAGATAAAGGATCTCTATGACACCTTGAGGAGTGCAGTAGCTGAAACTGAGAGAGTGAAGAAAAAAAATGAGCATTTGACTACAAGAAACTCTCTCTTAGAATCAGAACTCTCCAGATTTGAGAATCTTGAAAAAGAACTCTCAAGAACAAAAAATCTTCTTGACTGCGCTATCAAAAGAGAGGAATGGACCTCAAATCTTCTAAGTCAAGAAAGGGAAGTCTTAAAGAGATGGAATGAGTCTAGAAAAAAACTGGAGGATCAATTAAACAGTAAAAAATCTGGTCCCAAATCTGGTTTAGGCTATGGAGAGACTCTAGTGAAGCAACCTCCCCTTGAGGTTGAAATTGCAGCTAGCTTTGGAAAAAGACCAATACAACCTATCAAGTTTGTAAAAGCTGTAACAAAGTTAGAAAAAGGGAATGTTTTCCAGATGAGTGAAGCTTTCACAAGTGTTAGGAGTGGCAAGAAACTGATTCTTGCCAAAACACTCAAACCTCCAGTCAGAAAAGAACCAGACTGTGCAGCAATGGATGCATAGTCGTCAGGGAGAAAGAGTGCATCAGGCCTTAGTAGCCCTTCAAGGGAAAAAGGCCTGTCAGGGGATAGTAAAAAGAATAGGAATGGAAAGCTAGGTGTAAACAAGGATAGTAATTAAACTATGAAGCCCCTAGGAAAGTGTGCTGGAATTGTGATAACAATAATCATCTATCTTTTCAATGTAAAAAGAAACCACAAATTTTGATTGGCACAATTTTATATGCTGATGATTTACCAACTGTTAAAGCTTGCTCCTCCAAGGAAAAAGGCAAAATAACTATTGAGAAATCAAAAGCTTATGTTGAAGATCCTAAAAAGGAGAAAGTTTTAAATTTGCCAAAACCAAAAGTCACAATTAAAGAAAAGGCTGTTTTAGCTACAACTGTGACTAAACCTAGAGGACCCAAATTCAATTGGGTACCAAAAAAAAATTAAATATTTTTTGTGTGCAGGGAAAAGTTAAAAGCAGTCATATCTGGTTTCTAGACAGTGGTTGCTCAAGGCACATGACAGGAAACAAAGCCATGCTCACAGAATTTCAAGAAAAGGATGGTCCAGTGATTTAATTTTGTGATAACAACAAAGTGTTAGGTTTTAGAACATTTGATGATGATTGTCTTTAGATTACTTAGAGTACAAATGTATAGAAAGTGTTAATTAGTAACACTGAAGTTTTGTAACTAGCAGTTACCTCTTTGTTTGTAATTTATTCATTCTTTGTAAAGAGATATAATTATTTCTTATTTGTAAGTAACTGTTGGAATGGTGTATCGAAGCTTCAGAAAGTCGAAGTGTGTATTTGATCCGTTGGAGTTTACAAAAAGGCTTGTCGGAGACTAGGAAAACTTGTCAGAGACTAATGATTTTTTTTTCTATCGGAGACTAGTTTTGCCTGTCGGAGACTAAGGCTTACGCCATCAGAGACTAAGTCTAAAGGAGTCGGAGACTGAAGCTTACGTCATCAGAGACTAAGTCTAAAAGAGTCAAAGACTAAAGCTTACGTCATCGGAGACTAAAGTTAAAAGCATCAGGGACTAAGCTGACGTCATCGGAGACTAAGGCTTAAAGCATCAGAGACTAAATAACTCTATCGGAGACTACACAATCTGACGTCATCAGGGACTAAAAGCACCAGAGACTAGTAATGACATCACCAGAGACTAAAGATGAAGCATCAGGGACTAATCGTGATTTATTTCCTGAAAGATACAGAGTTCGAATTAAAAAGGAATGTCTTCCACGTAAAGCAAGATATTATTAAAGACGTAGCTGGTAAGGAAACTAACCAGAAATCTCTTCCTAACCAAAAAGGAAAGATTGTCTTTTATTCGAATAAGGAAGCTGAATTTTATTCAAAATAGGAACTGAGTTAATAATAATTCAGTTGTGAGAGAAGCTGTAATTAGGTTTATAGAGAATTGTAATTTGAAGCTGTATAGGTTTTTCATAGTTTGTATCTTTTCCTATACAGAATAGAAAAGAAGCTGATGATTATATTTGTTATGGTTGTTAGAATTTGTAATTAGTTGTGAAATCAATATAGAAATTGTTTATAAATTGATTTGAGTTTTTGTTCTTTATATTCCGCAAGAAAGTTTAATTTCTTAAAGAACAAGAAATTCAAAAAGGATTAAAAGAACTTGTATTCAACCCCCCCTTCTACAAGTTCTTGGCATCTCACTGGGAAAACAATTGGTATCAGAGCATGTAATTGAATTTAGTCAATTAGTACGTTCCAAGAGATGGCCAATGATGAAGCAAGCAGCTCTAGCATAATGGCGTATGCGGGAAGTCGTGATGGTGGTACTAGAATCCCTATTCTTAAACGAGAAGAATATCCAATGTGGAAGCAAAAGATGTAAATGCACTTGAGAGCAACAGATCCAGATTATATTGATAGGATTGAGAAGGGTCCCTATCTACCTAGGAAATTTATTCCTGCTAAAACTGTCGATGGATCTGTTGTTGCAGAACACTTTGAACTTGTTCCAGAATGTGATTATACAAACGAAGACAAGTTGCAAATGTTAAAGGATGCTAAGGTGATGAACATACTTTATAATGGAATTGATAAAAATATGTTCACAAGCATCATAAATTGCACTACATCAAAGCAAATCTGGGACACCATCAAAGTCCTGTGTGAAGGGACTGACCAAGTCCGAAAGAACAAAAGATCATTGTTGACACAACAATATGAGTTCTTTCAAGCAAAGCCTGGTGAACCAATAACGTCAGTATATGACAGGTTCAACACTTTGCTCAATGATTTAAAAATACTTGGAAAGTCTTATGATAATGAGGATATAAACACCAAGTTCATGAGATCTCTCCCACCAAGTTGGGATCCAAAGACAACGGCAATAAGAGAAGCTCATGACTTGGATATCTTCACACTGGACAGGCTCTAAGGGAATTTAAAGACTTATGAACTTGAAGTAGAGCAACGACAACGCATGCATGGCAAGGATAGAGAAGTTGCGTTGATGGTTGACATAAGCAAGTCTCAAGAGAAGCTTGATGAGGAATCTTCCGATGCTAGCTCGACTGATCAGGAAGATGAACTGGACTCTGATGATGACATGGAGGAATTTATGGCATTCATGGTCAAACAGTTCAAGAAATTTAGGGCTAGCAGGAAAGGAAGAAAATCATCAAGGAAGCCTAACCCAAAACGTGAAGGTCAAAAAGTCACCTTCGACTTAAAAAAGATAAGATGCTACAACTGTGATGGGTTAGGGCACTTTGCCAATGAGTGCAGGAAGCCTAGACCTAGTGATAGATCTAAGGATGAAAAATCAAGGAAAGACTTTGCTGACAAGAAAGCTAAATCCAAGAGCAAAGCCTTGATAACTGAGGGAAAAGATTGGATTGACAGCGACTCTGATGAAGAAGTTGTCAACTTTGCCCTAATGGCTCGTAATGACGAATCAAGTGATTTTACAAAGGTATGTGATGCAAATCAGAATTTTAACGTGCTTAATTTACTTGATACATCTAGCATTGAAAGCATGCAAAAAGATATGTCTGATTTGCATGTCAGTTTTAAATCATTAACTATTGAACATACCAATGCAAAAGAATCACGTGACAATCTCTTGAAAAGAAACAAGTTTCTTGAAGAGAGATTGACACAATTTGACACTATCAAGTTTGATTTAAACAAAGCTCATCACATGATTGATGCTTTGAAAAAGAGGGAATATTACTTAGTAGAGCAACTTGAAATTGCTCAAGCTAAGATTAAACAATGGAACACTTCCTCTAAAAAATTAACTGACTTGGTAGAGTGTCAAACAATAGGTCAAAAATCTGGACTAGGTTATGATGAAAATCTAGACAAAAGTTCATATTTAAATGATCTATTCGAAGCTGCAAACTCCTTAATTAGTAAGCGAAATTTTAAAAGAAATAATTTTGTCTCTCCTGTTATTGAACCTAAATTCATTAACACTCAAGATCAACAAATCACTGCAAAAACAGAAATTGATCAAAAGACAGGGAATGTTGTTGATAAGAGTGAAACGAAAAGATTAAATATTGGGTTCATGACAAAGACACAATTGAATAAAAGACTAGAAACTCTTCCAGACAAAAAGGCTGAAAAATTTGTGGAGTTAAGCAGAAAGAAGAAAAATAGGAATGGAAAGATAGGCATTAATAAACATACAAACTATGCTAGAATGCCTGATGCTCCTAGAAAGACATGTCATGTATGTGGTAACCCCAATCACATAGTTGTAAACTGTAGGAGCAAAAATAAAATTCCTATAATTGAGACTGCACCTTCAAAGAGAATAAAAGATAAATCACCAGTAAAAAGGTTAGAACATCTTTGCATTAAAACTGAAAATTCTAAGCTTAGCAGTCTCTCACAAACAAGTAGCAAGACTAATGATTGTCCTATTAAAGTTAAAACTGTTAAAAGACAATCAACTCAATCTGAGTCAAGTCTTGAGTCTACAACTAGTGAGAAAGGACCCAAGAAAGTCTGGGTTCCAAAAATCTCAAACTAGTTACTCTTTACTGTGCAAGGCAAAAAGAAGAAATCATGGTACTTGGATAGTGGCTGTTCAAGGCACATGACCGGAGATAAGACCCTGCTAAAACAGTTTGAAGAGAAAAGTGGCCCAAAAGTCACTTTTGGAGATGACAGCAAAGGCCATACAAAGGGGTATGGAAATGTTGAACATGGAGATGTCATCTTCACAGAAGTAGCACTGGTTGACGGCTTAAAGCACAATTTACTTAGTGTGAGTCAACTATGTGATAACGGATTCCATGTCACCTTTAAAGAAGATCTATGCTTGGTGTGTGACAAAGAATCTGAGAATGTGATTTTGACAGGGAAAAGAAAAGGAAATTTGTTTGTTGCAAATCTTATTTCTTTTACTGATCAAATCACATGTCTGTATAGCAAAGCTTCAACTGATGAAAGTTGGAATTCCGCAATTAGAATTTACACAAGAAGGATTATGTGATGCATGCCAGAAAGGGAAACAAAAGAGTGTATCATTCAAGAGTAAACCAGCAACATCAATCACTGACCCGCTACAACTGTTACACATGGATTTGTTTGGTCAAGTGCATGTGATGTCTATCTTAAGAAATAGATATGCACTGGTTATTGTGGATGATCACACGAGGTATACTTGGGTAAAATACCTCTTTACAAAAGATGAAGCTACTCAGTTGATAATTGATCATATCAAGAAGATAGAAACTGAGTCAGGAAAAATAGTAAGGGTTACAAGGAGCGATAGAGGAACAAAATTCAAGAATTCCCAAGTACTTGAAATCTGCACTGAAAAAGGAATAACACATCAATTCTCAGCTCCAAGAACCCCTCAACAAAATGGAGTTGTTGAGAGGAAAAATAGAACCCTTATTGAAGTAGCAAGGACTATGTTACAAGAAGCTAAGCTTCCCACATATTTTTGGGAGGAAGCTATAAGCACTGCTTGCTTTACATAGAATAGATCCTTGATAAACAAAGCATACAACAAAACACCTTACGAGTTAATGACTAGGAGAAAACCAACTCTCAAGTTCTTACATGTGTTTGGTTGTAAATGCTTTGTACTGAGAGATTCATCAGAGTCAAGAGGAAAGTTTGACGATAAATCTAATGAAGCAATCTTCTTAGGTTATTCTCTGTCAAGTAAAGCATACAGAGTATATAATCTAAGAACAAAAGTCATTGTGGAATCAATACAAGTCGTGTTTGATGATAAAAAGATTCCAGGAATGATTGGACAAGGATTGCATGAACCTCTCAGTTTTGAGAATGAATTGGATGCATGGGAATATCCATCAGAGACTACTGATCAACCCCAAGATAGTAATGTTCCCTACATAGTTGAGGGGGAGCTAACAGTTGTGCATGAAGTGCCAAGATCTAATAATTTATCAGAGAATAGAGTATTAGATGAAACTCAAGAGACTGGTGACATTAGTAGTCCATCAGAGACTAATGTTTCACCAGAGACTAGAGTCACTGATGCACAATCAGAAACTATATTGACACCGGAGACAATAGAAATAAACAGCTCAGGGGGAGCTAATAATGCAGGAGTCAATGGTTTAGGGGGAGCAGTCTCTGATGATGAAGCTAGAATGGATAACACCAATCTAGATAATGAAGCCTCAACTTCAAGATCAAATTTGCCACGTGCAATTCCATGGTTGAGAGACCACACGCCAGATTTGATAATTGGAAGTTTAGAGGATGGAGTCAAGACTAGAAGTGCAACTCAAAATGAATGTTTATATCTTAGTTTTCTTTCAAAGATTGAGCCAAAGAAAATTGAGGAAGCACTTCAAGATCTTGACTGGATAATTGCCATGCAAAAGGAGTTAAACCAATTCACTCGAAACAAAGTCTGGAGACTGGTACCCAAACCAAGGAATAGATCAATAATTGGTGCCAAGTGGGTCTTCAGAAATAAATTGGATGAAGCTGGTACAATTACAAGGAACAAAGCAAGACTGGTTGCAAAAGGATATTCTCAAGAAGAAGGAATAGACTATGATGAGACTTTTGCACCAATAGCAAGACTTGAAGCTATAAGAATCTTCTTGGCATATGCAGCCTACAAGAACTTCAAGGTGTACCAGATGGATGTCAAAAGTGCTTTCTTGAATGGAAAATTGGAAGAGGAAGTCTATGTCTGCCAACCCCCAGGTTTTGTGGACTCCAAATTTCCAAATCATGTCTACAGGTTAGACAAAGCACTTTATGGCTTAAAACAAGCACCAAGAGCTTGGTATGATACTCTATCTCAATTTTTGCTTGAAAATAAATTTGTTAGAGGTATCATAGATAAAACCTTATTTTATAGAAAGCAAGGCTCAGACATAATATTGGTGCAAATATATGTAGATGATATTATATTTGGATCTACAAATGAAAAACTTTGTGAAAAATTTTCAAAACTTATGCAGTCTAGATATGAAATGAGTATGATGGGAGAATTAACATTTTTCTTAGGTTTGCAAATAAAACAATCAACTGATGGAATATTTATCAGTCAGTCCAAGTATATCAAAGACTTATTGAGAAAATATGATTTGGTTGATTGTGCATCTGCAAAAACACCCATGCCTACTGCCACTAAGCTAGATAAAGATTTAAAAGGAATGAAAATTGATATTACTAGCTATAGAGGCATGATAGGCTCTCTTTTGTAACTAACTGCAAGTAGACCAGAACAAGAAAGTTTAATTTCTTTATATTCCGCAAGAAAGTTTAATTTCTTAAAGAACAAGAAATTCGAAAAGGATTAAAAGAACTTGTATTCAACCCCCCTTCTACAAGTTCTCGGCATCTCACTGGGAAAACACAAAGGACTGACTCTGGGTTATGGCAAAGCAACAAATGGGAATGTCTCATTTGAAAATATAGCACTGGTTGATGGGCTTAAGCACAATTTATTAAGCATAAGTCAACTATGTGACAAAGGTTACATCATTTCCTTTAAAGGGGATCAGTGCTGATCTCAAATGAGGATGATGGGAAGCTGGTTTTATCAGGAATAAGAAAAGGAGATCTCTATGTTGCTGACTTCAATTCAGTAAGTGGAGAATCATGTTTCTACAGCAAGGAAACTCCTGATGAAAGCAGGCTATGGCACAAGAAGCTCTCTCACCTGAATTACAAATCTATCAATGATTTAGTGAAGAGAGAGTTGGTAACTGGGCTACCCCAAATGGAGTTCATTCAAGAAGGGTTATGCTCAGCTTGTCAACGAGGGAAGCAAAGGAAAACATCCTTTGTCAGCAAGGAAGCCACAATGATTAAAGATCCAATTCATTTGCTACATATGGATCTCTTTGGCCCTATCAATATTATGTTAGTGTCAAAGAAAAGATTTGCAATGGTCATTGTGGATGACTACACCAAATACACTTGGGTGAAGTTTCAAAATGCTAAATCAGAAGTTCCTAAGTAAATCATTGACCACATTAAGAAAGTGGAAACTAAGTCAGGGTCAGTGGTTAGAATGTTGTGGACAAACAATGGAACTGAATTCAAGAATGTAGTTGTTAATGGATTTTGTGTGGAGAAAGGCATTAATCATACACTTTCTACTCCAAGGACTCCTCAATAGAATGGTGTAGTGGAAAGGAAGACCAGAACCCTAATAGAGGCTGCTAGAATAATGCTAGCAGAGGCAACGATTCCTACCTATTTTTGGGCTGAAGCAATTTCCACTTCTTGCTTTACTCAAAATAGGTCATTAATCAATAAGGCTCACAACAAGACTCCATATGAGCTAATGACAGGGAGAAAGCCAAACATCAAGTTCCTATATATTTTTGGATGCAAATGCTTTATCTTAAGGAACTTTGGTGAGAACTTGGGAAAATTTGATCCAAAGGCTGATGAAGCAATTTTCCTAGGTTATTCCCTAACATCTAAGGCCTATAGGGTTTACAACAAAAGACTTCAGGTGGTGATGGGGTCTATAAATGTAGCTTTTGATGATCAAGAGATTCCTGGACTTGAAGACCCTGGTTTTCATGAAAAGCTCAGGTTTGAAAATGAAGATGAGACTGATTATCAAGAGATTGAAGCTGATGAGTGCAGACAAATAGAGAATTTATCCATTCCTAATGTCAATCCAAATTCTATAGAAGCCCCTTCCAATGATAGAGTCAATTTCCTAGACAACAGATCAGGGGATACTCCATTAGGGGATCATTCATCAGGGCATGCACCATCAGGGGATAACTTGAACCTTGAATTAAGCACTAATTCAAGGGGAGGGATTTTAGAAGCTGGGAGCACAGACTTAGAGGGAGGAGATGTCAATCAAGCAAGCTCATCAAGATACATCTCTAATCCCAAATGGGCCAGAAGTCATTCCCAAGACTTAATTGTTGGTGACCCAAACAAGAAAGTGCAAACTAGAAAAGCAACATCTAATGAATGCTTGTACGCTTACTTTCTTTAACAAATGGAGCCAAAGAAATTTGAAGAAGCCATTCAAGATGCAGACTGGATAATGGCTATGCAAGAATAGCTAAATCAGTTTGAAAGAAATCAAGTATGGAAACTAGTACCTAAACCCAAAGACAGAATTATAATAGGTACTAATTGGGTATTCAGGAACAAGATGGATGAAGCTGGCATTGTTATAAGGAATAAAGCAAGACTGGTTGCAAAAGGATATCTTCAAGAAGAAGGGATTGACTTTGATGAAACCTTTGCACCAGGTGCCAGACTTGAGGCTATAAAAATTTTCTTAGCCTATGCAGCACATTCAAATTTCAAGTTTTATCAAATGGATGTGAAAAATGCTTTTCTCAATGGGAAATTGGAACAGGAGGTGTATGTCCAACAACCTCCAAGATTTAAGAGTTCAAAATTTCCAAATCATGTGTTCAAGTTAGAAAAGGCACTTTATGGACTAAAGCAAGCTCCTAGAGCTTGGTATGACACATTGTCAAAGTTTCTGGTGGAAAATAAATTCATAAAAGGTATCATTGACAAAACATTGTTCTTTAGACAACACCAAGGTCATCTGATTTTGGTTGAAATTTATGTTGATGATATTATCTTTGGATCCACTGATACTAGACTGTGTGAAAAGTTCTTCAAACTCATGCAAAGTAAGTATGAAATGAGCTTGATGGGTGAGTTATCATATTTCTTGGGATTGCAAGTCAAACAAGTCACTGATGGAATTTACATTCATCAGACAAAATATGCCAAAGAACTTCTCAAGAAATTTGATATGGAGGATTCAAAAGTAGCAAAGACACCTATGGCCACTGCAACCAAGATTGACCCTGATAAGAATGGAAAGAAAGTTGATTTGAAGACTTACAGGGGAATGATTGGATCATTGCTATATCTGAAAGCAAGCAGGCCAGACATAATGTTTGCAACATGTCTTTGTGCTAGATATCAAGCTGACCCAAGGGAATCTCATCTCATTGCAGTGAAAAGAATCTTGAGATATATCAAAGGTACTGCAGAGTTGGGACTTTGGTATCCAAAGGAGTCTGGATTTGAATTGATAGGATATTCTGATGCTGACTTTGGAGGATGTAGAATTGACAGAAAAAGTACAACAGGAAGCTGTCAGTTTTTAGGTGGAAGGCTTGTATCTTGGTTCAGCAAAAAACAGCACTCAATTTCAACATCAACTGCTGAAGTTGAATGTTAGTGCAATATAAGCACAAATGTTTGTAGAAGGGGGGGGGGGGGGATGAATACAAACACTTGAAACTTTTCGCTCTTTTAAACTTAAAAGTGCTTACTGGAAAACAATTGTAACAAACAGAAAAACTATAAGAAATGAACACACAGATTCAAGTTAAAATAGTTATATTAAAACTTGGGGTTTTTCTGGAAATCTGTATAATCATAAATGTGATTTACAGCTACAAATTCTGTGTTTAAATACACAGCTTCTCACACTCACTAGCTACGAAAACTTTTCTCTGAAAAATAAATCTCTCAAGAAATATATTACAGAGCTTTCTAGTGTTGTGTGCTTCTATGTTTGTTTGATCTGTTGGATAGATTCAATCTCTCTGTTTATTTGTAATGAGAACTCCTTTTCTTATATGTTGATCAGTTGATGAAATCACGTGCTAGAGACGTGCTACTTTTCTCAACTTAGCCGCAAGTATGTCACATCATAGCCCTATGTGTCAGACTGTTGCATGCTTTGTTGCTTCTTTTTCTTCCCCTGATCTGTGTGCATTTAATACGAGAGAGTTCTCATTGGATCAAAAACAAACTTCAAAAAATATCTTTCCAGTTGATATTTCTTGCTTCTGTAACACGTTACGTTGATTTCCGTGTAAGTACTGATGACGGGTGCATGCTATCATAACGATCCACTGACTATCAGCCCTGATGGACTTTGATCAGTGCTTCTAGATCCCCTGATGCTTATTGACTGGATCAGGGCTTCAACCTTCACTTGAGTTTCACTCAGTGCTTCTTGATCCTGATGGTTATGACTGATGGCATACACTGATGGCTTCCACTGATGTCATGTTGGTCATTCCCCCTGATGGGTTGCCCTGACACTGACATGTCCTGAAGTGTTTCCCTGATGGGTTGGTCTACCTTCGTCATACCCTGACAGGTTTCCCTGATGAGTTCCCCCTGATGGGTTCCCCGTGATGGGTTCCCCTGATGGGTTCCCCCTAATGGAACTTAATCAACGTAACTTTATTTAGAATTTCTGATGTGCGGAATACTTTGACTATTTACAAGTAGCATCAGACATTCTTCTTCACTTTGTCAAGTCCTTTAAATGTTTCTGTTTTCTGACTTGTCTTGTGAAGAGATTGACCATCCACTGATTAATAAGATTATTATCAGTGGATGCAAAACTTGTGTTGATCTTAAGGTTTATAAAATACCTCAAGTATTTACAGTTGCACAATTTATTACATAATCATCATCATCATCATTTATCTCTAACAATCTCCCCCTATTTATGTTTATCAATTTGATAACCATAAATCCCTCGATGCACTGATGATGATGTCAAAACCAATACTAAATACATGAAAGAATTTTGAATAATTTAATAAAAGAATTTCTGTACAAGTATTTTCCTATAACTATTACAAAAAGAATGTTGTATTAGACATTAGGATCCCTTTTCCTTTTTGCTGAGAACAAAGGCAATGGATGACTTGATTCAATCAGTTGAGAGTCACTTCCAAGGCATTGTCTTCTTTGATCTGGGTTTTGATCAGGAATCCTTAGTCTGTTGTCTTCTCCACCTGCTTCCAGTTGCTCCAGCTCCTTTTGAAGAAGTTTTCTGAAGTTGACTATGTTGACATTGCTGCTGGATTCCAAAGCTTCAAGGACAGATTTTATTTCTAGAACATTGGCTGCAGCAAGTTGTGACCAGTAGAAGGTAATGATCTCCCCTTTTTTATTTTTGAATTGAACACCCATGGGGCTAGTGATCATTTTTGGATATTCTTTAAATCCCTTCACTGGTGGCACATTCCTTACTGCAGTGTTCCCATCATCAGCTTTGGTTTCTTCAATCTCCTTCAATACTCTCTGAGTCAGCAGGATTCTGAACTGGATGACATGTTCATTTTTGTGATAGGCTATCTGGCTTAGAACATGCATCACATCCTCCAGGTTTAGGCCATCAACTTCTTTGACCCTTATACTTTTCTCCTGCCCATCAGTGGATCTATAGAATAATTTCAGTGGACTTTCCAATGCTGTGGGCAAGCTCCTTTCATTGTTGATGGCTCTCCTCAGCCTGTCGATTATCCCCTTTAAGTCTCTGTTAGCCTGTAAGGATCTTGGAATCAGATTTAGGACCAGTCCTAATTGCTCAGCATCTATTCTCCTAAACCAGTCCATTGCTACATTGAATTCTGACTCACTCTTCAGTTGAACTGTTATTAGCTGATCCCTTCTATTGTTGAACTTGACATCTATGCTTTTTATGGAGAACATAAATGTTAGGTTTTTACGCCTTTCTTCTTTGAGAAATTCAGCTAGAGTGGGTGGACCATATTCTTTGGTAATAGGAGAAGGTGCTTTGTCCTTGACTTCAGATGACTTCTTTGTAGTGGCATCAGGGTCTTCAGTTTTATCTTGATTTTTATCCCCTGATGCACTTTTAGTGTTCTGAGATCTTTTTGGCTGAGGTTTCCTGGAGGTCCTGGGTCTGACACTCTTCTTCTTCTTTCCTTCTTCCTCCTGTTCCTTTGTCATTTCCCTCTCTTCTTCTTCTTGAAGTTGCTGTGCAAAGATTGCATCAGCTTCTACTAACTTTTTATCTTGAGGGTAGACCAGCTCCATTTTCCCATCAATTACAACTTCAACGGGTGTTGGAAAATGGGTTGTCTTCATGGCATCTCCAAGTAGCTTAGGCCCTGATTGAGTGTTGAATTTCTTTTTGGGTTCCTCAATCAGGATACCCTTGCCTTTATCCTTAGATTTTGGAGCAGGAACAGGAGCAGTCACATCCCCTGATTGTTGATTTGAATTCTCAGCAACATCCCCTGATGATTGCTTGGTTGATTTCTCCCCCTTTTTGACAGCATCATCAGTGGGAGTTGAGAGTTAGGATGTGACTTGAAGAACTTGTTGCAGAGTGCCAGCCATGGAATGTTGCAGAGTTTCCATGCTGGTCAGTTGGGAAATGAGATTAGAGAGCTTTTTGTCAACAGTGTCAGCTTGTTTCTTCATTCTGAGGAGAGTCTGGCTGGTGACTAGGGAGTCGACAATTTGCTGTACACTTTGGATCTTTGTAGAAAAATGTGTATACAATTTTTGATTTTCTATATCTATTGACTGACCAATCATGATCTGTGACTTTAATACTTTGATCAAGATTGGATCAGTAGTTCTAGCTAATTCTTGCTTTAATAACTGTACAGTGTCAGACATCTGGTTCTGTCGAAAGTATAAATCAACTCCGATGAGCTGGGAAAAATCATCTTGTGGAGCATCATCTTCATCACTTTCAGAGGTAGAAGTAGTATTTACAGTAACTGCGTTTTCTCTCTGTTCTTTATTTACAAGGATCTCATCCCTATCCCTCTCATCCTCTCCTTTTTCTTTGCCGTCTAAGGCATCACTCGTATTCTCTCCTTTTTCTTTGCCTACTAAGGCAGTACTCTCTTGCTATCCTTTTGCCAAAGTCCTCTCAAGGGTTTGACTTTGCCTCTCTGCACTAAGTATTTTCTCAGTCTCACTCAAAATTGTCCTAGAGGGGCTCCTATGGGCTTGGAAATCATCAATTGTGACCAGTGCAAGTGATGTATTTACAGATTTTGGTTCCACAATTGTGATAGGAGTAGGAGAAGAAGTAAAGTGTGTAAGTATAATTGGAGAAGTGTATGTTTCTATAGAGGAAGTATATACAATTGGGGGTACTTAAAGAGTTATAGCTGTAGTATGTACAGTGGAGTCTATGTCCCCTGTTTGATCATCAGTGTTTGTATCAAGTAAAAATGAGTCAACCATTTGAGAGTGTTGACTACTAAACACTGTGTCAAAGAATGTTGGCTCCTCCACGAATTGAGAATGTGGAGAATCTGATGTATGACACTTAATGTTTGTGTCATTATATCTGAAGAAATTTGAGGAACAGAGAAAGAAGGAAGTGGTGTAGATGGGAGTGTTGGCTGAATCACTGAACGAGGAGGTGATTCATCAAAAGATGCTGTAGAAGAATGCTTATGACTCGTGTCGATCTTATTGAGAAGCTTCTGAGCTACAACATCTTGAGTGGTGTGTGCATTCACTGTGTTAGATATCTGCAAGTGACTCTCAGAGACCCTGATGATAGGTTCATCAGTGTCTATGGTCAGTGTATGTGCCTCACTCATCTGTGTCCTTGGTTGGGGACTATTTTCAATAACTAATTCCTTTTGAGAGGAACTAGTTAGAAATATGTTTAATTCTTTATCAAAAGTAGTATCCTTTTGAGAAGATATTGCCTGGTCAGGCTGTTGGGTAACACTCGTGGCTCCCTTCTTCTTCTTCTTCAATCTCCTCCTATAGCCAATCACTCTCTCTCCTTGATCCCCCTCAGTTGTTGTGGTAACTTCACTGGGTTTTCTTTTAATCCCAATAGTCTTTTGGGAGACTGTGGGTTGGGTTGTTGAGAGTGGTTGTGAAGAAATTAGTTGTTCTACTTGGGTAGGCAGAGAGGTGGTTGATTTCTTTGCCATAGTAGATGAAGGTGAAGAATGTACAGTTTGGGAAGTAGAAGGTGAAGAATTTACTACCTATACCATATGCTTTGGAAGTGCAAACAGTTCGGCTGAAAAAGATTTCTTTATTATTTCTACAAACAGTTTCTTTGTTTGCTTGTATGTCTGTATAGATATATCATTCTCAAAAGAAAAATTAGTAATCTGATATTTAATAATCATGTACAAAAATCTAGCATAATATATTTCAGATTTCCTATTATTAAAACTACCTAACTTATTTACATGGTCATCAAAAATTATTTTACCTATATTTATATTTACATTTTTAATAATTGCAAATGCTATTTTTAAAGTTAAAGAGGTAATAACCTCAAAGTTAGAACACTTACTTGAGAATACCTTGGTGATGGTGTCAAAGAGATAAGAAATCTCCCTCTTCACATTCACCCTTTTGAGATCCTTCAACTTGAACACTGCGTTGGGAGCAGCGTTATAGCCCAGTTCCCTCAAGAAATCCAGCAGATCTGCATCACTGGGTGCATCCACCAGATCTTGAGTAGGTAGCCCCAAAACAGAGTTAAGTCTGGAAGGAGTTATTTTCCCTTTCTCAGACGAAACTTTGAATGAGATACCCTTGACCACATCAGGCTTGGTGGTGGAGTACATAAACATGGCACTTGTCCATAGTTGTGACAATGTCTCCCCCGACATTTCTTCATCAATAAAGATGGCTTTACTATACTCAGAGTTGAGTAGATAGTTCATTATCAGTTTAAAGCATTCACTTACCTCATCAATGTCAGAGAAGCCCACGTAGTTTGTGGGTGGGACTGTCAAGTTCCTTTGAATTTGTTGACGTGCCATGGATGCGTTGAAGATTTGAAGTTCTAGGGTTTCTGTAAAGACAAGAGAGAAAAAAACTCGAGCAAATATCAGATAGAGATTAAACGTTTTGGGGAGTTTCAAAAAGTAGGAGAGATAGAGTATTAATACCTGCCTATTGACGTTTGAAAACTTCTCCTGAAAACACACTATCAGGGAGTCAGTTCAGTTTCTGTGATGACACGTCATCAGTGAGAGAAGAACTTAATGATGAGTTGTCATCACTTAACTGACCTTGAAACCCGATGCAGTAAAAAAAAAATTTAAACTTACCCTGAGGATTTACTGTATGTACATACCCTGACCCTGATGCACAAGACGGACACCCTGATCCTGACGCACAAGTCGAATACCCTGATCCTGATGAGAGATCCGGACACCCTGACCCTGATGCACAGGTCGAATACCCTGATCCTGATGAGAGATCCGGACACCCTGACCCTGATGCACAGGTCGAATACCCTGATCCTGATGAGAGATCCGGACACCCTGACCCTGACGCACAGGTCGGATACCCTGACCCTGACGCATCCTTAAGGAAGCCCTGACCCTGATGCATCAGATAAAACAAAAACAAACAACAAAATGCAGAATATACAAGTATATACATATTTACAATTTGAACATATATAACCACATATCAATTGATTTTATCAAGAACTTATGAAATGAGTTAGAAATCCCAAATTTTAGGAGTTTAACTCTGACCCTGACGCATAATTCACCATTCCCAGCTCTCCCACAAGATTTGAAAAAGTGGCTTCATCAAGAGCTTTGGTGAATATGTCTGCCAGCTGCTGATTTGAAGATACAAACTGTAGTTCAATATTCCCATTCATAACATGTTCCCTGATAAAATGATATTTGATTTCTATATGCTTAGTTCTAGAATGTTGTACTAGATTTTCAGCAATGGTAATGGCACTAGTGTTATCACATCTTATTGGAATCTTGGAATAGTTCAGGCCATAATCCATTAGCTAATTTTTCATCCATAGAATTTCTGCACAACAACTTCCAGTTGCAATATATTCAGCTTCAGCAGTAGATGTAGAGATTGAGTGCTGCTTTTTGCTGAACCAAGATACAAGCCTTCCTCTTAGAAATTGACAGCTTCCTGTTGTACTCTTTCTGTCAATCCTGCATCCTCCAAAGTCAGCATCAGAATATCCTAGCAATTCAAATCCAGACTCCTTTGGATACCAAAGTCCCAACTCTGTAGTGCCCTTGATATATCTCAAGATCCTTTTCACTGCAATGAGATGAGATTCCTTTGGGTCAGCTTGATATCTTGCACAAAGACATGTTGCAAACATTATGTTTGGCCTGCTTGCTGTCAGATATAGCAATGATCCAATCATTCCCCTGTAAGTCTTCAAATCAATTTTCTTTCCATTCTTATCAGGGTCAATCTTGGTTGCAGTGGCCATTGGTGTCTTTGCTACTTTTGAGTCCTCCATATCAAATTTCTTGAGGAGTTCTTTGGCATATTTTGTCTGATGAATATAGATTCCATCAGAGACTTGTTTAACTTGCAATCCCAAGAAGTAAGATAACTCACCCATCAAGCTCATTTCATATTTGCTTTGCATGAGTTTAGAGAACTTTTCACATAGTCTTGTGTTAGTGGATCCAAAAATAATATCATCAACATAAATTTGAACCAAAATCAGATGACCTTGGTGTTGTCTGAAGAACAATGTTTTGTCAATGATACCTCTTGAAAATTTGTTTTCCACTAGAAACTTTGACAGTGTATCATACCAAGCTCTAGGTGCTTGCTTTAGTCCATAAAGTGTCTTTTCCAGTTTGTAGACATGATTTGGAAATTTTGAGCATTCAAAACCTGGGGGTTGTTGGACATACACCTCCTGTTCCAATTTACCATTTAGAAAAGCACTTTTCACATCCATTTGATATACTTTAAAATTTGAATGTGCTGCATAGGCTAAGAAAATTCTTATAGCCTCAAGTCTGGCTACTGGTGCACAGGTCTCATCAAAGTCAATCCCTTCTTCTTGAAGATATCCTTTTGCAACCAGTCTTGCTTTGTTTCTTACAACAATGCCAGCTTCATCCATCTTATTTCTGAATACCCACTTAGTACCTATTATGATTCTTTCTTTGGGTTTAGGTACAAGCTTCCATACTTGATTTCTTTCAAATTGATTTAGCTCTTCCTGCATAGCCAAGATCCAGTCTGTATCTTAAACAGCTTCTTCAAACTTCTTTAGCTCAATTTGAGAAAGAAAACAAGAATATAGGCATTCATTAGATGTTGCTTTCCTGGTCTGCACTCTTTTGCTTGGGTCACCAATAATCAGATCTGTTGTGTGACTTCTGGCCCATTTAGGATTGGAGATATGTCTTGATGAGCTTGCTTGACTATCATCTCCTCCCCCTAAGCCTGTGCTCCCAGCTTCTGAAAACTCTCCCCCTGAATTAGTAGATAATTCAAGGTTCAAGTTATCCCTTGATGGTGCATGTCCTGATGAATGATCCCCTGATGGAGTATCCCCTGATCTGTTGTCCAGGAAATTGACTCTATCTGTTGAAGGGGTTTCTTCATTGATTGGATTGACATCAGGAATGGATAAATTCTCCATTTGTTTGCACTCATCGGCTTCATTCTCTTGATAATCAAAATCATCTTCATTTTCAAACCTGAGTTCTTCATGAAAACCAGGGTCTTCAAGTCCAGAAATCTCTTGATCATCAAAAGCTACATTAATAGACTCCATCACCACCTGAAGTCTTTTGTTGTAAACCCTATAGGCCTTGGATGACAAAGAATAACCTAGGAAAATTGCTTCATCAGCTTTTGGATCAAATTTTCCTAAGTTCTCACCAAAATTCCTCAGAACAAAACATTTGCATCCAAAGACATAGAGGAACTTGATGCTTGGCTTTCTCCCTATCATTAGCTCATATGGTGTCTTGTTGTGAGCCTTATTGATTAGAGATCTATTCTGACTAAAGCAAGCAGTGAAAATTGCTTCAGCCCAAAAATAGGTGGGAATCTTTGCCTCTGCTAGCATTGACCTAGCAGCTTCAATCAGGGTTCTATTTTTCCTTTCCACTACACCATTCTATTGAGGAGTCCTTGGAGCAAAGAATGTATGATTTATGCCTTTCCCCACACAAAATCCCTCAATAGCTGCATTCTTGAATTCAGTTCCATTATCTGTTCTTAACATTCTAACCACTGACCCTGATTCTGTTTCCACCTTCTTGATATGGTCAATAATTTGTTGAGATACTTCTGATTTAGCATGCTAAAACTTTACCCAAGTGTATCTGGTGTAGTCATCCACAATGACCATTGCAAATATTTTCTTTGACACTGACATAATGTTGATAGGGCCAAAGAGATCCATATGTAACAATTGAATTGGCTCTTTGATCATTGTGGCTTCCTTGCTGACAAAGGATGATTTCCTTTGCTTCCCTTGTTGACATGCTGAACATAATCCTTCTTGGATAAACTCCATTTGGGGTAGTCCAGTTACCAACTCTCTTTTCACTAGATCATTAATTGACTTGAAGTTCAGGTGAGAGAGCTTCTTGTGTCATAGCCTGCTTTCATCAGGAGATGCCTTGCTGTAGAAACATGAATCTCCACTTACTGAATTAAAATCAGCAACATAGAGATCTCCTTTTCTTATCCCTGACAAAACCAGCTTCCCATCACTTTCATTTGAGATTAGGCACTGATCTCCTTTGAAGGAAGTGATGAATCCTTTGTCACTTAGTTGACTTATGCTTAGCAAATTGTGCTTGAGCCCATCAACCAATGCTACATTTTCAAATGAGACATTCCCATTTGCTACTTTGCCATAACCAAGAGTTAGTCCTTTGCTGTTATCACCAAATGAAATTACTGGACCAGCCTTTTCTTGGAATTCTGTGAGCAGGGCTTTGTTTCCTGTCATGTGCCTTGAGCAGCCACTGTCTAGAAACCAAATTTGACTGCTTTTGACCTTTCCCTGCACACAAGAAAACATTTAAATTGTTTTTGGTACCCAATTGACTTTGGGTCCTCTTGGTTTAGTCACAGTAATAGGTAAAACAGTTTTATCTTTATTGGTGACTTTTGGTTTTGGCAAATTTAAAACTTTCTCCTTTTTAGGAGCTTCAATATATGTTTTTGATTTCTCAATAGTTATTTTGCCTTTATCCTTGGAGGAGCAGGCTTTAACAGTTGGTAAATCATCAGCATACAAAATTGTGCCAGTCAAAATTTGTGGTTTTTCTTTGCATTGAAAAGATAAATGATTACAGTTACCACAATTCCAGCACACTTTTCTAGGGGCTTCATGAAAGGAAGAGTAATTGCTAGCTTTATTAACACCTAGCTTACCATTTCTATTCTTTTTGCTTTCCCCTGACAGGCCTTTTTCCCTTGATGACCTACAACGGCATGATGCACTCTTTCCCCCTGACGACTGTGTATCCACTGATGCACAGTCTAGTTCTTTCATAACTGGAGGGTTGAGTGCTTTGGCAAGAATAAGTTTCTTGCCTCTCCACCACTAGTGGAAGCTTCACTTACTGGGAAAACATTCCCTGATTCTAGCTTTGTGTCTGCCTTAACAAACTTGATAGGTTGAATTGGCTTTTTTCCAAAGCTAGCTGCCATCTCAACCTCATTGGGAGGTTGCTGCAATTGAGTCTCTTCATAGCCTAAACCAGATTTTGGATCAGATTTTTGACTTTTTAAATGATCCTCCAGTTTCTTGCTAGACTCACTCCATCTCTTAATGTCTTCCCTTTCTTAACTAAGAAGATTCGAGGTCCATTCCTCTCTTTTGATAGCACAGTCAAGAAGATTTTTAGTCCTTGAGAGTTCTTTTTCAAGACTCTCATGTCTGGAGTTTTCTAATTCTAAAAGAGTGTTCCTAGCAGATAACTGTTCATTTATTTTCTGCACTCTCTCAGTTTCAGCTATAGCACTCCTCAGGGTGTCATAGAGATCCTTTATCTCACAAGTCATTTCCTTAACAGTTTTAACACAATCAGTTTTAGACATGTTAGAGGAAATTTCGAGGCTTACTTGTGAGCTGCTACTGTCAGTGGATGAGGCCATCAGGGCTAGGTTGACATACTCTTCATTTTCTTCCTCATCAGAGTCAACCCAGTCCTTTCCCTCTACTATATATGCTTTTCCCTTCTTGTTTGCATTAAGCAGATCAAAGTATTTCTTCTTGTAGTCCACAACAGCTTCTTTGTTTCTGGATTCACCATCTTTTGTGACCTTGCGGCACTCATTTGCAAAGTGACCCAGCTCATTGTATTTGTAACACTTTATTCTTGATTTGTCAATAAAGTTTTTCGTGCTACTGGGTTTCCTTGCTCAAAATCTTTTAGATCCCGAAGGCTTTTGGAATTTCAGCTTGGAAAACCTTTTTGCAGGAAAGGCCATGGTTTCATTCAGCTCCTCTAACTCTTCCGGAGTATATTCTTCCTCCTTGAAGTCAGCTTCTTTGTCCCCTTCTATGTCAGCATCTTCTAGTTTCTGCTTCATCAAGACACTTGGTCTTGCTTCTTGTTTGTCCTTCGTGGCAGCCATCAGGGCTATAGATTTAAGCTTTCTGGTATCCCCTGACATTTCAGATCTTTGTTGAACCTCTAGTTCATATGTCTTGAGAGTACCATACAGCCTATCCAAGTCTAGAAGATTCATGTCCTTGGATTCCCTGATGGCTATTGTCTTAGGATCCCATGATATGGGAAGGGTTCTCATGAACTTTCTGTTCACATCCTTGTTAGCATATGCCTTCCCATATAATCTCAGGTCATTTACCAACCTGTTAAATCTGTCGAACATTTCAGTGAGTGTTTCACCATTCTTCATTGTGAACCACTCATACTATTGTGTCAACAGCTGCAATTTATTTTCCCTCACTTCCTCAGTACCATCATAAAGGATTTGTATGGTATCCCATATAGATTTAGACATGGTAAGATTCATGATACTATTTAGCATATCATCGTCTAAACCATTATACAGGATCCCAATGACTTTAAGATCCTTTTTCACCTTTTCTCTTTCCTCTATCGTCATTTCGTCAGTTGTCTTTGGAACAAGCTTTTCAAGAATACTGACTCCATTAACGACTTCTATAGGAATGAGCTTCTTGGGAACGTGAGGTCCTTCTTCTAGAATCTGCAAATATTCATCATCAATAGCTCTAAGATGAACTATCATTCTTTGTCTCCAGAAGAAGCATTTGCCCCTTTCCAACATGGGGACTTTACTGTTTCCAGCTTTGTTGGCCATAGATAATGATCGTTTTTAGCAAGTGAAATCTGCTAAGAGGCTCTGATACCAATTGTTAGTGCAATATAAGCACAAGTGTTTGTAGAAGGGGGGATGAATACAAACACCTGAAACTTTTCGCTCTTTTAAACTTAAAAGTGCTTACTGGAAAACAATTGTAACAAACAGAAAAACTATAAGAAATGAACGCATAGATTCAAGTTTAAATAGTTATATTAAAACTTGGGATTTTTCTGGAAATCTGTATAATCAAAAATGTGATTTATAGCTACAAATACTGTGTTTAAATACACAGCTTCTCACACTCACTAGCTACAAAAACTTTTCTCTGAAAAATAAATCTCTCAAGAAATAAATTACAGAGCTTCCTAGTGTTGTGTGCTTCTATGTTTGTTTGATCTGTTGGATAGATTCAATCTCTCTGTTTATTTGTAATGAGAACTCCTTTGCTTATATGTTGATCAGTTGATGAAATCACGTGCTAGAGACGTGCTGCTTTTCTCAACTTAGCCGCAAGTATGTCACATCGTAGCCCTATGTGTCAAACTGCTGCATGCTTTGTTGCTTCTTTTTCTTCCCCTGATCTGTGTGCATTTAATGCGAGAGAGTTCTCATTGGATCAAAAACAAACTTCAAAAAATATCTTTCCAATTGATATTTCTTGATTTCCGTGTAAGTACTGATGATGGGTGCATGTTGTCATAACGATCCACTGACTATCAGCCCTGATGAACTTTGATCAGTGCTTCTGGATCCCCTGATGCTTATTGACTGGATCAGGGCTTCAACCTTCACTTGAGTTTCACTCAGTGCTTCTTGATCCTGATGGTTATGACTGACAGCATATACTGATGGCTTCCACTGATGTCATGTTGGTCATTCCCCCTATGGGTTGCCCTGACACTGACATGTCCTGAAGTGTTTCCCTGACGGGTTGGTTTGCCCTCGTCATACTCTGACAGTTTTTCCTTATGAGTTCCCCCAGATGGGTTCAAGCCGGTACTGAACTATCTACTCAACTTGGAGTATAGTCAAGCAATCTTTACTGATGATGAAATGTCGGGGGAAGCATTGTCTCAACTTTGGACCAGTGCAAAGTTCATGTACTCCGCTACAAGGCCTGATGTGGTGAAGGGAATCTCATTCAAGATTTCTTCTGAGAAAGGGAAAATAACCCCTTCCAAAAATAATTCTGCTTTGGGGCTACCTACTCAAGACTTGGTGGAAGTACCTGGTGATGCTGAACTGCTCCACTTCTTGAGGGAACTGGGCTATAATGCTGCTCCCAACGCAGTGTTAAAGTTCAAGGACCTCAAGAGGGTGAACGTGAAGCGGGAGATCTCTTACCTCTTCGACATTATCACCAAGGTGTTCTCATGTAAGTGTTCTAACTTTGAGGTTATCAACTCCTTAACATTAAAAATAACATATGCAATAATTAGAAATGTAAATATAAATATAGGTAAAATAAATTTTGATGACCTTGTAAATAAATTAGGTAGTTTTAATTCTAGGAAATCAGAAATTTATTATGCTAGATTTTTGTATATGATTATTAAAGATCAAATTACTAATTTTTCTTTTGAGACTGATATACCTGTACAGACATACAAGTAAACAAAGAAGTTGTTTGCAGAAATTATAAAGAAATCCTATACAGCCGAACCATTTGCACTTCCACTGCATATGGTACAAGTAGTAAATTCTTCACCCTCCACTTCCTAACCTATAAATTCTTCACCTTTATATACTATGGCAGAGAATACAACCACTTCTCTGCCTACCCAAGTAGAACAACCCATTTCTACACAACCACTCTCTATTGCCCAACCCATAGTCTCCCAAAAGACTATTGGGATTAAAAGAAAACCCAGTGAAGTTACCACATCAACTGAGGGGGAGTAAGGAGAGAGAGTGATTGGCTACAGGCATAAGAAGAAGAAGGGAGCCACGAGTGTCACCCAAAAGCCTGACCAGGCAGTATCCTCTCAAAAGGATACTGCTTTTGATAAGGAATTAAACATATTTCTAACTAATTCCACTCAAAAGGAATTAGTTATTGAAAATAGTCCCCAACCAGGGACACAGATGAGTGAGGCACATACACTGACCATGGACTCTGATGAAACTAAGATCAGGGTCTCTGAGAACCACTTGCAGACATCTGACACACTGAGTGCACACACTACTCAAGATGTTGTAGTTCAGAAACTTCTCAATAAGATCAACATGAGTCATAAGCATTCTTCTACAGCATCTTTTGATGAATTACCTCCTCGATTAGTGATTTAGCCAACACTCCCTTCTACACCAATTCCTTCTTTCTCTGTTCCTCAAATTTCTTCAGATATTATGACACAAACATTGAGTGTCATAAGATCAGATTCTCCACTTTCTCAATTCATGGAGGAGCCAACACTCCCTGACACAGTGATTGAAAGTCACCACTCTCAAATGGTTGACTCATTTTTCCTTGAAACAATCATTTATGATCTGACAGGGGACATAAATTTCAATGTACATACCACAACAATAAGTCTTTATGTTCCCCCAATTGTAAATACTTCCTCTATAGAAACATATACTTCTCCAATTATACATACACATATTACTTCTACTCCTTCTCCTATCACTACTGTAGAACCAGAACCTGTACATAACTTACTTGAACTGGTCACAATTGCTGATCTCCAAGCCCATAGGAGCCCCTCTAGGACAATTTTAAGTGAGACTGAGAGAATACTTAGTGAAGAGAGGCAAAGTCATACCTCTGAGAGGACTTTGGCAAAAGGAGAGGAAGAGAGTACTGCCTTAGTAGGCAAAGAAAAAGGAGAGAATACAAGTGATGTCTTAAAAGTCAAAGAAAAAGGAGAGCATGAGGGAGATAAGGATGAGATCCTTGTAAATAAAGAACAGAGAGAAAATACAGATACTGTAATTACTTCTTCAAGCTCTGAAAGTGCTGAAGATGATGCTCCACAAGATGATTTTTTCCAGTTCATCGGAGTTGATTTGTACTTTCAGCAAAATCAAATGGTGGATACTGTACAATTATTGAAGCAAGAATTCACCGGGACCACTGATCCAATCTTGATCAAAGTGTTAAATTCACATATCATGATTGGTCAGTCTATAGATATCGAGAACAAGAAATTATACACACACTTTACAAATAAAATCAACAATGTACAGCAAGTTGTTGACTCCTTAGTGACCAGCCAGACTCTACTCAGGATGAAGAAGCAAACTAACAATGTGGACAAGAAGCTTGCTGATCTCACCACTCAGCTGACTAGCATGGAAACTCTGTAACAATCCATGGCTGACACTCTAAAACAAGTGCTACAAGTCACATCCCGCCTCTCAACTCCCACTGATGATGTTGTCAAAAAGGGGGAGAAATCTATCAGACCATCGTCAGGGGATGTTGCTGAGAAATCAAAAAATCAACCATCAGGGGATGTGACTGCTCTTGTTCCTGCTCCTAAACCCAAGGACAAAGGCAAAGGCATACTGATTGAGGAACCAAAGAAGAAATCCAACACTCAATCAGGGCCTAAGCTACTTGGAGATGCCATGAAGACAGCCCACTTTCCAACTCCTGTTGAAGTTGTGATTGATGGGAAAGTGGAGCTGGTCTACCCTCAGGACAAAAAGCTCGTAGAAGCTGATACACTCTATGCACAGCAACTTCAAGAAGAAGAAAAGAGGGAAATGGCAAAGGAACAAGAGGAAGCAAAGGAGAAAAAGAGTGTCAGGCCCAGGACCTCCAGGAAACCTCAGCCAAAAAGATCTCAAAATCCTAGGGGTGCATCAGGGATAAAATCCAAGACAAAACTGAAGACCCTGATGTCACCAAACCCAAGTCATCTGAAGCCAAGTATCAAGCACCTTCTCCTATAACCACAACATATGGTCCACCCACTCTAGCTGAATCCCTCAAAGAAGAAAGGCGCAAAAACTTGATATTTATGTTCTCAATAAAAAACATAAATGTCAGGTTCAACAATAAAAAGGATCAGCTGATGTAAGTACAACTAAAGAGTGGGTCAGAATTCAATGTTACAATGGACTGGTTTAGCAGAATGGATGTTGAACAATTGGGATTGATCCTAAACCTAATCTCTAAATCTTCAAAGGCCAACAGAGACTTGAGGGGGATGATCGACAAGCTGAGGAGAGCCATCAACGATGAAAGAAGTCTGCCCATAACTTTGGAAAGACCATTAAGGTTGTTCTTCAAATCCACTGATGGGCAAGAAAAGAGTATTAAAATCAAAGACGTTGATGGCCTCGACCTAAGGAAAGCGATGCATGTTCTAAGCCAAATTGCTTATCACAAAAATGAACATGTCATCCAGTTCAGAATCCCGCTAATTCAGAGAGTGTTAAAAGAGATTGAAGAAACCAAAGCTGATGATGGGAATGCTACAGTAAGGTATGTGCCACCAGTAAAGGGATTCAAAGAATATCCAAAAATGATCACAAGCCCCATGGGTGTTGAATTCAAAAATAAGAAGAGGGAGATCATTACCTTCTATTGGTCACAACTTGCTGCAGCCAACATTCAAGAGATCAAATCTGTCCTTGAAGCTTTGGAATTAAGCAAGAATGTAAACATTGTCAACTTCAAAAGGCTTCTTCAAAAGGAGTTGGATCAGCTGCTTGCAGAAGGAGAAGACAACAGACTCAGGATTCCTGATCAAAATCCAGATCAAAGAAGACAAGGCCTTGGAAGTGACACTTAACCGATTGAATTAAGTCATCCATTGCCCTTTGTCTCAGCCAAAAGAAAAAGGGGTCCTGATGTCTAAAAATGTACATCTTTGTTGTAATAGATATAGAAATACTTGTACAGAAATTCTTTTATTAGTTCATACTCAATTCTTTCTTGTATCTAGTATTGGTTTTGACATCATCATCAGTGCTTCTAGTAATTTATGGTTATCAAAATGATAAACATAAATAGGGGGAGATTGTTAGAGTTCATTAATGATGATGATGTTTAGAGAATAAATTGTGCATCTGTAAATACTTAAGGTACATTATAAACCTTAATATCAGCACAAGTTTTGCATCCACTGATGATAAACTTATTCATCAGGGGATGATCAAACACTTCACAGACAAGTCGTAAAATGGATCATCTAAAGGACTTGACAAAGTGAAGAGGAATGTCTGATGTTACTCCAAGATAGTCGAAGTATTCCGCACATCAGATATTCTAAACAAAGTTTCGTTGATTAAAGAATCGTCAGGGGAACCTGTCAGGGGATGACTAAGCTAGACCAACGCATCAGGGGAACGCGTCAGGGTATGGCAGTGACTGGCCAAACTCATCAGGGTGAAAGCGTTAGGGCATGAACAAGACATTTCATCTGTCAGGGTAAAACTTCAGGGTATGACAATGTCAGGCTAACCCATCAAGGGGAAAGCTCAACACTGCATCAGTGGAAGCCATCAGTGTATGTTACAAGTCATAACATCAGTGGATCAAAGAAGCACTGAGTAAAACTCAAGTGAAGGTTGAAGCCCTGATCCAGTCTTTAACAAGACTTGTCATTAGGGGATCCAAGAAGCACTTATCAAGTTCATCAGGGCTTGTCGTCAGTGGATGGTTATGACAGCATGCACCCGTCATCAGGACTTACACTCAAATCAATGAAACTTGTTATAGAAGCAAGAGATATTAATTGGAAAGATATTTCTGGAAGTTTGTTATGGTCCAATGAAAACTCTCAAACATTAAATGCACGCAGATCAGGGGAAAAAAAAGAAGCAACAAAAGTAGCAACAGTCTGACACATAGTTTCCAAAGGACAACGACGTGACATATATGCGGCTAAGTTGAAAAGAGCAGCACGTCTTCGCACGTGGTTTCAACCACTGATCTTCTATATATGCAAAGGAGTTCCCATTACACAAAACGAGAGATCAATCCATCAGACTATAAAACATCGAAGCACACAAATCACTAGAGCAGCTTTGTAATATATCTTGAGAGAAATATTTCAAAGAAAGATTAGAAGCTAGTGAGTGTGAATTTGAAGCTGTAATTTTATTACAGATCTTGTAGTTGTACAATCACATTTGTGATTATACAGATTTCCAAAAAAACCTCAAGTTTTAATACAATTATTTTAACTTGAATCTATGTGTTCATATTTTATAGTTTTTTTGTTCATAGTAACTGTTTCCAATCAGTGCCAACTAAAGCTTAAAAAGAGCAAAAAGTTTGTAGTGTTTGCATTCATCCCCCCCCCCCCCCCCCCCCCCCCCCTTTCTACAAACACTTGAGCTTATATTGTTCTAACAAACCCCACCAAGTTACCTTGCCAATGAATGATTCAATACCTGCTGAGGAATCCTTATCAAAGGAAATGCAATATCAGTGGACAATGGCACTGCATCAGGGCATAATCCACTGTCAGTGGATAATGAATTAGGGGATATCTAAAACTCCAATTTATAAATATCCACTGATTTAGGGGGAGCTTCTCAAGAATCTGAAAGCACTTTACACCATGCAGGACAAGGAACAAATGAAGCTTCTTCTTCAAGAAGATTTCCTCTGAAGACAAAATGGATAAGAGATCATCATATGGAGCAAATTATAGGAGATCCAACTGAAGGTGTAGCAACAAGAAGTGCTACTCAAAATGAATGCCCATATTGGATGAAAAAGGTTATTAACAAGAAGAAAGGATTGATTATGATGAAACCTTTGCATCAGTAGCAAGATTGGAAGCAATCAGGATATTCCTTGCCTATGTTGTTCATGCAAATTTTAAAGTGTACCAGATGGATGTAAAGAGTGTCTTTCTGAATGGGACTTTTATGATATTTTATCTCAATTTTTACTTGAAAATCATTTCACAAGAGGTATTGTAGTTAAAACCCTTTTCATAGAAAATATGTTGGTGACATAATACTTGTTTAAGTCTATATAGATGATATTATATTTGGATCTACAAATGAGAAGTTATGTTCTAAATTCTCAAAACTGATGAAAAGTAGATATGAGAGGAACATGATGGGTGAGTTAAATTTCTTTTTAGGTCTATAGGTTAAACAGACCAATGATGATATTCTTATCAGTCAATCGAAATACATCAAAGATCTTTTAAAGAAATTTAATTTGGAAGATGTTACAACTGCTAAACACCCATGACAACATCCATTAAACTTGATACTAATTTTGAAAGGAAAGAAAATTAACATATCAAGTTATAGAGGTATGATAGACCCACTTTTATATCTAACTACCAGTAGACCAGATATAATGTTTTCTACCCTATAGAGTCTCATTCGATTGCTGTAAAAAATGATATTCAAATTTCATAAGGCTATTCCAAATCTTAGCATTTGTTATCCTAGAGAATCTGGATTCAAACTAATAGGTTACTCAGATGTAGATTATGCAGTTTGCAAAATAGACAGGAAAAACACAATAGGAAACTGTCAAATTCTTGGAGCAAACTAATGTCATGGTTTAGCAAGAAACAACATTTTGTGTTAACCTCAATAGTTGAAGCTGAATACATTGCTTCTTGGAGTGTCTGTGCTTAGATCTTATGGATGAGAAATCAGCTAATGGACTATGGTATAGTGTATAATCAAATTACTATGTATTGTGATAACACCAGCGCTATTGTCGTTATAGAGAATCATGTGCAATACTCTAGGACAAAGCATATAGACATCAGGTATCACTTTATCAGAGAACATGTAATGAATGGTACAGTGAAACTTCACTTTGTTCCCACACAGAAGCAGCTTGCAGACATATTCTCCAAACCTTTGGATGAAACCACCTTCAATAGGTTGGTAATTGAGTTATGTATGCTTAACTTTAGTTAATAAAACTTTGAAAATCTTGTGCACGTTTGATAAAATGCAGTAGTAGATAATTAGTCTCTGACAGTATAACTGGTCAATGGATAATTATCAGTTAATAAGAATCATTAATGGTTAATTTATCCCCTGATAACTTATTCATCAATGGATAATTATCAACTGTTGAATAACTACAGTGATAAATTTATCCCCTGATGACTTATTCATCAATGGATAATTACTTACTGGTAGCAAGAATTAAAATTTTAATTTATAAGTTATCTTCTTTATTTCTTCTCTTCTGCTACAATGAAGGATGTTAGTAATGGTCCAACTTTTTCTACGCAAGTAGCAATACCCTCTTAATACATGTTGTCCCACTAAGATAGCCTAGAACTTGTGTGTGTGGGGGGGTGGGGGGGTGGGGTTGGGTTGAATACAAGTTCTATGAATCTTTAGGAATTCTTGTTCTTTAAAATAATATAATTTTTGGAATAAAACAAATTTATAAACAATTTCTTTTATTGATTAACAATTGGTTACAAATTTTAACAATCACAAATTAATTGTCAGCTTCAATTTTCTATACTGTGTATATACAAATCAATAGAATTGTACAATTTCTTGTATATCTATAAATTCAATTACAGCTTCTGATTTTGAATCGTAATTCAACTTCTAATCATATTTTATAATATAATTCAATGTACAATCTGAATAGTAACTCTCATTCAAAATAGAAAAATAACTCTGGTATATTTCCTAACTAGCTTCGTCTTCAGCACAACTTCTTTGTCCATGTTGAAGCCAACTTCTAATTGAATTAGAACATTGTACTTCATTAGAGATTAAACTTCACTTTAGTCTCTTATGGCTTCAACAATAGTCTCTGGTCGAGCAAGCTTAGTCTCTGACAGACATAACTTAGTCTCTGACAGGCTTAATTTAGTCTCCGGTAGGCTCATTATTTAGTCTTCGATAAGCTTAGCTTTACTCTTCAATAGGCTTGACTAACTTCATTAAATCTTTAGTCTCTAGTAGTTAGTCCCTGATAGACTAAACATTATCCTTGACTTTGTTGAATTCTCCAATGCAGTTCTGGTAGTCTCTTACTTACGCTCTTATAAAAATATATTACAACAATCAGAGAGTAAACTACCAGCTACAAAAACTCAATTGCTATAAACTAGCACTAACTGTACATTTGTATTTCTAAGTATTCTAAACACAATCATCATCAAATGTTACAAAACCTAATAGTCTCCCCTTATTTATGATTATCAAAGAGATAAACATAAATCAAGGTTGATGATGATGTCAAAACTCAAAATTACAAGAATAACTTAGAACCAGAAAATTTAAAGAATGTATTAATTACAAATGTACATGAACTAAGATCTTTGATCTAAAAATTCAGCTTCACCAAGACTCAAGTTTAAATCCTTTAAGTCTGTCTTCTTATTCTGAAACAAAATTTCAGCTGCAACCTTTTCTTTAATTTTTTCTCTTCATGTTGATTTCTCTGACCTTTCTTTCTAGCAACTTTTGTAACCTAATCTGATTTTCATCAATTGAATCCTTGAGTAAGACAATGAATCCTTCGAGTTCACCTAGGCTTGCTTTGTTGATCTTATTGTCATAGTTAAAGAAAACTATGTCTCCATGAAAATTCTCATAAAGTAATCCAAAAGGAAGAGGAGGAGTTTGAACTTGTGGCAGTTTAAACAATATTTCCAACTCTTCAAGTTCCTTCTGGATCTGTTTTTTGAAATATGAAATTAATTGAGAAATTTCTGGTACAACCACTCCAGATCTTTGAATGACCTCATTTCCAAGCTTGGTTTATTTAGACGTAGAGTCTCTCCATCTTTTTGAATGACTTTGAGATACTCCTTGCCATTTTTAACCTTTTCAGCATTAATGACTTCAACACTCTTCTTAAAAGCTTCTTTAATCTCAGACGTGTTGGTCATTCCAATCCTAGAGATTTTACTACTTGGGACTGATTTGGATGTTTGAGTTTCAAACATATTTACCAAGGCAGTTTCTGAATCTTTCTGACGTTCACTCATCACTAATTTTCTTCTAGCACTTTTCTCAACCTGCTCAATCTCCTTATTTCTCCTTCTAGTCTTTGCAGACTTCTGAGCTCTTGACCTTTTCGTTGTTGTTGCCTTCTTTTTCTCCTTTTCTGCAGCCATTTCTTCTTCCCTCAGAGCTAAGCAAACAACGGATCAACTTTAACAAGTTTTTGCTCTTAAGGATAGCTTTGGCTGTCCTGGATGAGTAATCAATTTCTTTTTAGAGTCTTTAACCAGAATACTTTTGCCTTTGTCTGCGAGAATCCGAAAATTTTAAATGTATTTTATGGTAAGAAATAATTTTATTTTGTGTTACTATATTTTTTTTATAGAGTTAGCCTTTTTAAATATGAATGATAAATTCATATCTACAATGAAAATTTTGATGATGATGTGATATCCATGATGATGAGGTTAAGTTCCTTAAAAAGGTATCAAAAAGGGGATTAGCAAACCCCATATAAGATTATATTGAACAGCATGGAGGAAGAGGAGAGGGTTACGTAGCATTTGTGATTACGTGTTTGATTAGGAACTGTTTAGGTGGCTAAGTTTTCATGCATGTACGACAGCAGCTGTTTGCTGTCAAGAAGTCATGATGAACAGCCGTTTTACCATCCAAATTAACCAATCGTTTTATTCCAATGCGTAACCTTAGTTTACTGCTATTGAACTCTATAAATACCTCATTCGAGATGAAATTTTAATTCCTTTACCAAAATTTCTCTTTTCAAAGTTTCGTTTAAACTTATTATCTCCATAAATTTCCAAGTTCTTCTTTCGGAAAATTATTTTCAGACCAGCTTTGATTTCACCCTTGAGAACAAAGAGGTAAGAACTTGGAACCCTACTAAGTTTCTTTCGTGCATAGCATCAAGATTTATGCTAAGTTCTTATTCTTTTGCATCTTCATAAGACATCATAAGCTGGGTTTGAGCATGATAGGTCTTCCATCGTAGCAGAATCAAGAGATGTTGTTAATCTCTGATGAGATATTCTTAGTCTCTGATGAGATATTTTTAGTCTCTGACGAGATATTCTTAGTCTCTGACGAGATAATTTTAATCTCTAATGAGATGTTGTTAGTCTCTGATGATGACGTCACCCTTAGTCCCCGATGACGTCATTAGTCTCCGACGGGTTATTTACTCTCGGATGACGTCAGCTTTAGTCCCCGATAGGCTAAAGTTTAGTCCCTGATGACGTCATCAGTCTCTGATGAATTATTTAGTCTCTGATGACGTCAACCGTAGTCTCCGACAGGCTAAAGTTTAGTCCCCGATGACGTCATTAGTCTCCGACGGGTTATTTACTCTCGGATGACGTCAGCTTTAGTCCCCGATAGGCTAAAGTTTAGTCCCTGATGATGTCATCAGTCTCTGATGAATTATTTAGTCTCTAATGACGTCAACCGTAGTCTCCGACAGGCTAAAGTTTAGTCCCCGATGACGTCATTAGTCTTCGACGGGTTATTTACTCTCGGATGACGTCAGCTTTAGTCCCCGATAGGCTAAAGTTTAGTCCCTGATGACGTCATCAGTCTCTGATGAGAAGTTAGTCTCCGATGACGTCACTCTTAGTCTCCGATAGAATTAAGATGACGTCAGTCCCTAATGAGTTGTTAGTCCCTGGTGACGTCATTCCTTAGTCTCTGATGAAAGAAATTCTGCAGTCTCTAATGAAGGAGATTTCTTAGTCCGATAGAGGAAATTCCTAGTCTCTGATGGCTAAGGATATCAGTCCCTGACGAGTTTATTAATGAGAAAATTATTCTCCGATGCATAGTCTGTTATCAAGACTATAAAACATTATTTTCTTAAAATTATTTTATGATGTTATTCTTTAAAACAGTAAAAGTTTAAGGACATCACATACATATTTTCTTTCATAAATTCTTATTAAGGTATTAAAATATTACTTGCATAATTTACAGAATCTCTCTCTCACAAGTAATTTGATTTGAATTTTGTGCAAAGGACTGAGGCAAGTATATTCTTACTCTTCTCGACATTCTAAAGTGCAGCCTTAACACCAGTGATCAAGAAGTGCTGGAGATTCATGTGCTTCTTGTCAGTTTTGATCAACTCCTCATAGACTGCACTAGGAGTGAGATCAGCTACACTAGACCCCAGAATGGTTAAATAGTCTCGTCTATGTTGTGCAGCTACCTCATCCAATGTGTTTGTGAAGCTTGCATCCAACCAAGCATCTATATTGGCTTCTTGTTCCTCTGCAAGCTCAAGGTCGCTTACAGTGTGTGTCTTTAATGCTGATATCCTCTCTTGAGTCTATTGAAGACCATATAGAACTTCAAAGTCTTCATTGGACATGTTAGGTAGCATTTGAAGTGCTACATCCCATAGCCGAGAGCTTCTTTCAATATCTTTTGAGAATTGTTGTGTAGTTGGAGTAGAAGATACTTGAGCTTTGTGGGAGGTGGATGGCTCAACAGGTTTTAAAAATTCACATGCTGAGAATGTAGATTTCTCTATTTTATTTTGTTTGATGATCTCATCCTTGCTCATCCCCTCTCTTTTTTCTTAGAGTTGGACATCCAGTTGCTCTTCTTTTCCTTTTTCGAAGCTCTCTAAATCTTGACTCCCTAGATTTTGATGTATCTCTCATTTTTCCAAGTCAAGAGCCTAACTCTCACTAATTATTCTCTCCACCTCACTCATTTGGTTAACTGCACTCTGTCCTAAAGAGAGATGAGGTAAAGAAGAGTTATATATGCCACAAAGGAGAGGGGGTTCCCTTAATAAAGAAGTGGTTAGGGATCTCTCCAAGGTCAATTCTTGATTTTCCATGAGTGTTGGCTCTTCTTGGAAAAATTCAAGAAGATTTGAACTATTAGGTTCCAAAGAATCAAAGTTAGGAAAAGAAGGAGGAAAATGTACAGAGTGGAATGTTGGTTACTCCTCAAGAAGAGAAATTTGAGGAGCATCAATTTGAGTTGACTCTATGTGTGCAATGTTTGTGTCACTCTTTCTTTTTGTTCTTCTCTCATAATGGTTTTTCCCTTATTTTTGTACAAGGGTTTGTGTAGACTCTGTATCTGTTGTTCCTGGTTGGGAACTGTCTTTAATGTCAACATCATTTTGAGAGGATGTTTCCAGTCTACTGCTTTCCCTTTTAACCTTCATTGGCTTTTGAGAGACAATAGATTGACTAAGGGTTATTAATCTCTTCTTTCTCTGAGGAGCCACCTCAGCTACTTTTGTGGCTTTCTTTGATTTTTCAACCATAGTCTTTTGATAGACTATGGAGGAGGTTGTAAATTGTTGTTGTGAAGATGTTGTTGGAGGATCAATTGAGTTTCTGGCTTGTTACTCATGATCCTCAAAGAAAGACAAAGAATAAAGGATGCCTATCTATGAGAAGTGATCTCATAATAAGAGGAAAAGAGAGAGGAACCTTTACCTTTGCAGCTTTCCACTTCACATCAAAGAAAAGTTGTCTATCACTAGTTTTAAGTTTAGCCATTATGCTTTTTAGAATCAACCCTAAATTTATGTTCCTATCATACAAAACACAATATGCAATTTGTTGTGTAAGTGTAGTGATGACATCATAACCATTGCATTTAGATATGAATGCTTTAGTGATAATATTGAAAAATAATGACCATTCACGTCTAAGGTGAGGTCAAGTTATTATACCTATAGATGCAATTTCTTCATCATAATGTAGGTTTTTAGACATATCAATAATTTTCTCATCAGAAGTAGGAGAGTCAAATATATCATGGGTAGGTAAATTTAAAGCATTATTAACTACTGCATGATCAATATTATAAACAACATTATCATAACTAAAAGTTACCACATAAGAGTCATCACTCTTGTCCTGGATGGTAGCAGTGACCACATGACAGTGATGATGCCAGCGGCTTGTATGAGAGCTTCGTAAATGGCACACGATAGCGTGGACGCTTGTAGAAAATCCACAAAGGGATGATACTGTGCTTCAAATTCATTATTGTCGGAGACTCCAGCATGGTTGGTTTTGATGAAGTCGAAGTCGCCGAACTTGAAACACATAGTCTTGGATGCCATGATGATACCTGTCAAAAGCTTAAAAAATTTATTTGCAAAAGATTAAACCGCACAGGTGTAAGAGAGAAAATTCTTTGAGTAAATAGAATTGTAGTTGAATTTCATTTTGCCATTATTAGAGTTTAAGATTTTGCAATTCAAAAGATAATGAATGGTTTTTCAAGGATTAAAAAAATAATCTGGTTAATTACTATTTTGCCCTTGATTTTTTTTTTTAAATAAGTTATCAAAAACTATCTTAGTCTCTCTCTCGTTCACTACCAGAGATTGATTTAAGTTAGTCTTCGATAGTTCAATTTTACTCATTAGAGACTAGCAACAAAACAACTATGAGAGACTAATGTTGGCTAGTATTTGATAGTTCATTTTTGACTAGATGGAGACTAGTGAAAAAGAACTATTAGAGACTAATTTAGTCTCTCACTCAAATACTCTCAGAAACTAATTTATGGTAGTCTCCGATAGTTCAATTTAACCTGTTGAGAACTAGTAAGATAACTATCAGAGGCTATTTTAGTCTCTTGCTTGATTTATCTCAGAGACTAAGTTCAAGTAGTCTCCGATAGTTCAATTTAACCAGTCATAGACTAGTAAATCAGAGACTAAAATTTTTAATTAAAATAAAAGACAATATCCTATTTCTTTTATTCTTTAGTATCTTCTATAACTTTGTTTCCAAAGTTATATAACAATCAATTCAATGATTATTAACTACTTAAGTTTTGTCCATCAAGAACAACTGCAATCTAGAAATTAAATTCTAGCTTCTAAAATTTTAAGAACTGGCTTTCTAAGATCTTACTCAATTTTTAGAATCATAATTCAACATACTTATTCATAGACTAACGTATGAATGTAGGTTCATCTAAAGGATTTGTGAATATGTCAGCAAGTTGCTTATTAGTAGAAACCAATGCAATTCAATGGTACCTTCACTGACATGTTCTCTAATGAAGTGATACCTAATATCAATGTATTTTGTTCTTGAATGTTGAACTGGGTTCTCAGTAATTGCTATGACACTAGTATTATCACAATAAATGAGAATTTTGGATAATGACATACCATAGTCCAGGAGTTGATTTTTGATCCACAGGATTTGAGCACAACAACTTCCTGTTGCAATATATTCAGCTTCAGCCGTTCAGGTTGAAACTGAATTTTGTTTGTTGATAAACCAAGAAACAAGTCTGCCTCCAAGAAATTTGTAGCTTGCACTTGTGCTTTTCCTATCAAGCTTACATCCTGCATAGTCAGCATCTGAATAGTCAATTAATTTAAAATCAGATTATTTAGGATACCATAACCCAAGGTTTGGGGTACCCTTTAGATATCTGAGTATTCTTTTAATAGTAATTAAATGTTAGTTTTTAGGATCAACTTGGAATCCTACCCATAAGCATGTAGCAAACATTATATCGGTCTACTTGCAGTTAGATATAAAAGTGAGTCTATCATGCCCTATAGCTAGTTATAGCAACTTTCTTTCCTTTAGTATCCGTATCTAGCTTTGTGGCTATAGCCATAGGTGTTTTTGTAGATGTACAATCAACCAAATCATATTTTCTTAGTAATTCCTTGATGTACTTAGACTAACTAATGAAAATTCCATCAATTGATTGCTTTATCTGTAATGCTAAGAAAAATGTTAACTCACCCATTATACTCATCTCATATCTAGACTGTATTAGCTTTGAAATTTTTTTACATAGTTTTTCATTTGTAGATCCAAATATAATGTCATCAACATATATTTGCACAAGCATTAAGTCAACGAAAGCTAGGGGAGCGAATGAGATTAGATACCCCAGTAGTTCTAGCCATAAACGATGGATACTAAGCGCTGTGCATATCGACCCATGTAGTGTTGTAGCTAATGCGTTAAGTATCTCGCCTGGGGAGTATGTTTGCAAGAATGAAACTCAAAGGAATTGATGGGGGCCCGCACAAGCGATGGAGCATGTGGTTTAATTCGATGCAAAGAGAAGAACCTTACCAGGGCTTGACATGTCGCGAATCCTATTGAAAGAGAGGGGTGTCTTCGGGAACGCAGACACAGGCGGTGCATGGTTGTCGTCAGCTCGTGCCGTAAGATGTTGAGTTAACTCCTGCAATGAGCGTAACCCTTGTGTTTAGTTGCCATCGTTGAGTTTTGAACCCTGAATAGACTACTGGTGATAAGTCGGGGGAAAGTGAGGATGACGTCAAGTCATCATATGCCTTATGCCCTGGGCGACACACATGCTACAATGGCCGGGACGAAGGGTCGCTATCTCGCGAGGGTGAGCTAACTCCAAAAACCTGTCCTCAGTTCAGATTGCAGGCTACAACTCGCCTGCATGAAGCCAGAATCACTAGTAATTTCCTATCAGCAATACGGTGGTGAATTCGTTCCCGGGCCTTGTACACACCACCCGCCACACTATGGGATTTGGCCATGCCCGAAGTCGTTATCTTAACCGTAAGGAGGGGGATGCTGAAGGTAGGGCTAGTGACTGGAGTAAAGTCGTAACAAGGTAGCCATATTGGAAGGTGCGACTAGATCACCTCCTTTTCAGGGAGATCCAATGTTCGTTGGGTATTTTGGTTTGACACTGCTTTACATACAAAAAGAACGGAGCTATGGCTAAGTGAAACTTGGAGATGGAAGTCTTCTTTCATTTCTCGATGGTGAAGTAAGACCAAGCTCATGAGCTTATTATCCAAGGTCGGAACAAGTTGATAAGATCTCCCTTTTTACGCCTCCATGCCCCCGTGTGGCAGCATAGGGGTGAAAAAAGGAGAAAGGGATGGGGTTTCTCTCGCTTTTGGCATAGCGGCCCCCAAGTGGGAGGTCTGCACGTCGGGCTATTAGCTCAGTGGTAGAGCGTGCCCCTAATAATTATGTCATTATGCCTAGGTTGTGAGGGCTCTCAGCCACATGGATAGTTTAATGTGCTTGTCGGTTCCTGACCCTAAGATGTGGACCATCCAAGGCACATTAGCACAGCGTACTCCTCCTGTTTGAACCGGGGTTTGAAACCAAACTTCTCTTCAAGAGGATAAATGGGGCGATTCAGGTAAGATCCAATGTAGATCCAACTTTCGATTCACTCGTGGGATCCGGGGCGGTTCGGGGGGGACCACCACCACAGCTCCTCTCTTCTCGAGAATCCATACATCCCTTATTAGTGTATGGGTAACTATCTCTCAAGCACAGGTTTAGGTTCGGCCTCAGTGGGAAAATAAAATGGAGCACCTAACAACGCATCTTCACAAACTAAGAACTACGGGATCACCCCTTTCATTCTCGGGTGATGGAGGGATCATACCATTCGAGCCATTTTTTTCATGCTTTTCCTAGAGGTCTAGAGAAAGTTGCAATCAATAGGATTTCCTTAACCCTCCCTTACTGAAAGGAAGAGTGTGAAATTCTTTTTCCTTTCCACAGGGACCAGGAGATTGGATCTAGCTATAAGAAGAATGCTTGGTATAAATAACTCACTTCTTGGGCTTCGACCCCCTCAGTCACTACGAACGCTCCCAATCAGTGCAATGGGATGTGTCTATTTATCTATCTCTTGACTCGAAATGAGAAAAGGTTTGAAAAAGGATCTTAGAGTGTTTAGGGTTGGGCCAAGAGGGTCTCTTAACGCCTTCTTTTTTTCTTCTCATCCGAGTTCTTTCACAAAGACTTGCCATGGTAATGAAGAAAGGGGAACTAGCACACTTGGAGAGCATAGTACAACGAAGAGTTGTATGTTGCGTTCGGGAAGGATGAATCGCTCCCGAAAAGGAAACTATTGATTCTCTCCCAATTGGTTGGACCGTAGGTGCAATGATTTACTTCACGGGCAAGGTCTCTAGTTCAAGTCCAGGATGGCCCAACTGCGCCAGGGAAAAGAATAAAAGAAGCATCTGACTCCTTCATGAATGCTCCACTTGGCTCGGGGGGATATATCTCAGTTGGTAGAGCTCCGGTCTTGCAATTGGGTCGTTGCGATTACGGGTTGGATGTCTAATTGTCCAGGTGGTAATGATAGTATCTTGTACCTGAACTGATGGCTCACATTTTCTAAGTAATGGGGAAGAGGACCGAAACATGCCACTGAAAGACTCTACTGAGACAAAGATGGGCTGTTAAGAACGTAGAGAAGGTAGGATGGGCAGTTGGTCAGATCTAGTATGGATTGTACATGAGCTTAAGAATGTTAAGGAACACACAATTGTTTTCTTACTAATCTTCCTGCTAATTCAAAAGACATTCAAAGAGGGAGAATAGTCAATACATAGTTCAAAGGACATTCATGAGCTGAAACAATTCATCCTGGTAGTCAACCTAATTTGTTTATTTCTACCCTTCAACATTAAGATGCTAATGTCAAAAAGGGTAAGTAAAGAGTAATTTTGATGAAGACAGGGGGAGAATTGTTAAAAATGTTAGCAAATTGATGACTGAGCTTGAAAAACTATAGAAAGCCAACAAAGCTATTAATGCAGTCATCATTGTTAGTAGAACAAAATTGGTACAATTGTGTTTACACATTTTTAATTTATATTCTAAGTGGTTGTGCTATAAGTTTTGTGTTTTGACATCATCATCAAACCTTGATTTATGCTTATCATTAATAATCATAAAAGGGGGAGATTGTTAGGAATTATAACATTTGATGATGATGTATAATAGTTAGAATTATTTGAGTTTGTAATTGTACTAGAACCTGTTGATGTGTTATAAACATCAATAGATAACTTGCAACTGGCTTTGTCTAAGTATTATCCTTTAACAGTGTAAATTGTTCATTAGTGGATAATAGACAGGCTAGTGGAAGTTATCCTCGGACAGTGTAAAATATACATAAGAAGATAAATCAGAGGATAAATCATCATAGCAGCTAGTCGTAGGATAATTTTGAGTATTATACATCATCATTAAATGCTATAATTCGTACCAATCTCTCCCTATTTATGATTATCAATGATAAGCATAAATCAAGGTCTGATGATGATGTAGCATTCTTACATTTAAAAGCAAGGTGGTTGGGGTTCCCACACTTCCAGCATTGCTTCCTAGGAGTATTTATGGTAGGAGTATAATTGGTAAACTTATTTACTCCCTCCTTACCATTTCTATTATTTTTTAGCTTTTTATTCTCTGATGAGTGAATCTGTTGTTTATCCTTTGATGAGTCAATTTTTTGTTTATTTGAGCATTTGGCCTTGACTTATTTAACATCTTTTATAGCATATTCACTCTTTGTTCTAGCATGGCCTCCTTAGTATTTTCTTCAATAGGTCCTGCTTCAATAAATTTTATCTTCTTAAAAGTAGGAGCAGTAGCTACTGAAGTGCTTGTACTTGTGCTAGCTTCTGAGGTTCTAGTGATTGGAAACTCCTCAATGACTGTCAGCTTTTTTTGGACCTTATCATAACCTAGTCCCTCAATTTGACTAGTACTACTTTTTTTTTTATGGTTTCCCTTATTATTTTGGAGGAATTGATTGATTCCTTTATGAGATCTTGCTCTTCTTTTAGTTTTTCTCTAAGCCATTCTTCTATCTCTAGGGGATCAAGCAAGTCTCTCCTTAGTTTTTCTGCACTCCTCTCTAACCTCTTCTAATTTGATTAGTTCAATTTCTATTAAGGCATTCTGTTAGAACAAAATAAGCTAAAGTGTTTGTAGAGGAGGGGGGGGGGGGGGGGGGGGTTGAATACAAACACCACAACTTTTTTTGTTCTTTAAAAACTTAACAAGCACAAACTGGAATAGCTACAATATCCAGAAAAATAATAAAGATATTTTACTATGAATACACAAGGATTCAAGTTAAAATAGTTGTATTATAACCTATGTTTTTTTGGGAATCTATATAATCACAAAGTGATTAAATAGTTACAACTCTGTAAGTGTTTACAGCTTCTTGTTTCACACACTAGCTATGTTTTTCTCTCTGAATATTTCTCTCAACAACAATTACAAAGCTTCTCTCCAGTGTATGAATGTTGATTGAGATTTTTCTAAGATTTTGTTTCTCGTGTTTTTCTCACTCAACTTCCTGGTAGTTTCTTGTAACAACCCTTCCATATATAGGAGAACATATAAAGAACCCATGTGCAAGACATACTTTTCAATGTAGTCACAGTATGTCCAATCATTGTCCTTTCTGAGATATACGTGTCATACTGTTATAAGCTATTGTTGTTTCTATTTTTGTTCTTATTCTCCATGCGTTTCTAGTATAAAAGTTGTTATTAGACCACCATATTTCAAGGAATATCTTCCCAGTTATACCCCTTGCTTGTTAGCCAAGTATCAGTGAATGTCTTTTAATCCCTGATGACATGTGAGTTAGGTCTTTACTATCCCCTGATGACAAGCCTTGATGTTGACTTGATTAGTGCTTTTGGATCCCCTGATGACAAGCCTTAATGTAAACTTGATCAGTGTTTCACTATCCACTAACGACAAGCCCTGATGTAGACTTGATTAGTGCTTCTTGATCCCCTGATGTTAAGACCCAATGTTGTCCATTGATGTTATCCACTAACGTAGTGAATAGGCTATCTCCTTAATGTTTTCCCCTGATAGTCAAACTATTCCCTGATGATATCCCCTAATGTTCAAGGTATCTCCTGATGGTTTCCTCTGATAGTCAAGCTAACCCCTAATAGTTTCCCCTGACGGTCAAACTAACCCCTGATGATTTACCCTAATGGTCAAGTTGTTCCCTAATGCCTTTTTGTACACTAAGATCTTTGATTACTAATACTTTGTTGACATTTACTGGAACACCTGATGTGCGGAATACTTGAACATTAAGTACAACAGGCATTCCTTGACACTATCAAGTCCTTCTTAGATATCCACTGACGACTTGCCTAGTGCAGTTAAGGCCATTCCATGACAGACTGAGTTGTCCATTAGTGAATGCTTATTTGTGCAAATATACTAAGGCTTATTGAATATCTTGAGTATTTACAAGTGCACAATTTATTAACTAACATCTAAACCATCATCAACATCATTTATACATAACATATTCCTAGCAAGTAATAGATCATTAGTTTTTTGAATTCTTTCATTATCATGTACAAAATACATTAATATTGCATACAGATTCTTAATTTCAATTTTTATTTCTTTTATGTTTTCTTTGCAATCTGTAAGAGACATTTAGAGAGGTCAGGTATTACCTTAGTGCCATAAGGCTTGCTACTTGATCCGGATGTGGTTCCATCAGATAATATTGCCATTAGTGCAAGATTGATAAATTCTTCATCATTTGATTGGATTGAATATGCCTAGTCCTTTCCTTTTACAATGAATGCTTTGTTCTTCTTGTTGATGACTTCAAAATATTTCTTTTTGTAGTAGTCATCATCCTCCTTAGTTTGTCTAGCAAACTTTTGCATTTTGCATTTTGCATTCATTTGCAAAGTGTTCAGGCTCTTGACAATTATAGCATTTGATCTTTGATCTGTCAATAACACCAAACTGGACAGACTTCTTTGTTGGTGTTGTCCCTCTGAAGCCCTTGCCCTTCTTGAATCTCAGCCTCTTTAATTTTCTTGCAAAGAAGGTCATGGCTTCATCAATAGCCTCATTTTCCTTTAGAGTATAGATCTCTTCATCTTTACTATCTATATTCTCAACTCCACTTGCCTTAGCTTCACTTTCTTCTTCAAAGAGAACTGTCTTCCAATGTATCTTCTTGCTCGAACTTTCAGCCATAAGTGCCACTAATTTTTCATTTTGGTGGTCTTGACTTAGACTTTTTCTATATTGAACCTTTAATTGATAAGTTTTAAGGTTCTCATACAGCTTCTCTGAGGACACATAGCTCATGTCCTTGTCTTCCTTTACAGTTGTAGTCTTGGCATCACAACTCTTTGGTAATTCCTTTATGAACTTCAAATTCACATCCATGTTGGCATAAGTCTTGCCAAAGATCCTCAAGTCAATAATTAACTTGTTGAATATATCAAATAAGCTTGTTAGAGACTCAACAGATTTGCTTATGAACAACTCATACTGTTGGATCAACAAGGATTGCTTGTTCTCCCTCACTTCCTCAGTCTCTTCACACAACACTTGTATTATCTCTCAATCCTCTTTGGCAGACTTACAATTAATGACACTGTTGAACATATCATTGTCCAAACCATTATAGAGAATGGTTGTGAACTTTACATCTTTCATGAAGTCTTCTTTTTCCACATATGTGAGATCACTAGAGAGTTTAGGTGCCATGTGTTCACGAACAACTTGTCCATTTACAATTGTCGCGAGAACAAGTTTCATTGGATTAAGAGGACCTTCTTCTAAAATCTTTATGTAAGAAGGATTTATAGATTTTATATACATTTGTCTAATGGATATATCAACTAGAAATCTTTGATACCAATCGTTATTCTCAAGTATTTGTAGAAGTGGAGGTTGAATACAAATATCAGATTTCTCTCCGACAGTAAAGATCTCAGATATAATTATAAATTAATTGCAGAATTAATAAATAAGACAAATTATATTAATTAATAAAAAATGGCTTTTGTTGATTTTGAATCTGAATTACAACCTGATAATTAAGACTGTTGACACCAGCTACTTTATCTCTGTTCTAAGAAGAACAACTGTTGCACTCTATTTTTGAAGAATAGAGGCAACTCTAAAATGATTTCTACCTTATCAAGTTCTAATAACTTGATACTCTATATCTCTCTCAATATTTAACTCTCTATCTTTTGATACGGCTTCTCTATATGAAATGATATAGTTGCTCTCTCAATTAATTTTTTTATCTGGATATGTATATGAGATGTGTAGAGATGTTCTGAGATGTTGTTGTTCACTACTCTGTATCTCTATTTATACACACAACTTCCTTCTTCAAGCTGTCATTTTGAAAAATATCTCTAATGTCTTCGGTAATTGCTGCTCTATTACATAATTTTTTTTTTACATAATCTCTCTTCCACATTATCTCTGCAATGTAACTTCTCTGGTACCCAATCTCTTTCTATTGGACCAACTTTCTTATTTTAATTTCAGAGCCCTAACCGACTTAGGAGTCTGCTGCAATCAGTCATATGTCATCTTCAATATCTACTGATGTTTACTTTATCTGTTGATGACCTCTGGTGCAGATTATCTGTTGATGAAGAATTTATTTATTGATGACCATTTGTCCACTGATGCATATTATCTGTTGATGACCATTATCTGCTGATGAAGGACTTTTATCCTTTGATGACTATTTATCTGTTGATGGTTTAACCTCTGATGAACAACTTATCCACTGTTGTAGAATATCTACTGATAGACAATTTATGCTATGCTGCAACTCAACTATTAATAAATATTTAATCTCTAAAGCATAGCTTTATATCTGATGAACAATATTTGTTGATAGTCAGTTATTTGCTAATGACTAAATTTATATGTCGATGACTGTTTTTGCAGAATATACACTGCTAGTTATTTCTTCTTCAGATATAGTATCCACTGATGAACACAATATCCACCAAGGCTCAGAATTATCCTATGACTGACTGTTATGATGATTTATCATCTAATTTAACTTCTAATGTACATTTTACACTGTCAAATGATAACTTACACTAACCTATTTATTATTCACTGATGAACAGTTTACACTGTTAAAGGATAATACTTAAACAAAGTCAGCTGCAAATTATTTGTTAATGTATGAGCATGTTCTAGTACAATTACAAATTCTAACAATTATTATATATCATCATCAAATGCTATAATTTCTAACAAAACACTAAAAGTTTATTCGACTAAATACTCGAGTTTGAATTCAAGCATAAAAATTTTTAATAAAATAAAATTTAAGAACACTAATATTCGCAAATATTCTATTCATGATTCATAAATTCGAAATTCATCCTTAGCCATTAGATTAATAATCAGTTTCTAATGTTTCTTCAGTTACATAAATAGGCGAATAGACGCTAATCTATTCTTATATCTTATACCAAAATTTGAGACAACTTTAGTAAATACAAAACAAACGCAGTGAATTAATTATCGAGTAAGTCACAAATCCAATAAAAATAGATTTTTGGTTGTAAACTTTGTTGAGGCGTTTTAAAAAATCACAAGCACTTCTTACCAAAAGTTGATTTAAAAAAAAAATATAATTTGTAAAACTGCAGGTTCATATTACAATTCTTTAATTAATTTTGAAAAAAACAACGATATCAATGATTCTTTTATCCAAATATATACCTACTGCGTATAGATTTTAAAAACATAACAAAAAACTAAGATAAAATAAAATAAATGGAGGATTCATTTTGAAATTAAAATAAAGATTACAAATCCTAATAAATAACTAGAACAACTTAACTAGAAATAAATTCTTAATTTTGTTTGAAGTTTAATGTTTATAATTTAATCCTTTCTTTATCATGTAATGAATCATACATTAATTAAAAAAAAAATTCTCTTTGTATTAAGTAATATTTTAAATTTCAATAACTTTTAATTAATTAAAATATATCAATCTATTACGAGCCCACAAAAACGCTTTCATACTTTGGTACACTTCAATACTCTTTTAAAATACCTATTAAGCTTTAAAAAAAACTATAATATTAATTAACAAGTGTTGTTTTAGGAACCCAATCAATTTTGATGAGTTATTCTAATAACTTTATCAATTTAATTTTTTTTCTTATTATTGTTAAAAATAATTTTAATATATTTAAATCAACATATTATTTGAGATTGTGAGTTAGTTCATGTGATAAATAGCATTCCCTTTTGATTTCAAAATCAATTGATCAAATCTCATTGGGTGAGAATTATAAGAGTTTGGTGAAAATTTAGTTAGAATCAAGGACTTTCACTGATAAAAAAAATAAATCTGCATACTATTTGATTTGGACTTTAAACTATTTCTACTACAACTTAACTTTGAAATACGAAAATGATCACTAGAACATGTTAAACTTCTTATTTGTTAAGAAAATATTTGGAAAGAAATACACCGTAAAACAAAATACAACTAAAACAATAAATAAAAATTATATATTTGCAGGATATAGATAAATATATTATATATACTAAAACAATCAAAACTAAAAAAATATACTTTGTCTTACATAAATTTAAAAAACATATAATTTATACAGATAAAAAAATTTAAATATACAAATTTCTATTTAAATATTTTTACATTACATCAAAGAAAAAAAAAAGTACTATGAAACTAGTATACTCTATACTAAGACATACTGTGCAGTGTGCAGTACGTCAACGCAAATTAATTAGGCACAAAATGATTATTTTTTAAAATTTTATCTTTTCTAGTTTATTTTCTTTTGTCCGTCAAAACGAGCATGAAGTCTATCTGAGGATTACGTGGAATTGAACTCCTTTCCATATTAATTTTATCGGTACCATTGAAGTGTATATAAGAATTACGTAAAATTGAGCTCTTTTTCATACTAATTTTATTGGTATCATTTATACTCTAAATTTCAACTATTAATAAATATAAATTAAATACAAAATAAATATATTTTATAGTAAATCAATAGTTGAAATAAAAAATACAATGAAATTAGTACAAACAGGAGTTCAACCTCAAGGAAAGAAACGATTAAAACAAAAAGATAAAATTGAAAAAGGGAATTTCCCCCCTTGATCAAATATCAACCCGACCCGTACATGGTACGAGGAATTCAAATCAATAAATAAATCAGACCTATTTAAATTAAAAACCCTAGAGAGCTGCAAACTACTGAAACGCCTGAGAGCAGAAAACATACCGGCGAAACAGCTACTCTTTCTCTATCTTCACCCTTGTAAACAGGTTTATCATTTTATTATTGAAGGGGTTTGTTTTTATTAATTCTTTGAAGCAGATCTTTCAGATTAAGACCCTAGCCTTCTGAGTCTGCCCTTTTTTTTTTCTTTCTTAAATCTTTATAATTGTGTAGAAGTTCGTTAGTTACCTACAAAATGCTTAATGGGGTTCTATGGCAAGGTTTTGGTATATGATACTCTGGATACCAACTCCACAAGATAATTGATAGAACTATTTTTACCCAGTTGGGTTTATGTGTGTGAATTTAATATTTCACCTGATTAAGTCAACATTTGAAACTTTTCTGCAATGTTGTTTCAACTTGAAATCCCTCATGATTTTGTTAATAAATCCAATAGGTAGGCTCACTTAGGAAGACTTATTCTTCAAAGGCATATAACATGTATATTGATGTTTAATATAGTGTGTTTGGCATTGTGATGCTCATGATCAAAATTAGCTGGATTGATTTAATATTAAAAGGGTTTAATTGTAGTAATCCTCTGTGTTTGATTTCATAGCTTGTTTAAATTCAGTCTAAGCAATCATTAGACTATTAGAGACTGACCCTTGGAAATTTGTTTCAATATTTTTTATTTTGCTACGAAAATAGGTTTGATGTTTTAGTTTTTCATACCCGTTTCCATATCCCATTGATGAAATATTTAGTAATCTGAATTTGTGCATGAAATATGAGAGATTGGTGCTCCTTCTGCTTGTTGCAGGGGTATTTAGAGGAACCACAAATATTTTCATGCCAGGTAGATACTAGGCATTCTGAGGGATAAGTTGCTATTCACTTACTTTTTACTTTTTACAATAGTGATTCAATTTCTATTATTTCCTAAACAATGGTTCTATATATTGTATGTGTTAATGTGATGCTGCTTGTTTGACTGTAGTCATCTCATCTTTTTGGATAAGAGAACATCTTTCGTGGCTCAGATTTGGTGCAGATGCGTGGTAGTCGTTTATTTGAAGGAGTGTTGTAAAGCACGCAGATAACTGTGAAAAAGATGGCAAGGTGAGAGCTTGATTATATAGAAAGAAGGGCATGTAAATGTCATGTGATCCAATTGGATTTGCATGTCCTGGAAGATGAACAACCGTTCCTATGAAGTGAAAAAGATTATTAAGGGTGGAAGTATTGGCTTTGAGCAAGGGTGCTAGCTCTTATCCTTTGCCTGTCTTATTTCTTGAACAGAATTTTGTGAGGCTCATTCATGAAATTGATATAGTGGAGAGTAATAGCTTGGTTATGTGGGGGAAGTAATTAACAAAGTAATATTTAATTATTTTGTTATTTTATTAAAAGAAAACCTTATGTTGATTTTAAATACAAAATTATATAATCCAGGCATGAAGAGTCTAGGTTGGCTTCATCAGTACCGGTGAGTTTTAACCATCTTAGTGAGGCATAGAGCATCTAATAGTTAAGATAATGGTAAGGTCTTTATAGCACCCTGCATGATATGGGTGGTCGGAATTTGAAATTTGGAATTTCCCATGATAGAAAAGGAATGGTGGATGGGGAATAACCTGAGTAGGAAAACCAAATGCTGCCTGGGGACGTCAACGGAGTTTGGAAAACTGAAAGAACAGTTGGCAGTTTGTTGCCGATTCTTATCTTTCAGTCGGCGTGGTGAAGGGCATATTTCACTTTTCTTGGGGACCGAGATCTTGAAAAAGATTCAGAGGTGGCTTTATTTTTGTTTTCAATTTGTTGTTTATACAGTGGCATTATTGTTGTTTCCTGCCTAGCTCCAACAATGATCATATTTGAATGTAATACCATAAAGTTCTCGGTACATACAAGTGCTTCATGTCTTCTGTGAGGGAAACATGAGTGCAGATGGACTCGCTAAAAATGCTATTGATGGTCATGCAAATCATTCTCGTTTTCTAGATACTCCTTTTGGGGTCAACATGTTCATTAGTAGGGATTGCCGGGTGAGACCTCATTTCTTTCGCCTTTTGAATCTGTAACCAATAGTATGATAAAAGGGATCAGCATAATATTAGTCTATGTTATACTTGCATGTGCAGGATTATCACCTTAAATATTAAAAACCAGAAACATTAACTTTTACCCCGTCAAAAGTTGTCATTTACCGAGTATTTTGATTTCTGGAATAAGGTGAATGTATACTGATTACAACATTAAGTTAGAGTCTTGAATATTACACATTCAAATCTAAATTCAAATTAAGGCTGCTGACAACTAATATATGTATATTTTAAATTATTTTAGGTAAAACTAACAAAATAGTCTACTTTACTTCCATTTTAGACTATGTACTTTCTAGTTTTCATAACCGTCCTAGTTTTCTCTATAATTTCAAATTAATCCGACCTTGCCAAGTCAAATTTAATGTTGATATGGATAAAAAACCCATTATTAAATGATGAGTTGGAATTTTTTATTATATTAAATAGATATTTTTCCCACTCTCTTACAACTCTAATTAATTTACAGAGCAGGAAAATAACATAAAAATGTATAATTATCTTATCACTTTCTTAGAACATAAAAATAAATAAAGTAAAAAATATTGAAAATATTAGGAAAATTATTATTTTGTTCTAAAATACATAAAGAAAAGTTATTAATGAAATTTAATTAAAATTTTAGTGAAGGTATTTAAGTTCTGCATTCTAGTTCTAATAAAAAATATTTTTAAAGCTAAATCAAATATAAAAATTAATTTTTTTTTCTTTGAAATCAAATTCAACTTGAACAAATGAAATGTAAGAAATTTTTTTTTGAAAAATAAAATACAACAGAACTTGGCCAAATGAAAAATGAGTCTGATCAATTTGAAATCTAAACAAGAAAAAGTAAATGGATAATTATAATAATCAAAAGGTATATGAACTAAAATGAAATTAACTTATAGCACAAGGACTATTTTATTAATTTTATCTTTTATTATATACGTTCTATGAATTGATAGTGCTTTAACCGCAAACAAACTTGCAAACTTATAATTAGCCACTTAGTTCTAGGTTGCTAAGAATTCGATTAATCAAGGTACAGTTGAGTGAACACAAAGAAGTAAGATTTGTGAACCCATTAAAATTTACAAAGATTAGATAGAGACTACCATTTGTAAAATAACAAAATAATCTTTAAAAAGCCTACTATAAATTTTTTACTGCTAGCTATCTAAGAGTTTGTTTGCTTCTATAGACAATATACTAATCTTTCAAAGCAAACTTACTCATCTCATATAATTATGTTGATATTAATTAATTGTATATTAGTGATTAGTTGAATTATAAACTAATAATATGATAATGAAACATATATGACCAACTACAGCAAGTAGAGAAGCAAACGAGTCGAGTCGAGTTTTCATGAATTTGTGCCAATCTTAATTTTAAACGAATTTGAATTAAGTCGGACCCATTACTTACATGAATGTTGTTCAAGCTTGGCTTGTTTATAAATGAGCCGAACATGAGCCTGTTTGTGAGCCTACTTGAGCCGAGTTGATCATGATCATGTTTGCGAGTTTTTTTTATATAAAAAAAATCTATTATATATTTAAAAAGGACAAATCCATTTTTTGATTTCGTATGATTAAATATGGTTAAGCACTTTCTTAATTAAAAAAAATCTACTCCCTAATTGGATTATATTTCGTATTTGTTATTAGTCATAATTATAGTTGAACACTTTCTTAATTTAAAAAGTATCCATTTTCTAATTTGTTTAATTATAATTCATTTTTCTACCTTATTAGTTATATCAATTATTTATTATTATATATTATTAATCAAAAAAAAAATCTACTCCCTAATTGGATTATATTTCGTATTTGCTATTAGTCATAATTATAGTTGAACACTTTCTTAATTTAAAAAGTATCAATTTTCTTATTTGTTTAATTATAATTCATTTTTCTAGCTTATTAGTTATATCAATTATTTTTTATTATATATTATTAATCAATTATTCAACTATATATATATATATAAAACAAATTATATATTATTAATTTAGATGTAATATATTATATATTACATACTTTAATTTGGCATTATTGATTGTATTAATATTTTGTACTTTTGAGAAAAATATATTATGACACTTTATTTATGTTTTAATACATTATTTAAATCAATAAACTAATGGTGGACTTTCTTTTGCGGCACATAATTAATATATATTCTAGGTAGTGGACTTTTTTTGGCAGCACATAATTTTTCCCAAGGATTTTTCACAAGAGAATATATACCCGTATAATAATCGTACACTTTCCAGTAGTTTGAAATTTCAAAAATTTCTCGGTTATATACACTAAATTATAACCTTATCTGAGTGTTAATAACTCCAATTTGAACGGTTATCTAGAGACCCCAATGAATACTTTTCTATAGCCGAAGTGTTACCGAAACTATTTGGAATAAGTTTATGTAGAATACTGATATGAGCCAAAAATAACAAGCCCTAAGTGTAATAAATACAATATAATTAATAATGAGGCCCGTAAGGCCCACAACGGCTGATGCGTCTATATTCAATGAACCCAAGATAGGGTAGAAATAAAGAAAGGATTGAGATCCCTTTGAAAACAGAATCCCGATAGGATTTGGAAACCATCCTGATAAGGACCTGAAAGACTAATCCATGCAGGACTCTAATAATCTGGGTGTTTATAAATAGAGGCCAGACAACAACATATGAGGTAACTAATTCTCTCCATACAATTTTCGCTTCTTTTCTTTTAAGCCCTTACTAACACACACACCCGAGGGTCTTCCAAAGGGCTGAAGCCCCACTGTTCTTGGAAGATTTTCTTTGTAGGTTAGAAAGGCATTAAATTCGCGGTCAAATGAAGTCAACAATTAGGGTATTTTGTAACCATAACCCTAGATACGTAATTTGACGTATCAGATTGGCGCCATCTGTGGGAAACTCTTACAAAAAGTCGTGGTGAACACTCGTGCGATTGCTCACGAAAGAGAAAGGGGATCCATGCCCGAAAGGCAATTGGGTATGCCTTCCCTCCCTGAACAAGAAGTACAACAGAATGAAAGAAGAGCGGGGATCAACTCCCAGCTGGCTCATGAAGAGGTCGGACACAGATCTATAAGAAGAACGCAGAGTGCACAGAGGACTCATTGCGGTCCTTATGATGCCTATTTAGAGGCTGAAGATAACAAGTGTAGAAATCCGCGGGATCTATGCAACGTTTTGGTAAGGAGAAGGTCAGCCGCTCGAGACCCCACTCCTCAGGAAAATCTAAGGGGCCGACTATCAAGAGAAGAAGCCCGCAGGAACCAGCCACCCTCGCAGGGTTATGAGGATCTTTGGGCAAGTCTTATATAGTTGGAAAATAGACTGGAGGAGTTCAAAAGGGGGCATGAAAGGGAACCCTCAATAAATTCCCGACCTCAACAACCTAATGAGGCCGAGGAAGCCATAGAAAGGGAAGTCCAGCGTAGGCTGGAACAGAGGTTAGCCAGCCAAGGATATCGTGAGCCTACGATAGCCCCCGAAGTTCGTGTGTTGGCTCAACCTGCTGCCACATCTACGGCAGTCTATAGGGCAGTTGCCCCACCCTTTATTCAAGCTATCATGGACGAGCCGCTCCCAGAAAGTTTTAAGATGCCCGCGGTAGAAAAATATGACGGCATGGGTGATCCCACTAGTCATGTACAACAGTTGAGGCAACGCTCTTACTCCTGAATCCATCAGATGCCATCAAGTGTAAGGCCTTTCCCCAAACCTTAAAGGGACCAGCTCAAGAATGGTATAGGCAACTTACCCCGGCATCAATTGGGTCTTTTGCACAAATTGCCCAATTGTTTGTCAACCAATTCATAGGGGGAAAGATGCACAGAAAGAGTTCGGCCTCTTTAATGAACGTACGACAGAGAGAAGGCGAAAGCCTTAGGGAATATGTGTCTCGATTCACTAAGGAAGCCTTAAAGGTCCCTAGCCTGGATCAATCAATTGCTATTGTGGCACTGACAAATGGGACGACCAACGAGTACTTAATGATGAGTCTAGCCAAGAAGCTTCCAACATCAATGAACGAGCTGCAGGGCCGAGCTGGAAAATATATGGTCGTAAAGGAGTCCCTTGTCAGAGATGTTGGGAAGAAAGATGACAAGAAACGAAGAGGAGAAGAGGTGAAAGCTCCGAAGCCCATGAAAAGGCCTAGAGGGGAAACCTCTTTCTCCAAGAAAATCGTAAGTCAGAAGTTCAATGAGTACGCTCCATTAACCCAATCCAGGAGTCAAATTTTGATGGAGATTGCGTCAAAGTCATATGTTCGATGGCCTAAACCATTGAGGGGCGATCCATCAAAAAGAACTTCCTCTCAGTATTGCCAGTTTCACAAAGATCATGGTCATGACACCAATGACTGCAAAAACCTGAAAGATGAGATCAAGTTCCTCATAAGGAAGGGGTAGTTGACACGATACGTACAAAAAGATCGCTCTGAACCTCAGAAAGAAAGGGAAAGAGATAGGCGAGAACGCCCAGAAAATCAAGGGCATGACAACCAGCCCCGTAGAGGAGTAATTAATGTAATATCCGGGGGACCAACCGTAGGCGGGTGTTCAAACTCCTCGAAAAAAGCGTATGTCCGAGAAGTCATGGCCATCGAAGCTCCCCCCAAGAAAGCAAAGATGGACATGACCATCACGTTCGGCAATGAGGATCTGGAAGGAGTGAAATTCCCGCATGATGACCCATTGGTAATAGAGGTGGCTATTGGGAATTTCCTGATAAAGAGGGCGCTTGTAGACAATGGCAGTAGTGTCGATGTCCTGTACTACCAAGCTTTTAAGGACATGGGGTACGATGACACACAACTCACTCCATGCCCAGCCCCACTATACGACTTTACTAGAGTGGAGACAAAGTTAGAACGTAGTATCTTGCTCCCCGTAACCATAGAAGAAGGACCTAAACAAGCAACAAAGATGGTCAACTTCCTTGTGGTTAAAGCGCCATCCTCATACAACGTTATCCTTGGGAAGACCTCATTAAATCAGTTTAAAGCTATCCCTTCTACTTTACACCTAAAAGTAAAGTTTCCAACCCTCGATGGAGTAGCAGTGGTCAAGGCCGATCAAAAGCAAGCCCGCACTTGCTATTTGATGGCATTAAAGATGGGTGGAGAGGGGAAGCAAGTAATGCCCATTGAAACCCTTAATTCAAGGGATGAGGAGCGGGAGCAGAGGGCGGAGCCGGTGGAAGAATTGGAGAAAGTATTCCTTAGTGATACAGATTCAGAGAAGGCGACCTATGTTGGCTCCCAGTTAGACTTGGACATAAAAAGGAAGCTTACTTCCTTTTTAAAGGAAAATATTGACGTTTTCGCATGGTCAGCGCTAGACATGCTTGGGATAGACCCAAAGGTCATCACCCATAGGCTGAACGTGGATCCACATAGAAAGCCTATCAAACAAAAGAAGAGGATCTTTGCCCCAGAAAGACAAGAAGTGATCAGGAACGAAGTGGAGAAACTACTGGAGGCAAAGTTCATAGAAGAAATTATATATCCTGAATGGCTGGCTAACCCGGTAATGGTCAAGAAGGCCAATGGAAAATGGAGAATCTGCATTGATTTTACTGATCTCAATGATGCATGCCCTAAGGATTGTTATCCCCTACCCAAAATAGATCTATTGATAGATGCTACTGCTGGGCATGAGCTTTTAAGCTTCATGGACGCATTCAACGGGTATAATCAAATACGCATGGATCCAGATGACATCCCGAAGGTATCATTCATCACGGACCAAGGGTTGTACTGTTATATTGTAATGCCCTTCGGTCTAAAAAATGCCGGTGCAACCTATCAAAGGTTGGTTAACAAAATCTTTAAGCCCCTTATAGGGAAAAACATAGAAGTCTATGTAGACGACATGTTAGTCAAAAGTCTGAAAGGGGAAGGACATGTGGATGATTTGGCTATGTCCTTCAACATCCTTAAAAAATATGGAATGAAATTGAATCCCTCCAAGTGTGCTTTTGGCGTTGCCTCTGGCAAATTCTTGGGCTTGATGGTCTCGTAGAGAGGAATCGAGGCCAACCCAGACAAGATTAGAGCAGTCTTGGACATGAGTCCCCCAAAAGTAAAGGATGTTCAAAGATTGACGGGAAGAATAGCCGTGCTAGGGAGATTTATGTTAAGGTCAGGGGACCGGTGCCATCCTTTCTTCAACGCTCTCAAAAAGGCTAAGGACTTCTAGTGGACGCCAGATTGTCAAGAGTCATTTGAAAAGCTTAAGGTATACTTAACCTCTCATCCACTTTTAACTAAACTAAGCGAATGGGAAGTTTTGTGTGTATATCTGGCTGTCTTAGAGGTGGCAGTCAGCACTGTGCTGATTAGTGAAAGAGATGATGCTCAAAGACCTGTATACTATGTGAGTAAGGTCTTGCATGGTGCCGAAGTTAGGTATCAAAGGTTGGAGAAGTTTGTGTTGGCCCTAATAACGGCCACCCGCAAATTGAGACCTTATTTTCAGTCTCATGCGGTAGTTGTGCTGACGGATCAACCCCTGAGGAAAGTGATACACGGCCCTCGAGCAAGCGGCTGAATGATTAACTAGGCTGTCGAATTGGGAGAGTTTGACATCACTTATAAGCCACGACCGACCATAAAAGCCCAAGCTCTGGCAGACTTCATCGTTGAATGCACCTTTCTAAAAGATAAGGAAGAAGAGGACGTAAAAGGAGTAGGGGGACCATCAGAAGAGTGGTGATTGTTTATAGATGGAGCTTCTAACTCAAAGGGAAGTGGTGTAGGCTTGATCCTTATCAGCCCTGAAGGCTTTGAGGTAAAGTATGCCCTCTCCTTTAAGTTTTATGCTACAAATAATGAAGCGGAATATGAAGCCCTGATGGCTGGACTAAACCTAGCGAAAGCTTTGGGGGTACAAGCTATACAAGTGTATATTGACTCTCAGTTAGTGGTCAAACATGTGAAAGGAGAATACGAAGCCAAAGATGTAAAAATGGCTAAGTACTTGACCCTAGAAAAAGCTATGATAACCACATTTGAAAGGTCTGATATCCATCATGTTCCGAGAGAACTGAATGAAAGGGCTGACGCCCTATCTAAATTGGCCAGTGGAAACCTCGGAGAATACGAAAGCGGAGTATATGCGAAAGAGGTTGAGGCGCCAGTTATAGATGCAAAGGTAGTCGCGCCTATAGAGCACGAGGCCTGTTGGATGACTCCTATCATCCAATATCTTGAAGAAGGTCTCCTTCCTGAAGACCCGAGTGAGGCGAGGAAAGTCCATATAAGGTCAGCCCATTATACTCTTATTAATAATGCCTTGCATAAACGGTCATTTGTTCTGCCGTATTTGAGGTGCCTCACTCCGCAAGAGGCTTTGTCGGCTCTTCAAGAAGTCCACCTTGGGATTTGTGGACAACACTTGGGTGGAAGGGCTTTAGCCTATAAAATAATGAGGCAAGGCTACTATTGGCCGGGAATGCAGCAGGAAGCTGTTGACTTTGTGAAAAGGTGTGATAGATGTCAGAAGTTCGCACCCGTGGTAAGGCAACCAGCATAACTTTTTTCTTCAATTAGAGCCCCCGTCCCCTTCGCTATGTGGGGAATTGACCTTGTTGGACCGCTCCCCGTTGGGACAGGTCAGAGAAAATACTTAATCGTGGCCATTGACTACTTTTCAAAATGGGTTGAGGCTGAGGCCTTAGCCACGCAAATTGCACAAAAAGCAGAGAAGTTTTTATGGGAGTCAATCATATGCCGGTTTGGCCTACCACAGGTCATTATCACGGATAATGGAACACAATTCGAAGAAAGAAGGTTCAAAGCCTTCTGCCAAAACCTTAACATTGACCAAAGGTTTACCTCAGTAGGCCATCCTCAAGCTAATGGTCAAGTGGAGGTAACTAATCGAATTATTGTCAATGGAATAAAGAAAAGGTTGGAAGAAGCTAAAGGAGCCTGGGTGGAACAGTTGCATACAGTTTTATGGGCATACCGAACCACATGTAAGGTCGCTACAGGGGAAACACCATTTAACCTAGTATATGGAACATAAGCGGTTATCCCCTTAGAAATGGGCCTACCTTCGGTAAGAATAATGGGCTTCGATGAACAAGAGAATGATGAAGGTATAAGAGCTGGCTTGGACCTGGTCGAACATGTCAAAGATAAGGCCAGGCAAAAGATGGAAGAACACAAGAAAGTAGTGACCAAGTTTTACAACTTAAGGGTCAAAGGCAGAGCCTTCAAGCAAGGGGACCTGGTGCTTCGAAGAATGGAGGTGTCAAACCCAAAAGCTGCAGTTGGAAAATTAACTTCAAACTGGGAAGGACCTTATCAAATCAAGAAGATCCTAAGGCTAGGGTCATATCAGCTTCAAACCTTAGAAGGCCAAGCAATACCAAGATCCTGACATGTAAGCAACCTCAGGATTTATTATCAATAAATTTCAGATTATGAGTTTTTGTTTTGTTAAGGGTTTTCCCTATTTTATTATGGAATAAAGATGAGATTATTTCAAGAATCTTTGCAATCATAAACACAGTGTAACAGAAATGTAGAATATTATAAAAAGGCATGAAGGACAACATGGTTCACAAAATAAAAGGCCCGATGGCCAACAGAGTCTTACAAACGATAGAAAGTTATAAGTAACAATAAAAGTTAAGCCAGTGGAGGCTGCTGCTCCCCTTCCTCCTCATCCTCGTCCTCGCTGTTGGTCACCTCTAAGGGGATAAGCTCAAGAGGGACCCCTTGCCTCTCTGCATGACGACGTCGGACAATGAGCATCCTTTTTTACCCGTCTTCCATGATGGCCTCACGATCAATGTCTAGATAAAGAGATAGCACCTTTTCAGTGCAGAGATGGTAGCCGCCCATCATGATCTTGTACTTTGAATCCAAAGTAACATCCTCGACATCTTTCTGGAATTGTGCAGAGGCCTTGTAATTCTCCACAGCAACGGAAGGAGCCTTGTCCAGCTCGTCTTTTAGGCCTTTATTTTCTGACTTCAGGGAGAGAATCTCGGACTTGAGGGTATCTATAAACATCCTCGATTTCTCTATCTCCATCTCCAGGCCCTCTTTGGCAGAGCAGTAGGATCGCACTTCATCTTGAGCAATTTTCAGCTGGCGCTCCTTCTCAACTAGGTCCTCCTCGAGCTTACCATTCTTCTCGTGTTCATTCACAGAACGGGTTGCAAGCTCGGCAGCATAAACGTGATGCTGAAATATTACAAGAACAATTGAAAGGTCAGTAAAAATTCCATAAATAATTGCTAAGTTATGAATGTAAAATACCCACCATGGCATAAGTATGGGCGAAGTTTGCGATAAGAGTTGGATGAGGGGCCTCCTTGGATATATCTTTATCTACCGGGGGCACCGCTCCAACTAAGAATTCCATCGCAGGCCCATGTTCCCCTAGAATTGTATCGCTTCGAGTAAGGGGCCAACCCGGGATGAAGGGATCCTGGGGATTTGTAAAAATAGGTACTTCCCTCCTAGGACCGGAAGTATACCTCTTATACTTCTTGGGGGAGAGGGGGAAGATCTTCAGCAGCCTCAGAAGTACATGGGGTAGTCTCGGTCTCCACGTCAACGTTGATTGCCTCGAAAGGAGGGATAGTACTTTCTTGCTGAGCCGAAGAAGGGGATTCCTCCCTTCTGAATCTTTTCTGGGCTGACTTCCTGCTATTTTGTTTCCTGGAAGATACGGCGTTGGCGTGCTCCAAACCTGAGAAAATAAAGAGATAAATTCAGTTATATTAACCAAGTAATAAAGTAAAGGAGACAGTAGTACTGCCATGTAAAAAAGGAATAGTACTTCTTCCTTTAGCAGGGTTGAGATCCCATCTAATGAGATTTTTCTCTATAAGTAGATCTTGTACGTTATCGTCATCAGCCCCATCCGCCGCTAGTGCCTTGGCAATTTCTTTCTCGGAATCCTTAACTACCCAAGTATTCTTATCACTATTAATTATATTCCATTTTGAAGGAAGAATATCCATCGGTCTATTAGTGAACCATCTCTCCAGGGATTGTGAAAGATG
>CM025786.1:39311707-39333675 GCA_014636745.2 Centella asiatica
ATAGGTTGTGTTTATGCTGTTTAGAAGTGTCTAATATTTCAGATCGTTTGATGTTGAATTTAATGACTTGTTGAATATGGTATTTGAAATGTAATTGCTGTTTATTTGTTATTCGAGTTGGGTCTTTACAATTAGTGAATGTATAAAGAAAGGAAAATTTGAGTGGACGAAGGCTGCACAAAGGGCGTTTGAGAAGGTCAAGGAATTGTTGTGTGACACGCCGGTCTTAGCTCTACCAGATTTTTCAAGTCCTTTTGAAGTAGAGTGTGATGCAAGTGGAGTTGGCATAGGAGCTGTCCTAGTATAGAAGAAAAGACCAATTGCTTATTTTAGTGAAAAGCTCAATGGAGCAAGGCTAAACTACTCGACTTATGATAAAGAGTTCTACGCAATAGTGAGGGCACTTGACCATTGGAGTCACTATTTGCGGCCGAGCCACTTCATATTGCATTCAGACCATGAGGCCCTAAAGTACATCCACGGTCAACAGAAATTAAACCCTCGATATGCTAAGTGGGTTGAATTTTTGCAATCTTTTAATTTCTCGTCAAGACATAAACAAGGGAAAGACAACGTGGTGGCAGATGCATTGTCAAGAAGATACACATTGTTGGGTGTATTGAGTTCAAGATTGTTGGGATTTGAATTAATTAAAGAGTATTACAAGCAAGACGTGGACTTTCAACCAATCATTGAATCATGCTCACAAGGAACTGTCGGTAGTTATCTGTTCCAAGATGGATTCCTATTCAAGGGAAATTGTTTGTGTATTCCATCTTGCTCAATTCGAGAGTTGTTAGTAAGGGAGGCTCACGGAGGAGGATTGGCTGGGCATTTTGGCATTACCAAAACTTTGGCGATATTACAAGAACATTTTTTTTGGCCGAAGATGCAGGGTGATGTAGCCGGTATAATTGCGAGATGTGCTACTTGTCAAAAGACAAAAAGTACGTTCCATCAGGGTCTTTATACTCCACTGCCGGTACCCGATTCTCCTTGGGAAGATGTATCAATGGATTTTATCGTGGGATTACCTCGTACACAACGGGGTAATGATTCAATCATGGTGGTGGTGGATCGGTTTTCCAAGATGGCGCATTTCCTAGCTTGTCATAAAACCGATGATGCGTCTCGAATAGCTGATATATATATAAAAGAAGTAGTTCGATTACATGGAATACCACGAACCATAGTCAGTGACCGAGATACAAAATTTATGAGCTACTTTTGGAAGACATTATGGAAACTGTTGGGTACTAAGCTGTGTTTTAGCACGTCTCATCATCCGCAAACTGATGGTCAAACGGAAGTAACCAATAGAACTTTAGGAGTCTTGTTGCGTGGATTGGTGAGCAAAACTACAAAGGATTGGGATGTCAAGCTTGCACATGCCGAGTTTGCATACAATAGATCTCCTACCTACGCTACAAAACATTCACCTTTTGAAGTGGTCTACGGTGAAAATCCAAAAATTCCAGTAGAATTAATTTCTTTGCCAAAAGGGGAATATATCCATTTTGATGCTAAGGCGAAGGCTCAAGCTATTATGAAGTTGCATGCGCAAGTACGAGCCAGAATTGAGAAAGTCATTGCAAGGTACAAGGCTCTAACCAATAAACATCGAAAGCAACCTGAATTCCAGGTGGGTGATCTTGTCTGGTTGCATCTGAGGAAAGAAAGGTTTCCTAGCCTGCGTAAGAATAAATTAATGCCCCGGTCGGAGGGTCCCTTCAAGATTGTTGAGAAGATTAACGACAATGCCTTCAAATTGGAGTTGCCAGGAGAATACGGTGTAAGTGCAACTTTTAATATTGGCGATTTGGCTCCTTATATTCATGATGACGATGTAGCTCAATTGAGGACAATTGTTTCTGAAGAAGAGGAGGATGATCCATTGGAGTTGTTGACAAGTGAAAGAATAAATATCATTTTAAAAGAACTATCCATGGACTTATTTTCTATTGTTATTAATGGAGGTTCTTGGTTAGGGGCTGCTAAACAACCTGTAGTTACTTTGCTTGTGAATAAGGAGATAAGCAGTTGCGGGCTTAAAAAGGCATCAGGGATTACGGACTGAACCAGGGATTACGGACATCGGGGATTAAAGTAACACATCGGGGATTAAGGAAGCTATCGGGGATTGCGCGGGTTTAAACGGTGCATCAGGGACTAGTCGGGGACTGAAGTACGCATCGGGGATTATAGTCTCTGATCAGTTATTTATACTGTCGGGGATTATAGTCTCTGGTCAGCATTTTATACTGTCGGGGATTATAGTCTCTGATCAGGCAATTTAGCAGTTTTAATCCACCCGGTTTAAAGTTCATTAGTTTATTAATATTTGTTTCCTTATAGAAGTAGATTTCTTCCCAATGTGGAATTTTTACCATATGAGAATTAGGGTTATTGAAGTATAAATAGTTAATTGTAATGGAGAAAACCGCAGACTTTGATTAAAAAACTTGTGTGAGTTTTTACTTACGTTTATCCGAAAGTTGGTGGTTAATTCCTTTATACTTTCACAACTGATTTGTTTTAGCTTGCGGGTGATTAATTTCTTTAAGCAAACTAAACAAATTGATCCTTTAGTGTTGATTTCTGGTGATTAATTTCTTTACGAAATCTTCCTAAGTTATTTTTCCGCAACCCGTATTTGATCTTAACAAGACCAAATACATCAGCAAATCATCCACTGATGAGTCCAGCGTTGACTTGATGGGTTCGGCGCTGAACAAGTTATCACCCGACGAGTTTGGCGGTGAACAAATTACCCCCCTGATGGGTAAGTCATCCCCTGATGACTATTTCCTGACGAGTGAATGATATCCTGATGTTCGAAGGCTATTCCCTGATGGCCGAGAGATCATCCCCTGATGACTGAAGACCATCCCCTGACGGATAATCTACCCACCGATGATTAGTTATCCCTTGATGATTAATTATCCCTTAAGTATCCACTGACGGTTAGATTATCTTTTGAGGGTCATTCTTAAACCTTGATGACCACTGTTATGCTTCAACGTTTATCCCCTGATGTGCAGTTTGTCTTCAAAACTATAAAACATTATTTTCTTAAATTATTTTATGATGTTTTAATTATTTATTTAACCTCAATGGTTCTTATGTCAGATTTTAGACATTAAAAGTTTAAGGACATCACACATGCATTCTCTTTCATATTTTAACCAAGGTATTAAATTTATCATATGATATACATGTTTTACAGAGTCTTTCGCTCACAAGTGGTTTGAATTAGATTTAACTGAGGACTGAGGCAAGTATATATTTAATCTGATGCTTATTTCAATTTAACGCATTATCTTTCGATTCGATATGCGTACAAGGCTATGATTCATATATTTTAATTATTTTTATCGAATGAGAATGTTATGCTTTAAATTTCGCTAGCATGATATGAATAAATGTGCAAGGATATAACTGAACTTTGATTTATCAGTATTCTTTAATGCTATATCCATGCAAACAAATGAGAATGATATGTCCCTTAAATGGGTTATAGCAGATCCAACGGGTTTAGCCCCCGATGGATATTTTGAGAAAGATATGCACAGGTGTATACCTGTCTTCCTTCGAGGAGGGTTACACGTTGTTTATCATCAGTAATCCTCAAAGTTCTTCAAAGATTTCCGAGGCATTAGTATTATTTTATTGAGCCTCACAAACAGAACTGAAACTCCATAAATATTCCAGATTTATTCCTATGATTTGTTTATATATTTGCTGAGCGTAGATCGCTCATTCTTGTTGAACTTAATGTCTCGTAGGGCTTAGTACAAAGGCTGAACCCTCTGACAAGGGAAAGGCAAGGATGATTGGCTACTGAGGAAGGAAGGAGGATATTTTGAAGTTGTAATGTTATGAATTATAATTTAGAAATAGATTAGCTTCTGTTGAATATGTAATAGTTTGAGTTGAAATAACTCGCCACTATTTTCTTTAATCAGTATTTATTCTATGAATGGATGTGATGTTATCTTTTCCTTCTCTTGACGAAGCCTTGGTCCGATAAGGGATTTTGGGGCCGTCACAGTTAGTATTAGAGCCCAGTTGCGGCCGGAAATGATTCATAAGAAAACACTGCCCGTAAACTGCATCTAGGAGCGGGGAATACTACGGTATGTCCCAGAATTACTCAAGTAGAGGAATTTAGGAAGTTGACACTAGAATGGAAGTACTAAGGCATGTTAATGGGTCCAAGTTTAAGGTTTGTAGTAGAGTCAAGTTATCGAAAACCGTTAAGGTTAGAAATTGCTAAGGGAAGATAAGATTGAAATGAAGGAACCACCTTATAGACACATCGCTGCATATTTGGTTTATTGTGAAGCTCAGATTTACTGACTTAAAATGTTTAATGTAGATGACCAGAGATCACTCTAGATCCCTCACGCATTTTCGTAGGATAGACATCCCAATTTATGACATCTCATCTGACGAGGAAGAGGAGCCTAGCGTAGAGTCTCCGTTGTTCACCCCTGCATTACCAAGTGGGCACCCACCATCTGCAATGCAAGAGGGCCCCAGCCTTGCCCCAAAGCTAACACAGGAGGCCGGACCATCTACTATTCGTCGCGGGCTGCGCATTCGCCACATAGCACGGAAGAGTACGATACGTCAACATTTTAGTCGTAACCATGGTATGACGCATAATGCCCCTACAACAGAATGTGATACTCTGAGACCTGCCTCGCCCTCACCACAGACACCAGTGCCATCCCATAGTGAAATAGTACGTGATTACGATGCAGAAGTCCACCATCACCTGACAGCTCATACCATAACTGTTTGACGACAGGCTGCCATTATTTCTAGGTTTCGTACATCAGCATCAGCATGGCGATCCTCCTTTTGGTTGACTCAGAGCTTGTATCATCGATTGGCGTTAGAGATGTATGCGCAAATGGTTGTAGTAGCAGCAACAGCTAATCCAATGAAGACACGTTTGGATCAGAAGGGTAACCACTTGGCGCACCGTATTGAGGAGACACGTATGCAGTCTCGACATTGGGAACGGGAAGTGGAGCGTAAAGGATCACTGGACACGGAGAACAAGGAGGATTAGTTATAGGAGACTGATGTGAAAATTTAGGCAAAGGTTATTTTGTGTTTGTTTTTGAACTCTATTTGGGTAGTTGCGACTATCATAGATGCATTCGCCCAGTTAATGTATTTTTGGCTTATGTTTGACTTGCCTTAAGAATGTTAGAGGATGATGTCTATGACAGCCTCCTATGTACATGGATGATGATTATTTTGATACATCTAAATGCTCATGTTTTGCTTAATACTCTTCACCTTATTGGGTTATTAATTTCTTGAGCCACATAAAGAACGGAATGCTTCATGAAGGATGTTTAACTCTTTATGTGTATCATATTAGATTATGGCAGGAGGCAGGAGCCTAGGAAGACCCGGAGAAGAAATCTCTATAACGACATGCTAAGCCTTGAAAATTTGGCACGTTTGGAGGGTGAGAATCAAGCTGATAATGATGATGAGGTTGTCATAGAGGACGACAGCTCAGAGGAGGTAGAGGGGATGAACCGCAATCCCCCACATGTTCCACCACCACCCCCTGTCAATGACAATAACTCCGCCAACAACAATGCTACCGGGAATGCAGTTGACAACCCACTAGCTCAATTTCTTCATATTATCCAAGATTTTGTGGCCGCGAACCAACCAGCTCCACCACCACCTCAACCACCAAGTCCTGCTGCTCGTGGACCATGTATCCGAGAGTTCACTGGCATTAACCCACCGACCATTGACGGGAATGGAGGACCCACTGTAGCACAGTATTGGTTGGAGGAGATTGAGAAAGCCTTCAACTTGGTGGACGTACCAAAAGATTGCAAGACTAAGTATGAGACTTTCATGCTGTAAGAGGAAGCTAACCACTGGTGGAAAGGTGCCAAGAGGATGAAACTAACAAAAAGGGAGGCAGCAAGGAACACCGACACAGTGCTAACCTGGGAACTATTCACCTAGAAGTTCAGGGAGAAATTTTACCCCTTTAGTGTCTCCAACGCAATGGAGCTGAAATTTCTGAACCTGAAGTAAGGGTCCATGACGGTGGACGAATACGAGGAAAAATTTAATGAGCTAATGAGGTATACTCCTCATCAAGTGAGCGATGAAGGGAGAAAGGCCTGAAGATTTGAACAAGGGTTGAACCCTTGGATTCTGAGGCAAGTAGCAATTTTCCAACTGGAAATGTTTGATGCAGTTGTGGAAAAAGAAAGAATTGCGGAATGGAGCAACAAGATAGTACATGATTATAATCAGGAAAACAAGAAGGGAGATAGAAGGAAGGGAAACGATAAGGGAAGCCATCAGAACTTTGGTGGTGTAAGTGTAAAGAAGGAAGAAGAGAGCAATAACAATGACAGTCCGATCAGTAGTGGAAAGAGGAAGTGGAAGGAGCAAACATCTGATGGCATTGCAAGGAAGGCTATTGTATGTACAAATTGCGGGAAGAACCATGGCTCAACTCCGTGCTTGAGGGGGAAGGATGTTTGCCTTAAGTGCCACTAACCAGGGCACTTCTCCTCAAATTGTCCAACATTGAATCCTGTCACTGCCTCGCCCCAAGGAAGACCACAACGACAACTTCAGCAACATAACAGACCACTAGCCGCAATGAGGACATGTTTCATGTGCGGGATGGAAGGGCACATCTCTCCCAATTTCCCTCAGAAGAAAGGTGGCAAACCAATGCTGACAGGAGCCAATACTGTGTCAGTATGACCACAAGCAAGGACTTGTAACATGACAGTGCAAGATGCTATGGCTTCTGACGATGTTGTGAAAGGTACACTACTAGTAAACTCCATACCTGCTCATGTGTTGTTTGATTCAGGTGCTACTCAAGTTTTTTATCTGAATGGTTAGCTAGGAGCATGCTAGTTCTGCTTGAACATCTACCTAATCCTTTAGAGGTAGTTCTGCACTTTGAAGATAGACCAACATGAATTTCTAGCCGATCTTATCCATTTTCCTTTGGGAGAATTTGACATAATATTGGGAATGGACTGGTTATCCAAATACCAAGTCTATATTGACTGTAAAAAGAAGAAAGTCATTCTACAATCTCCCTAGAACGCGAAGGTTTGGTTCCATGGCACCAAGATGGTGAAACCATCGCCATTCTTGACCATAATCCAAGCAAAGAAGATGGTTCGCAAGGGTTGTGAAGCCTTCTTGGCTTATGTGCACGCTACTGACAAGGATGAGATGAAGGTCGAAGATGTCCCTGTTGTAAGAGAATTTGCAGATGTATTTCCAGAAGAGTTGTCTGGTCTACCCCCAGACAAAACAATGGACTTTGAAATCAACTTGATTCCTGGTACCGCACCAATCTCCAAGGCCCCTTACTGCATGGCACCATCCGAACTGAAAGAGCTGATGAAGCAGTTGCAAGAATTCTTAGAATAAGGATTGATCAGACCAAGCATTTCACCATGGGGAGCACCAGTGTTATTCGTTCGAAAGAAAGATGGATCGATGAGACTCTGCATTGATTATCGAGAACTGAACAAGGTCACAATCAAGAATAGGTACCCCTTGCCGAGGATAGACGACCTTTTCGACCAGCTCAGAGGAGGGAGGTACTTCTCAAAAATTGATCTTCACTCAGGGTACCACCAATTGAAGATCAAAGAGGAGGACATTCCGAACTGTTATGGTCACTACGAATTCTTAGTGATGCCATTTGGTCTAACGAACTCGCTAGCAGCTTTCATGGATTTAATGAATCGTGTCTTCAAACCATTCTTGGATAAATTCATTATCATTTTCATTGATGATATTCTTATCTATTCGAAGAAGGCGATAGAGCACGAAGAGAACCTAAGGATAACGCTGGAAATTTTAAGAAAAGAGCAGTTATTTGCTAAATTTTCCAAGTGTGAATTTTGGCTGAAGGAAGTAAAGTTTCTTGGTCATGTGATCAACAAAACTGGTGTTGCACTGAACCCCACTAAGGTAGAAGCAATAATGAAGTGGCCTCGACCAACAAACCCAACAGAAGTAAGGAGTTTCTTAGGTTTGGCAGGCTACTACAGGAGGTTTGTTAAAGACTTCTCGAAATTAGCTGTGCCTTTGACAAACTAGACAAGAAAGATTACAAAATTTGTTTGGACTCCTGATTGTGAGAAGAGTTTCCAGGAATTGAAGACGAGGTTAACTACAGCTCCTGTCCTAAAATTACCTGACGACAAAGGTGAATTCATCATTTACAACGATGCGTCAAAACAAGGACTTGGAGCAGTTTTGATGCAGCATGGCAAGGTAATTTCTTATGCCTCAAAGCAGCTAAAAGATTGTGAGAAGCAATACCCTATGCATGACATAGAATTGATAGCTATCATTTTTGCGTTGAAGATTTGGAGGCACTACTTGTGGCGGCCCAGGGAATTTCCCAAAGCCGGGCCTCGGGCACTGTCAGCAATTTGGGTGACAGACCCCCAAGGTCCCCAAGCTGGAACCCCGGGCTCCGCCAGGAAACACAAAACAACAACACAAAAGTGACAAAAACATCATAGCCAAGCATTTTCATTAGTAAAACGAGAAATATATTCTCAGATACAACAAGATCAAGTCTTAGAAGTTTACAACCTCTTACAAACCCTCAAAGTTTAATAAACTGACTGTAGCAGAAACAAAACTTTAGATGACCCATCTGGCCTTACAATCTAAACATTTCTATGATGACCTCTCATTTCACTTTCCCTCTAAAGGCCATCCATAAGAGAGAGATTAAGAAACTCTCACTATGCCATTTCCTTTTTTCCTTTAATAGGCGTCTCAGCCTTCTTAACATAACCTGTAAAACATTTCATAACAGTCCAAATGAGCGTTTACGCCAAGCAAGTATATCTTCATAAGCAAGAAGAACAGATAATTCAAAAGATTTAATATTCATTGAGGTTAGGAGAAACAGTGCCAACACCTCGTGATAAATCAATAAACATGTATCATTCAGGGTTCCCGAGTGATATCAAAGGGGTAACCCTCTTTTAAATAAATCTTGATTCGCCCTCTCTTCACCAAATAATGCATCATCTGACCAGCATGATCACTATCTGACTTCCTTTAACAGTCAAATTTCATCCCAGCTGGTCAGCCTGGTCGTTTGACTTCATCATATGACATACGTAGTCAGCGTAGAAAACATTGGTCTGCGAGCGTTTGATTACCGAAGGCTCGACCTCTCATTCCCTATCATCATTGGCTGGAATGTCAGGCGAAAGCACTCAACAGCCCCTTTACTACCATATGGATATACCTTGAAAACATTTTCTTGCTATAAAACTTTGGCGTGCGCAGCCAATTAATAGTGGCGACTACCAAAAACTTTGGTGTGCTCAACCAATCAAGAGCGGCGACAACCAATAACTTTTGTATATATATCCATATGGGACATGCTCGGGTGCGCATACAAATTCACGGCCTGCAACACCCTTACATCATCTTTTGGTGAGCTAGTGAATTTTAAACAGCTAGCAACCACCCAATAATACATAACTCAAACATCAACATCTTTTCACGTACATCGGATCAATGATCGTATGTTACTTAAAGAAATCATTGTTTTGCATAAGCATTAACATTATTCATTTACGTAAATCGAAATAATGATTTTATATAATTAGTAAGAAAAGAAGTGGAATGAGTATATACTTGCCTTGGTCCTTACCTAGTTTCTAATCTCAAAATACCGGTGCGTGAGAGGTTCTGTAAAATATGATTGTTGGTATAATGTGAGAAATCCATCTTTTGAAAGATAATATAAAACTGTGCATAAACAGGGATGACCATTAGGGGATTAATCATCCATCAGGGGATGGTCTTTGATTATCAGGGGATGATTTCTCGGCCATCAGGGAATAGGTTTCGACCATCAGGGGATAATTCACCCGTCAGGGAATAGTCATCAGGGGATGATGTTAGAGTTAAACAATGATGATGATGTTTAGAGAATAAATTGTGCATCTGTAAATACTTAAGGTATCTTATAAACCTTAATATATCTGCACAAGTTTTGCATCCATTGATGATAAACTTAGTAATCAGGGGATGAACTGCACTTCACAAGACAAGTCACAAAAATGGAACTTCTAAAGGACTTGATAAGTGAAGAGGGATGTCTATTGTTACTCAAAATTATTTAAAGTATTCCGCACATCGGACATTCCAAAGAAAGACAACAAAACTTCAGTGATTAAAATCATCAGGGGAATTCGTCAGGGGTACCCATCAGGGGATGACAAAGGTAGACCAACCCATCAGGGGAACACGTCAGGGTATGGCAGTGACAAGCCAAACTCGTTAGGGGAACGCGTCAAGGCATGACCAAGACATGTCAACCTATCAAGGGAAAACATCAGGGTATGACAGTGTCAGGCTAACCCAGCAGGGGGAATGCTTAACACTGCATCAGTGGAAGCCATCAGTGTATGTTGTGAGTCATAACACTAGGGGATCTAAAAGCACTTAGTAAACTAAAGTGATGTTTGAAGCACTGATCCACTCTTTGGCAAGGCTTGTTATTAGGGGATCTAGAAGCACTAATCAAGTTCACACGAGGGCTTGCCATCAGTGGATAGTTATGACTACATACACCCGTCATCAGGTCTTACACGCAAATCAATGAAGCTAGTTGCAGGAGCAATATATATTAACTGGAAAGATATCTTTTGAAGTTTTTTGGTCCAATGACAACTCTCGAACATTAAATGCACGCAGATCAGGGGATGAAAAAGTAGCAACAAAAGTAGCAGCAGTCTGACATATAGGACAACGATGTGACATATATGCGGCAAAGTTGAAAAAAGCAGCACGTCTACGCGCGTGGTTTCAACTACTGATCTTCTATATATACAAAAGAGTTCTCATTACACAAAGTATCACTCTAACAGATCAACAAACTCAGAAGCATACAAATCACTAGAGAGAAACTTTGTAATATATCTTGAGAGAAATATTCAAAGAAAATAGAAGCTAGTGTGTATGATTTAGAAGCCATAGTTTTACAGAGAAGCTGTAACTTGTTATAGAAATTGTAGCTAATTAATCACATTTTTGATTAAATCAGATTTCCAGAAAAACCTCAAGTTTTAATACAATTATTTTAACTTGAATGCTTGTGTGTTCATCTTATTATTTGTTATCGTTTTTTTGATATTGTAGCTATCTCCAACAGCCTTTAATAAGTTTCAAAAAGAGCAAAAAGTTTTGAGTGTTTGTATTCCCCCCCCCCCCCACCCCTCCACCCACACACACACACACCCCCTTTACAAACACTTGAGCTTATTTAGTTCTATCAGATGACTTACCCATCAGGGGATAATCTTGTCCAGCGCTAAACTCATCGGGTGACAACTTGTTCAGCGCCGAACTCCCCAAGTCATCGTTGGACTCATCAGTGGATGATTTGTCTAGCACCAAACTCCTCAGTGGATAAATGTTCAGTGCCAAACTTCTCAAGTCAGTGCTGAACTCGTCAGTGGATAATTGTTTAATGCCAAACCTGTCGGAGACAAAACATAGATGCTCATCAGAGACTAACATCATTAGTCATCAGAGACTAACTTTTACCCATCGGAGACTACAACTGACGTCATCAGGGACTAAACTTAGCATGTCGAATACTAAGGCTGACGTCAGCAGAGACTAAACTTAGCTTGTCAGAGACTAAGGCTTATGTCATCAGAAACTAAACTTAGCCTATCGGAGACTAAGGCTGACGTCATCAGAGACTAATATTATCTTCGTCAGAGACTAACTTTATCTCATCAAAGACTAATATTAGAGCTTGTCTCTGCTACGATGGAAAAAAACTTTCAAGAACAAGAATGATGCCCAGAATGCATAATCATCCTTTTCATGGAGCAAAAGCTTCTTTTCATAAACACAAAACAACATACTCTTTAAAAACTTTATTCTTTCCTAAAAACTTAGCACGTACAGCTAATACTCTCGGATGCTATGCAAAAAGGAAAACAGAGGAAAACATAAGATTCTTACCTCTTGACTTTACGGAAGGGATTAAAGCTTGTCTGAAAGTAATTGTCCGAAAGAAAGAACTTGAAATTATATGAAGATGGTAAGTTTAGAGAAGGACTTTACAAGAGAATTTTTTTTTAGAAAAGAGATTAAAATTTTACCCCTGAATGAGGTATTTATAGAGGTCAAGAATAGTAGGCTAAGATTAAGCTTGAAGTAAAATTATTGGTTAATAAAACGGCTACTCATCATAACTCTTTAACAACTAACAACATAATAAGCAGCTGCTGTCACACATGCATATAAGCTTCATCAACTAATGACACACAAGCAGCTTATTAATCAAACAACAAATATACTTATGAGATCATTTCTCTTACGTAAGCAATTCAAGTTGTTTTGAATGAAACTTGCTAACCTTCACACTTCTATTCCTTTAAGCAACTTACGAACACCATTAATACATAAATTACTTGCCCCATTTATGACATCCAAAAATCATAATATTAACTATACACGTAAATAGGAAATTAATTCCTAATACAAAAATTTATAGACAAACAAATTTCCAGGTCGTCACATTCTCCCCTCCTTAAAATAAGTTTCGTCCTCGAAACTTCACTGATGAAAAAGTTGAGGGTACTTTTGCATCATCATTTCTTCTAGTTCCCATGTTGCTTCTTCAACATTGTGATTTCTGCATAAAACTTTTATGGATGCAATCCCTTCATTTCTTAAGATCTTTACTTGATCGTCCAAAATTTGCATTGGAACTTCTTCATATTGCAAATTTGGTTGAAGCTCAATGGGCTGGTAATCAATGATGCCTGAATGGTCCCCTTTATAAGGTCGTAACATTGAGACATGGAAAACATCATGAACATGACCTAGAGTTGGGGGTAGTGCTAGTTGATAAGCTACTTTGCCAATACGGCGTAGTACTTCAAATGGTCCAATAAAACGGGGACTTAGTTTTCCTTTTTGTCCAATGCGCAAAATGCCTTTCCAAGGCGAGATCTTAAGCAATGCATAACCTCTTACTTCCAGAGGTTGATTCTTTCGGTATTGGTTTGCATATTGCTTTTGTCGATCTTGAGCTACTTTTATTTTGACTCGGATTATTCGGATTGCATTCTCAGTTTGTTGAACTATTTCAGGTCATTCTAACTTCCTTTCCCCAACTTCATTCCTAAATAATGGTGTTCTACACTTTTTACCATACAAAGCTTCAAATGGAGCCATTCCTATGCTTGCATGAAAGCTATTATTGTAGGCAAACTCAACAAGCGGTAAATGTTCATCCCATCGTCCACCAAAATCCAAAGAACATGCTCTCAACATATCTTCCAAGGTTTGGATTTTTCTCTCAGATTGCCCATCAGTTTGCGGGTGAAAAGCAGTACTCATGTCCAATTTTGTTCCTAGATAATCTTGAAAGCTTCCCCAGAATCTAGACGTGAAACGGGGATCACGATCTAATACAATCGATACTAGTACCCCATGTTGACTGAGGATTTACTTTACGTATAATTTGACCAGTTGATCCATTTTGTAGTTGTCTTTAATAGGTAGAAAGTGTGTAGATTTAGTCAATCTGTTTACTACTACCCAGATTGTGTTTAATCCCTTTTGAGTTACTGGCAATCCAACCACAAAATCCATTGTGATATATTCTCATTTCAATTCTGGGATGTCTAAAGATTGTAGCAGGCCACATGGCTTCTGATTTTCTACCTTAACTTGCTGATAGGTGAGACATGTGCTTACCCATCCAGCTATTTCCTTTTTCATGTTAGGCCACCAAAAATTTTGTTTTAAATCTTGATACATCTTTGTTCCACCCGGATGTATCGAGAATTTAGAGTTGTGGGCCTCCTGTAGTAGTCTTCTTCTTAATTCCAATTTTGTCAGAATCCAAATTCTATTCTCAAATCTTATCAATCCATCATGGATTCGACATTTTTCATTTTCCCTTTTTAGCAACTTTTCCCTATCTTTTACATGTTCTTCTTGAGCTTCCTTGATGATAGTCAATAAGCTCAGTTTTACAGCAACCTCTTGCTCTATCTCTTCCCTCTGTTGGGTTGTGATAACATTCAATTGTAATCGCTCCAAATCCATTCTTACCTCTTCTTGGATTGTTATCACATATAACCTTTCACGTCTACTTAAAGCATCATCCACTACATTTGCTTTACCAGGGTGATAATTGATTGAACAATCATAGTCTTTAATTAGCTCCAACCACCGTCTTTGCCTCATGTTCAATTCCTTTTGGGTGAAAATATACTTTAAGCTCTTATGGTCAGTGTAAATCTCATATTTTTCTCCATACAAATAATGCCTCCAAATCTTTGATAGCAGCCAATTCTAAGTCATGCGGTGGGTATCATTTTTCGCAGTCCTTGAGTTGCCGAGATGCATAGGCAATAACTTTGCCATGTTGCATTAGTACATCTCCTAATCCATTCATTGAGGCATCGCTGTAAAACACAAAATCCCCTTTGTTATCAGGTAAACTTAGTACTGGGGAGGTGGTTAATCTTTTCTTCAATTCCTGAAAACTTCTTTCACAAGCTGGAGTCCAAATATACTTTTCTATCTTCCTAGTTAGATTTGTTAAGGGAACTGCTATTTTAGAGAAATCTTGAATGAATCGACGATAGTATCCCGCAAATCCTAGAAAACTTCGTACTTTAGTTGGTGTTTTTGGTTGTGACCAATTAATGATAGCTTCAACCTTTATGGGATCAACCAAAATTCCAGATTCATTGATTACATGTCCTAAAAATTTTACTTCTCTTAACCAAAATTCGCACTTCAAAAATTTGGCATAGAGTTTTTCTTGTCTCAATGTCTCTAGTGTTATTCTTAAATTTTCGTCATGTTCTTTTCTCATTTTGGAATAGATGAGAATGTCATCTATGAACACGATGATGAACTTATCCAAATAAGGTTTGAAAACTCGGTTCATCAAATCCATAAAAGCAACTGGGGCGTTGGTAAGTCCGAATGGCATTACCACAAATTCATAATGATCATATCGGGTTCTAAAAGCTAACTTAGGGACATCCTCAGTCTTAATCTTTAATTGATGATATCCTGATCTTAAGTCAATCTTTGAGAATTACTTTGCTCCCTTAAGTTGATCAAATAAGTCATCAATCCTAGGTAACGGATATCGGTTCTTCACCGTTACCTTGTTTAATTCACGATAATCAATGCATAACCTTAAAGATCCATCTTTCTTCTTTACGAATAAAACATGTGCTCCCCAAGGTGAAACACTTGGCCTAATGAATCCTTGATCCAGCAACCTTTGTAGTTGTATCATAAGCTCTTCTAATTCTGAAGGGGCCATCCTATAAGGAGCCTTGGAAATTGGAGCAGTTCCTGGTACTAGCTCAATTCTAAATTCAACTTGTCTATCTAGGGGTACACCTGGTAACTCCTCAGGAAATACATCCCCAAATTCTTTTACTACAGGAAGATCTGAAATTTCTAATCCTTTTATCCTTGTGTCACAAACATAAGCTAACAATGCTTCGCATCCCTTGCGTAACATTTTATTAGCTTGTAACATTGTAAGAAGGTGAAAGGGTTTAGTAGACTTACATCCATGGAATAACACTCTACTGTTTGAGGGTGTTCTTAGGGAAACCTTCTTTTTTCTCCAATCTATGTTAGCTTAGTATTTATGTAGCCAATCCATGCCTAGTATTAGATCGAACTCCCCCAAAGGAAAGGGTATTAAGTTTGCAGGGAAGTCATGCTTTCCTATTTTATATTACAATTAGGTAATACATTCTTGGCAATGTACACCTCTTGATTAGCCACTATAACTTCTAGAGGTGTTTCTAAACATTCAAGAGCAAAGTTCACATCCTTAAGAAAATGTTCAGCTATGAAAGATCTAGTCGCACCAGAATCAAATAAAGCACGCACTTCAACTGAATTAACCAGTATCGTACCTGCAACCACGTTCTCGGACTGCAGTGCATCCCGCACAGTCATATTGTAAGTCCTAGCTTGTGGTCGACTAGCTACTGTGCTAGGTCTTGCGAATGGTAGTTTACCCTGACTCTTTCTCTGAGGGCATGAAGTGGAGATGTGACCTTCCTGGCCACAACTAAAACATGTCCTTATAGCTGTTATAACATAGCTAGTACCTTGCGGTTGATATTGTTGCGGTTGCAGAGCATACCAAGGTTGGGAAACGATTGGTGTTTGATTTGGGCAATTAATGGCAGTATGCCAGATCGACGACATCTAAAACACAAATCAGTCCCTACGAAACACTGAGAACTTTCATGGTTCCTTCCACATTTTCCACAAACTATAATCCTCCTTTTGTTCTCACTTAAGTCTGTACTGAAATTCCTTTTTCTATTGTTATTATGCATATTTCCTTCCTCTTGTTTCACCACAACCGATCTGGTTTGTGGTTTTCCTTGTCCTCTATTCCTTTGATTAAGATTGCTATTAAAATAACTCCCTTTCCTTTTTCCTTCCTTGCATTTCTCCCATTTGAATTCCCGGAGTAGCTTGCCACTTTTCTCCGCTACTTTGACCTTTGAACAACTTCAGCATAGTTGTTCAGGCATAATATAGCAATCTTATCATGCAACCATGGATTCAAACCGTGTTCAAACCTTCTTGTCTTTTTTCTCTCAGTATTTACCAAATGTGGGGCATACCTTTAGAGTTCATTAAACTTCTTTTCATATTCTTCCACGGTCATGTTTCCCTGTCTTAATTCTAAGAATTGTTTTTCTTGCTCATCCGCAGCATTAGTTGGAAAGTATTGGTTATAGAAAAATTCCTTGAATTGGGGCCAGGTGAGAACTTGATCGACCTCAGTGGCTGCTTGCTTGTTCCTAGCTACCAATCTTCTAGTCATTTCTAATTGTTCAGTATTTTCCCACCAAAAGCTAGCTTCTCCTTTTAATAAATATGTAACATATTCCGTCTTAAGGTCATCAGTTACTCTCGAGATACAGAAAGCTTTCTCCACTTCCTTACTCCAGGTTTGAGCTATAGTGGAACCTCCGTCACTATTAAAAGTAGGTGGACAACTATTGGTAAAATCTTTAAATGTCACCCTTCTAGGTTGTACTTGTAATGGAAGTGCTGGATTGTTGTTACTTTGGGAGGCTTCCTTAATCATATTTATCAACAAGGCAATAGGATTTTCCTGATTACTATTTTCTTGATTGTTACTCAGATTGGGACTTTCTTGATCAGCTGGGTTAGTATTTTTGTTCGGACGGGGTTGAGATCTTCTTTTTGGGGCCATTTCCTATAAGTCAAAGAAAATACAAAATTTACTATTAAAAGTTCTCTTTCTTCTTTAAAGAATAACATATAAGAAAAGGAAAGGAAATTTCCAAATTAAACCATCAAAATATGTTAGTGCAATATAACCACAAGTGTTTGTATAAAGGGGGGGGGGGGGGGGATGAATACAAACACCTGAAACTTTTCGCTCTTTTAAACTTAAATGTGCTTACTGGAAAACAGTTGAAACAAACAGAAAAACTATAAGAAATGAACACACAAAGATTCAAGTTAAAATAGTTATATTAAAACTTGGAGTTTTTCTGGAAATCTGTATAATCACAAATGTGATTTACAGCTACAAATTCTGTAAATAAAATTCACAGCTACTCACACTCACTAGCTACGAAAACTTTCTCTAAAAAATAAATCTCCCAAGAAATATATTTCTGAGCTTCCTAGTGTTGTGTGCTTCTTTGTTTGTTTGATCTGTTGGATAGATTCAATTTATGTATATTTTGTAATGAGAACTCCTTTGCTTATATGTTGATCAGTTGATGAAATCACCTGCTAGAGACGTGCTGCTTTTCTCAACTTAGTCGCAAGTATGTCACATCTAGCCTTATGTGTCAGACTGCTGCATGCTTTGTTGCTTCTTTTTCTTCCCTTGATCTGTGTGCATTTAATGTGAGAGAGATCTCATTGGATCAAAAACAAACTTCAAGAAATATCTTTCTAGTTGATATTTCTTGCTTCTGTAACACGTTATATTGATTTCCATGTTATTACTGATGACGGGTGCATGCTGTCATAATGATCCACTGACCATCAGCTCTGATGGACTTTGATCAGTGCTTCTGGATCCCCTGATGCTTATTGACTGGATTAGGGCTTCAACCTTCACTTGAGTTTCACTCAGTGCTTCTTGATCCTGATGGTTATGACTGACGGCATACACTGATGGCTTCCACTGATGTCATGTTGATCATTCCCCCTGATGGGTTGCCCTGACACTGACATGTCCTGAAGTGTTTTCCTGACGGGTTGGTCTGCCCTTGTCATACCTTGACAGGTTTCCCTGATGAGTTCCCCCTGATGGTTTCCCCCTGATGGGTTCCCCTAATGGGTTTCCCCTGATGGGTTCCCCTGATGGGTTCCAATCAACATAACTTTGTTTAGAATTTCTGATGTGCGGAATACTTTTACTGTTTACTAGTAGCATCAGACATTCTTCTTCACTTTGTCATGTCCTTGGAATGTTTATGTTTTCTGACTTGTCTTGTGAAGAGATTGATCATCCACTGGTTAATAAGATTATTATCAGTGGATGCAAAACTTGTGCTGATCTTAAGGTTTATAAAATACCTCAAGCATTTACAGTTGCACAATTTATTACATAATCATCATCATCATCATTTATCTCTAGCAAAATATAATAAATAACAAAAGTTACATCTTATCAAATTTATACATTAGGACTCTTTACTAAAGAGTCAGGAAAAATTTAAAACAACATCTACTACAACAGGTGCCTAATACAAAGGTTGTAAATTGAGTTCGTCCATCACTCTTCGTGCAAAACAGCACGCTCCTTCAACCTTTTTTTATTAGGTTATACATTAAATGATCTCGATCTGCCATAGTGGGCTGTGCAAGCCTGAGATACTCACTGACTGAGATCAAAACTTCTGTCAAAGTCTCAGTAAGGACCAAGGATACATCCTGAAATGATATCCTCCAAAGATCCAACAGTCTACTAGTCCTTTGATGAGCCGACGACTGTCGCATCATAGTGGTATTGCGTGTAGCCAACTCTGCTTGTGTCATACAGATTCTGCATTGGCTGTAATAACAAAATCTATTTGGGAAAGGTAAGGGCATTGGACTTTCTGGTGGTGGTGCAGCGGGTGCAACATTTGATAAGGTGACTAGTAAGGAGACAGCATGTGGAGTGTCTAACACCGCAGGTAGTGTGTGCCTAGAGGCATGGGAACCTCTTATTTGAGAAGGACCCAAGAGTGGAGAACCTGTCTGATTATGAGGTGAGGAAGGACTCTTCATGAGAAACTTGACCCTTCAAATGGGTTGGATGGGTTCTGCTTAATTCCTTCAAAGTCTACAGGGTTCTCATCATTTTTGTCTAAATCTCGAGGTATTTCAAAATGAAAGACCTAAGTTGGTCTAACCACTCTTTTGCGAGGAGTCACTTGCCAGCATGCACCTGACAATCTACGGTTGACATTTAAAAGATGGTGTCTACCAGACTTGGAAGGACGGGCAGCATTACTATTAGGGGTATGCTCCTTCTCTAAGTTTTTAATCATAGGTGCCTTGCCCTTATCTACATATCCTGGAGTGGGTGGATTCATCTATAAAAGAAACATAACTTGAATCAATATCAATATAGAATTTATCGTGAGATTTAACATAGATACTAGTACCGTGACATGGTGCACAATACTTATAAGGTGAATTCTCCTATCTCATAACCCTCATCTAATCTAATAACCCATGAACAACCGAGAATCAGTTTGGACATCTATCTCTTATTCAACCTTTCTTATCCTTTAAGTCATTTCCTTTTCTTCCAAAAACCAAAATTATATAATCCAGTAGAGAACATGTCTCATAACTGGTGCTTGGCTCTGATACCAACTATGGCGGCCCTGGGAATTCCCCAAAGTCGGGCCTCAGGCACTATCAGCAATTTGGGTGATAGATTCCCAAAGTCCACAAAACAACACAAAAGCGACAAAAACATCATAGCCAAGCATTTTCATTAGTAAAACGAGAAGTATATTCTCAGATACAACATGTTCAAGTCTTAGAAGTTTACAACCTCTTACAAAACCTCAAAGTTTAATACACAGACTGCAGCGAAAACAAAACTTTAGATGGCCCATCTGGCCTTATAATCTAAACATTTCTATGATGACCTCTCGTTTCACTTTCCCTCTAAAGGCCATCTATAGGAGAGAGATTAAGAAACTCTCACTATGTCATTTCATCTTTTCCTTTAATAGGCGTCTCGGCCTTCTTGACATAACCTGTAAAACATTTCATAACAATCGATATGAGTGTTTACGCTCAGCAAGTATATCTTCATAAGCAAGAAGAATAGATAATTCAAAAGCTTTAATATTGATTGAGGTTGGGCGAAGCAATGCCAACACCTCCTGATAAATCAATAAACATGTATCATTCAGGGTTCCCGAGTGATATCAAAGGGGTAACCCTCTTTTAAATAAATCTTAATTCGCCCTCTCTTCACCAATGCATCATCTGACCAGCATGATCACTGTGACGACCCCATAATCCCATACCGGACTAGGGCATCATCATAAGAAGGTAAAGATAACCATTCATCCATTCCCAAATAAATACTGAATAAAAACAGCATTTAAGAGTTATTACAACCCAAGAATTAAGTAATTACAGCGGAAGCTATTACATCATTTCCTAATAACAAAATAAATCTCATCGACTCTTCAAACGTCTTCCTTCTTTCTTTCATTTATTCCTTTCTTTCCTTCATCAGTTTTATCAAAAAGATAAACACTTAGCAGCTTATCATCTTTGCTTTCCCCTTGTCAGAGGGTTCGGCTTTAGCTTTCTGTCCTGCAAATCATTAACATTCAACATGGGTGAGCGTTTTACGCCCAGCAAGTATATACACATTGAGGAAAATATGAGTAATTCAATGAATTTCATCTGGAATCAAAGGAGAGAAATTCAAATTCTGTTTATGGGCTTGGGGAAGCAATACCAAGACCTCGGAAACCTTCACATATCCTTGAGGATGCACTGATGATATACAACTTGTGATCCTCCATTGAAGAAAGTCAGGTATACACCGGATCATAACTTTCAAATATCCAACGGGGGCTGCACCCGCGGATCTGCTAACCATACAGTACACAGCTGGCCAGGCTGGACCGCATGATCCCTCTGAGTGACTACGTAGTCAAATAGCATTTCTTCTTGGTCAGGTGAAGAACACATCAGCACCTTTCCTTTCCTCTTGCCAACCATGTGGCATAACCCCCATAAGGGGCATCATTCACATTCTCATTGCACAGATATAAGATTGAAAACGTAGCTGAAATTCAAAGCTCATTTATATCCATGCATCATCATTCATATCATGCTAGCAGAATCAAAAGCATAGCATGCTTATGCATCAGAACAATTAAAGTATAAATCTAACCTTCTACGCATATCGGAACAAATGATAATGCGTTAAACTGAAATAAGTATGAGATTGTGAATATACTTGCCTCAGTCCTTTGCTCACTACCAAATTTAATTTACTCGTGAGTGGAAAATTCTGTAAGAATATACATATCACAAAATGAATTTATTATCTGGGTTAAAATATGAGGGAGAAATGCACATGTGATGTCCTTAACTTTTAACGTCTCAATCTGATATAAAACTATTGAGGTTAAGAAATCAATTCAAACATCTTAAAATAATTTAAGAAAATAGCATTTTATAGTTTTTAAAACAAACTGCGCATCAGGGAATTACTACGCTTTAATTCATCGGAGATTAATATCTCATCGGGGATTAATAACCCATCGGGGATTAATAACCCATCGGGGATTAACTCATCGAGGATTAATAACCCATCGGGGATTAACTCATCGGGGATTAATAACCCA
>CM025786.1:39354855-39381346 GCA_014636745.2 Centella asiatica
CCCCCCCCCCCCCTTCTACAAACACTTAAGCTTATATTGTTCTAACAATTGGCATCAGAGCCTCTTAGCAGATTATACTTGCTAACAACGATCAACATCTATGGCTAACAAAGATGGAAACAGTAAAGTCCCCATGTTGGAAAGGGGAAAATACTTCTTCTGGAGACAACGTATGACAGTTCATCTTAGAGCAATCGATGATGAATATTTACAGATTCTGGAAGAAGGCCCTCATGTTCCCAAGAAGTTCATTCCTCAAGAAGTTGTCAATGGAGTCATTGTTCCTGAAAAATTAGTCCCAAAGACGACTGACGAAATGACATTCGAGGAAAGAGAGAAAGTGAAAAAGGATCTCAAAGTCACATGGATCATGTATAATGGTTTAGACGATGATATGCTGAATAGTATCATGAATCTTACAACATCTAAATCCATATGAGATACCATACAAATCCTTTGTGATGGAACGGAGGAAGTGAGGGAAAAATAAGCTGCAGCTGTTGACACAACAGTATGAGTGGTTCACAATGAAGAGTGGTGAAACACTCACTTAAATGTTCGACAGATTTAACAGGTTGGTAAATGACATGAGATTATATGGGAAGGCATATGCAAATAAAGATGTGAACAAAAAGTTCATGAGAGCCCTTCCCATATCATGGGATCCTAAGATGACGACCATCAGGGAATCCAAGGACATGAATCTCCTAGACTTGGATAGGCTTTATGGCACCCTAAAGACATATGAACTTGAGGTTCAACAAAGATCTGAAATGTCAGGGGACTAGTTAGAACCACTATCAGGGACTAAGATATTCTCTTTCTCTTTAGCTTTCAAAATATTTCCAACAATCAAGTTTAATGATTATTAGCTTCAATAATTTTGTTTAGTTAAAAAAAACAGCTACATTCCAGAAATTAAATCCTTGCTTCTTAAATTCTGTTCACAAAGAACAGCTTCAATCCAGAAATTTAATTCTAGCTTCTAAAAATTCTGTTTACAAAGAACAACTTCAATCCAGAAATTTAATTCTAGCTACATACAACTAAACAACTTGTTTTCAAAAATTAATCAATTTTTAGAGGCATAATTCAACATTCCTAATTCAGAAACTAATCTAGAAAAGGTAGATTCATCTAAAGGTTTTTTGAATATGTCTGCAAGTTGTTTATCAGTTGTTACCCAGTGTAATTCTATATTACCTTCACTTACATGTTCTCTTATGAAGTGATATCTAATATCTATGTGTTTTGTTCTTGAATGTTGCACTGGATTTTCTGTTATTGCTATGGCACTTGTATTATCACAAAAGATAGGCATTTTGGATAATGACATACCCTAGTCTAGGAGTTGATTCTTGATCCATAGGATTTGAGCACAACAACTCCCAGTTGCGATGTATTCAGCTTCTGCTGTTGAAGTAGAAACTGAATTTTGTTTCTTGCTAAACCAAGAAACAAGTCTGCCTCCAAGAAGTTGGCAGCTTCCATTTGTGCTTTTCCTATCAAGCTTGCAACCTGCATAGTCAGCATTTGAATAACCAATTAGTTTAAAATCAGATTCTTTGGGATACCATAAACCAAGGTTTGGGGTACCCTTTAGATATCTGAGTATTCTTTTTACATCAATCAAGTGTGACTCTCTAGGGTCAGCTTGAAATCTAGCACATAAACATGTAGCAAACATTATATCTAGTCTACTTGTAATTAGATATAAAAGAGAGCCTATCATGCCTCTATAGCTAGTAATATCAAATTTCTTTCCTTTTAAATCTTTATCTAGCTTAGTGGCAGTAGGCATGGGTATTTTTGCAGATGCACAATCAACCAAATCATATTTTCTCAATAAGTCTTTGATATACTTGGACTGACTGATAAATATTCCATCAGTTGATTGTTTTATTTGCAAACCTAAGAAAAATATTAATTCTCCCGTCATACTCATTTCATATCTAGACTGCATAAGTTTTGAAAATTTTTCACAAAGTTTTTCATTTGTAGATCCAAATATAATATCATCTACATATATTTGCACCAATATAATCTCAGAGCCTTGCTTTCTATAAAATAAGGTTTTATCTATGATACCTCTAACAAATTTATTTTCAAGCAAAAATTGAGATAGAGTATCATACCAGGCTCTTGGTGCTTGTTTTAAGCCATAAAGTGTTTTGTCTAACCTGTAGACATGATTTGGAAATTTGGAGTCCACAAAACCTGGGGATTAGCAAAACATAGACTTCCTCTTCCAATTTTCCATTCAAGAAAGCACTTTTGACATCCATCTGGTACACCTTGAAGTTCTTATAGGCTGCAAAAGCCAAGAAGTTTCTGATTGCTTCAAGTCTTGCTACTGGTGCAAAAGTTTCATCATAATCTATTCCTTCTTCTTGAGAATATCCTTTTGCAGCCAGTTTTGCTTTATTTCTTGTAATTGTATCGGTTTCATCCAATTTATTTCTGAAGACCCACTTGGCACCAATTATTGATCTATTCCTTGGTTTGGGTACCAGTCTCTAGACTTTGTTTCGAGTGAATTGGTTTAACTCCTCTTGCATGGAAATTATCCAGTCAGGATCTTGAAGTGCTTCCTTAATTTTCTTTGGCTCAATCTTTGAGAGAAAACTGAGATATAAGCATTCATTTTGTGTTGCATTTCTAGTCTTGGCTCCATCCTCTAGACTTCCATTTACCAAATCTGGTGTGTGGTCTCTCAACCATGGAATTGCACGTGGCAGATTTGATCTTGAAGTCGAGGCTTCATTTTCTAGATTGATGTTATCCAATCTAGCTTCATGATCAGAGACTGCTCCCCCTAAACCATTGACTTCTTCATTATTAGCTCCCCCTGAGCTGTTTATCTCTATAGTCTCTGGTGTCAATATAGTCTCTCATTGTGCATCAGTGACTCTAGTCTCTGGTGAACCATTAGTCTCCGATGGAATACTAATTTCACCAGTCTCTTGAGTTTCATTTAACACTCTAATCTCTGATAGAGTATTAGTTCTTGGTACTTCATGCACAACAGTTAACTCCCCCTCAATTATGTAGGGATCATTGCTATTTTTGGGTTTTTTAGTAGTCTCTGATGGATATTCCCATGCATCCAATTCATTCTCAAAACTGAGAGGTTCATGCAATCCTTGTCCAATCATTCCTGGAATCTTTTTATCATCAAATACAACTTGAATTGATTCCACAATGACCTTTGTTCTTAGATTATATACTCTGTATGCTTTACTTGACAAAGAATAACTTAAGAAGATTGCCTCATCAGACTTGTTGTCAAATTTTCCTCTTGTTTCTGATGAGTCTCTCAGTACAAAGCATTTACAACCAAACACACGTAAAAACTTGAGAGTTGGTTTTCTCCCAGTCATTAATTCATAAGGTGTTTTGTTGTATGCTTTGTTTATCAAGGATCTATTCTGTGTAAAGCAAGCAGTGCTTATAGCTTCTTCCTAAAAATATATGGGAAGCTTAGCCTCTTGTAACATAGTCCTTGCTGCTTCAATAAAGGTTCTATTTTTCCTCTCAACAACTCCATTTTGTTGAGGTGTTCTTGGAGCTGAGAATTGATGAGTTATTCCTTTTTCAGTGCAGAATTCAATAACTTGGGAATTCTTGAATTCTGTTCCTCTATCACTCCTTATCACCCTTACTGTTTTTCCTGACTCAGTTTCTATCTTTTTGATATGATCAATTATCAACTGAGCAGTTTCATCTTTTGTATGGAGGTATTTTACCCAAGTATACCTCGTGTGATCATCCACAATAACCAAAACATATCTATTTCTTAAGATTGACATCACATTCACTTGACCAAATAAATCCATTTGTAACAACTGTAATGGATCAGTGATTGATGTTGCTGGTTTGCTCTTGAATGATACACTCTTTTGTTTCCCTTTCTGGCATGAATCACACAATCCATCTTATGTAAATTCTAACTGTGGAATGCCAGCTACCAATCCTTTCCTCACAAGCTTGTGATGTTCTTGAAATTCAAATGGGAAAGCTTCTTATGCCAAAGCCAACTTTCATCAGTTGAAGCTTTGCTATAGAGACATGTGATTTGATCAGTAAAAGAAATAAGATTTGCAACATACAAATTTCCTTTTCTTTTTCCTGTCAAAATCACATTATCAGATTCTTTGTCACACACCAAGCATTTATCTTCTTTGAAGGTGACATTGAATCCCTTATCACATAGTTGACTCACACTTAGTAAATTGTGCTTTAAGCCATCAACTAGTGCTACTTCAGTGAAGATGACATCTCCATGTTCAACACTGCCATATCCCCTCGTATGGCCTTTGTTGTCATCTCCAAAAGTGACTTTTGGGCCACTTTTCTCTTCATACTGTTTTAGCAGGGACTTATCTCCAGTCATGTGCCTTGAACAACCACTGTCCAAGTACCATGTTTTCTTCTTTTTGCCCTGCACAGTAGAGAGTAACTAGTTTGAGATTTTTGGAACCCAGACTTTCTTGGGTTCTTTCTCACTAGTTGTAGACGCAAGACTTGACTCAGATTGAGTTGATTGTCTTTTAGCAGTTGTGACTTTAATTGGACAATCATTAGTCTTGTTACTCGCTTGTGAGAGACTGCCAAGCTTAGAGTTTTCATTATTAATGCAAAGACTATTTAACCTTTTTACAGGTGATTTATCTTTTATTCTCTTTGAAGATGCAGTCTCAGTTATAGGATTTTTATTTTTGCTCCTACAGTTAACAGCTATGTGGTTGGGGTTACCACATACATGACATGTCTTTCTAGGAGCATCAGGCATTCTAGCATAATTTGTTTATTTATTAATGCCAATTTTTCCATTCCTATTTTTCTTATTTCTGCTTAACTCCACTAATTTTTCAGCCTTTTTGTCTGGAAGATTTTCCAATTTTTTATTTAGTTGTGTCTTTGTCATGAACCCAATATTTAATCTTTTTGTTTCACTCTTATCAACAACATTCACTGTCTTTTGATCACTTTCTATTTTTGCAGAGATTTGTTGATCTTGAGTGTTAATTAATTTGGATTCAATAACAGGAGAGACAAAATTAATTCTTTTTATAAAATTTGGCTTACTAGTTGAGGAGTTCGCAGCTTCGAATAGATCATTTAAATCTGAACTCTTGTCTAGATTTTCATCATAACCTAGTCCAGATTTTTGACCTATTGCCAGACACTCTACCAAGTCTGTCAACCTTTTAGAGGAAGTATTCCATTGTTTAATCTTAGCTTGCGCATTTTCAAGTTACTCTACTAAGTAATATTCCCTCTTTTTCAAAGCATCAATCATATGATGAGCTTTGTTTATGTGTCGACCCCAAAATCCCTCACTGGACCAGGTCTTCGTCAAAAGAAGGAAAAGATAACCACACATCCATTCATAGAATAATTACTGAAAGAAACGATAATAAAAAGTTATTACAACCCAAAATATTGAGCGGAAGCTATTCTGTTTCTGTACTATAATTTAAAACATCACTTCTCAAGTCGTCTTCCTTTCTTCCCTCCTTATTGGCATTACAAAGGCTGGCGAACCCTAGTAACCAATCATTTTTGCCTTTCCCTTGTCCGAGGGCTCAACCTTTATATTCTGTCCTGCAAAACATTAAAATTCTACAAGAATGAGCGGTTCACGCCCAGCAAGTATATAAACAATTTGGAAAAACAATTTTGGAATGTTTCAAAAAAATTCAATTCTGCTAAGAGGCTTAGTGAATCAATACTAATGCCTCAGAAATCTTTAAGGAGTCTTTAGGACTACTGATGATAAACAATTGTGTAATCCTTCTTAAAACAAAGCATAACTTCCTTGAAGTAAAAAAAAATATCCATCAAGGGCTAAAACCGCTGGATCTACTAACCATACGGTATACAGCTGGCCTAACTGTGCCCGTATGACCCCTCCTTGTTTGAACATACATAGTCACATAAAATTCCTCTAGGTTAGGTGAAGAACAAATCAACACCTTTCCTTTCCTCTAACCATCCATGTGGCATCATCATTCAAGGAACATAGCATTCTCATTTATTGCACAGATATAATCATTGAAAAATAGTTGAAAGAGCAAAGCTTCTTTATATCCATGCACTTTTATTCATATCATGCTAGCGGAAATTTAAAGCATAGCATTTTGTTTCACAAGGAAATTTAAATATAATATCATAATTTTGTACGCATGTCGAATCAATTGATCATGCGCTTAACTGAAATAAGCATAAGAGTAAGAATATACTTGCATTAACTTGCAATAAACATAAGATTGTGAATATACTTGCCTCAGTCCTTTGCACAAAATTAAAATCAATTTACTTGTGAGAGAGAGATTCTGTAAATTATGCAAGTAATATTTTAATACCTTAATAAGAATTTATGAAAGAAAATATGTATGTGATGTCCTTAAACTTTTACTGTTTTAAGGAATAACATCATAAAATAATTTGAAGAAAATAATGTTTTATAGTCTTGATATCAGACTATGCATCGGAGAATAATTTTCTCATTAACAAACTCGTCAGGGACTGATATCCTTAGCCATCAGAGAATAGGAATTTCCTCTATCGGAGACTAAGAAATCTCCTTCATCAGAGACTGCAGAATTTCCTTCATCAGAGACTACGAAATTTCCTTCATCAGAGACTATGACGTCATCAAGGACTGAACTTAGCCCATCGGAGACTAAGGAATGACATCATCAGGGACTAACAACTCATCAGGGACTGATGACGTCATCTTAATTCTATCGGAGACTAAGAGTGACGTCATCGGAGACTAACTTCTCATCAGGGACTGATGACGTCATCTTAATTCTATCGGAGACTAAGAGTGACGTCATCGGAGACTAACTTCTCACCAGAGACTAAAATTATCTCGTCAGAGACTAAGAATATCTCATCAGAGACTAAAAAATATCTCATCAGAGATTAACAACATCTCTTGATTCTGCTACAATGGAAGACCTATCATGCTCAAACCCAGCTTATGATGTCTTATGAAAATGCAAAAGAATAAGAACTTAGCATAAATCTTGATGCTATGCATGAAAGAAACTGAGTAGGGTTCTAGGTTCTTACCTCTTTGTTCTCAAGGGTGAAATCAAAGCTGGTCTGAAAATAATTTTCCAAAAGAAAAACTTGGAAATTTATAGAGATAATAAGTTTAAACGTAACTCTATAAAGAGAAATTTTGGTAAAGGAATTAAAATTTCATCTCGAATGAGGTATTTATAGAGTTCAAGAGCAGTAAACTAAGGTTACGCATTGGAATAAAATGATTGGTTAATTTGGACGGTAAAACGGCTGTTCATCATGACTTCTTGACAGCAAACAGCTGTTGTCGTACATGCATGAAAGCTTAGCCACCTAAACAGTTGCTAATCAAACACGTAATCACCAATGTTACGTAACCCTCTCCTCTTCCTCCATGCTGTTCAATATAATCTTATATGGGATTTGCTAATCCCCTTTTTGATACCTTTTTAAGGAACTTAACCTCATCATCATGGATATCACATCATCATCAAAATTTTCATTGTAGATATAAATTTATCATTCATATTTAAAAAGGCTAACTCCGTAAAAAAAATATAAAAATAAAAAATAAAATTATTTCTTACCATAAAATACATTTAAAATTTTCGGGTTCTCACATCCTTCCCCCCTTAAAAGAAGTTTCATCCTCGAAACTTAACTGTGAAATAAATGGGGGTACTTGTTAATCATAGCACTTTCAAGCTCCGAAGTAGCTTCTTCTACACTATGATTCCTCCATAACACTTTTACAGAAGGGTTTTCTTTATTCCTAAAAGTTTTAACTTGTCGATCCAAAATCTGAATTGGAACCTCTTCATAATTCAAATCCGATTGCAGCTCTATCGGTTGATAATCAATTACTCCTCCATGGTCTGCCTTGTAAGGACGTAACACAGATATATGGAATACATCATGTATGTGGCCCAAAGTCGGTGGCAGTGCTAGTTGATAGGCCACTTCTCCAATCTTCCTTACTACTTTGAAAGGTCCTACATAATGGGGACTCAACTTTCCTTTCTTACCAAAACGTATTACGCCCTTCCAGGGTGATACTTTCAATAGTGCATAACTTCCAACTTCCAAAATTTGATCCTTCCTATGTTGATCAGCATATTGTTTCTGTCGGTCTTGAGCTGCTTTCATTCTCATTCTGATCATCCTAATTGCCTCCTCAGTTTGTTGAACTATCTCTGGTCCAATTAGCTTCCTTTCTCCTACTTCATTCCAGTAAAGTGGAGTTCTGCATTTTCTACCATACAATGCTTCAAAAGGGGCCATGCCAATGCTAGCATGATAACTATTATTGTACGCGAATTCGATTAGTGGCAAATGGTTATCCCAATGACTTTTGAAGTCGAGAACACAAGCTCGAAGCATATCTTCTAGTGTTTGAATCGTACGTTCAGATTGACCATCTGTCTGAGGGTGATAGGCTGTGCTTATATCTAGTCTTGTTCCCAGATAATCTTGGAAACTTTTCCAAAATCTTGAGGTAAACCTTGGATCTCGATCAGAGACAATGGAGACAGGCACTCCATGTCGACTCACAATTTCTTTAACATATAACCTTACCATTTGATCCATCTTGTATGTGTACTTGATGGCCAAAAAATGTGTCGATTTGGTCAGTCTATCGACTATGACCCAAATGGCATTCATCCCTCCAAGCGTGGTTGGTAATCCAACTATGAAATCCATTGTGATAAATTCCCATTTCCATTCGGGGATTTCCAATGGTTGAAGTAGTCCACTTGGTTTTTGATGTTCTACTTTAACCCTCTGACATGTTAAGCATCTACTTACCCATTCAGCTATTTCTTTCTTCATGTTGGGCCACCAAAAGCTTTGTTTCAAGTCTTGGTACATTTTCGTGCTTCCTGGATGAATAGAAAACTTTGACTTATGAGCTTCGTGCAACAGTTCGTGTTTTAATTCAGCCTTTGCAAGAATCCACACCCGACCTTCATATCGTAGCAACCCATTGCTATGCATGCGATATCTGCCTTTATCTCCCTTAATTAATCTGTCCATTTCTTTGCAATGCTCTCCTTGTGCGATTTTAATAAGATCGTGCAATTGAGGCCAAACTCGAATTTCTTTTTCCATATCTATCTTCTGAGCAGTGGTAAGGGGATGAAGTTGCAAGCGTTCGAATTCTTTTCTGATCTCCTCTTGAATGGTCATTACATTCAGTCTTTCACAACGACTGAGCGCATCGGCAACTACATTTGCTTTTTCGGGATGGTAGTTGATAGAACAGTCATAGTCCTGAATCAACTCTAACCAACGCCTTTGTCGCATGTTGAGTTCTCTTTGCGTGAATATATACTTCAAACTTTTGTGATCCGTATATATCTCGCACTTCTCACCATAAAGGTAATGCCTCCAAATCTTCAACGCATGAATGATAGCTGCCAATTCTATGTCATGCGTAGGATATCATTTCTCACAATCTTTTAGTTGTCTTGATGTATAAGCAATCACCTTGCCATGTTGCATCAAAACTGCTCCAAGTCCTTGTTTTGACGCATCACTATAAATAATGAATTCTCTCTTGTCATCTGGTAATGTCAAAATAGGGGCTATAGTCAACCTTGTCTTTAATTCCTGAAAGCTCTTCTCACAATCCGGGGTCCAAACAAATTTTGTAGCCTTTCTTGTCAAGTTCGTCAAAGGTACAGCTAGTTTTGAAAAGTCTTTAACGAACCTTCTGTAATAGCCTGCCAAACCTAAAAAACTCTTTACTTCAGTTGGGTTTGTGGGTTGAGGCCATTTCGTGATTGCTTCTATCTTATTAGGGTCTACTGCAATACCGGTTTCATTGATCACATGAACAAGAAACTTTAATTCCTTTAGCAAAAATTCACATTTGGAGAATTTGGCATATAACTATTCCTTTCTTAGAACCTCCAGCGTTATCCTGAGATGTTCCTCATGCTCTTTTGCCGTCTTTGAATAGATAAGAATGTCATCAATGAAAACGATAATGAACTTTATCTAAGAATGGCTTGAAGACACGATTCATGAAGTCCATGAAGGTTGCGGGTGCATTTGTTAGTCCAAATGGCATTACCAAGAACTCATAATGACCATAGCGAGTTCGAAATGTTGTCTTTGATATGTCCCCTTCTTTGACCTTCAATTAGTGGTACCCTGAGCGTAGATCAATTTTAGAGAAGTACCTTCCTCCTTTAAGTTGATCAAAAAGATCGTCTATCCTTGGCAGGGGGTACCTATTCTTGATCGTGACCTTATTCAGTTCCCGATAATCGATGCAAAGTCTCATCGATCCATCTTTCTTTCGAACAAATAACATTGGTGCTCCCCATGGTGAAACACTTGGTCTAATCAATCCTCGTTCTAGGAGTTCTTGCAACTGTATCATCAACTCCTTTAATTCGGATGGGGCCATTCGATACGGGGCCTTGGATATTGGCGCGGTACCGGGGATCAAGTTAATTTTAAAATCCACTTCTCTATCTGGGGGTAGTCCCGACAATTTCTCTGGAAATACGTCTATTAACTCCCTTACCACAGGGACATCCTCGATCTTACTTTCATTCTTGTTGACATCGTGCACATAAGCTAAGAAAGCTTCGCAACCTTTGCGAATCATTTTCTTTGTCTGGATCATGGTCAAGAATGGCGAGGATTTCTCCATTTTAGTGCCATGGAACCAAACCTTCACCTTCTGAGGAGATCGTAAGACAACTTTCTTCTTCTTACCTGATATTTGAATAACCAATTCATTCCCAATATTACGTCGAATTCTCCCAAAGGGAAAGGAATAAGATCAGCAAGAAACTCATGTTGATCTATCTTCAAAGTACAGTTAAGGTAAATGTGAGAAACGCTTATCACCTCACGATTGGCAACTACTACCTCTAAAGGCTTCGGTAGTAGTTCAGGTCGAGTTAACATGTTCCTAGCTAACTGTTCAGATATAAAATTTCGAGTAGCACCCGAATCAAACAACACATGAGCATGTAAGGAGTTCACTAGAAGTGTACCTGTAACAACATCATCGGAAGCCACAGCATCTTGCACCGTCATATTGTAAGTCCTTGCTTGTGGTCGTACCGGTATGGTGTTGGCTCCCGTCAACATTGGTTTCCCACCTTTCTTTTGAGGGCAATTGGGGGAGATGTGTCCTTCCATTCCGCACGTGAAACATGTCCTTACTACGGCCAGCGGTCTGTTATTTTGCTGAGGTTGTTGTGGTCTTCCTTGGAGCGGGGCAACAGTGGAGTTCAAAGTCAGACAATTTGAGGAAAAGTGCCCCGGTTGGCGACACTTGAAGCAAACATCTTTCCCTTTCAAGCATGGGGCTGTGCCATGGTTCTTTCCACAGTTTGCACACACAGTAGCCTTCTTTGTAATGATATCAGATGATTGCTCCCTCCACTTCCTTTTTCCACTATTGCTCAGCTTAATATTATCATTGCTTCTCTCCTCTTTCTTTACACTTACACCACCCAAGTTTTGATGACTTCCCTTATCATCTCCCTTCCTCCTATCTCCCTTCTTATTTTCCCGATTGAAATCATATACTGTCTTGTTACTCCATTATGCAATTCTTGCTTTCTCCATAACTGCATCAAAGTTTCCTAGTTGAAAAATTGCTACCTGCCTCAAAATCGAAGGATTCAATCCTTACTCAAATCTTCGGGTCTTTCTCTCTTCATTACTTACCTGGTGAGGAGCATACCTCATCAATTCATTAAACTTTGCTTCATACTCATCCACTGTCATGGACCCTTGCTTAAAATTTAGGAACCTTAGTTCCATCGCATTGGAGACACTAGGGGGGTAAAATTTCTCCCTAAACCTTTGGGTGAACAGTTCCTAGGTTATTACGGTGTTTGTGTCCCTTGTAGCTTCCTTTTTTGTTAACTCCATTCTCTTAGCACCTTTCCACCAGTGATTGGCTTCCTCTTTTAGCATAAAAGCCGCATACTTAGTTTTGCAATCTTCTGGCACGTCTACTAAGTCGAAAGCTTTTTCGATCTCTTCCAACCAATATTGTGCCACAGTAGGTCCTCCCTTACCATCAAAAGTTGGCGGGGTGATGCTTGTGAACTCTCGGATACATAGCCTATGGGTAACAGTCTTTGGGACTGGAGGTGGTGGTGGCGCTGGCTGGTTCATAGCTACAGCTTCACGAATAATCTGAAGAAATTGAGCTAGCGGGTTGTCGTTTGCATTCCCTGTAGCATTGTTGTTGGCAGAATCATTGTCATTAACAGGGGTCGGTGGTGGAACATGTGGGGTATTGTGATTCATTCCAACAACCTCCTCTGAGCTGTCATCCTCTACAACAACTTTGTCAGCATTACCAGCTTAGTTTTCTCTTTCTAAATTTTCCAAATTTTCAGACCTTGATAGGTTGTTATGGAGATTACTTCTCCCAGGTCTTCCTGGTCTCCTTCCTCTGACCATAATCTAGTATAATATACGCAAAGAGTTAAACATCCTTCACGAAACATTCCATTTTTTTATAGCTCAAGAATTTATAACATAATAAGGTGAAGAGCATTAAGCAACACATAACATTTAGATATGTCAAAATATCTATCATTCATGTACATAGAAGATTGTCATAAACATCGTTCCCTCGTATTCTTACAACAAGCCACACATAGGTCAAAATACACTTGAATACATCGGAGATAGTCGCAACTATCCCTAGCAAAGTTCAAAATACACACAAAATAACCTCTGTCAAAATTTTACATCCACTTCTATAACTAATCCTCCTCATCTTCCATGTCCAAAGATCCTTCGCGCTCCGCCTCCCTTTCCCAATGTCGAGACTGTATACGTGTCTCCTCGATGCGGCGCGCACAGTGGTTGCTCATTTGCTCCAAACGCGTCACCGTGGCATTAGCTGCTGCTGCTGCTACCATCTGTGCATGCATCTCTAATGCCAGCCGATGGTACAAGCTCTGAGTTAACCAAAAAGAAGATTGCCATGCTGATGCTGCTGTGCGAAACCTAGTAATAGTGGCAGCCTGTCGTCGAACTGTCATGGTGCAAGCTGCCGAACGATAGTGAACTTCTGCGTCGTAACTACGTACCATTTCGTCATGGGATGGCGCTGCTGCCTGTGGTGGGGACGGAATAGGCCTCGGAGTATCACATTTCATCCTAGGGGTATCTTGTGTCACAACATGATCGCGATCAGAATGTTGGCGTATTGTGCTTTTCCGTGCAGTATGGCGAACGCGCGGCCCGCGGCGAACAGTGGAAAGTCCGACCTCCTTCATTGGCTTCATGGCGAGGCTGGGACCTTCATATGCTGGTGATGGTGGATGTTCGATCAATGGTGTAGGGTGGAACAGTGGAGACTCCACACTAGGCTCCTCTCCTTCTTCAGATGAAAAGTTATAAACCGGGAGATTTATTCTAGGAGAACGTGCGGGGGATCTAGAACGATCTCTGGCCATCTACATGAAACAATCCAAGTCAATAAATATGAACTTCTTAATAAACAATGCATGCAACAATATATCTATGAGGTGGTGCCTGCATTTCAATCTTATCTTCCCTTAACAGTTTCTACCCTTAAGGTGTTCGACAACCTTACTGTCCAACATAAGTCTTAATCCTTGGCCCATTAACCTATCCTAGTACTTCAATTCTAGTATCAAATTCTTAAATTTCTCTACTGGAGTAATTCTGGGACATACCGCAGTACTCCCTACTCCTGGATGTGGCTTACGGGTAGTGTTTCCTTACGAATCACTTCTGGCTGTAACTGGGCTCTGATACCAACTGTGACGACCCCAAAATCCCTCACTGGACCAGGTCTTCGTCAAAAGAAGGAAAAGATAACCACACATCCATTCATAGAATAATTACTGAAAGAAACGATAATAAAGAGTTATTACAACCCAAATTATTACATTGTCAGCGGAAGCTATTCTGTTTCTCTACTATAATTCAAAACATCACTTCTCAAGTCGTCTTCCTTTTCTCCCTCCGTATTGGCATTACAATTCTGCTAAGAGGCTTAGTGAATAAATACTAATGCCTCAGAAATCTTTAAGTAGTCTTTAGGACTACTGATGATAAACAATTGTGTAAACATCAGGGACTAACAACTCATCAGGGACTGATGACGTCATCTTAATTCTATCGGAGACTAAGAGTGACGTCATCGGAGACTAATTTCTCATCAGGGACTGATGACATCATCTTAATTCTATCGGAGACTAAGACTGACGTCATCGGAGACTAACTTCTCATCAGGGACTGATGACGTCATCTTAATTCTATCGGAGACTAAGAGTGACGTCATTGAAGACTAACTTCTCACCAGAGACTAAAATTATCTCGTCAGAGACTAAGAATATCTCATCAGAGACTAAAAAATATCTCATCAGAGACTAAGAATATCTCATCAGAGATTAATAACATCTCTTGATTCTACTACAATGGAAGACCTATCATGCTCAAACCCAGCTTATGATGTCTTATGAAAATGCAAAAGAATAAGAACTTAGCATAAATCTTGATGCTATGCATGAAAGAAACTGAGTAGGGTTCCAGGTTCTTACCTCTTTGTTCTCAAGGGTGAAATCAAAGCTGGTCTGAAAATAATTTTCCGAAAGAAGAACTTGGAAATTTATGGAGATAATAAGTTTAAACGTAACTTTGAAAAGAGAAATTTTGGTAAAGGAATTAAAATTTCATCTCGAATGAGGTATTTATAGAGTTCAAGAGCAATAAACTAAGGTTACCCATTGGAATAAAACGATTGGTTAATTTGGACGGTAAAACGGCTGTTCATCATGACTTCTTGACAACAAACAGCTGCTGTCATACATGCATGAAAACTTAGCCACCTAAACAGTTGCTAATCAAACACGTAATCACCAATGTTACGTAACCCTCTCCTCTTCCTCCATGTTGTTCAATATAATCTTATATGGGATTTGCTAATCCCCTTTTTGATACCTTTTTAAGGAACTTAACCTCATCATCATGGATATCACATCATCATCAAAATTTTTATTGTAGATATAAATTTATCATTCATATTTAAAAAGGCTAACTCCATAAAAAAATATATATATAATAATACAAAATAAAATTATTTCTTACCATAAAATACATTTAAAATTTTCGGGTTCTCACAGTTTAAGTCAGACTTGATAGTGTCAAATTGTGCCAATCTCTCTTCGAGAAACTTGTTTCTTTTCAAGAGAATGTCATGTGATTCTTTTACATTGGTATGTTCAATAGTTAAAGATCTAAAACTAACATGCAAGTCAGACATATCTTTTTTTATGCTTTTAATGCTAGATGTGTCAAGTAAAATTAAGCACATTGAAATTCTGAGTTGCTTCACATAACTTTTTAGAATCACTTGACTCGTCACTTCGAGCCATTAGAGAAAAGTTGATAACTTCTTCATTAGAATCGTTGTCAATCCAATCTTTACCCTCTGTAATCAAGGCTTTGCTCTTTGATTTAGCTTTCTTGTCAGCAAAGTCTTTCCTTGATTTTTCATCCTTAGTTCTACCACAAGATCTAGGCTTCTTGCACTCATTGGCAAAGTGCCCTAACCCATCACAATTGTAACATCTTATTTTCTTTAAGTCAAAGGTGACTTTTCGACCTTCATGTTTAGGGTTAGGCTTCCTTGACGATTTTCTTCCTTTCCTGCTTGTCTCAACCATCAACCCAGCTCCTTTGTCCCTGCCATGCATGCGTTGTCGGTGCTCTACTTCGAGTTCATAAGTCTTTAAGTTCCCATAGAGCCTGTCCAGTGTGAGTATGTCCAAGTCATGAGCCTCTCTTATAGCTATTGTTTTTGGATCCCAACTTGAAGGGAAAGATCTCATGAACTTGGTGTTGACATCCTCATTGTCATAGGACTTTCCAAGTATTTTCAAATCATTGAGCAAAGTGTTGAACCTATCATAAACTGACGTTATTGGTTCACCAGGCTTTGCTTGAAAGAACTCGTATTGTTGTGTCAACAATGACCTCTTGTTCTTTTGGACTTGGTCAGTCCCTTCACACAGGACTTTGATTGTGTCCCAGATTTGCTTCAATGTTGTGCAGTTGATGATGCTTGTGAACATAAGCTTTAGTCTCCAACTCCTTTAGACTTAGTCTCTGATGACGTAAGCCTTAGTCTCCAACAGGCAAAACTAGTCTCTGATAGATAAAAAAAATCCTTAGTCTATAACAAGTTTTCCTAGTCTCTGACAAGCCTTTTTGTAAACTCCAACGGATCAAATACACATTTTGACTTACTGAAGCTTTGATACTCCATTCCAGCAGTTACTTACAAATAAGAAATAAGTATATCTCTTTACAAAGAATGAATAAATTACAAACAAAGAGATAACTGCTAGCTACAAAACTTCAGTGTTACTAATTAACACTTTCTATACATTCGTACTCTAAGTAATCTAAAGACAATCATCATCAAATGTTCTAAAACCTAACAACCTCCAGGATTTGAATGCTCAAAATTTCCAAATCATGTCTACAAACTTGAAAAGGCACTTTATGGACTGAAGCAAGCACCTAGAGCTTGGTATGACACACTGTCAAAGTTTCTGGTGGAAAACAAATTTTCAAGAGGTATCATTGACAAAACCTTGTTCTTCAGGCAACACCAAGGCCATGTGATTTTGGTTCAAATTTATGTTGATGATATTATTTTTTATTCCACTGACACAAGATTGTGTGAAAAGTTCTCCAAACTCATGCAAAGCAAATATGAAATGAGCTTGATGGGTGAGTTATCTTACTTCTTGGGATTGCAAGTTAAACAAGTCTCTGATGGAATCTACATTCATCGGACAAAATATGCCAAAGAACTTCTCAAGAAATTTGATATGGAGGACTCAAAAGTAGAAAAGACACCTATGGCCACGGCAACCAAGATTGACCCTGATAAGAATGGAAAGAAAGTTGATTTGAAGACTTACAGGGGAATGATTGGATCATTGCTATATTTGACAGCAAGCAGGCCAGACATAATTTTTGCAACATGTCTTTGTGCAAGATATCAAGCTGACCCAAAGGAATCTCATCTCATTGCAGTGAAAAGGATTTTGAGATATATCAAGGGCACTACAGAGTTGGGACTTTGGTATCCAAAGGAGTCTGGATTTGAATTACTAGGATATTCTGAAGCTGACTTTGGAGGATTCAGGATTGACAGAAAGAGTACAACAGGAAGCTGTCAATTTCTAGGAGGAAGGCTTGTATCTTGGTTCAGCAAAAAGCAGCACTCGATCTCTACATCTACTGCTGAAGCTGAATATATTGCAGCTGGAAGTTGTTGTGCACAAATTCTATGGATGAAAAATCAGCTAATGGATTATGGTCTGAACTATTCCAAGATTCCAGTAAGGTGTGATAACACAAGTGCCATTTCCATTGCTGAAAATCCAATGCAACATTCCAGAACCAAGCATATAGAAATCAGATATCATTTTATTAGGGAACATGTTATGAATGAAAATATTGAACTACAGTTTGTACCATCAAATCTGCAACTGGCAGACATATTTACCAAAGCTCTTGATGAAGTCACGTTTTTCAATCTTGTGGGAGAGCTGGGAATGGTGAACTATGCGTCAGGGTCAGGGTCAACTGCCTAAGTTTTCGTATTCCTAACTCATCTCAAATTTCTGATGAAATTAATTGATATGTGATCATATATGTTAATATTGTAAATATGTATATGTATACTTGTATATTTTGTATTTTTTGTTTGGTTGTGTTTGTTTTTGACTGATGTATCAAGGTCGGGGTCTTTGTCAAGGCGCATCAGAGTCAGGGTATTTGACTCACGCATCAAGGTCAGGGTATCAGGCTCGCGCATCAGGGTCAGGGTATCAGGCTCGCGCATCAGGGTCAAGGTATCAGGCTCTCGCGTTAGGGTCAGGGTATCTTGCTCTCAAATCAACGTCAGGGTATCTGACTTATGCATCAGTATCAGGGTATGTACATACAGTAAACATCATGGTAAGGTAAAATGTTTTTAACTGCATCAGGGGATTTCAGTTAGTTGAGTGATGACAATTTAAAAAAAATAAAATAAAATAAAAATTATTATGACGTGTTATCACATAACTGAAACGATTCCCTGATTGCGTGTTTTCTGGAGTAGTTTTCAAACGTCAACAGGCGGGTATTAATAATCTATCTCTCCTACTTTTTAAAACTCCCCAAAACATTTAATCTTTTTATGATATTTGCTCGAGTTTTCTTTCTTTTTCTCTCTCATTTTCACAGAAACCCTAGAACTTCAAACCTTCAAAGCATCAATGGCACGCCAACAAATTCCAAGGAACTTGACAGTCCCACCCACAAACTATGTGGGTTTCTCTGACGTTAATGAGGTAAATGATTGTTTTAAGCCAATAATGAACTATTTACTCAACTCGAAGTATAGTAAAGCAATCTTTACCGATGAAGAAATGTCGGGGGAAGCACTGTCTCAACTATGGACAAGTGTCAAGTTCATGTACTCCACCACCAAGGCTAATGTGGTCAAGGGAATCTCCTTCAAAATTTCCTCTAAGAAAGGGAAGATAACCCCTTCCAGAATTAATTCTGCTTTGGGGCTACCTACTCAAGACCTGGTGGAAGTACCAAGTGATGCAGACCTGTTGGATTTCTTGAAGAAACTGGGCTATAACGCTGCTCCCCACGCAGTGTTAAAGTTCAAGGACCTCAAGAGGGTGAATGTGAAGCGGGAGATCTCTTACCTTTTCGATACAATCACCAAGGCGTTCTCAGGTAAGTGTTCTAACTTTGAGGTAATAACTTCTTTAACTTTGAAAATAGCATACGCCATGATTAAAAATGTAAATATAAATATAGGTAAAATAATTTTTGATGACCTTGTAAATAAATTAGGTAATGTTAATAATAGGAAATCTGAAGTATATTATGCTAGATTTTTGTTTATGATTATTAAGGACCAAATTACTAATTTTTCTTTTAAGAATGATATTACTGTACAGTAATACAAGCAAACAAAGAAATTGTTTGCAAAAATAATAAAGAAATCATATACGACATAACCATATGCACTTTCGCAGCATATGGTACAGGTAGTAAATTCTTCACCTTCTACTTCACAACCTGTAAATTCTTCACCTTCATCTACTATGGCAAAGAAAACAACCAACTCTCTGCCTACCCAAGTAGAACAACCAATTTCCACTCAACCACTCTCAATAGCTCAACCCATAGTTTCTCAAAAGACTATTGAGATTAAAAGAAAACCCAGTGAAGTTACCACATCAACTGAGGGGGAGCCAGGAGAGAGAGTGATTGGCTATAGGAGGAGATTGAAGAAGAAAAAGGGAGCCACGAGTGTTACCCAACAGCCTGACCAGGGTGTATCCTCTCAAAAGGATACTACCTTTGATAAGGAATTAAACATATTTCTAACTAGTTCCTCTCAAAAGGAATTAATTATTGAAAATAGTCCTCAACCAGGGACACAGTTGAGTGAGGCACATACACTGACCATGGACTCTGATTAAACTAACATCAGGGTCTCTGAGAGCCACTTGCAGAAATCTGACACAGTGAGTGCACACACTAATCAAGATGTTGTATTTCAGAAGCTTCTCAATAAGATCAACATGAGTCATAAGCATTCTTCTACAGCATCTTTTAATGAATCACCTCCTCGTTCAGTGATTCAGCCAACACTCCCATCTACACCACTTCCTTCTTTCTCTGTTCCTCAAATTTCTTCAGATATTATGACACAAACATTGAGTGTCATAAGATCAGATTCTCCACTTTCTCAATTCGTGGAGGAGCCAACACTCCCTGACATAGTGATTGAAAGTCACCACTCTCAAATGGTTGACTCATTTTTCCTTGAAACAATCACTGATGATCAGACAGGGGTCATAAATTCCAATGTATGTACCACAACAATAAGTCTTTATGTTCCCCCAATTGTAAATACTTCTTCTATAGAAACATACACTTCTCCAATTATACATACACACATTACTTCTACTCCTTCTCCTATCACTACTGTGGAACCAGAACCTGTACATACATTACTTGAACTGGCCACAATTGCTGATCTCCAAGCCCATAGGAGCCCTTCTAGGACAATTTTTAGTGAGGCTGAGAGAATACTTAGTGCAGTGAGGCAAAGTCAAACCCCTGAGAGAACTTTCGCAAAAGGAGAAGAAGAGAGTACTGCCTTAGTAGGCAAAGAAAAAGGAGAGAATTCGAGTGATGCCTTAGAAGGCACAGAAAAAGGGGAGAATGAGGGAGATAAGGATGAGATCCTTGTAAATAAAGAACAGAGAGAAAATATAGTTACTGTAAATACTACTTCTAGCTCTGAAAGTGATGAAGATGATGCTCCACAAGATGATTTTTCCCAGTTCATCGGAGTTGATTTATATTTTCAGCAGAATCAGATGGCAAAAACTGTACAGTTACTCAAGCAAGAGTTAGCTAGGACCACCGATCCAATTTTGATCAAAGTGTTAAAGTCACATATCATGATTGGTCAGTCTATAGAAATAGAAAATAAAAAATTGTATACACATTTTTCAACAAAGATCAACAGTGTACAACAGGTTGTCGACTCTCTAGTCACCAGCCAGACCCTGATCCGAATGAAGAAGCAAGCTGACAATGTAGACAAGAAGCTTGCTGATCTCACTACCCAACTGACTAGCATGGAAATTCTGCAACAATCCATGGCTGACACTCTGAAGAAAGTTCTTCAAGTCACATCCCGACTCTCAACTCCCACTAATGATGCTGTTAAAAAGGGGGAGAAATCTACCAAGCATTCGTCAGGGGATGTTGCTGAGAAATCAAGTCAACCATCAGGGGATGTGACTGCTGTTGTTCCTGCTCCACAATCCAAGGACAAAGGCAAGGGCATCCTGATTGAGGAACCAAAGAAGAAATCCAACACTCAATCAGGGCCTATGCTACTTGGAGATGCCATGAAGATAACCCACTTTCCAACTCCTGTTGAAGATGTAATTGATGGGAAAGTGGAGCTGGTCTATCCTCAAGATAAAAAGCTGGTGGAAGCTGATGCACTCTATGCACAGCAACTTCAAGAAAGGAAGAGAGGGAAATGACAAAGGAACAGGAGGAAGCAAAGGAGAAAAAGAGTGTTAGGCCCAGGACCTCTAGGAAACCTCAGCCAAAAAGATCTCACAATCCTAGGGGTGCATCAGGGGATAAAATCCAAGACAAAATTGAAGACCCTGATGCCACCAAACCCAAGTCATCTGAAGCCAAGGATCAAGCTCCTTCTCCTATTACCACAGCATATGGTCCACCCACTCTAGCTAAATCCCTCAAAGAAGAAAGGCGCAAAAACCTGACATTTATGTTCTCCATAAAAAGCATAGATGTTAGGTTCAACAATAAAAGGGATCAGCTAATAATAGTGCAACTGAAGAGTGGGTCGCAATTCAATGTAACAATGGACTGGTTTAGGAGAATGGATGCTGAACAATTGGTATTAATGCTGAATCTGATTTCTAAATCGTCAGCGGCTAACAGAAGCTTAAGGGGGATGATTGAGAAGCTGAGGAGAGTCATCAATGATGATAAAAGCCTGCCCACAGCCTTGGAAAGACCTTCGAAGCGAATTTACAAATTCACTGATGGGCAGGAGAAAAGCATTAAAATCAAAGACGTTGATGGTCTCGACCTAGAGGAAGCGATGCATGTTCTAAGCCAAATTGCTTATCACAAAATTGAACATGTTATCAAGTTCAGAATCTTGCTGATTTAGAGAGTGCTCAAAGAGATTGAAGAAACCAGAGCTGATGATGGGAATGCTGTAGTAAAGAATGTGCCACCAATGAAAGGATTCAAATAATATCCAAAAATGATCACAAGCCCCATTGTGTTGAGTTCAAAAATAAAAAGGGGGAGATCATTACCTTCCACTGGTCACAACTTGCTGCAGCCAACATTCAAGAGATAAAATTTGTCCTTGAAGCTTTGGAATCCAGCAGCAATGTCAACATTGTCAACTTCAGAAAACTTCTTCAAAGGGAGCTGGAGCAACTAGAGGCTGGAGGGGAAGACAACAGACTTAGGATTCCTGATCAAAATCCAGATCAAAGGAGAGAAGGCCTTGGAAGTGACTCTCAACCGATTGAATCAAGTCATCCATTGCCCTTTGTCTCAGCAAAAAGGAAAAGGGATCCTAATATCTAAATCTGCATATTTTTGTTGTAATAGATATAGGAAAAATACTTGTACAGAAATTCTTTTATTAGTTCATTCAAAATTCTTTCTTGTATTTAGTATTGGTTTTGACATCATCATCAGTGCATCTAGGAATTTATGGTTATCAAAATGATAAACATAAATATGGGGAGATTGTTAGAGTTAATTAATGATGATGATGTTTAGGAAATAAATTGTGCAACTGTAAATACTTAAGGTATATTATAAACCTTAAGATTAGCACAAGTTTTGCATCCACTGATGATAATCTTATTCATCAGGGGATGGTCAATCACTTCACAAGACAAGTCGAAATATGGAACATCTGAAGGACTTGACAAAGTGAAGAAGAATGTCTGATGCTATTTCATAACAGTCAAAGTATTCCGCACATTAGATATTCTAAACAAAGTTTTGTTGATTAAGAACTGTCAGGGGAACCCATCAGGGGAAACTCATCAGGGGAAACCCATCAGGGGGAACCCATCAGGGGGAACCTATCAGGGGAAACTTGTCAGGGGATGACGAAGGCAGACCAACCCATCAGGGTGAGACTTTAAGGTATGACAATGTCAGGCTAACCCATCAGGGGAAAAGCTCAACACTATATCTATGGAAGCCATCAGTGTGTGTAGATAGTCATAACATCAGTGGATCAGGAAGCACTGAGTAAAACTCAAGTGAAGGTTGAAGACCTGATCCAGTCTGTACAAACAGGGGATCCAGAAGAACTGATCAAGTCCATCAGGGCTGGTCGTTAGTGGATGATTATGACAGCATACACCCGTCATCAGTTCTTACACGCAAATCAACATAACTTGTTATAGAAGCAAGAGATATTAACTGGAAAGATATTTCTTGAAGTTTGTTATGGTCCAATGTGAACTCTCAAACATTAAATGCACACAGATCCGGGGAAGAAAAAGAAGCAACAAAAGTAGTAGCAGTCTGACACATAGTTTCCAAAGGACAACTATGTGACATATATGCGGCTAAGTTGAAAAGAGCAGCACGCCTTCACACGTGGTTTCAACAACTGATCTTCTATATATGCAAAGGAGTTCTCATTACACAAAGTGAGATCAATCCAACAGATCAACAAACAAGAAGCACACAAATCACTAGAGCAGCTTTGTAATATATCTTGAGAGAAATATTTCGAAGAAAGATTAAAAGCTAGTGAGTGTGAATTAGAAGCTGTAATTTCATTACAGAATTCGTAGTTGTTTAATCACATTTGTGATTATACAAATTTCCAGAAAAACCTCAAGTTTTAATACAATTATTTTAACTTGAATTTGTGTGTTCATACTTTATTGTTTTTCTGTTCATAGTAGTTGTTTCCAATTAGTGCCAACTAAAGTTTAAAAAGAGCAAAAAGATTGTAGTGTTTGCATTCATCTCCCCCCCCCCCCACCCTCCCCCCTCTACAAACATTTGAGCTTATTTTGTTCTAACAGAAAAGGATTCAAGATCTGCACAATAGAGTCAGGGATAGGTTTGGGAACTCTTCTTTTAGGAGAAAGCTTGACAATTATTTTAACATGAGTGGCAGGATTTGGAATCAAAGCTCGTTGATGTGCTTCTTGATCTCTCTCCCTTTTTTTGATATCATTAGTCATAATAGGGAGAAAGTCAATTTTAGTGATGCGGTCATCAAGTTCAGGATCACCACGAGCAGACTTGGTGGTTGGAGTAGAGTCAGCAAGAACAATTCATTCAACAGGCAGAGTGTTGCAAAGGCATGCTAAAACTTGATCTATTTTGGCTTCAAGTTCAACAAGCTTTCTCTCGGTGGATTTCTTGGTATGGGAGTGATGTTTTGCAGTAGGCTTGGAGTTCTTGGCAATAGGGTTGGAATGATAAGTATCCTCAAGGCAGACAGGACGAGTGGACTTGGTGCATATATATGTTCTTGTTTTTGCACAAGTGAAATTTTATAAAGAGGAGAAGTCAGCCGAAGGAACATATCCTTTAGTAGCAGGAATGTTGTTAGTAGGAATCATATGAAATTTGTGTTTCCTCATATCCCATGTGAAACCTGCTGGCAAAAGCAGTAGCTGTGTCATCAGAATGCGAAGTAGAGCTTCATATTTTATGCTGCTCTCCAAGGATTTTCAATGAGCACTATGAAGTTTGTAACTCTTATGAAGGAATTTGATATGGCACACATTCCCTTTTTGCACCGGTAGGAGTAAAGCATAGGTAAAAAAAATAGGAAATCAACAAGGAGCATGTAAGTGAAAAAATCATCTGTCAATCCAAGCCAAAGTCTTCTGCTCCTTGCTGATGGTTGACTAAGGATGATTTCCTCCTGAAATTCCCATCCACGGATGACCTATGCTCCATAAATTCTTCTGGTGTTGTTAGCATGGACATCCTTGGCTTTTTTCTCGATCAAAAGTTGAAGAAAATGTTCATACAACATGATTTCCCTCTCAATACGCTCATAGTAGAAAGAGTGTCTGAGAGGTGCATTGAAACCAAGTTCTTTTAATCGCATGAGCAAGACCCTTCTGAAGTGTCTCACTACTAAGTCAGGATACTGAGCAAGGAGGTAATAGTCATTCTGAATTTCATAGCTTTGCTCTTTAAGGAGGTCTTATTTAGCCATCTTGATACCAGTAACGGCTGCCTTGGCTAGTCTCTCTTCAAAAAACTCTTCACTTATAATCAACTCCCCATTAATAGTATGTTCCTTGATATCATGAATGGCAACTTCAATCTCTTCTTCTTTGTCAACAAGCTCCCTTTAATCAGGTGTGGTTGGCTGAGACGACTCGCCACTTGGTCTTTCTGTGATTTACTCAGCAAGGTATGCCTTGGGGTCTAGGCCAACTTCTTTAGTATATTCTATCAACAGGGTTTTGATGAGGTCTTCTGATCTTTGTTTCATTCTTCTTTTAGTATGAACTTCATCATCGTTGCTGTCAGAATCACTGCTGCTAGAAACTGTTAGAGATAAATGATGATGATGATGATTTTGTAATAAATTGTGCAACTGTAAATACTTGAGGTATTTTATAAACCTTAAGATCAGCACAAGTTTTGCATCCACTGATAATAACCTTATTAATCAGTGGATGGTCGATCTCTTCACAAGAAAAGTCAGAAAACAGAAACATTCAAAGGACTTGACTAAGTGAAGAAGAATGTCTGATGCTACTTGTAAACAGTCAAAGTATTCCGCACATCAGAAATTCTAAATCAAAGTTACGTTGCTTAAGTTCCATCAGGGGAACCCATCAGGGGGAACCCATCAGGGGAACCCATCAGGGGGAACTCATTAAGGGAAACCTGTCAGTGTATGACGAAGGCAGACCAACCCGTCAGGAAAACACTTAAGGACATGTCAGTGTCAGGCCAACCCATCAAGGTAACCCTTCAGGGGGAATGACCAAAATAGCATCAAGGGGCCATCAGTGTATGCCGTCAGTCATAACCATCAGGATCAAGAAGCACTGAGTGAAACTCAAGTGAAGGTTGAAGCCCTGATCAAGTCAATAAGCATCAAGGGATCCAGAAGCACTGATCAAAGTCTATCAGGCCTGATAGTCAGTGGATCGTTATGACAGCATGCACCCGTCATCAGTACTTACACGGAAATCAACGTAACATGTTAAAGAAGCAAGAAATATCAACTGGAAAGATATTTCTTGAAGTTTGTTTTTGATCCAATGAGAACTCTCTCGCATTAAATGCACACAGATTAGGGGAAGAAAAAGAAGCAACAAAGCATGCAGCAGTCTGACACATAGGGCTACGATGTGACATACTTGCGGCTAAGTTGAGAAAAGCAGCACATCTCTAGCACGTGATTTCATCAACTGATCAACATATAAGCAAAGGAGTTCTCATTACAAATATACAGAGATTGCATCTATCCAACAGATCAAACAAACAAAGAAGCACACAACACTAGGAAGCTCAGAAATATATTTCTTGAGAGATTTATTTTTCAGAGAAAGTTTTCGTAGCTAGTGAGTGTGAGAAGCTGTGAATTTTATTTGCAGAAATTGTAGCTGTAAATCACATTTGTGATTATATAGATTTCCAGAAAAACCCCAAGTTTTAATATAACTATTTTAACTTGAATCTGTGTGTTCATTTCTTATAGTTTTTCTGTTTGTTACAACTGTTTTCCAGTAAGCTCTTTTAAGTTTAAAAGAGCGAAAAGTTTCAAGTGTTTGTATTCACACCTCCCCCCCCCCCCCCCCCCCCCCCCCCC
>CM025786.1:39381446-39394896 GCA_014636745.2 Centella asiatica
CCCCCCCCCCCCCTTCTACAAACACTTGTGCTTATATTGCACTAACAATTGGTATCAGAGCTTCTTAGCAGATTTCACTTGCTAATAACGATCATTATCTATGGCCAACAAAGCTGGAAACAGTAAAGTCCCCATGTTGGAAAGGGGCAAATACTTCTTTTGGAGACAAAGAATGATAGTTCATCTGAGAGCTATCGATGATGAATATTTGCAAATCCTAGAGGAAGGCCCTTATGTTCCCAAGAAGCTCATTCCTCTTGAAGTCGTCAATGGAGTCAGTATTCCAGAAAAGCTTGTTCCAAAGACACCTGATGAAATGACGATGGAAGAGAGAGAAAAAGTGAAAAAGGATCTCAAAGTAACTGGGATCCTGTATAATGGTTTAGACGATGATATGCTAAATAGTATCATGAATCTTACCACGTCTAAATCTATATGGGATACCATACAAATACTTTGTGATGGTACTGAGGAAGTGAGGGAGAACAAATTGTAGCTGTTAACACAACAGTATGAGTGGTTAACAATGAAAAATGGTGAAACACATACTGAAATGTTTGACAGGTTTAACAGGTTGGTAAATGACCTGAGATTATATGGGAAGGCATATGCTAACAAGGATGTGAACAGAAAGTTCATGAGAGCCCTTCCCATATCATGGGATCCTAAGACAACAGCCATCAGGGAATCCAAGGACATGAATCTTCTAGACTTGGATAGGCTTTATGGCACCCTAAAGACATATGAACTTGAGGTTCAACAAAGATCTGAAATGTCAGGGGATGCCAGAAAGCTTAAATCTGTAGCCCTGATGGCTGCCACAAAGGACAAACAAGAAGCAAGACCAAGTGTCTTGATGAAGCAGCAACTAGAAGATGCTGACAAAGAAGGGGACAAAGAAGCTGACTCCAAGGAGGAAGAATATACTCCGGAAGAGTTAGAGGAGCTGGATGAAACCATGGCCTTTCTTACAAAAAGGTTTTCCAAGCTGAAATTCCAAAAGCCTTCGGGATCTAAAAGATTTTCAGTAAGGAAACCCAGTAGCACGAAAAACTTTATTGACAAATCAGGAATAAAGTGCTACAAATGCAATGAGCTGGGCCACTTTGCAAACGAGTGCCGCAAGGCCACAAAAGATGGTGAATCCAGAGACAAAGAAGCTGTTGTGGACTACAAGAAGAAATACTTTGACCTTCTTAATGCAAGCAAAAGCATATATAGCAGAGGGAAAGGACTGGGCTGACTCTGATGAAGAAGAAAATGAAGAATATGTCAACCTAGCCCTGATGGCCTCATCCACTGAAAGTAGCAGCTCACAGGTAAGCCTCGAAATTTCCTCTAACATGTCTAAAACTGATTGTGTTAAAACTGTTAAGGAAATGGCTTGTGAGATAAAGGATCTCTATGATACCATGAGGAATGTTGTAGCTGAAACTAAGAGAGTTCAGAAAATAAATGAAAATTTATCTGCAAGGAACACTCTTTTAGAATCAGAAAACTCCAGACTTGAGAGTCTTGAAAAAGAGCTCTCAAGGACTAAAAATCTTCTTGACTGTGCTATCAAAAGAGAGGAATGGACCTCGAATCTTCTTAGTCAAGAAAGGGAAGTCATTAAGAGATGGAATGAGTCTAGCAGGAAACTGGAGGATCATTTAAAAAATCAAAAATTTGATCCAAAATCTGCTTTAGGCTATGAAGAGACTCATGTGCAGCAACCTCCCATTGAGGTTGAAGTGGCAGCTAGCTTTGGAAAAAGGCCAACACAACCTATCAAGTTTGTTAAGACAGCAACAAAGCTAGAATCAGGGAATGTTTTCCCAGTGAGTGAAGCTTCCACTAGTGGTGGGAGAGGCAAGAAACTTATTCTTGCCAAAGCACTCAACCCTCCAGTTATGAAAGAACTAGACTATGCATCAGTGGATACACAGTCGTCAGGGGGAAAGAGTGCATCAGGCCGTAGTAGCCCATCAAGGGAAAAAGGCCTGTCAGGGGAAAGCAAGAAGAATAAAAATGGTAAGCTAGGTGTTAATAAAACTAGCAATTATTCTTCCATTCATGAAGCCCCTAGAAAAGTGTGCTGGATTTGTGGTAACTGTAGTCATTTATCTTTTCAATGCAAAGAAAAACCACAAATTTTGACTGGCGCAATCTTGTATGCTGATGATTTACCAACTGTTAAAGCCTGCTCCTCCAAGGAAAAAGGCAAAATAACTATTGAGAAATCAAAAGCATATGCTGAAGCTCCTAAAAAGGAGAAAGTTTTAAATTTGCCAAAACCAAAAGTCACCAATAAAGAAAAAGTTGTGTTACCTATTACTGTGACTAAACCTAGAGGACCCAAAACAAATTGGGTACCAAAAACAATTTAAATGTTTTCTTGTGTGCAGGGAAAGGTCAAAAGCAGTCAAATCTGGTTTCTAGATAGTGGCTACTCAAGGCACATGACAGGAAACAAAGCCCTGCTCACAGAATTCCAAGAAAAGGCTGGTCCAGTAATTTCATTTGGTGATAATAGCAAAGGACTAACTCTTGGTTATGGCAAAGCAGCAAATGGGAATGTCTCATTTGAAAATGTAGCACTGGTTGATGGGCTCAAGCACAATTTGCTAAGCATAAGTCAACTAAGTGACAAAGGATTCATCACTTCCTTCAAAGGAGATCAGTGCCTAATCTCAAATGAAAGTGATGGGAAGCTGGTTTTGTCAGGGATAAGAAAAAGAGATCTCTATGTTGCTGATTTTAATTCAGTAAATGGAGAATCTCCTGATGAAAGCAGGCTATGGCACAAGAAGCTCTCTCACCTGAACTTCAAGTCAATTAATGATCTAGTGAAGAGAGAGTTGGTAACTGGACTACCCCAAATGGAGTTTATCCAAGAAGGATTATGTTCAGCATGTCAACAAGGGAAGCAAAGGAAATCATCCTTTGTCAGCAAGGAAGCCACAATGATCAAAGATCCAATTCAATTGTTACACATGGATCTCTTTGGCCCTATCAACATTATGTCAGTGTCAAAGAAAAGATTTGCAATGGTCATTGTGGATGACTACACTAGATACACTTGGGTAAAGTTTCAGCATGCTAAATCAGAAGTATCTCAACAAATTATTGACCATATCAAGAAGGTGGAAACAGAATCAGGGTCAGTGGTTAGAATGTTGAGAACAGATAATGGAACTGAATTCAATGGAACTGAATTCAAGAATGCAACTATTGAGGGATTTTGTGTGTAAAAAGGCATAAATCATGCATTCTCTGCTCCAAGGACTCCTCAACAGAATGGTGTAGTGGAAAGGAAAAATAGAACCTTGATTGAAGTTGCTAGGTGAATGCTAGCAGAGGCAAAGATTCCCACCTATTTTTGGGATGAAGCAATTTCCACTACTTGTTTTACTCAGAATAGATCTCTAATCAACAAGGCTCACAACAAGAAACCATATGAGCTAATGACAGGGAGAAAGCCAAGCATCAAGTTCCTCCATGTCTTTGGATGCAAATGTTTTGTTCTGAGGAATTTTGGTGAGAACTTAGGAAAATTTGATCCAAAAGTTGATGAAGCAATTTTCCTAGGTTATTCTCTGTCATCCAAGGCCTACAGGGTTTACAACAAAAGACTTCATGTGGTGATGGAGTCTATAAATGTAGCTTTTGATGATCAAGAGATTTCTGGACTTGAAGACCCTGGTTTTCACGAAGAACTCAGGTTTGAAAATGAAGATGAAAATGATTATCAAGAGACTGAAGCCTATGAGTGCAGACAAATGGAGAATTTATCCATTCCTGGTGTCAATCCAAACAATGTAGTCCCCCCGTCAGCAGATAGAGTCAATTTCCTGGACAACAGATCAGGGGATACTCCATCAGGGGATCATTCATCAGGACATGCACCATCAGGGGATAACTTGAACCTTGAATTATCCATTAATTCAGGGGGAGAGTCTTCAGAAGCTGGGAGCACAGGCTTAGGGGGAGGAGATGATAGTCAAGCAAGCTCATCAAGACACATCTCTAATCCTAAATGGGCCAGAAGTCACACAACAGATCTGATTATTGGTGACCCAAGCAAAAGAGTGCAGACCAGGAAAGCAACATCTAATGAATGCCTATATGCTTCTTTTCTTTCTCAAATTGAGCCAAATAAGTTTGAAGAAGCTGTTCAAGATGCAGACTGGATCTTGGCAATGCAGGAAGAGCTAAATCAATTTGAAAGGAATCAAGTATGGAAGCTTGTACCTAAACCCAATGATAGGATCATAATAGGTACTAAGTGGATATTCAGAAATAAGATGGATGAAGCTGGCATTGTTGTAAGAAACAAAGCAAGACTGGTTGCAAAAGGATATCTTCAAGAAGAAGGGACTGATTTTGATGAGACCTTTGCACCAGTAGCCAGACTTGAGGCTATAAGAATTTTCTTAGTCTATGCAGCACATTCAAATTTTAAAGTATATCAAATGGATGAAGTGCTTTTCTAAATGGGAAATTGGAACAGGAGGTGTATATCCAACAACCTCCAGGTTTTGAATGCTCAAAATTTCCAAATCATGTCTACAAACTGGAAAAGGCACTTTATGGACTGAAGCAAGCACCTAGAGCTTGGTATGATACACTGTCAAATTTTCTGGTGGAAAACAAATTTTCAAGAGGTATCATTGACAAAACATTGTTCTTCAGAAAATACCAAGGTCACCTGATTTTGGTTCAAATTTATGTTGATGATATTATTTTTGGATCCACTGACACAAGACTGTGTGATAAGTTCTCCAAACTCATGCAAAGCAAATATCAAATGAGCTTGATGGGTGAGTTATCTTACTTCTTGGGATTGCAAGTTAAACAAGTCTCTGATGGAATCTACATTCATCAGAAAAAATATGCCAAAGAACTTCTCAAGAAATTTGATATGGAGGACTCAAAAGTAGCAAAGACACCTATGGCCACGGCAACCAAGATTGACCCTGATAAGAATGGAAAGAAAGTTGATTTGAAGACTTACAGGGGAATGATTGGATCATTGCTATATTTGACAGCAAGCAGGCCAGACATAATGTTTGCAACATGTCTTTGTGCAAGATATCAAGCTGACTCAAAGGAATCTCATCTCATTGCAGTGAAAAGGATCTTGAGATATATCAAGGGCACTAAAGAGTTGGGACTTTGGTATCCAAAAGAGTCTGGATTTGAATTGCTAGGATATTCTGATGCTGACTTTGGAGGATGCAGGATTGACAGAAAAAGTACAACAGGAAGCTGTCAATTTCTAGGAGGAAGGCTTGTATCATGGTTCAGCAAAAAGCAGCACTCAATCTCTACGTCTACTGCTGAAGCTGAATATATTGCAGCTGGAAGTTGTTGTGCACAAATTCTATGGATGAAAAATCAGCTAATGGATTATGGACTGAACTATTCCAAGATTCCAATAAGGTGTGATAACACTAGTGCCATTGCCATTGCTGAAAATCCAGTGCAGCATTCCAGAACTAAGCATATAGAAATCAGATATCATTTTATCAGGGAACATGTTTTGAATAGGAATATTGAACTACAGTTTGTACCTTCAAATCAGCAGCTGGCAGACATATTCACCAAAGCTCTTGATGAAGCCACTTTTTCAAATCTTGTGGGAGAGTTGGGAATGGTGAATTATGCATCAGGGTCAGAGTCAAACTCCTAAAATTTGGTATTTCTATCTCATTTCATAAGTTCTGGATAAAATCAATTGATATGTGGTTATATATGTTTGAATTGTAAATATGTATATACTTGTATATTCTACATTTTGTTGTTTTGTTTTTGTTTTAACTGATGCATCAGGATCAGGGCTTCCTTAAGGACGCATCAAGGTCAGGGTGTTGATCTTGTTCGTCAGGGTCAGGGTATCCAACCTGTGCGTCAGGGTCAGGGTGTCCGTCTTGTGTATCAGGGTCAGGGTATGTACATACAGTGAATCATCAGGGTAAGTTTAAAATTTTTTTTACTGCATAGGGTTTCAAGGCAGTTAAGCGATGACAGCTCATCATTAAGTTCTTCTCTCACTGATGACGTGTCATCACAGAAACTGAACTGACTCCCTGATAGCGTGCTTTCAGGAGAGTTTTCAAACGTTAATAGGCGGGTATTAATACTCTATCTCTCCTACTTTTTGAAACTCCCCAAAACGTTTAATCTCTACCTGATATTTGCTCAAGTTTTTTTTCTCTCTCGTCTTTATAGAAACCCTAGAACTTCAAATCTTCAAAGCATCCATGGCACGACAACAAATTCAGAGGAACTTGACAGTCCCACCCACAAACTACGTGGGCTTCTCTAACATTGATGATGTAAGTGAATGCTTTAAACCGATAATGAACTATCTGCTCAACTCTGAGTATAGTAAAGCCATCTTTACCGATGAAGAAATGTCGGGGGAGGCACTGTCACAACTATGGACAAGTGCCAAGTTCATGTACTCCACCACCAAACCTAATGTGGTCAAGGGTATCTCATTCAAAGTTTCGTCTGAGAAAGGGAAAATAACTCCGTCCAGACTTAACTCTGTTTTGGGGCTACCTACTCAAGATCTAGTGGATGTACCCAGTGATGCAGATCTGCTGGATTTCTTGAGGGAACTGGGCTATAACGCTGCTCCCAAAGCAGTGTTAAAGTTCAAGGATCTCAAGAGGGTGAACGTGAAGAGGGAGATTTCTTATCTCTTCGACATCATCACCAAGGTGTTCTCAGGTAAGTGTCTAACTTCGAGGTTATTACCTCTTTAACTTTAAAAATAGCATTTGCAATTATTAAAAATGTAAATATAAATATAGGTAAAATAATTTTTGATGACCTTGTAAATAAGTTAGGTAGTTTTAATAATAGGAAATCTGAAATATATTATGCTAGATTTTTGTACATGATTATTAAAGATCAGATTACTAATTTTTCTTTTGAGAATGATATACTTGTACAGAAATACAAGCAAACAAATAAACTGTTTGTAGAAATAATAAAGAAATCTTTTTCAGTCGAACCGTTTGCACTTCCATCGCATATGGTATAGGTAGTAAATTCTACACCTTCTACTTCTTGAACTGTACATTCTTCACCTTCATCTACTATGGCAGAGAAATCAACCACCTCTCTGCCTACCCAAGTAGAACAACCAATTTATTCACGACCACTCTCAACAACCCAACCCACAGTCTCCCAAAAGACTGTTGGGATTAAAAGAAAACCCAGTAAAGTTACCACAACAACTGAGGGGGAGCAAGGAGAGAGAGTGATTGGCTACAGGCGTAAGAAGAAGAAGGGAGCCACGAGTGTTACCCAACAGCCTGACCTGACAGTATCCTCTCAAAAGGATGCTGCTTTTGATAAGCAATTAAACATATTTCTAACTAGTTCCTCTCAAAAGGAATTAGTTATTGAAAATAGTCCCCAACCAAGGACACAATTGAGTGAGGCACATACACTGACCATAGACACTGATGAACCTACCATCAAGGTCTCTGAGAGCCACTTGCAGATATCCTCTACAGTGAGTGCACACACCACTCAAGATGTTATAGCTCAGAAGCATTCTTCTACAGCATCTTTTGATGAATCACCTACTCATTTAGTGATTCAGCCAACACTCCCATCTACACCACTTCCTTCTTTCTCTGTTCCTCCAATTTCTTCAGATATAATGACACAAACATTAAGTGTCATACAATCAGATTCTCCACATTCTCAATTCGTGGAGGAGCCAACACTCTCTGACACAGTGTTTGATAGTCACCACTCTCACATGGTTGACTCATTTTTACTTGATACAAACACTGATGATCAAACAGGGGACATAAACTCCACTGTACATACTACAGCTATAACTCTTTATGTACCCCCAATTGTATATACTTCCTCTATAGAAACATACACTTCTCCAATTATACATACACACTTTACTTCTTCTCCTACTCCTATCACAATTGTGGAACAAGAATCTGTACATACATGATTTGAAATGGTCACAATTGATGATTTCCAAGCCCATAGGAGCCCCTCTAGGACAATTTTGAGTGAGACTGAGAAAATACTTAGTGCAGAGAGGCAAAGTCAAACACTTGAGAGGACTTTGGCAAAAGGAGAGCAAGAGAGTACTGCCTTAGTAGGCAAAGAAAAATGAGAGAATATGAGTGATGCCTTAGACGGCAAAGAAAAAGGAGAGGATGAGAGAGATAAGGATGGGATCCTTGTAAATAAAGAACAGAGAGAAAACCCAGTTACTGTAAATTCTACTTCTACCTCTAAAAGTGATGAAGATGATGCTCCACACGATGCTTTTTCCCAGTTCATCGGAGTTGATTTGTACTTTCAGCAGAACCAGATGTCTGACACTGTACAGTTATTAAAGCAAGAGTTAGCTAGAACTACTGATCCAATCTTGATCAAAGTGTTAAAGTCACAGATCATGATTGGTCAGTCAATAGATATAGAATATAAAAAATTATATACACATTTTTCATAAAGATACAAAATGTACAGCAAGTTGTCGACTCCCTGATCACCGGCCAGACTCTACTCCGGATGAAGAAACAAGCTGACACTGTTGACAAAAAGCTAGCTGATCTCACTTCTCAACTGTCTAGCATGGAAACTCTGTAACATTCCATGGCTGGCACTCTACAACAAGTTCTTCAAGTCACATCCCGACTCTCAACTCCCACTGATGATGCTGTCAAAAAGGGGGAGAAATCAACCAAGCAGTCGTCAGGGGATGTTGCTGAGAATTCAAATCAACAATCAGGGGATGTGACTGCTCCTGTTCCTGCTCCAAAATCCAAGGATAAAGGCAAGGGTATCCTGATTGAGGAACCCAAGAAGAAATCCAACACTCAATTAGGGCCTAAGCTACTTGGAGATGCCATGAAGACAGCCCACTTTCCAACTCCCGTTGAAGTTGTAATTGATGGGAAAATAGAGCTGGTCTACCCTCAAGATAAAAAGTTAGTAGAAGCTGATGCAATCTTTGCACAGCAACTTCAAGAAGAAGAAAAGAGGGAAATAGCAAAGGAACAGGAGGAAGAAGCAAAGAAGAAGAAGAGTGTCAGGCCCAAGACCTCCAGGAAACCTCAGCCAAGAAGATTTCAGAACCCTAAAAGTGCATCAGGGGATAAAAATCAAGATAAAACTGAAGACCCTGATGCCACTACAAAGAAGTCATCTGAAGCCAAGGACAAAGCATCTTCTCCTATTACCAAAGAATATGGTCCACCCACTCTAGCTGAATTTCTCAAAGAAGAAAGGCGTAAAAACCTAACATTTATGTTCTCCATAAAAAGCATAGATGTCAGGTTCAACAATAGAAGGGATCAGCTAATAACAGTTCAACTGAAGAGTGGGTCAGAATTCAATGTAGCAATGGACTGGTTTAGGAGATTAGATGCTGAGTAATTAGGACTTGTCCTGAATCTGATTCCAAGATCCTCGCAGGCTAACAAAGACTTAAGGGGGATAATCGACAGGCTGAGGAGAGCCATCAACAATGAAAGGAGCCTGCCCACAGCATTGGAAAGTCCACTGAAATTATTCTATAGATCCACTGATGGGCAGGAGAAAAATATAAGGATCAAAGAAGTTGATGGCCTAAACCTGGAGGAAGCGATGCATGTTCTAAGCCAAATAGCCAATCACAAAAATGAACATGTCATCCAGTTTAGAATCCTGCTGATTCAGAGAGTATTGAAGGAGATTGAAGAAACCAAAGCTGATGATGGGAACACTGCAGTAAGGAATGTGCCACCAGTGAAGGGATTTAAAGAATATCCAGAAATGATCACTAGCCCCATGGGTGTTCAATTCAAAAATAAAAAGGGGAAGATCATTACCTTCTATTGGTCACAACTTGCTGCAGCCAATGTTCAAGAAATAAAATTTGTCCTTGAAGCTTTGGAATCCAGTAGCAATGTCAACATAGTCAACTTCAGAAAACTTCTTCAAAAGGAGCTGGAGCAACTGGAAGCAGGTGGAGAAGACAACAGACTAAGGATTCCTGATCAAAACCCAGATCAAAGAAGACAATGCCTTAGAAGTGACTCTCAGCCGATTGAATCAAGTCATCCATTGCCCTTTGTCTCAGCAAAAAGGAAAAGGGATCCTGATGTCTAATACAACATTCTTTTTGTAATAGTTATAGGAAAATACGTGTCAGAAATTATTTCATTAATTCATTCAAAATTCTTTCATGTATTTAGTATTGGTTTTGACATCATCATCAATACATCTAGGGATTTATGGTTATCAAATTGATAAACATAAATAGGGGGAGATTGTTAGAGATAAATGATGATGATGATGATTTTGTAATAAATTGTGCAACTGTAAATACTTGAGGTATTTTATAAACCTTAAGATCAGCACAAGTTTTGCATCCACTGATAATAACCTTATTAATCAGTGGATGGTCGATCTTTTCATAAGACAAGTCAGAAAACAGAAACATTCAAAGGACTTGACTAAGTGAAGAAGAATGTTTGATGCTACTTGTAAACAGTCAAAGTATTCCGCACATCAGAAATTCTAAATCAAAGTTACGTTGCTTAAGTTCCATCAGGGGAACCCATCAGGGGGAACCCATCAGGGGAACCCATCAGGGGAACCCATCAGGGGGAACTCATTAAGGGAAACCTGTCAGTGTATGACGAAGGCAGACCAACCCGTCAGGAAAACACTTAAGGACATGTCAGTGTCAGGCCAACCCATCAAGGTAACCCTTCAGGGGGAATGACCAAAATAGCATCAAGGGGCCATCAGTGTATGTCGTCAGTCATAACCATCAGGATCAAAAAGCACTGAGTGAAACTCAAGTGAAGGTTGAAGCCTTGATCAAGTCAATAAGCATCAGGGGATCCAGAAGCACTGATCAAAGTCTATCAGGCCTGATAGTCAGTGGATCGTTATGACAGCATGCACCCGTCATCAGTACTTACACGGAAATCAACGTAACATGTTAAAGAAGCAAGAAATATCAACTGGAAAGATATTTCTTGAAGTTTTTTTTTGATCCAATGAGAACTCTCTCGCATTAAATGCACACAGATCAGGGGAAGAAAAAGAAGCAACAAAGCATGCAGCAGTCTGACACATAGGGCTACGATGTGACATACTTGTGGCTAAGTTGAGAAAAGCAGCACATCTCTAGCACATGATTTCATCAACTGATCAATATATAAGCAAAGGAGTTCTCATTACAAATATACAGAGATTGAATCTATCCATCAGATCAAACAAACAAAGAAGTACACAACAGTAGGAAGCTCAGAAATATATTTCTTGAGAGATTTATTTTTCAAAGAAAGTTTTCGTAGCTGGTGAGTGTGAGAAGCTGTGAATTTTATTTGCAGAAATTGTAGCTGTAAATCACATTTGTAATTATACAGATTTTCAGAAAAACCCCAAGTTTTAATATAACTATTTTAACTTGAATCTGTGTGTTCATTTCTTAAAGTTTTTCTGTTTGTTACAACTATTTTCCAATAAGCTCTTTTAAGTTTAAAAGAGCGAAAAGTTTCAGGTGTTTGTATTCATCCCCCCCCCCCCCTTCTACAAACACTTGTGCTTATATTGCACTAACAGAAACTACAATCTTCTTTGCTTTGCCTTTCCCCTTGACATCAATGTGTTTTCTTTTTATTGATTGCACATTTTCTCTGATTACAATAGGAAGCAACACAAGTCTCCTTATGGTTGCAGGTTTTGGAACTGAAGTCTTTGCTGGTGTAGTGGACTTTGTTGCTTCAGAGGGTTTTGTTGATTGAACTAAAAATTCTTCCTCCGTAATAGGGTTTTGTTCCTCCATAATGCTTCAGAGGGTTTTGTTGCTGGTGTAGTGGACTTTGTGTGTTGTTGTTCTCCAGTGATTTTTACTTCAACAGCATCTCCCTTTGCTTCTAAAGTCGTGACACTTTTAGGTGTGTCAACAAGCACCAACACTTCAATGGTGTTGATCACTTTAGTAGGAGTGGCAACATTAGGAGTAAATGATATTTCAGTAATGGGGTCCTCTAAGATGAGAGTTGATTGATTTGCAACAATAATATCCTCTGTCGCAGCATCAATCTCCTTGAAAAGTTCATCAGAGAAACTTTTCACTAGGGTTGCAGCAACAACCTCTGGAGACTTATCAATAGGTTGGTAGTTATCAATCATTTCAAACAATTCATCCTTATCTTCAGCAGCTTCCTTTTCAGCAGGAATATCAACATGTATTGTAGTGATGGAGACTGCAATAGGAATTTCCTACTGGTCTTCTGCTTCCTCCTCATCATCAGTAGGAGGTTATATGTCTAGCCTTCCTTTGACGATAGCCTTAGTAGCCTCATCCCTGTTGTATAATTCCATAAAAAAATCATACATTTTCTCTTTCTTCTAGATTTAAATTAACTGGATCAAATTGTTCATCAGCAACAACAAACTTCTTCTTTTTGGGTCAGGTTACATGAGAAGCAGCATGCCTTTTTCTCCTGGGTTGTGGTTTAACAACAGGTTTTATTTCAACGGCAGTTTGTCCATAAGCAGAGTAAATAAAGAGCAGTAACGAAAAAAGAAAGTAAGGAGATTTTTATAGTGGTTCGGCCTACTCTACTCCACTTTTCTTTACTTTAACTTGAGAAGGAATTCACTAAGAATCACACAGATACAAAGAACACAAAGTTCTTACTTACACTTGGTCACTAAGACATTGCTTAGTCACACAAACAAAATAGAAATGAATAAATTGTGTTTGTTGAGCAAATCAGATAACACTTGTTTAAGTTCTTAAAGTGTTTCTTGCCGATGTAATGGGAGTATTAGTTGTCAAAGTACTTTTTGGTAGTTCACTAATCATAAATGAATTTTATGACTCCTCCAAAAATCTATCTGTTAGGAATTTGAAAATAGATCCGTTAAGAGTTGTACTTTCTTGACAATTACTTGTACTTTTACAACTATCCTTTGCTTCCTAAATAAAGTAGCCTTTATTTTGTTTTCTAGTGCTTGTTGAAAAACCTTCTGAAAGTTGACTAAGCAAGTCAAATGGCAATGTCCTTTTCTGACATAGTCTACTTGCAACTTAGTGAAAGATCTTGATATTTAGGACATTACTTATTCTATTCTAAGTAAGTTTGTCCTTGGAAGTTTCTTCGTAGCTTCAACATCATTCCTGATCAATGAGCAGAATCTCCACTTGTGATCAAAATCCTTACTTAACTAAAACTATTTATATCCACCTAATAAGTTGAATATTTTTCTAAATTCTTTTATATTGATCAAGCAAGGACTATATTGCATCATCAATTCTTATACTAATAAATTCAATTATTCTTTATAAGTAAGGCTAATATAAGTAGGGGTATATTAACACAAACAAACTTTGAACTGAGTTTCTTTGAACAAGGATGATGGCGAATCAGTTTCACCATCAATGTTGACTAAAGATCCTAAACTCATCCAG
>CM025786.1:39409896-39426716 GCA_014636745.2 Centella asiatica
TGCTTCTCACGTTCCGTGAATAGCCGGGACATTGAGGAATATCCAGAAAGGCTTTTCGGGAATCGGTCTGATTCTATCTCTGTTCGTTCCGTTTGAAGAAAGGAAGGATCCCAAAGAATCGATCTTTCTTTTAGTTGTTGAATCTCTCTTTGATTGATCAATGTGTGATATTCCGAATCCTCATTACTAATGGAATCCAAAGGATCTCTGGATTGATCAGAAGATCCTTTCAATTGGCTAGAATCCCCCCTTTTTCCGATCCAGTTCCTCCACCACCGCGAACCCCAGTTAGATTCAGGCATGCTACACTTTTTAGTTATTGGGAGAACCCAAGGACTCTCTTTCGGATTCAGGAAACAACTCTCAGAGATCTTTTTTCCTTTTGGAAGATACAGGAGCGAAACAATCAACCTATTGATATTGGAAGACACAACGGATTCTTCCAATGTCTCATTTCTGGGTCCAATGGAATTCATAGGTATAGGAAGAAGCCCTATCAAATAGAGATTTTTTCTTTCGACCATATTTCGACTGTTAATACGATATATAAGGACCGCTACTACAAAGAGTATTACACCATTGATCATGAAATATCGATTGCTTGTTGAACCCTGTGAATTGCGTGAAAGTAGGATACTCCAAATTCGAGGGTCAAAAAGTTTTATAAAACGTTCTTGGTGGAAAAAAAATGTGAATGAAAGATCCCACTGAATTGAATTGGGTCCATGAATCTAAGAAATAGTGAGAATTCTTGATCTCTCTCAATATCTCTTTCAATTCGAAAATCCAGGATTTGAATTGATGTCCTTTCATTGATTCCTCCTAAATTGCATTGATTTATTCTAAAGATTTCGTTTCAATTGGAATTTGGTTATTCACCATGTACGAGGATCCCCGCTAAGCATCCATGGCTGAATGGTTAAAGCGCCCAACTCATAATTGGCGAAGTCGTAGGTTCAATTCCTACTGGATGCACGCTAATGGGACCCTCCAATAAGTCTATTGGAATTGGCTCTGTATCAATGGAATCTCATCATCCATACATAATGAATCTCATCATCCATACGCAACAAAATGTTTTTAGTTACTATTTTATAGAGTTTGATTATCCTTCACTTTAGTCATAACTAGAAGTTCAGTTCATTAAATGTCACATTCACACTTTTTAAATGGAGAACTACCTTATAGAGTTTGATTATCCTTCCATCTAGTTATAACTAGAAGTTCAGTGCATTAAATGTCACATTCATACTTTTTAAATAGAGATTAAATGTCACATTCACACTTTTCAAATGGAAAAAAGACAACTATACAACTTAGCTGAAGCAACGGTAAAAAATGACACTCATTGTACCTTTTTAGAAACACTTTTTCAAGAAAAGAACATCACAGTCATATATTGCATGTTTGTCTCCAACAGATCTTTATTATATCCGTTTGAGCTCCAATCGCGTGTGTATATAAGTACAGTCTTAAATACAATATTTAATACTCTCTAAGAACACAAAAACTCTCAAGTTTAAAAATTTCGCATAAGCACCAAAACTAAGAGGTGCCTGTTGTGTCTATTACCAGAACAAAAACTGATCAATCTGTTCAATATAGGAGCATACCTCAGGATCAACAACATCAATTTTTATTAACAACTGTGACATATTTTAAGTCTTGATCTGTGTGTCCTAAAGGACTAGTCTATGTGACTCAGTGTTAAGTTAAAAGTGCTTGTCTGCTGCACTAAAATTTGTAGCAATAGCTAGTAGATTTCCCTCTGTATGAAGGAGAAAGAGTGGAGTGAGAATTATTGAGAACTACTATGTCTTATTTATGTTCTTCACATACTTTATGTTGAATATTTGCTTCGTGTTTGTCTTACTTCGTCTGCTCACTATTTGCTTTGTCTGCTGGTTCTTTGTTTTTCATAACACTTGAAATACTAACTAAATTATATTTTCACTCCATTTAGTATTTTCTATTAAATCTTTAGGACCCAACATTTTCAACATTTTTCAAGCATAAAAATGTTTCTAAATATTATAATATTATTTCCCAAGCAATTTACAACACATTCACAATATTCACAAATTATTTAAATAACTATCATGCTAATTGGAAATTTAAAATATAAATGTGGTCCTACTCCCATAATAAAAAAATAATATTCACATATATTTACATGACAAAATTATAATTATTAACGCATGCATAATCACCAAATATTCACAACATCGTCTACAATAATTAATTATATCATCTGAAATAAGAAGAAATTAGATACTAATTGCTCTAATTCTATTTATAATTAATTTCTAAGCATACTTGCATTAATAAACTTAAATATCTACAAACTAAATGCATAATTGAATAAATTTTAGATTAACTAAAAATATTTTAAAAATAGTAAAACTGCTTTCAAAAATTAAGAAAACCATTTCTAGACAAATATATACATATATATCTTGAGCTATTTTAGTGTAGAAACACCGGTGCAAAGTATTTTTCATGGCCAAAATTGACAAGACAAAAGTCAAAATTGAAAATTATATTTAATAACAAAATATTTTATACCAATATTATAATTTTTATAAGAATAAATAGAGTAGTATTTTTGGTGTTTTTTTCCCTAGAAATTAGTGGACACAGATATCATTATAATAAATAGAAATAAAAAGTAAAATAAATATAGACTTGATGATGTGAAATAGACAACATAAATAGGTTGTAGTGTAAATTTTGGAATTAAGTCATAAATTAGTTTAAACTTACTTTGATAAACACTAATACGAGAAACTAGATTAAAAATTATACAATTATACCTTGAAATAAAACCTTTTATTGCTTGATTATTGATGAATCTATAACTTTTTTGTACGAATCTTCAATAAAATTATAAAAAGATAGTGTGTGTATTTATATATATAAGGGGTTAAAGTAAATGAACTAAATCTCACATTTCAAATTCTACCAACTAATTTTATATTTATGAATTCATAGTATATATTAAAAATTCAGCCATACAGATTGAAAAAGTATCAAAAAATAAAGTCGTACACAAATTTTCAAATCATTTCATAGTGTATAGTATGGTATTTATAATTATATAAAATTTGTATATTTTCAGTGGATAAAATATATTGATATTTACATGGTTATTAAAAAAATGTAAAAGTGCTCAAAAAAATCCCAAAAAATTATATATAATTTATTTTTGCATGCTCTTTTAATTTATATATTTAAATTTTTTTCATATATTATAGAAAGGAAATATAGCACAAGTAGATAAATTATAAAAATGAGTTATACTTAATTCCCTTATTCCCACATATATATATATATATATACACACACACTCTCTCTCTCCCCCCCTAATTTTTCTTCTCTCCAAAGCTCTCACCTTTAGGAAATGAGCAAGCCTCCCTCCTCTATTTATTTACTTATAAGGGAGACAACCTAATTTTAGAAACAAGTCTCCCTTCTGTTTTGGTATTCTTGGCCATTAATCCTATTATTAATTGGATGAATGAGACTACTCTACGTGACAATCTTTTTCTTGCAAAAAAAATTATAATTACTTTTACTACACGAACCTTGAATCTCGCTCTTGTGAGTATACTCTTATACCATTGGTCTTAACTTCTTGTTGAAGTTTCTCCGTCATTTGTGTAATAACGGCAAAAGTCAATATTTTTTACAAAAATTAATAAAACTTAAATCAAAACCTTAGTTTTTGTTTATATGCAATGAAAATTTTATTATACTAAAAATGCAAAAATGAGATAGATAAAAATGCAAATTTTATGTTTTTTGGAATAAAATATGAATTAACTATAATTAATAAGAATAAATATGCTACAAATTTCTAAAATACAAGGACTTACCAAAAAGATGATTTAAAAAAAAAAAGAGATGCACTGAAATAGGAGTTTTGATTTAAGAAAATTGATTAAACTATTAAAATGTAAAATTTGGATGTCCACAAAATTATTCTTTTTAAGTGTCAATATCCAAATTAATGTTTAAGTTTGCTTTTGCTGCCCACAGTTGCTAGGAATGTATTCTAATCTTCAATGTCTCGGATACAAAATTCATATGAAAACATGATAATTAATATCATGAAAATTTGTACATATTTATGTTTTTGAATGCTCTATTTTGTAAAGATATTTCAAAATATAAGAAGAAACTATTACATCCTATTTTTTAAAAATAGGTTGCAGCCTATTTCCTATTTTTCTTATTATTAAATATTGTATTTTTAATAGTTAAAATCAGAATCACAAAATTAAAGGACGAGTTCTTTGTTCCTTTTCCTTCTCATTTTAAAACTCACCAGACTTTTCTGTCAAGTCTTTTCATTCTGTTTCGTTTTCTTCCATTGTAAAATTCACAAGGAAAAGTTACGTCCTATGCCTCACTGTTTTACCTATATTAAAGACCAAATGTGTTATGCTAATAAATTATACTCCGTATATAAGTTGTTACATATATAAGAAACATTATATTCCGTATTACAATATTATTATTTCGGCTTGGTGATCACCCATTATGTAGTCACAATATACAATGGTTCATAGAATAAGCTAAATTGCATGTTTGCAAATGCCTGCCCATGATCCTATGGATGTCTACATCGAAAGCATCCCATGGAGTCCAGTCCATAAACTCCTCATCTCTTGGGCTTCCATTGTTTCAAAGTTTTGCCTGTTCTTGCAGTTGTTCCTGAATGCATCAACATCAAATTGTGAAAACCAGACAGAAGAAGAATATGGGATGACAAATACAAATTGTTGAAATGGGGTTGATAATGAACATCAAATTCTTGATTTCATGAAAGACTGAAATCAAGGAAGATACCTTTGTGCATTTTCCCCAATAATTCAGCATCATTATTTTTAATTATTCACATATACAAATGCTAGGCCAGAGAAAGGGGAAAAAAGAAAAATAAAGAAAACACACGTGCGCATAGACACACCCACAAAAATGGAACATCAATTGTGCATCTATAAGTTGGAACGGTTAAATAAATCTATGCATTGGAATTTTCTATACGCAAATGTTAGAAAATCATAAAATGTTCTACTAAATGTAAGTATATTTATTCAATGGTAAACAGTGATGATCACTTTTAAGTTGTGGCTAATGATATAACTCAAGAAGATAAATTAAATTGTAGGTTTTGAAACCCTTGATATCTAGATAATTCAAGATAAAGGAAATGAAGAGGAGCTAACTCCATGATGAACTTGCTTGTAGTTGGAAATCAGGAATAGGGCTAATATTAATATAATTCTGGAAGGCGGTTTAAGAGATAATTATCCATATAAATATATGGACTATGGTTTTATAATATTAATATGAGTATCCATGTGCATATTGTTTTACAAAGCTAATGTATTTCTTAATGTAATGTTAAAAATACACAATCCACAAACCAATTCACTGACCTCTGTCACGAAGAAGGCATGAAACCCATATGGAACTCTATGTGGTAATTCAACAACTGCAACAGGATCAGCTGACATTGTCTTTGCATCAATTACGTTAACCCATGATTTTCTGCATAAATAGTAAGATGAATGATATACAGAAAGTGAATATCTGAGCAAGAGGAAGATAAATCAAGTATATTGAGAAAAATAAAACATAAAAAATAAATATCATTTAGAACGCTATCAGACAAATAATTTCTTGTGACAATTCCCCTGGTAAGAATGGTGCCCACAACAGTGCTTATTGAGAATTTAAAAACAATAATCCTTAAGTTTATACCTCAATTATGAACTACCATCATTTTCCCACTAAAACCTTATTGGACATGTAAAGGACCACTCATAGATTCAACTCCACTGATGGAACATAGTCTGAGCTACCTTGTTGATAAGGACTGTCCTTAAGAGCAACCCAGGCAAATGGAGCTTAACCTGATCAGTGTACAACTAATGATCAACCAAAGCCTAACCTTACATCTCATGATGGATTTCACAAGATATGGCAGAGTTTACTGAGTTTTATATAGTTTCTCCCCCTTGCATTGTTTCCTTTATAAATTTGAAATGGCTCATTTCATAGAAGATAATTATGCTTGCGAACAATGAGTAATAAGTGTTACAATTGGTACACTTGTCACCACAAGTCAATATTGTCCAGCAGTAAGGTTTGCCTGATCAGGAGGAGGTACCTCATTGTTGTAATACTCAAATTATTTGAGGGCTTGAGGCTCAGTATACTATCATATCTTAAACCCTAACGAACCATATTGAGTGTTTAAATTTCGACTTCGACCATTATGAATTAAATTTCTTCAAGGAAAATAATATGACGACTACCTTGCAATTACCATTGGTACTTGAAGCATATCAATGAGAAACTTAATAGAAAAAGAGTACATATATACATACATACATACATATATATATATATATATACATATATATATATATATATATACATATATATATATATATATATCTTTAGTGGTAACATGAGGAAGAGGCAATTACCCGGTGCTCTCATCATGTACAAAATGAATCAAGTAACCATCATCTTCCTCAGAAGTAAACCCAGGCTGACGGGGTACAAAAATAGCCTCTGAACCAAATCTACCAGGTCCAAGATCAAAGATACCTTGAACATTTCCTCCAACTTCAAGCTTTGTTTTTCCAGTTTCTGGTACCGCATGCAAATCAAATTTGATAATCCCAGTGACTTTTGCAATGCTATCTAATATGGTTCCATATACAAATCGTTGTTTCCTAAATTTGCATAGGATAATTAGCAAACATAATATGATGGCAATAATATTTTTTAAAAAATGTGTTTGATGAATTGGTTCCTAGTAGAGGTCATGGATGGCTTCTATGAAACAGAGAAATGTTCATAAATTAAAACTTCACAGAAGCAATGCAAGAAGATGTAAACTGGTATTCTTTGAATTAAACTATATAGACAACGGAGGGTGATGAAAAGAAGGATACTTAAAACTCATTATTGTACACAATGACTACTTTGCTCAACAATTAGACTTCTCTAGTTCATAAGTTCTTAAATTGGGGAGGGGGGGGGGGGGGGGGGCCTGGGTGCGGTTTGGGGTGTAGGGGAGAGAGAGAGATATACCTTCCAGTATAACTCTCATTAACCCTCGGAAAATCTACAGCAGATTCTGAAAGTTTCTTCTGTGAAGCAAGACCACTCTTCATGTTAAATCTCATCTCATACCTGATACGTATACCAACAATAAGTAACATCTACGTGGCATGGTATGGTGTTGTGCAGTTATTAATCAGAGCCCTACAATTCATTAAAAAAATTTTCAAGCTTCTCTTTGGTACTCCCATTAACCATGTCTAGATCTGGATTTTCAAGGCGGCAAGTAATCAGAACTACTTCATCACCTTCCTCCCAAGCATTGGCTGTTAAGAAAAAATGCATCAGAAAATTTACTGAAAAGATTACAGAGAAGCAAGGAATAATATTTCTACTAAATTGTCGTGAAATTTTGAATTTAAAATTTTCAGTTTGTCATCTACATATGAGTACCGGAAATTGTGTCAAAAGTTTTCTTTTTCCTTTTATGAGTCTTGTGGAAGCCCTTAACAAGATTAGGATTGTGAAAAAACTGATCCTTTTCTAGTTTATTTTGTTTCATAGTTTAGTGAGGAGCAGAAGTGTGCAATTGAGCTTGCAACTATTTTAGAAATCAGTCATGTAAGATGGATGAAAACAAGGATGATTAGATCACAAATTTACAACTAATTTGCAAATCATTCGTGTAAGAGCTATTGACAAGGACCAAGCTAAATATTATTAAACAAACTGGTGGCCTTTTGATAAGTGAATAAGGTTGATTCTATAATTGCATCACTAGTTTGAAAATGAAATAACTACATATCAATATTATCAAAAGTAGTGAAATGCGAAAATACGATATGAACTTGGGCACCACACTGATCAGGGAAACATCTGATATCATAATGTTAAATTCCATCCCCATGAATAGAGAAAATGCAAACATGTATGTATGTATGAGTAGAAAAGAAGGGGAATATAGGGGGAAAGGGTGTGGAGAAGAATGCAGAAGGCAAATGTTGCTAAAAGGAATATAATTGAAAAGTTGAGATTTGAACATTAAGGACCTAGTGCCTCACCATTGTGAAATATGAAGCAATTTGGGAGCTCAAACCACTTGATCATGAGCTCATTCTTTGCATAACGTGGAAGGACACCAAATCGAGCCTTTTTAGTGGCATCAAATGTGAATATCAGTTTCTTTTCCTTCACCATTTCCTAAATATTGAAATAACATGATAAGTCAACATCAACGTGCAACGAGTGATGAAGTTGCATTCATGTTGTGTATATACTGTTATATGCTACAATACTGTGATGCATCATAAGCATATCCACTAAATGAATAGTTTATATATGTATATACAGAAAAATTGCCTTACCTTTGGTCTGAAGTACAGAGGCAGGTCCATTATAATTGCATAATTTTCAGTAATGGCAAAGTCATGCATCATTATAGGGTCAGCTAATGTTATTGGCACCGGATCATTCATGAAACCGTCCTTGGAAATAACTCTGTATGTTATGTATGGCGGCGTGTGTGAATAGCCAAAGGTGAACATCTCACCTACACAGAAAAATATTACTGTTAAAGAACTATAACATTAAATACAAGTGACTATATATATATATGTGTGTGTGTGTGTGTGTGTGTATATATGTGTGTGTATATATATATATGTGTGTATATATATATATGTGTGTGTGTGTATATATATATATGTGTGTGTATATATATATATATGTGTGTGTGTGTGTGTGTGTGTATATATATGTGTGTGTGTGTGTGTATATATATATATTTGTGTGTATGAGCGCGCGCGTGCGCGATAATTTCTGCATGTTATGGATAGTGGCTATTTACCAGTGACTGGGTCAACCTTTGGATGAGCGGTGAAGGAATGTGTCAGCCTCTTGTCATAATCCAGCAAGCCAATGGTTTGCAGATCCCCGTCTTCCAACACTTTAAGGACGTCTACAGATGAAAGAGGGGTGATAATTAAGTTTTCCTCCTAAATATTTAAATATGAAAATTCTATCCATCAATCATGTTTAGTGCTGGAATTTGAAAACATGGGTGAAAAATAAGTTTCTCACATAATGATTTGTACTTATTAATGGGACCCGATGGATGGCTATCTGTAGAGAGATCTAGCACATTCTCTATTGTTTATAAGAGAACTAGCATTTAGCTTTTGCAATAAAAGGGAGAAATAGAAGAAAAAAATGCAGCAGGATGCTTGGAGTTCTCAGTTATTTTGGTGGGATTAATTGGGAAAGGGAAGCAAGAAGATGGATGAATCTCTGAGACACCCCACCCCATCTTTCTTACTAAAAGGGAAAAAACATGTAAGGGGGGTTCTCTTTTTTCTCAAAAAACATATTAAAAAATTAAAAATAAAAGAAAAATATTTTTACTTCAAAATATTGATATCTTCAACCACTTGCATTTAGCTTTTGCAATAAAAGGGGGAACATAATGTAAAAGCGCAGCAGGATGCTTGGAGTTTGGAGTTCTCAGCTATTTTGGTGGAAAAAGTGGGAAAAGGGCAGGAAGAAGATGGACGAACATCTTTCCTACTAAAGGGGGAAAAATGTAAGGGGATTCTCTTTCTTCTCAAAAATGAAAAGAAAAATTTGAAAAAAGGATGATATTATTATTAATTTAAAATTTTTGATTTGTTCAACAAATCCTAATGCACGACCAAATGATTCTCTTTGCGGATATTAGTTAGGAAAGTCCTGCTTTCTTCATGTTCTGACCAAGCGAACAAAAGGGCAATTAACCCAAACACAACTATCCCAAGTCATCTAAGATAGAAGCATAAGAGAGGTGGCCAGCTTACAAGGTTTGTCGGCCTCTGAAAGAGCCAAAAGCTTCCCATGATGATATATCAAAGCTGTGTTACCTGAAACAAAGTGAAAAATTGTTAATCATTTGTCTCAGCTCTCTATTTAAGTGGTAGTAAAATATTTCAGCTGTCCTTAAATTCACACGAGTAGGGAAAAAAGTTTGTTAGTAGTCTGCAGGAGCTATGGAACTGTCCACTCGAGTAAGCCTATAAACACATATATTAGTTGGAGAAGAAAGTATGTGACATTTGTAATTCTCATTGGCCTACCCTAATGTTCCTAGCCATATTTGGTCATGGTTTGCCTATTCTATCTCTGTATCTCAATTTTCACTCCTTAATTTAAACTTCTTTTGTCAGTTCAATGTTCACCAAATTTACAAAAAGAATTTCAGATTGCACCCACTGTTGAATTCCTAGCATACATAACACTGAACGGGATGACATTGATAAATATTCAAAATCCAGCTGCGATTGGTTGCCATTGACTGGAATGATATTGGGCTTTGAAGAAAAGTATTCTTGAACAATTACCTGTCCCATATCCATATGAAAGATCCAATACTTTCAATTTTGCTCTAAGCATTTGCATATTAACCATTAGTAATCCGAATAGCCCCTTAAGATCTCCAATCTGAAAATGACATAAGAAATTCATGATCATCTGCAACTAGATGAATTTAACTTTGTAATTACAGCATTGGCTCATCCTTCTTCATCTTATTTAGTAGCATTTAATTATGCAGAGCTACGGGTCCTTTTTCCTCAACACAGTGTTCCTACATGCTAAGTTCCTTTGCAATGGCTACACAGTTTTCAAATAGCCATCACTCGGGAAATATTTGAAATATCTATAGAAATAAAATTGACCTATATAAAAGAGAGATAATATATAATAATAAGAGTAAAAGAAGAGCTAAGATTGTTGAGATTCATCTGGAAACAAGCGAAGAGACTTGATATGATTTGAATTTGAGTGTCACACAATATCACATATCAACATAACTAAAACTGATCTATACACAAGAGATATAATATATAATAATAAGAGTAAAAGAAGAGCTAAGATTTTTTAAATTCATCTAGAAACAAGCGAACAGGCTTGAATATGATTTGAGTTTGAGTGTTGCACACAATATCACATATCTACATCAGCTGCAGAAAATTTATATGATATTATATAGAGACATTTTGCAAAATTCTGAAGATCACATGCAAACGTGTCTGATTATGATTGTTTATTTTATCATATCTCTTCTAGATGAATTTGCAACAAATTTACTACTTGGACAATTTGAAGTTCTTCTGATTAGTGGCCTATTATATTTTTTTCATAGTTAACAAAATTGTACAATACGCGATACGAAACAGTGACAATTCGATACGTAACATAGGCGTTTCAGAATTATCTCCGTATCATAAGTATCGGTCATGATACGATACGATCCATAAGATAATGATACATTTTATGATTATTTTGGAAGTAACATCAAGTTATTTAGAGTATTTTAAGTACTATTTTCCTATATATAAATCATTTTTAGGTCAAAGAACTAATTTGTAAGCACTTTTACATTATGACAAGCTAATATGCTAGATTATCCAATAAAATTTGTTATTTATATACTTAAAGATAAATTAGTGGTCTAAGTTTTACATTTATCATCAAGCTAAAATGCTTGTTTGCCGAACAAGTTTTGTTATAAATATGTCTAAATGTATATTATCACATTTTGCATTTATTTTTTGTATCGTAAGTTACGATTCACCATATGATACATGAAACACGATATGGGGTTTTTCGATATACCTTCATAAATTTAGCTCCACCAAAAGCCTCTTCTTGTTTAAGGCGAGATGTCCTTACATAGCGAGAGACATAAGTAGCATTTCCGTCTTTAATCCGTAGTCCATGAATCATGCTGCAACAACAAAAGAGGGAGGCAAACCTATCACTGCTTATGAGACAGTTATTATTGCTATACTATAGCTTTGCAAAAAGCATGTGACCTTAATCCTTAATTTGACTATAGAAACTTATGAAGCAGACTAGATGAAAATATAATAAACTACATCTGCTGAACTTAAAATGCATACAGAGCACATGAAGATAAAACGATACAATCACATGCATAACAGTGTCTAGTCTACTGAATCTACTGAAGGAGACATACAAGGAATACTCAGCATGTTACAAGTATTCAGTACATTTTCCACTATATCTACTGGCTCTAACACTGTTCCTAATTCTGTCAAATATCAATCATGTTTCCTCATTTAAACATTTCCTTTAGAGAACTGGTTATAAAAGCATATTGGACCTATTTCCAAAATAAACCTTGACATGTATCCAGACAATAGCATTGAGTGATATCTTATATCTTCAACTTATTATATATAATCAATGGATTTCAATATTTATACTATGATGGATCTCCATGTCTTCGGCATTTTCGCATCAGCCTGTTTGCAGTACATCATCAGCCATAACTTATCACTAGCAGTTCAGCAACCCAATAAAAGGACAAGGAAAAAGAAATACAATGTGACAAATCAAAGGTAGTAATTTGACAAAGCCAGAATAATAAGGGAATTAGTTTTTGTTTTTTTAAGAAAAAAATTATATTACTATCATGTTTATAAACTAAAAGCATTAAGCACGTTGAAATTCAAATAGAAAAATAAAAGCTATAAATCATAAAGATATTCTTTTATTGAGGTCTTCCAGGATAGTCTACCACCAATTATATGGTCTTATCGAAGACATACTTGTTAAAGTGCCAATTGAGTTCATATGTTTTGGATGGATTCTCATTTATGAGAAACTACACTTTCATGAACTACATTTGCAACAAACAAGTGATATTCACAGAGTCAAATATAATTTTTTGTGGTAACTGCAGAAAAGAATTTTCAATTTGATGACCTATATCTGTCAAAAGAGTCCAATATTAGCAAGAATCTTCCAAATAAAATTATTATATACGCGCAGATATGATACACAGAAACTGCACTCTCATTTATTAGAGGTTAGAGATCAGTGGGTGTGGGCAATCAACCAACTGCCCCTTATATCATGAATCTTAACCCATTAATTGTATGATGTACTTGTCTTCTGTAGTTTCATTCTTTACTGGTTTCCTTTTCTTGTTAGAGTGAGGCAGGGGAAGTGCCTATCAATTAAAATAGCACTCACTTATATTCACATATGTTTTATACGGTTAAAACAGCTATAATATTGGAGTTAAATAGTCCAGATCCTCATTCATATGCATGAAAGCCCTGAAATATTCATTCCCAATTGCAGAAGAATTAGAAAACGTACCCATCTCCATCAAACCTGCATGAAGCAAAGAAGGCAGATAAGTGTTTACAAAACTCTGTTTGAAAGAATATCAGTAGTCAACTAACGCCCATACTTTAAAAAATAAGAACCATAGCATACGGCAATGGAATTTTGACATAGTTTGAAGAAGGTGGCATGAAATCTCAACTTCATCAAATCATTCTCAACTGACATATTTTAGGGGAAAACAATATGAACTTGTTTTTAGCATATATTGATCAAGAAAGGGCATACCAGTGATAGTCAGCCACTGGAGCAAATTTTGGATTCGGACCAACCCTGACAAACTCACCATTAAGACACTCCTACAAGAGAGATTATATAAATATCCAATCAACTGAGCAAACCAGATTATAGAAATGTATCTCAAAAATCATAATGGACACTGGGGTTACATATCCATATTTAGTTGTAAGAAGCAACGAAATTGTTAAATCGTTATAAGAAGCATGTGTAAAAAATGAATTTAAAAATAAAAGTTAAATTGCACAGATTTTTTTATGAGCTGAAATATATATTTGTGAATTTACGTGTTGACTCAACCACAAAAATATTGAATCAGAAATCTGTCTGAATTGCTTGTACTTTTTTCAACTGCGGCCCTAGATTGCAAAGATGTTAAGTCCAGGAGGTAGGAAACACATAAGCATGATGTGGACTGTCATATTTTCATAGCAAGACTTGTCTGACTGATCTGTGCAAGTTACAGTCAAGAAAAACATCATGTCATAGAGGTAGGCTCAAGTCAGATGTCAATACAGGTCACAATATCATGAGTTTGCGATCCACCAACAAGACCTTTATACGACTATATGATTCCAAAAATACATCTCCACCTAGACAAGATTGTGGAATCATATAATCCTGTAAATTCAAACATGTGAACCCAAGCATAAAATTGTGAGATTACACCTTGGGGTGTGTAAGATTTGACAAAATCACATCCCATCATGGTGCTCACGTGTCATTGAGCAAACACTTGGGTTCATCCATTTAACCTTGAACTCTAGCAGGTGTTTGATTCTAAATCAGGCACTGTACGAGCTAACGTGACTCTTCACACCTTGTCCTTTATCAAATCAAGGCTAGCTCATTTTGACCAGTTTGTGCATGTCTGTTGACTGCCATTGATATACTCAATATTTTGGTCTACCATTTTTTTATTTCCAAGTTTGGCTGAATCAACTCTTTACATGTTGCGTCTTAATATAATTTTCCACATTTGCACTTTCCTAGCCCATGGTAAGTTTCCATGTAGTCTCAAATACAATAACACTGAAATTTTAATTTCAGCTCATTCATCTTTTTGAAATAAATAGATAGCTTTAACAAAATTCTCCTGATGACACAAACAGTCAAAGATATTGATTAATGAAGGGAACAAACTTTAGTGCGTTTGATGAACAGTAACAACAAATAAACAAATTTAATGTCGGACCAAACTTTAATCAGATTATACATATCTCTCCACCGATCAGAAAGACATTAGGAATGTCAAAAAAAATACAATTATGATAAGTTCAAAGATAGAAATTTACATACGGAATAGAAAATACTTATGACAGAAGATTTTTCTACAGAAGTCCAGAGAAAATAACAAGAATGGGTTAAAAACTATCTACTTATAAGAAACTTCATCAGATAATCAACGAACCACCTAGAATTCAAAAGTCCACAACGAATTATGATAAAGTGACAAGATATATAATCAGAGTACTGACCGGAAGATGACCGATGACGGGAAGGTTTTTGCAAGGAGGAGTCTCGTCGGTGGGAGCAAAGTTTCCGGAGAGCCAGTGATGAGGTTTAGAAGAATCATACATCAACTTCACAATCAGACTTTCAATCCAATCAACAACAGTGGATTTGAGTCCTTTGCTTGGTTTGGGATTTACCACCACTACACCTCCCTCTTTTCTCTCCACTTTTGCATCCTCGTTCCCAATTATCCCCATTTTCTCTCTCTACAACTCCCTCTCTCTCTCTCTAAACTGGAAGGTAGAGAGAGAAGTTTGTTTGTTAGTTAGTTTGCAGCAGGGAGTGAACGGAGAGTAAAGATACTTTGTGGATTGCTAATGTAAGTGGTGAGTTATCGTTGGGGTGGTGGAGATGTTGCAGGCCACGTTTTAGAGATATAAAAATAGTCCACACAATTATTTGGAGTAAAATGTGCGTCGTCTTTTCTGATTCTGTGATGGAAATGTTTGGGGAGAAAAACAAATTGTGGTTGACAAATGACAATATACGAACTACTAAGAATAACCTTACGCACATTTATTTTGTGTTATTTTTTATGATTAAAGAATATGATATAATTAATAATTGGTATTATTTAAATAATTGATAATAAATTTTAATAATATGATAATTAAAATTATTTATTTCATGTAATATTGGATATATTTTTTTTTAAATATAAGAAACTCATTCTCAGAAGTGAAGAAGCCTAAGTTTTGAATCAAACATATTAATAAATAAAAAAATTGTGTAAAATAGTTATTAATTGGTATGTAAATATGCATGAATATTTAGATAGTGACTATCTTTGTAACAAAAAAATAAATAAATAATAAGAAACCTCAAAAAAAAAATAAAGATACGAACATTAAAAAACAAATTAAGCGAATCTCCTTTGAACCGTAGTTATCTGAATTGAAATAGATTCAACTTGGTCGAGACATTAATTCAATTGTTTACTGGTTTAACCAATTATGTTAATGGTTGAATCGTTTGAACCAAATTATTTTTATTATACTTTATTTGGTTCATAATATTGGTCGTTTTAGAGGAATTCATAGGCATTAAGGAGTATATTGATAAATTAAATTGATTATAAAATGCAATCCTAAGTTAAAATATTACCTTACAAGATTAGTCAAATAACTTCTTTGTTCAATTATTCTGCACATGCTTCCATAAACTTTTTCAGTAATAAATAAGAGTAATATTAGTCAACTTTTTCATTCATTTGTCTAAATTATTACGTGTATATTGAAATGAGATTTTAACAAATCTTTAAAATGACTAACATTGTGAATCGGGGAAGTATATGTTGAGGTTTCAAGCACATAAACGCAGTGAAAATGATAAATTAAAATAATTTATTGAAACCCCAACCAAGATTCATGCAAAATAGGAAATACATAATTGATAGAAGAGTACCTGTTCAAGCTGCAGATCCTAAACTTTAGTGGAGATAGTGATGAACCACAATCTTAATCCAACTGAACCAAACCTCTACAGGTATCCACACGAGCGTATAACTCAACCAAGGAGATGAATGACTTCCCTCATATGGTACTAGCCAAAAGAAAATCAAAGAACAACTTTTATCTCGCTCTCTCTGTTTGGTCTATTTCTTTTTTCTTTACTCTTTGCTATACAAAGTATAAGAAAGAACTGAATGTTGTGTATATCTACTATATATCTCTATCTATGTATATGTCTAACATATTACATAAAGGAGATAAAAGAAAGACGAATATTTATAAGCAACTAACCTCCTCTTATACCACCATTTTCAACCAATAGATCATCATATATATATATATATATAT
>CM025786.1:39426816-39447521 GCA_014636745.2 Centella asiatica
ATGTGGCTAACCTCCTCTTCCACCACCCCTTTCAACCAATAGATCTTCATATATATCTCATATATATATATATATATATATATATATATATATATATATATTTAGATTCAATTAACCTAGATAGAGGTGTCTATATACAATGAACCTGGATAGAGGTGTGTCTAGATATAATGAACCCGGACAAATGTGTGTCTATATACAATGAATCTGGACATATGTGATAGCCCCAAAATCCACATGGGACTCGGGCACCATCAGTAAAAGGAGAATAAGCAATAATAAATCCATACAACATTAATATACTAAGTATTATTAGTACATCTTACAAAAATTCAGAGTACAAATCCTGCAGCGGAAATTATTCTATTACATCAGTTATACATATCCTTCTTGGGTGGTCTTTTTAGTCTACTCCATTTATTCCCTTCTTTTGCTGTCTTGGTACAGTGCCTTATTCAAGCCTAAAATTATGAACTAAATAAGGATGAGCGATTTACGCTCAACATGTATATAAACACAGAGGAAAAGGAAATAAACTCTAAAATGCTTAATAATAGTATAATTTTGTTTGTGAGGTTTGGGTGAAACAATACCCCTACCTCGAAGAAACTAGGATTTAACTCATTTTTCCTTCGTCCTTCCTGAAATAATTCATTTGTACTCATAACTCAAGTTGGATAATTTTCAAATAGCGCAAAAGAAAATCAAATCTTTAGGCAATTTATTTCATTTATTGAATGGTCTTTAACCCCCTTTTGTTTGTCTCGTTTAAAATAAAAGAAGGGAGCTACAACTGAGTGAAACTTGGAGATGGAAGTCTTCTTTCGTTTCTCGACGGTGAAGTAAGACTAAGCTCATGAGCTTATTATCCCAGGTCGGAACAAGTTGATAGGATCCCCTTTTTACGCCCCCATGCCCCCGTGTGGCGGCATGGGGGCGAAAAAAGGAGTGAGGGATGGGGTTTCTCTCGCTTTTGGCATAACGGGCCCCCAGTGGTTTCTTATAAACTTTCTAAGGATCTCAGATGATAACACAATCATATGATCCTTCTTGAATAAAATGACCTCTTATCCATCGAGAGCTAAACTCATTGGATCTGCTAACTATACCGTAATCAGTGGGCCAGACTGTACAACATAGTCCTCTGGTGAACTACATAGTCACAATAAATCATCTAGGTCAGGTGACAGAATACATCAACACCTTCCCTTTTTCTCTTGCCAACCACATGGTATGTTCCACATTTTAAGGAACATAAAAGTCTCATAGTCTCATGACTCATTTAAAGGACATAACATTCTCACTCATTGCATATATATAATATTGAAAAATAACTAATAAATCAAAGATCAGTTATATCCATGCACTTTCATTCATATCATGCTAGCGGAAATTAAAGCATATGTTAGAGTTAAATAATGATGATGATGCTTATAGAATAAATTATACATCTGTAAATACTTATGGTATTCAATAAAACTAAGTATCCGCACTAGTTTTGCATCCACTGATGATCGATCTGATCATCAGGGGAGGAAATATTCTTCACTAAGTCAAGACATCAAGGAAACTTCTAAGGGCTTGATATGTGAAGAGGAATGTCTGTTGTTACTCAAAGATAATCAAAGTATTCCGCACATCAGACATTCCAAACAAACTCAACAAAGCTAATGATCAGAATCCATCAGGGGAACCCATCAGGGGATGACAAAGGCAGACCAACCCGTCAGGTGAACGTGTCAGGGTATAGTAGTGGCAAGCCAAAACTCATCAGGGGAAACGCGTCAAGGCATGATCAAGACATGTCAACCTGTCAGGGGAAGACATCAGGGTATGAAAGTGTCAGGCTAACCCGTCAGGGGGAATGCTCAGCACTACATCAGTGGAAGTCATCAGTGTATGTCATGAGTCATAACATCAAGGGACCTGGAAGCACTTAGTAAACTTAAGTGAACTTTGAAGTACTGATCCAGTCTTTGACAAGACTTGTCATCAAGGGATCCAGAAGCACTGATCAAGTTCTCATCAAGACTTGCCGTCAGTGGATGGTCGTGACTACATACACCCGTCATCAGGTCTTACACGCAAATCAATGAAGCTTGTTGAAGAAGCAAGAGATATTAACTGGAAAGATATCTCTTGAAGTTTGTTAGTCCAATGACAACTCTCGAACATTAAATGCACGCAGATCAGGGGATGAAAAAGAAGCAACTAAAGTAGCAGCAGTCTGACACATAGTTTCTAAAGGACAACGATGCGACATATATGCGGCTAAGTTGAAAAGAGTAGCACGTCTACGCACGTGGTTTCAACTACTGATCTTCTATATATGCAAAGGAGTTCTCATTCACGAAGTATCAATCCAGCAGATCAAATAAACACTGAAGCATATAAAGCACTAGAGCAGTTTTGTAATATATCTTGAGAGAAATATTTCAAAAAAAGTGAGAAGCTAGTGAGTGTGAATTAGAAGCTGTAATTTATTACAAAATTTGTAGCTGTTTAATCACAGTTGTGATTAACCAGAGTTCTAGAAAAACCTCAAGTTTTAATAGATCTATTTTAACTTGAATACGTGTGTTCATCAGATTATTTGTTATTGTTTTTCTAAGTATAGTAGCTATTTCCTGTTGTGAAAAAAGTTGAAAAAGAAGAAAAAGTTTTGAGTGATTGAATTTCCCCCCGCCATTACAAATCCTTGAGGCTATTTTATTCTAACAATTGGTATCAGAGCAAACTAGCAGATTATACTTGCTAGATGATCATTATCAATGGCCAACAAAGTAGGAAATAGTAAAGTCCCTATGTTGGAAAGGGGAAAATACTTCTTCTGGAAACAAAGAATGATAGTTCATCTAAGAGCAATCGATGATGAATAATTGTAGATTCTGGGGAAAGGCCCTCACATTCCAAAGAAGCTCATTCCTCAAGAAGTTGTCAATAGAGTCAGTGTTCTAGAAAAATTAGTTCCAAAGACGACTGATGAAATGACACTAGAGGAAAGAGAAAAAGTAAAAAAGGATCTGAAAATCACAGGCATTCTATATAATGGTTTAGACGATGATATGTTAAATAGTATTATGAATCTTACAACGTCTAAATCTATATGAGATACCATACAAATCCTTTGTGATGGAACTGAGGAAGTGAGGGAGAACAAACTGCAGCTGTTAACACAACAGTATGAGTGGTTCATGATGAAAAATGGTGAAACACTCACTGAAATGTTTGACAGATTCAACAGGTTGGTAAATGACCTGAGAATATATGGGAAGGCCTATGCTAATAAAGATGTGAACATAAAGTTCATGAGAGCCCTTCCCATATCATGGGATCCTAAGACGACAACCATCAGGGAATCCAAGAATATGAATCTCATAGACTTGGATAGGCTTTATGGCACCCTAAAGACATATGAACTTGAAGTTCAGCAAAGATTTGAAATGTCAGGGGATGCTAGGAAGCTTAAATCTGTAGCTCTGATGGCTGCCAAGAAGGACAAAGAAGAAGGAAGACCAAGTGTCTTGATGAAGCAGCAGTCAGGGGATGCTGAAATTGAAGGGGACAACGAAGCTTACTCAAAGGAGGATGAATATAATCCTGAAGAGTTAGAGCAACTGGATGAAACCATGGTTTTTCTTGCAAAAAGGTTTTCCAGGCTGAAATTTCAAAAGCCTGCAGGATCCAAAAGATTTTCAGTAAGGAAACCTAATAAAACTAAAAACTTTATTGACAAATCAAGAATAAAGTGCTACAAATGCAATAAAATGGGCCATTTTGCAAATGAGTGTCGCAAGACCTCAAAACAAGGTGAATTCAGGGGAAAGGAACACTGAAGTGGATTACAAGAAAAAGTACTTTGACCTTCTTAATGCTTCCAAGAAGGGAAAAGCGTACATTGCTGAGGGAAAGGACTAGGCTGACTCAGATGAAGAAGACAATGAAGAATATGTCAACCTAGCCCTGATGGCCTCATCTACTGATAGTAGCAGCTCACAAGTAAGTCTTGAAATTTCCTCTAACATGTTTAAAAATGATTGTGTTAAAACTGTTAAGGAAATGACTTGTGAGATAAAAGATCTTTATGACACCCTGAGGAGTGTTGTTGCTTAAACTGAAAGAGTGCAGGAAATAAATGAATATTTGACTGCTAGAAACACTCTTTTAGAATCAAAACTCTCCAGACTTGAGAGTCTGGAAAAAGAACTCTCAAGAACTAAAAATCTTCTTGATTGTCCTGTTAAAAGAGAGGAATAGACCTCTAATCTTCTAAATCAAGAAAAGGAAGTCATAAAGAAATGGAATGAATCCAGCAAGAAACTAGAGGATCAGTTGAATAGTCAAAAATCTGATCCCAAATCTAGTTTAGGCTATGGAGAGACTTTAGTGAAGAAACCTCCTATTGAGGTTGAAAATGCAGCTAGCTTTGGAAAAAGGCCATTACAACCTATTAAGTTTGTAAAGGCTGTAACAAAGTTGGAAAAAGGGAATGTTTTCCCGATGAGTGAAGCTTCCATAAGTGGTGGAAGTGGTAAAAAACCTATTCTTGCCAAAGCACTCAAACCTCCAGTCAGAAAAGAACCAGACTGTGCATTAGTGGATACACAGTCATCAGGGGGAAAGAGTGCATCAGGCCATCGTAGCCCCTCAAGGGAAAAAGGCCTATCAAGGGAAAATAAAAAGAATAGGAATGGTAAGCTAGGTGTAAACAAGGCTAGTAATTACACTTCCATTCATGGAGCCCCTAGAAAAGTGTGTTGGAATTGTGGTAGTAATAATCATTTATCTTTTCAGTGTAAAGAAAAACCACAAATTTTATCTGGCACAATTTTATATGTTGATGATTTACCTACTGTTCAAGCATGCACCCATAAGGGTAAAAATAAGGAAATTGTTGATAAATCAAAAGCAAACATTGAAGCTCCTAAAAAGGAGAAAGTTTTTAATTTGCCAAAATCAAAAGTCACTCATAAAGAAAAGACTGTTTTACCATTAACTGTGACTAAACCTAGAGGACCCAAAGCCACTTGGGTACCAAAAACAAATTAAATGTTTTTTGTGTGTAGGGAAAAGTCAAAAGTAGTCAAATCTGGTTTCTAGATAGTGGTTGCTCAAGACACATGATAGGAAACAAAGTCCTGCTCACATAATTTCATGAAAGGGTTGGTCCAGTAATATCTTTTGGTGATAACAGCAAAGGACTGACTCTTGGTTATGGCAAAGCAGTAAATGAGAATGTCTCATTTGAAAATGTAGCACTAGTTGATGGGCGTAAGCACAACTTGTTAAGCATAAGTCAACTGTGTGACAAAGGATACATAATTTCTTTTAAAGGGGATCAATGCTTGATCTCAAATGAGGATGATGGGAAGTTGGTTTTGTCAGGGATAAGAAAAGGAGATCTCTACATTGCTGATTTCAATTCAGTAAGTGGAGAATCATGTTTCTATAGCAAGGCAACCCCTGATGAGAGCAGACTGTGGCACAAGAAGCTTTCTCACCTAAATTACAAGGCTATCAATGATTTAGTGAAGAGAGAGTTAGTAACTGGACTATCTCAAATGGAATTCATTCAAGAAGGATATGTTCAGCTTGTCAACAAGGGAAGCAAAGGAAATCATCCTTTGTCAGCAAGGAAGCCACAATGATCAAGGATCCAATTCAATTGCTTCATATTGATCTCTTTGGCCCTGTCAATATTATGTCAGTGTCAAAGAAAAGATTTAAAATGGTTATTGTGGATGACTACACCAGATACGCTTGAGTTAAGTTTCAAAATGCTAAATCAGAAGTTCCTCAAAAAATCATTGACCATATTAAGAAAGTGGAAACTGAGTCAGGGTCAGTGGGTATAATGCTGAGGACATATTGTGACGACCTGAAAAATTTGTTTAACTATAACTAATTTATTCACTTATTTTATTTTATTTTATTTTCTTATTAATATGTATATAGTTATTATATGATGTTTTTGAATGTCCAAATATTTTTGGACCCATTAAAGGGGTTATATTTGTTTGGATGATTGGTTGCAATGGGAAGCAAATGATGTTTATGTATATATGTAGTACCGTTTGTAAGTTCTTAAAAGACGCTTGCGTTTGTTGGTTAAGTCTTCTGAAGGACTCAAGAGCTTAAGTTTGATGACATCAATGCTTACGTATACTATTTTGGTTAATAAGCTGCTTGTGTGTCATCAGTGGATTAAATGTTTGTGCATGAAGGACAACAGGCTTATTACATATGCTTAGTTGCTAAGAATCATGATGAGCAGCCGTTCTACCGTCCATATTAACCAATCATTTTATTTCAAAGCTTAATCTTTTTTTTTTTTTTGTTAAATTGGAAATGCTATAAAAGAAAAAGAAGATACAGAACTAACGAGGGGCATACCCCCCGGCCTACTAGCACAGAACGCTAGCCAGGGAAACAAACCCAAACAGGAAAGTAGCAACCTAAACAGAAACAGAGCAAGCTAAATCGCCACCTAAATAACAAAAAGCCTGGAAAGGCAACCGCTGAAAACCACAACAGCTAGAACAACACTAAGCAAGATTTCAAAACCTATCATGATGTCATCACTATAGCATAGAGGCAACATCACTGCAGCAACAAGGAAACACAGAAACAACACCATTACCAATGCAGAGCAGCAAAACCAACAACATTACAGCAGCAGAAGAGACAGATGCAACACCACTGCAGCAACCAAAATGGAGCAGGAATTGCGCAGATCGGACAGCAACACCTCCACAGCAACAAGCACCAACAAACACCAAACATTAGCAGTATAAGCAAAAATCACTTCAGCTGCAGCAAATAACTAACACTGCGGCATTGAAACTGCTGCCAACAGCAGAAGCAGATTCACTAAACTCAGCAGAGAATACACTAAATTTGGAAGGCAGCAGCAACAGACATCACTACAACAAGCAGCATAAACTGCGCAGATGTAAGAAGCAACAGAAAACAGAACCATCAATCTGCAGCAGAAAAATCATTGCAGCAAGCAAAAGGATCATAAACTACGCAGCAGCAAATTGCAGCTGAACACAGAAACAAGAATCTGCAGCAGATCCAACATTACATCACTGCAGCAGTAGACCAGTAGCAGCAATTTCTACGACAGCAGCAGCAAATTTCAAAAACACTACATTGCAGCAATCAAAATGAGGCAAAAACTGCTAAGAACGAACAATTTCAACAACAACATAGAGGCACTTTCAGGGTAACAGCAACAAAGCATCGAAACAACATCAGTGTAACAACATTCTATAACTAATAGAATTAAAGTAATTTCCAATTTGCAAGATTAGGGTGCAAATGTAGCGTTTTGGGAAGGCCTTTCCAGCTGTGCAACTTGAACTTAACTGTGGAAATACAATCCTGAGCAACATAGTGTGCAGTATGCCCTTGACCTCCGTGCTTTCTATGATTTCTTTCAAGCCACACTTTGTATATTATAGTTACAAGGCATAAATGGCTGATGAGCTTTGCCCCCACTGTGAGATTAGTATTGTCCAGTTGAGCAATGTAGTGGTTAAAGGAAACCAGCTTACCAACCCAACCTGCAGCACCCATTACTTCAGCTAATATAACCGAACTAAACCTGCAATCAAAGAAAAGGTGAGTAGTAGATTCTTCTTGTTCCTCACAAAATTGGCAAGGGGCTACTAATTTGGGAAGGATTTTGTTAAGGGTAGCTAGCCAAGTAAAGAAAGACATTCTAGGGACCGAAACGGGATTCCAAAGAATACTGCACCAGGGTGAAGGGGGGGTATTTCTTCCGAATTGAGTTCCAGATGGTACGTAAGGAGATTTTAGTTATGTCAGCACCTTGCCAGAGAATCGAGTCTTGGCCACTGGAATTAATAGGGATCTGAGCAGTAGAGGCTCTGAGGTCAATAAGGAGAGTAAAGTTTGAGGTAGGCAGGCACCAAGAGTCACCTGAAATATAGGAGCTAAGTTTAGAGAAAAAGCTGCTGTTTGCATTTGATATGATGGGCATATCGGGTCTATTGGCCAGCGGTCGTGAGGAAACCCACAGATCTTGCCAGGTGAAGAAATTACAACCATTTCCAACTTTGTAAGTGATGAATTCAAGAGCTAGATCTCTGAGTTGGAGAATCTTCCTCCAGGCCCACGAGGAGTCTTGGGAAATAGGGACAGTCCAGAAACCATATCGGGTAAGCTTGTAGTTCCGGATCCAAGAGACCCAAGGGGAGGAACAGTTCCAATCTAAAATCTGTAGCAGCCTGCGAAGGATTTGTGCCTTATTCCAATCTTCAACTTGTTTGATTCCAAGCCCTCCTTCTCGTCTCGGGAGAGCAACATGCTTCCAAGAGACTTTGCAACCATGCTTGTCAAGAGAAGAACCTTTCCATAAAAAGTGAGTAAAGATTTGAGTGATCTTTTTGGAGACTGCACTGGGTAAAATGAAATGGGAAGTCCAAAAAGCTTGAATGGCAAAGAGTATGGATTTGATGAGTTGGATTCTGCCTGCATAAGACAGGTATTGATTGGCCCAAGAGCTAATGCGATCAGTGATCTTATCAATCAGAGGTTTGCAATCTAGAGAGGAGAGCCTAGAGGAAATAAGAGGAACCCCTAGAAACCTTACTGGGAGCGAGCCTAAGGGAAAACCACAACGATCAACAATCAAGGTTTTAACTTCATCACACACATTCGCCAAAAAATAGTTGCTTTTCTGGAAATTAATGGTCAGCCCCGAAAGATTTGAAAAATCTGCTAAACCATTAAGAAGGAGATTTATAGAGGATATGTCCCCATAAGAGAATAGAATTAGATCATCAGCAAATGCTAGATGGGTAAGGGAGCCTCTTTCTGTTTTCCAGTGGAACTTGAAAGAGGGGTTTTGGCTAACAGTATCCAACTTAGCACTGAGGACTTCCATAGCAATAACAAACAGATAAGGCGATAGAGGGTCACCTTGACGAAGACCCTTCTTGCCATCAAAATAACCACAGAGCTCTCCATTAACTTTAACCGAGTATTTGGCAGTAGTGACGCATTCTTTAACCCATCTGATAAATTGCTCTGGGAACCCCATAAATCTCATAACAGCAATAACAAACTCCCAATTGACTGAATCAAAAGCCTTACTTATGTCAATTTTTATGGCACAACGGGGAGGGCCTCCAGCTCTATGATAGTTATGTAAAAGTTCTTGAGCCAGCAGAATATTATCACCTATGCTCCTTCCATGGATAAAAGCAGATTGACGGTTAGAAATAATGAAGGGAAGAGTTTTCTTAAGACGGTTGGCAAGAATCTTTGCTATGCATTTGTAAACTGTAGAGCAGCATGAAATAGGACGAAAATCCCCCATCGTTGTAGGATTTTTAACCTTAGGGACCAGCGTGATGGCTGCATGGTTAATCTCTTTGAGAAGCTTCCCAGAGTGGAAGAAGGCATGGACTGCCCTAGTGAAATCAGCACCCACAATATCCCATGAGGAAATGAAGAAATTGGTATTGAAGCCATCAGGGCCAGGGGATTTGTTTTTGGGAAGAGATTTGAGAGTGGCCAGGATCTCAATGTTTGGAATAGGAGTCGTAAGAGAGAGCAAAAGGTCAGAAGGAACTTTTCTGAGGTTAAGGTTTTGGAGCTCAATAAAGTTTCTGCTAGCTGGAGGATTTTCAGAACCAAGAGAATTTCTGAAGTAAGCTACAGCAATAGATTTGATCTGAGCCTGGTCATTAGTAAGAACTCCCAAATCATCTTCAAGAACCAAAATTTTGTTTGAGTTCCATCTACCTTTAGCTTTTGCGAAGAAAAATTTGTTGTTTTTGTCCCCCACATTGAGCCAATGAACCCGAGATTTTTGATTGAGAATTTTCTCCTCTTCCTCAAGGGCGTTCAGGAGAGCATTAGAAAGGAGTTTCTCTTGCAAATAGGAAGCTGCGGAAGAGGCTATCTGATGACTGGATTGAAAAGAGAGAAGTGCCTCCCTTGCTACAGAAACTCTGGTTTGATAGTGGCCATGCTCCTTATTTAATTTTATAAGATTCTTTTTAACTTTCCTGAGCTTTGTGGCCAATGTAAATTGAGTTGATCCTTCCACTGGGTCTAACCGAGCATCAGAGACTGCATTGTGGTAGCCTTCTAAGTCTATAAGATGGTTTAAAAATAGGAAGGGCTTTCTAGCTGGAATTGCTTGGAAGCTTAACTGAAGGATAGCTGGGGAGTGGTCAGAAAGCCTGCTAGGACCAAAATAAACGTGTGAGAGGTCCATGGTCTGAATCCATTCAGGGTTACCTAGAACTCTGTCAAGCTTTTTAGCAATTGGGAAAGATTCTTGATTGTTTCTCCATGTAAGGTGGTGACCCATGAATCTGATATCTTCCAGATGGCAGTTAGCTAAGCAGTCTCTAAACTCATCCATTCCTAAAGACCAAGCTTTGCGACCCCCGAAGTTTTCTGACTGAGAGAGAATCTCATTGAAATCACCTAAAACAGTCCAGCTTTGTGCAATGGAGGCTAAGGAAAGGAGCTCACTCCAAAGGCTGCGACGCATAGAGTAAGTATTATGAGCATAAACAAAGGTAATCAAAAAATTTGTGTCCCGATCCAAAAGAGAAACCTTGCAGTGTATAAGCTGGTCTGAGGAAAAGATTGGAGTGACATGCCAAACCTGCGGGTTCCACCCAATCCAAATTCTGCCATTCCTATGGTGGTTATAATTGAAAATCCACTCCCAGTTAGCTTGAATTTTAGAGGCAATGGCCTGAGCCTTGGCATGTTTGATTCTAGTTTCCAAAATACCCACCAGAGTAATACCATTAGAATTCAAAAAGGATCTAATGTCGTCTTGTTTAGGCGACTTATTAAGGCCTCGAACGTTATAGGAGCAGATATTCATGTGACAAAATATTTGGGATAACAAAATATTTAGGGCCTCCCACCCTTCTTCTTTTTCCTCTTGGAAGCGGAAGTAACAATTGAACTGACTAAGCCTTTCAATTTCTGATCTTTAAATTCTTTTTCATCAACTGTCAAGATTTTACCAATAAGCATTTGGTTAAGAGAACTAAAATCCGACTCAGGTGAGGGAACATCCAGGCTAGATAGAGGGGAGAATGGATTTGTTTGAGGAGTAGAAGGAGATGGGTAAAGATTCACGGAAGTCATAGGACTAGAGGTAGAAGGTAGGGAGGAGGTAGGTTTGGGAAGAATGCTGTTGATAGCAAAATTTTTAGGGGTTTCCGAAGCAACAAAGGTTTCAAAATTTTTAGGAGTTTCCGAAGCAACAAAGGTTTCAGGATTTTTAGGAGTTTCCAAAGCAATTGTGGTTTCAGAATTTGATTGAGGTTTGGGGATCCATTGAAAGTTAGACAATGGGCATTTGAATTGGGAATGGCCAAAAATAGAGCATTTAGGGCATGAAGGAGGTTTGTTTTGATACTCTATGGAGACCATAGCTGAAGCTTCCATACTAGAAAATTCATCCCAAATAGAGACAATAAGTTCCTTAGGCCAGCTAGAGTTAACCCCAATTTCTACGCACATTCTAGCATAAGGCATGGGTTCAAGCTTGCTTGTGACTTTATCTAGAAATAGAGGCTTACCCAAACCGCTTCCAATGTAACTAAGCCCCTCTATGGTCCAGTAAGATAGAGGAATTCCAGAAATTTTGACCCATACGGGAGCTTGCTTGCAATCTTCTTTGGATATATCAGTTCCTTCTCGCCATTTTTTCAAAAGGATGGGTTTATTTGCTAGGTGCCAAGGCCCCAAGCTCAGAACATTATCACAGTCTTCAACTAAATTGAATTGAAACATAACAGAGCTTTTATGTAAGAAAACCTTATGGAGACCTAAGTTACCCCAAATTTTAGAAGCTGCTGCAGCAATAATATTGTAAGGGGGCCGAGAAACATTTCAGTCTCTTTTCTAAAATTTTCTCTTCCAAAGTTCTTATTTAAATCTACCATCTCCGCATAATTTCAAGTTCTTTCTTTTGGACAATTACGTTCAATCAGGCTTTGATCTCTTTCGTCAAACCTAGAGGTAATAATCCTTAGTTCTCCTCTGATTGTTTCTTTTTGCATGTCATCTGAAAGTATTAGCTGTGCATGTTAAATTTTCAAGGAAGGATAAAGCCTAAGAGAAGGGCTGCGTTCTTCTGCATATTCATGTTCATGAAGCATCCTAGGTTGAGTTTGATATTGTAAGATCTTCCATGGAAACGGGGACAAGCTCTAATGTTAGTCTCTGAGGAGATGCTGTTAGTCTCTGATGACGTCATCCTTAGTCTCCGACAGGCTAAAAGTTTAATCCCTGATGACGTCATCCGTAGTCTCTGATAAAGGAATTATTAGTCTCCGATGACGTCACTTTTAGTCTCCAATAGGCTTAAGATGACGTCACCAGTCCCTGATGAGTTAATGCTAGTCTCTGGTGAGGAAACTTAGTCTCTGATGATGATGTCACCCTTAGTCTCTGATGGCTTAAGATGGCATCATCAGTCCCTGATGAAATATTTGTTAGTCTCTGATAGACTAAGGTTAGTCTCTGACGAGGAAATGTTGTTAGTCTCTGGTGGGCACAGTATGATAGTCACTGATGACTAAAATACTTAGTCCCCGACGAGTTCAGTGCTGAGCAAGTGAGTTTGGTGTAGAACATTTACCCACCGAGAAGTTTGGCGCTGGACAAATCATCCACTGATGAAGTTCAGCGGTGACTTGGGGAGTTCGGCGCTGAACAAGTTGTCACCCGACGAGTTTGGCGATGAATTAAATTATCCCCTAACGGGTAAATTAACCCCTGATGAATAAATTATCCCCTGATAGCATGCATCCCCTGATGGGTGATGTATCCCCTGACGGGTAAGTTATCCCCTGATGAATATCCCCTGACGTCATCACGTGACGAGTAAAATATCCCCTGACGGGCAACTTCGTGCCCTGATGATCATTCTCTGATTTTGCATAGTCATCTTTCAAGTATGGATTTCTCATGTTATACCCACAATGATGTTTTACAGAAACCTTTTGCAACCAGTATAGTGATTTTAGCTAAGGACCAAGGCAATTATATATTCATTCCATTTTCTTCCATACTGACTATGTAAAATCATTATTTCGATTTACGTAAATGAATGATGTTAAAGCTTATGCATGATGATGATCTCTTTTATGATTAAGTAACGTACGATCAGTGATCTGATGTACGTGAAAAGATGTTAATGATTGAGCTATATGTTATTGGGTGATTGCTAGCTGTTTAAAGTCACTAGCACACCAAAAGATGATGATGACGATGTAAGGGTGTTGCAGTCGTGAACTTGTATGCACACCTGAGCATGCTTCCATATGGGTATATAGAAAAATCATCGACTGTCTACTTTTAATTGTTGAGCACGCCAATGTGTTTGGTAGTCGCTGTTTTTAATTGTGGAGGATGCCAATTTAAAATGAGAAAATATTTTCAAGAAGATATATTCCATACGGGGGAGTTAAAGGGCTGTTGAATGCTTTCGCCTGGTATTCCGGCCAATGATGATAAGGAATGATAGACCGAGGCAAGGCATCGGTAATCAAATGTTTTGCAGACCATATGCTTTCTGCAAGTGACTACGTATGTCAAATGATGAATCAAACGACCAGGCTGACCGGCTGGGATGAAATTTGATTGTTAAGGAAGTCAGATAATGATCAGTCTAGTCAGGTGATGCATTATCTGATGAAGAGCGGGCGAATCATGATTTATTGAAAGAGGGTTAACCCTTGATATCACTCGGGTACCCTAGATGATATATATATTTTTATTGATGATCACGAGGTTTTGGCATTGCTTCGCCCAACCTCAAAGAATATTAAAGCTTTTAAATTATTTATTCTTCTTGCTTATGAAGATATACTTGCTGAGTGTAAACGCTCATGTGGAATGCTATGAATGTTTTTCAGGTTATGTTGTGAAGGCTGAGTTGCCTAAGAGAGAGAAGGAGAGAATGACATAAGAATATTTAAGTTGTAAGGCCATATGAGCCATCTAAAGTTATGTATCTACTGCAGCTTGTTTATTTTCAAGCTTTGAGGTTTTGTAAGATGATGTGGACCTTAAGATTTTATAATGATGTATTTGAGAATGTGTTAGGTTTTAGAACATTTGATGATGATTGTCTTTAGATTACTTAGAGTACAAATGTATAGAAAGTGTTAATTAGTAACACTGAAGTTTTGTAGCTAGCAGTTATCTCTTTGTTTGTAATTTATTCATTATTTGTAAAGAGATAAAATTATTTCATATTTGTAAGTAATTGCTAGAATGATGTATCGAAGCTTCAGAAAGTCAAGATGTGTATTTGATCCGTTAGAATTTGCAAAAAGGCTTGTCGGAGACTAGGAGAATTGGTCAGGGACTAAAAAGTTTTTATCTGTCGGAGACTAGTTTTGCCTATCGGAGACTAAGACTTAAGTCATCAGAGATTAAGTCTAAAGGAGTCGGAGACTAAAGCTTACGTCATCGGAGATTAAAGTTAAAAGCATCAGAGACTAAGCTGACGTCATCAGAGACTAAGTCTTAACGCGTCAGAGACTAAACAATTCTATCGGAGACTACACAAGCTGATGTCATCAGGGACTAAATGCACCAGGGACTGATAATGACGTCACCAGAGACTAAAGATGAAGCATCAGGGACTAATCGTGATTTATTTCCTGAAAGATACAGAGTTCAAATTGAAAAAGGAATGTCTTCCACGTAAAGTAAAATATTATTGAAGACGTAGCTGGTAAGGAAACTAACCAGAAATCTGTTCCTATCAAAAAGGAAAGATTGTATTTGATTCGAATAAGGAAGCTGAATTTTATTCAGAATAGGAACTGAATTAATAATAATTCAGTTGATATAGAAGCTGTAATGAGTTTTTTTTTACAGAAAATTGTAACTTCGAAGCTGTATAGGTTTTTCATAGTTTTGTATCTTTTCCTATACAGAATAGAAAAGAAGCTGACGATTACATTATTGTAATTGTTAGGATTTGTATTCAATTGTACGTCCATAAAGCAATTGTTTATAAATTGATTCGTGTTCTTGTTCTTTATATTCCACAAGAAAAGTTAATTTCTTTTAGAACAAGTAATTCGAAAAGATTTTAAAGAACTTGTATTCAACCCCCCCTTCTACAAGTTCTCGGCATCTCACTGGGAAAACAATTGGTATCAAAGCCTGTAATTGAATTTATTCAATTAATACGTTCCAAGAGATGGCCAATGATGAAGCAAGCAGCTCTAGCATAATGACGTATGCGGGAAGTCGTGATGGTGGTACTAGAATTCCCATACTTAAAAGAGAAGAATATCCTATGTGGAAGCAAAAGATGTATATGCACTTAAGAGCAACAGATCCAGATTACATTGATAGGATTGAGAAGGGTCCTTATCTATCCAGGAAATTTATTCCTGCTAAAACTGTTGAAGGATCTGTTGTTGCAGAACACTTTGAACTTGCTCCAGAAAGTGATTATACGAATGAAGACAAGTTGCAAGTGTTAAAGGATGCTAAGGTGATGATACTTTATAATGGAATTGATAAAAATATGTTCACAAGCATCATAAATTGCACTACATCAAAGCAAATCTGGGACACCATCAAAGTCTTGTGTGAAGGGACTGACCAAGTCCGAAAGAACAAAAGATCATTGTTAACACAACAATATGAGTTCTTTCAAGCAAAGCCTGGGGAACCAATAACATCAGTATATGATAGGTTCAACACTTTGCTCAACGACTTGAAAATACTTGGGAAGTCCTATGATAATGAGGATGTCAATACTAAGTTTATGAGATCTCTTCCACCAAGTTGGGATCCAAAGACAACGGCAATAAGAGAGGCTCATGACTTGGATATCCTCACACTGGACAGGCTCTACGGAAATTTAAAGACCTATGAACTTGAAGTAGAGCAACGACAACGCATGCATGGCAAGGATAGAGGAGCTGTGTTGATGGATGAGACAAGCAAGTCTCAAGAGAAGCTTGATGTGGAATCTTCTGATGCTAGCTCGACTGATCAGGAAGATGAACTGGATTCTAATGATGACATGGAGGAATTCATGGCGTTTATGGTCAAATAGTTCAAGAAGTTTAGAGCAAGCAGGAAAGGAAGAAAATCGTCAAGAAAACCTAACCCTAAACATGAAGGTCAAAAAGTCACCTTCGACTTAAAAAAGATAAGATGCTACAACTGTGATGGGTTAGGGCACTTTACCAATGAGTGCAGGAAGCCTAGATCTAGTGATAGATCTAAGGGTGAGAAATCAAGGAAAGACTTTGCTGACAAGAAAGCTAAATCCAAGAGCAAAGCCTTGATTACTGAGGGAAAAGATTGGATTGACAGCGACTCTGATGAAGAAGTTGTCAACTTTGCCCTAATGGCTCGTAGTGACGAGTCAAGTGATTCTACAAAGGTATGTGATGCAAATCAGAATTTTAATGTGCTTAATTTACTTGATACTTCTAGCATTGAAAGCATACGAAAAGATATGTCTGATTTGCATGTCAGTTTTAGGTCTTTAACTATTGAACATACCAATGTAAAAGAATCACGTGTCAATCTCTTGAAAAGAAACAAGTTTCTTGAAGAAAGATTGGTACAATTTGACACTATCAAGTCTGATTTAAACAAAGCTTATCACATGATTGATGCTTTGAAAAATAGGGAATATTACTTAGTAGAGCAACTTGAAATTGCTCAAGCTAAGATTAAACAGTGGAACACTTCCTCTAAAAAGTTAACAGACTTGGTAGAGTGTCAAACAATAGGTCAAAAATCTGGACTAGGTTATGATGAAAATCTAGACAAGAGTTCAGATTTAAATGATCTATGTGAAGCTGCAAACTCCTCAATTAGCAAGCCAAATTTTAAAAGAATTAATTTTGTTTCTCCTGTTTTTGAACCTAAATTTATTAACACTCAAGATCAACAATTCACTGCAAAAACAGAAAGTAATCAAAAGACAGTGAATGTTGTTGATAAGAGTGAAACAAAAAGATTAAATATTGGGTTCATGACAAAGACACAACTAAATAAAAAACTGGAGAATCTTCCAGACAAAAAGGCTGAAAAATTGGTGGAGTTAAGCAGAAAGAAGAAAAATAGGAATGGAAAGATAGGCATTAATAAACATACAAACTATGCTAGAATGCATGATGCTCCTAGAAAGACGTGTCATGTATGTGGTAACCCCAACCACATAGCTATAAACTGTAGGAGCAAAAATAAAATTCCTATGATTGAGACTGCATTTTCAAAGAGAATAAAAGATAAATCACCAGTAAAAAGGTTAGAACATCTTTGCATTAAAACTGGTAGCAAGACTAATGATTGTCCTATTAAAGTTAAAACTGTTAAAAGACAATGAACTCAATCTGAGTCAAGTCTTGAGTCTACAACTAGTGAGAAAGAACCCAAGAAAGTCTAGGTTCCAAAAATCTCAAACTAGTTACTCTCTACTGTGCAGCGCAAAAAGAAGAAATCATGGTACTTGGACAGTGGCTGTTCAAGGCACATGACCGGAGATAAGACCCTGCTAAGACAGTATGAAGAGAAAAGTGGCCCAAAAGTCACTTTTGGAGATGACAACAAAGGCCATACAAGGGGATATGGCAGTGTTGAACATGGAGATGTCATCTTCACAGAAGTAGCACTGGTTGACGGCTTAAAGCACAATTTACTTAGTGTGAGTCAACTATGTGATAAAGGATTCCATGTTATCTTTAAAGAAGACCTATGCTAGGTGTGTGACAAGGAATCTGGGAATGTGATATTGACTGGAAAAAGAAAAGGAAATTTGTATATTGCAAATCTTATTTCTTTACTGATCAAATCACATGTCTGTATAGCAAAGCTTCAACTGATGAAAGTTGGCTTTGGCATAAGAAGCTTTCCCACTTGAATTTCAAGAACATCAACAAGCTTGTGAGGAAAGGACTGGTAGCTGGCATTCCACAATTAGAATTTACACAAGAAGGATTATGTGATGCATGCCAGAAAGGGAAACAAAAAAGTGTATCATTCAAGAGTAAACCAGCAACATCAATCACTGACCCGCTACAATTGTTACATATGGATTTATTTGGTCAAGTGAATGTGATGTCTATCTTAAGAAATAGATATGCAGTAGTTATTGTGGATGATCACACGAGGTATACTTGGGTAAAATACCTCTTTACAAAAGATGAAGCTGCTCAGTTGATAATTGATCATATCAAGAAGATAGAAACTGAGTCAGGAAAAACAGTAAGGGTTATAAGGAGCGATAGAGGAACAAAATTCAAGAATTCCCAAGTACTTGAATTCTGCACTGAAAAAGGAATAACACATCAATTCTCAGCTCCAAGAACCCCTCAATAAAATGGAGTTGTTGAGAGGAAAAATAGAACCCTTATTGAAGCAACAAGGACTATGTTACAAGAGACTAAGCTTCCCACATATTTTTGGGAGGAAGCTATAAGCACTGCTTGCTTTACACAGAATAGATCCTTGATAAACAAAGCATACAACAAAACACCGTACGAGTTAATGACTGGGAGAAAACCAACTCTTAAGTTCTTACATGTGTTTGGTTGTAAATGCTTTGTACTGAGAGATTCATCAGAGTCAAAAGGAAAGTTTGATAATAAATCTGATGAAGCAATCTTCTTAGGTTATTCTCTGTCAAGTAAAGCATTCAGAGTATATAATCTAAGAACAAAAGTCATTGTGGAATCAATACAAGTCGTGTTTGATGATAAAAAGATTCCAGGAATGATTGGACAAGGATTGCATGAACCTCTCAGTTTTGAGAATGAATTGGATGCATGGGAATATCCATCAGAGACTACTGATCAACTCCAAGATAGTAATGATCCCTACTTAGTTGAGGGGGAGCTAACAGTTGTGCATGAGGTGCCAAGATCTAATAATTTATCAGAGAATAGATTATTAGATGAAACTCAAGAGACTGATGACATTAATAATCCTTTGGAGACTAATGTTTCATCAGAGACTAGAGGTACTGATGCACAATCCGAAACTCCAGTGACACCGGAGTAAAGAGAAATAAACAGCTCAGGGGGAGCTGATAATGCAGGAGTCAATGGTTTAGGGGGAGTAGTCTCTGATCATAAAGCTAGAATGGATAACACCAATCTAGATAATGAAGCTTCAACTTCAAGATCAAATCTGCCACGTGCAATTTCATGGTTGAGAGACCACACACCAGATTTGATAATTGGAAGTTTAGAGGATGGAGTCAAGACTAGAAGTGCAACTCAAAATGAATGTTTGTATCTCAGTTTTCTTTCAAAGATTGAGCCAAAGAAAATTGAGGAAGCACTTCAAGATCCTGACTGGATAATTGCCATGCAAGAGTGTTGGGTTTCGTAGGATCAAACGCAGCGGAAAAATATGATTTAAAATAAAACAAAACGAAACCCAAACCCGAGGATCTATGCGAAACAATTTAATACAGATAGTTCAAGATTTTACCGATTAAGAGTGCGAATCTGAAGCTTTGGTGAAGGTGTTTGTGAAGACCCAGATTTGTAAATAAATTCCGTTATGAAATTTAATTATTTTAGCTTATTTTTCTTCATGAAAATTATTTTCTTATAGGTTGAGAATATTGAAATTATATTTTCTTATGAAAAATTTATCTGCAATGTGATGTCCAAAAGATTTTTAAATTATTTTGTAAAGCTCATAAGGTTATGAGTTGTTCTACCCTTAAAGGAGTGTTTCACGGGAATGCCTCAGGTAGCTACAGTACCCGTCTTCTTTTTAAATACTCCACTGCTGGGGGGAACATCAGCATTAAATTCTCATCATCCCTATCATTACCATAGAGTCAGCTATGAAAGATGACCGATGGACACAGCAGCCGTTCTTTCCTTCTTCAGTCATTTCCTTTCTTTTCATAGTCAACGGCTGAGATCAAGTTGATCCGACGGTCCTTGTTGTTCAATCAAGTGATATATATACACATCACGCTGTTGTAACCTTGATTCTACCTTTCTAAACTTCCATCAAACTTAAATTTAATTTTCGAGACAGCAGTTCTTCTTGAAGGATAAACCGGAGCATTTATTTCCTTCCTACAGTAAGGAGGTAAGAGCATCTCATTTAAGTCTTGCTATATTTCTTGCATCTCTGCTCTACCTACCACATTTAATACCATGTTCATTTATTTTCAAAAGTATGACTTAATGCATATTCTAACGATCGGAGTTAATGTCATTTATTTCAAGTTGTCTAAGATGGGCGTAGTGTTGTTGACAACCACCTGGTGGACAAACCTTTAACTACCAAACATTCTTTTGTCAGTAGTTGCAACCCCATGCTTGAGTATTCTTTAACCTGATTTTTAACCCTAAACCGTGTTTAGGATGGCATGCAGACCATAGGAAATGTTACGTATCACTGAGAGAATGATGAGTTTTGACCTAAGTGTGGTTATGGTTGAGGGCACCACACATGGAGGAGTGAGGAAGACGACCCTGTATCTGAGACAGACCTTAACCTAGTCTCTGACGGGTTTGAATTAGTCTATGATCTTGTAAAATAATCCCCGATGGGTTGATAATCCCCGATGGGTTATTAATCCCAGATGGTTGATAATCCCCGATGAGTTAATAATCCCCGATGGGTTATTAATCCCCTATGGTTGATAATCCCCGATGGGTTGATAATCCCCGATG